>BSUD01000002.1:7339651-7372345 GCA_033239045.1 Fagopyrum esculentum | reverse complement strand
TTCCATTGGAATGGCCCCAAATAAAATCCCTGCACAACTTATCAATACTATCACACACATTCCCGGGTATCTTAAGCGTTGCCATGGAATAAATAGGTATCGAAGTGAGGACAGCTTTGGTTAGTGTAACCCGACCAGCAAAGCTTAAAGTCTTGCTTCTCCAACCATTCAACTTATTGTTGATTTTGTCCAGAAGAGAGGAGAACGTAGCACTGTTGACTCTGCCTTGGAGCATGGGGATACCGAGATAGTTGCCAAGACTTCTAGTAACCTCCACTCCACTCACATTTTCCAAGCTGTTGCAAAGGTCCCTAGAGACGTTGGGAGATACAAAGATCCTCGACTTCAGGATGCTCACTTTCTGTCCCGACGCTTTACAAAAGAGATCAATGCAGCTCATAATAACTCTCATTTGAGAAACAGACGCCTCCGCAAAAAGCGTAATATCATCTGCAAAGAAAATATGAGAGAGAGGCGGACCTCCTCTAGAAAGAGATATGGGCTTCCAGTCGCCAATCTCAACCGAGCGTAGAATAAGATGGCTAAGTCTCTCCATGCATAGTACAAATAGATAAGGGGAAATTGGATCACCTTGTCTGATGCCTCTCTCCGGGGTAAACTGCTCCGTAAGTTCCCCATTCCAAATCAGTTGCATTCTAGGGGTACTAATACACTCTTTTATCATCCTCACCCATACCGGAGGGAAGCCGGCCTCGATAATAGTATCCTCAATGAAATCCCATCGAAGTCTATCATATGCCTTCTCAAGGTCAAGCTTAAGGAGCATCCACTTCTTTCCGGTCTTCTTTTTCCTCATCGAATGGACAACCTCCTGCATGAGAACAATGTTATCCTGGATCAGTCTCCCCGGGATAAAGCTCCCTTGCGTAGGGCCGACGAGTTTTTCGATGACACTTTGGAGGCGTTGCACCAAAACTTTCGTAACAATCTTGTAGCTCACGTTGCAGAGGGCAATAGGCCTGAACTGACTGATAAGCTCCGGTTTCCCCACCTTTGCTATAAGTGAGATAAGGGTATCATTGCTACCCGGGTGCAACTTTTGGGTAGTAAAGAAGCGCGACACCTCTCTAACCACTGAGTGACTGACAATGTTCCAGCATTTGTGGTAGAACACAGGTTGAAAGCCATCTATACCAGGGGCTTTGTAGGCGCCCATACTCTTAGTTGCTTGCCAGACTTCAATCATATCTACCGGTTTCTGGATATGGAGCCAGTCTCCGGGGTCAATAAAGGGGAACTCAGAAGACTCCAGCTGACCGGTGTAGGCGGGTGAGTTACTATCCATACTGTAGAGTGATCTAAAGTAATCCACGGCATGCTTCTCAAGCAAAGTCTGATCTTCACACCAGGAACCATCCTCAAGTTGGAGACCCGTAACTCTGTTGCGGTTCCTCCGGATGATGGTGGATGTGTGAAAGAATTTAGTGTTCCTATCTCCTTGTTCCAGCCATTGCTCCCGAGACTTTTGGAACCAGATAGTTTCTTCTTGCTCAAGAATAAGTTCAAACTCTCTTTTAAGTCTTCTCTCCTCTTCTATAAGCCAATCAGAGGGTCCATGAGAAATTCTGGATTGAATCTTACCAAGCTCGTCTATGGTTTCTTGTTTCCTGCGGAACACATTACCAAACACAGTCCTATTCCAATTAATAAGGGAGTTTTTAAGGTTGGGGATAGCCATACTTACCTCGGGATTGTTAGCCCAACACGTCTCAACCATTGGGATAAAATCCTGGTGACTCATCCAAGCAGCTTCGAATCTAAAAGGGCGTCTATCTTTCCTGCAAGGCAAACAATGATCCAAAGAGAGGAGCAAAGGGGAATGATCGGAAGAAAACCTGGCAAGGTGTCTGACATGAGCGTTCGGCCATTTCAACCGGCCTTCCTGGTTCATGAACACTCTATCAAGTCTTTTTAAAATCTTCCTTTTTGTTGTTTTTCCATCATCCCACGTGAAATCAGCTCCCGTATAACCCAAATCAATCAAACCATGATTCGCCACAAACTCATTGAAAGTATCCGAATCCACATGGAGCTTACCCGAACCGCCTTGCCTCTCATGAATGAACCTAATGCAGTTAAAGTCACCACCTAGGATCATAGGTTCAGTTATACTCGAAATTTCCATGTCGATGTTTCTCCAAAAAGCTTTTCGTCTCACATGATCAGGGAAGGCATAAATGACAAGCAACCTGTACACCTTATCCCCATCAGAGAACTTTGCATGGATGAAGCAGCTGTTGCTGTTGACGATACTAATATTATACTTCTCCTTGTCCCACAAGAGCCAAACACCTCCTTTGAAACCTTCCGCTTCCACCCGGTAACAACCCGAAAAGTTCAAACGATCACAAATGTGCTGAGCTCTAACACCCGACACCCTTGGTTCAAAAATAGCAAGCACATCGATTTTGTGCATCTTACATAGATATTTAATCGCTCTTCGGAACCCACTCTGTATAAAAGGCGCGTGTCTTGACACTCATCACACACGGCAAAATTTCAAAACTCCCTCACTCTATGTCGTGTTCAAACCGCATCCAAATCAAATCCGCTTTGACTTTTTGAGTATTTGACACATATAAATAGACACCCCATTTGTCAAAATTCCCCCAAATCCAATCTAGCAACAAAAAACCCTCACTCCCTACTGCTATCTTCTCACAAATCAACCAGAACTCAGAACCCACAAGAGTGATGAATCGAATCAATCGATTAACCAACGAACAAGATCTTCCAGTGATCATCTCAGCTCTGAAGCACATGATCTCCACTTACCCGACGCCGGTAGCTAGCTCCAGCTGGTCGTCGTCTTCAGCAACGCCGACTACGATGCCCACCTGTCAAATCGCTGAAGTTGCAGATAAGGATTTGGGGCAAAAGAGCAAAAAGAGGAAGAAGAGTAGTTACAGTCATGTTAATGGCGGAGAAGAAAAACAGAGTAACAAGAAATACAGGGGAGTGAGGCTGAGGCCTTGGGGGAAATGGGCGGCCGAGATCAGGGATCCACACAGGGCAGTGAGGGTCTGGCTGGGTACATTTCAGACAGCCGAGGAGGCTGCGGTAGCATACGATAAGGCCGCCATCAGGTTCCGTGGGGCCCGCGCCAAGCTCAACTTTCCTTGCAATGACTACACTATCCAAGAGCCTATTGACAGTAACTCTATAAAGAAAGGAGGAGAAGAAGACACGTCATCATGGATGAAGACGACGTCGTATTTGGACAAGAAGGAAGAAGATTTGGATGAGTGGGTGAGGATGATGGTGATCGATGCTGATATGGAAACCTATCATTGTTTTAACGGATTAAACTAAGCATCAATATCTATTTTTTTTAGATTTATTAGTCGTTGATCAGTCTCCACACTTATGTAGCCCGTAGAGATCATTGTTGATTGACATTGAATGCCTTGTCAGTTGCTTGATTGCTCAATTTTGTAAAAGATTACTTCTTAGTAATACATTAGCACTGCATCCCTCCATTACATGTGTTATAATTTATGCAAGTAGTATGGCATCAAGAGTTGTTCATACGGACCGGACTGTACCGTAAATTCATGGGTCGGACCGGCTTCTCAGATGTTAAATTATCTTTTAATATCCGTTTTGGTATTTAATAACAGTGAGTGATTTATGAGTGTAAACATAAAGTTTTGATCTTTGAAAATCAAGACTTTTAGCAAGTTAAATGGAAAACATTGACAGGATAGACAATTTGTAGTTGTACTGTGGATCATACCTTCAAACCAAGAAGGTAAACAAAGGCACACTAGGAAATAAACAGTAAACTTGTAATCAAAATTTCAATCTTCAAAATAAGGAAGTAAAAAATAAATGAAATTTCTTTCTAATATACCTAAATTAAATCAAGCAATTTCAAGAAAAGGGTTCATGACTGATCCAATCCAAAGTCGGCCACCAAATTCCTTAACATCACTTGAACGTGATACAACTTCCCCGCTTGCAAAATTTAAGCGTTCCAAAATCCGTCCTTCCCCGTCAACTTATTTGTTCGATATAAATAAGTATTATACTTGATTCTGACCATAAAGTCTAAAAATGTATTATTTATTTAATCTTCAAATCTTATATGTCTATTTATACTATTTATAAAAGTTCATATAAAGTTCTCAAAGTATCATCATTCCTCGATAACCGATGTGAAATAGCAAAATCCATAAAAATATGACCAAATTTAAAAAACCGCAAATACCGAATGATGTTTAAAAATAATTATAAAAAAATTGATTTATTATTTTTCAGTAAAAAAAATATATATTGGCTTAAGTAGTGACTTAGTAAAAAAAATGAAACAAATTAATTCCTGTTTATATATCATATGTCTCAAACTAATATGAATAAAATATTATTCTTGATTTTGGTCAAAAGATCAAAAAAAAGTATGATTTGTTTAATTTTCAAATTTGTATGTCTATTTATACAAGTTCTCTAAGTGTCATCATTGCTTGATAACCGAATCTGAAAACTCGTGAATACCAAATCATGTTAAAAAAAATAATTATCATAAAATAGATTTATTATTTTTAGTAAAAGTAAAAATTCAATGTAATATATCAAGATAAATGATGAATCAAATATTTTACAAAATAATTATGGTTTAGTAAAAACATTTATTACCTAATTAGTGACCTAGTAAAAAAATTATTATTTCTTCGAATTTCATGTATCCTAAAGGAATCGATCCGAATATTTGTGGATTTGTTTCAATTTCATTTGGTTAAATTATGGGTTGAGTTTTTAGTTATGACCCGACTCAAACCCGTTTTTGTACAGGTCTACCCATTTGTATTGATTTTATAGAACATCTACATCGAGCATGGCCCCTTCATACCCCCTTAACTACGTCACTGAGGACGGTCATATCTACTAGGAATTGGCGGATTTGGCTCGAGTGACAGACTAGAGAGTCTGGAAAGAGGATTTGGACTCAAGCGACGGAATTGACAGTGGTGAAGACGAGGAGATATCGCTTCACTATCGATGGAAGACGCCGGAGAAGATGAGGAGATGACGAGCATGTGAACAAGGATACCGACGAGATCGGTTGTCCGAGAGGTCCGGAGCAGACTCACTATGGCGATTGGGAGAAAGGAGGTCGCTGCTTTGATTTCTAGGTTTATGCTTCCCTTCGATTCTGATCCATGTAAAACCTAATAAATCGAGTTTTCAAATTTCCTATTTACCTCCTTAATTAAGTGTTTTTAGAATTAAAAACTAATCTAAAATTAATTAGGGACTAGTTTGAATCTCATATTAAAAAAAAAAAAAAAAGCCCATTAGACCAATCTTTCCCAAATCAACCACTTCATCTAACAAAACAAAAAAAAAAACTCTCATTCAAGCTAGTTTTTACATAACAAGATCTACTACAAACAACAACCAAAAAACCCACAAAAATTTACTAAAACAATCCATCATTATTTCCTTATAGTATAGAGTTATTTACATATATGTCAAATTCATGCAGAAAACTAGTGTATAAAAAAATTAGAAATAAACAGTTTTTATACAAAATTACTCAAATTAGTGTTTAAAACTACGCAATTTTGATTCTTTGACCACAATATGGATTTTGTTCCTTGGTTTCATATGTTCATAGCCAAAAAACTAACAGTAACACTAAAAGAACTAACAGGCTAATTCTGCCTTGGTTTTAACCGTATCAATGCTGCTTATGAACCAAAAGACTAGCAGGCTAGTTTCGGCTATGATCCTTGGTTTCATATGAACACAATATAATTTTGCACCCTCAAAGAGTCGAAGGAGCCGAACGGGCAAAGTGCCGAACACTATCTATTGTCTAACACTAACAGACTAACACTATTTCATATGTTCATACCCGAAGGAACCAAAGAACCGAGTTATACGATGCTTACCATTGAGCGGCAATTTGCCTATTCGGGTCAACACGAGCAAGGGAAGCCAGAGAGCAAGGGAGGGAGATACTCAACGCGAGCGAGGGGGCCTAATAGCAAAGGAGGGTGGCCTGAGAGCGAGGGAGGGTTGCCTGAGCGGGAGCGAGTGTGCGGCGGCGAGATATGATAAAGTAGGAATGAACAATATCTATCGGCCTAAAAAAGGTGGAGGGTTACGATGAAGCGTTTCTTTTAAATGAAATTTGAGATTACGGTGATATTAAACAATGTCGGAAGGAAAACTGTTCAAATACACAATTTATTTGTTCAACTATATTACATATTTGTTCAATTATACAACTTACATATTTGTTCAATTATACAACTTATTTGTTCAAAACCTGATTTGTTCAATTTTTCTTTTTTTTTTTGTAAAAGTTAACAAAATTATCGATTGATTAATACTGTATAGCTAGATTAATATTATATAACTATGTACACTTTTGCTTATAGATTGATTAATATTGATTAATATTGTATAACTAGATTAATATTATATAACTATGTACACTTTCGCTTATAGATTGATTAATATTGTATAACTAGATTTAATATTATATAACTATGTACGCTTTCGCTTTTCTCTTTCTAAACATTTTGTATATGGTAGAGAAAAAATTTGATTGCACGAAATCGAATCTCTTAACCCGAAATCGAATCGATTAATCCTATATATATATATATTCCGGTCCGACAATCTTTTCCAGTCCCGGAGCGCCCCTGGGACCGGGTTTTTCCGGTCCGGGTCAAATCTGCACAGCCTAGTTGTCTGAACACAAGTTATTTGGTACTTGTATAACCATAACACAAAGAAAGATGGTGAATGTTGCTGACTCGGAAAGTAACCAAACAGAAGAACAAGCACTTGTAAGTTCCCTACAGTAGAATAAAAAGAACTAGCAAAACAGAAACAGCATAACCATATAACTTCTCATGTAATTTGTGTAAAATAACATCTACAGAACTTTAGTTACTCTCTGAGAAATGCAAGGCACTTACCTAGTACGAGATTACTCATTCATACCGTCGTCATCATCATCATCGCCATCCCCATCAGTAAGATCGAGATCAGCAAGCAGCTCGTCCAGGGGAACAGAAGGAAGATCATCCCCATCGGTCATAGATGCGGTTTCTGAAGCCACATATTCCTTGTTCCGGTACAGGGACACATTGAAACGCAGCTCAGGGTTCTCTTCCAGGTCACGCAAGAATTCTTCATACTCGTCATTTGCTTTGTCTTGATCAGCTGGCCTAGCTCTGAGATTTTCTTCCACCTCCATGTTTAGGGATTTAAGCTTCCAAGCTCGAGGCTTCCCGCGCTTCTTCTGACGCTTCTCCTCATAGCTCTTCTTTACCAGGATTACATAAGGGAGATCCAGACCTTTGTACTTGTCCAATTCAGAATTATTATGATTAGCCCCATATAAATCATAACCAAGAGCATAGTCTCCGGGGCTTAAGATATGACCTAGATGAGTTTTGATTGTGAATATTGTGTCATTCCGACCAAAGTCTGCAACTCGAGCCACTTGGGCATCGGCCAAGGCATACCTTGATCCAGCAACAGTAACCTCTGGAGAGACATTGTCAATGTCCAGAACTATGTATTCCACAAGCCTTCGGCTAGAAAGTAGGCACCCAAAGTTGGACCTCCAATACTGTTCAGCAGTCAAGAAAGCGCACCTTAGAGTATTGGGATCTAATAATGCTATGCTGCTTGTCATCTTTGTGCAAATCACAAGGGGGCCCAAGTTCCCTAAGCTGGTGGCGAGCTTTGGAGGAAGACAGATAAGATCCTCACGGCATATTGGTACAATATCAACCGAGAAAGTGTACTTGTAGTTGTAAGTGCTGCTCTTAACATCATGAGACACTAGCTCCTTGTCACTGCGACTCTTAATTGGAACAACTTTACCAACAAACTCAAGAAATCTCACGGCGTGACTTCTGTTAGAGAAAAAGAAGTCAACACCCTCAGACTTTTGTTGAATCCGAATAGCTTGGGATGCTGCATCATGCTTAAGAATAAGTTGCTCTAGATAGAAGAATGTTCTCCTGTGAGAAACATGTTGTCTCAACTGAACATTTGCAATCCACTGGTCAGGGTTAGCCAGGACCCTAGTACACGCATCACAGTTGTGATCTTGCACAACATACTCAACAATGTAAGCTTGCTCCAAAACTACGCCATGGAGGACTTCCTTTCGGATCTTTAGCTTAATCTTAACCCTCTTAGAGTGAGGCTCTGTCCAAACCCAATCTGCATGTGCTAGCCTTACCTTAGCTTTATCCAAGTTCAGTCTCTTGATACAGAAGGTTAAGAGCTCAGGAGATTCTGACTGGGCAAAAACCCATGTCTTCGGAGGTTGCAAATACTTGCCACATTCACCGCATTTTATGATAGTAACATGCTTCAATAAACCTTCAGTGATATCCACCTCAGAACGCAAACACTTGACACACATGTTTGCTGCATTCGGGTACATAGCAATGCCACACTTGCAGCATAGAACGGTGCCAAGGGTCTGTGATGCCACAAACATTCCATTTTCCAGGTCCATACCTCGTATTCCTAAAAGTAAAAAAACAATAAGGGAAAAAAAATGAGAAGGTGAATATACTGATCATCAATACACACAATTCCAGTAAGTCAAATCAAAACAAGGGCAACCACAGTTTAACTTTGACAATAGACTAGGATTCGGGAGGGTTGGTAATGATTCAATAATAAACACTGCTATAGTTTTTCCTGTGAAAAAAACAATAACAGAAACTCAAGGTATCATTCAATTGAATGAGAGAGAGTTAAAAGACAAAAGCTTTCATGCTCTTTGCCTCACCGCTACAAGAATCTACCTGCTAAACTCATCATTAATTTTACCCAGTTCAACCTGATTTTAGATTAAATTAGCATCAACCCCTAAAACCCTGAAAAACCCTGAAGCAGGACGTGTATGTGCAACCGAATTTTACCGAGTCGAAATCGCAATTCAATTCGGAGAAGAATAACATTACCATCAACATCTTATGAATTGGTCAAACAATAAGGAGAATAGAACAAACAAATTCAAACAAAGACAATAGAACAAATAAATTCAAAGCTAAACTGAAGCAAAAACGGGCAACGAAAAATAGGAGAGCAGAAAGGAGCGTACCGACTGACGAACGGCGAAAAAAATGAGAAGGGCTGAGGCGGCCGACGTTTAGTGTTGGTAGTGACCGCCGATCTCTCCCGGCGCCTGCCTTTCTCTCAGCCTGCACCGCTACTGCGCGACTTCTTTCTCGTTTCTGGCAGCGTTCTTCTTCTAGGGCTCCTCTGCTCCATCTGATGCTTTTCTTTCTCACTGCTTTTCATTGGGCCTAATGGCCCAACAAATCTTTTTGCTCTTCTTTTTACGGGCTTACATAAAAAATAATGAATATAAATTTCTATGATTGAAAATATTCCAAGAAGGTGTACATAAAACAATAACAAAAATAATGAAAAATATTCTCGAATACGCTAAGGTTAAACCTAACAGCATCGCTCATGGTCTTTTCAATCCGTTCTCGCAATCTGGACCTACTGATTTCGATCTCACAACCGAATACCATTGTTCTCGGCATAATGGCACCTATAATACCCAAAAACAAAAACAAAAATCAATATTGAATAATATTCTCGAATAAGCTAAGGCTCAAACCTCGACTATCTTATTAACAAATGTACATTGTTGTTAACCAACTTTTTTCTATCCTTCTTGAACAAATTTCTCTTTACAAATCGTTTAATCTATAAACCATCAAATTTTACTCTCTTATATGTCATGGTACCCATTCTCAACAATTTCTTCTTCCGAAGTTTGATTCTGTCTTTTGGTGGCGGTTCGAGTAGTTTGTCGAGAAGGGGGCGTGTATTTGTGATCGAATCCTAATGGCTCTGGTGCAGTCCAAATCTAAGGTGTCCATAGTTGTCCCCCAGACTTCCTTCCTGTGTACTTCCTTCGATGACGAACGAACGGTTACGCTCGTTGATGATTTTTATTAGTTGGTTGCAATTACAACTACACATTCACCTTCTTCTTCACCGACAAACGTGTATGTAACCTCGATCTCTTCTTCTCTTCTTCGTCGATACTACAAGTAAAACCATTCTTCTCTTCTTCGTCGATACTACAAGTAAAACCATTCTTCTCTTCTTCGTCGATCCTATACCTAAACTTGAGTAACCATTTTGCATTTTATTTCTGCTAATTCTAAATCTCGCCCTGTCCTCATTTAATTTGTTGATTTTTGTATAACCCTAAATTTTTCCCTGTTGACAGATTGAACAATAAACAGCTAAAACGCAACTTCAATCAGGTAACAACCTTGACCACATTTGATTGTTGAATTGATTTGCACACATTGGACAGAATTTTCCATTGTTGACAAATTCACATAAAGAATAAGGATGATACTAGGAAAGTTGGTCTTGATAGGAAAGCAGGGATTGAGAAGCTTGAACTCATTTGGAGCAATGAAACACCCACTAATATCACCTATAGTGTTCAGGTGGTTATGGAAGGGTTGCACCTCACTCGAACTTGAACGGTCTTTCTGTAGAAATTTACAAAGGGAAGGTACTTTCATCCTAGTTATCCAACAAGGACTTGAATTGAGATTTAACGCCTTAGTTCTGACCCTAATTAGAGATGATTAAATTTCAAAACCCGATGAGATAGGAGCCAAACTTTACATGAATTGAAATTTAACGCTTTCATACGCAAATATGTAAGTGTTTGTGTGGGTTTATTCACTGGAATCCTTTTTAACAACTAGGAATCATGTTTTATACGCAGCAGTTTGGTGTCTTCACTGTGCCTACTCTTGTGAAACTATTTTGGCAACTGATGAGTTTTGAATTGACGCTATATTTGGGCTAACTATCGTTGCTACCCTCATGAGTTTTGGATAGGCGCCAATTTTGGGTTGATGTATGATTGTCAATGTAACAACCGAAAATTTTAAAGTTCCGGTAAACTGAAATTAACCAAATTCCGATGCGACAATCTTAAATAAATAAATAAATAAAATAAAACGAGTTTAAATGTTGTCATTTTATGTGACTTTAAGTCACATAAAATGAGGAAACTATGTAGCCTGAATATAACTTTTAAGTATCTCTAAAATAAGATAAGAAACTATATTATACGGGATTTAATTCCGTATTTGTTTTCCGCAAATTTTCCGACCGATCCGTACAAGTAACGGGTTTCGTTTCAGCTTATTCTTAGAGGAAGATTAGGCCCATTTTACGAGCCCATCAGCCCATCAGCCCATCAGCCCATCAGCCATCTTCTAAACTAATCCTAACCCTAAAATTAATGAAGTTAATCTAACCTAAACCTATTCTAAACCGTGACTGCCGCTTCCTCTATTGCCTCACCTCCGCTACATCTCTCCCGCTGCAACAGAAGACGCACCGCCGCTGCCTTCAACCGGAGCCGCCACTGCCTTCAACCGGAGCCACCGCTGCTTCCACGAGTCGGTGCGCCTTCCGCCGTCCGCCGCAGGGAACCGGAAGACCCTGGCCCCTTCTTTCCGTCTTCCTTCTCCCGCACCTTCTGTTTCGATCCGGGGACGCTGACTCCGCTGCCTCTCTACCGTCTGTGCCGACGCCACCGCCTGCTCGTCCGCCGCCCTCTGTCGCCGCTTTCCGTCGACCACCACGACTCCACAGGTGAGCCACTGATTCCCCCGTCCAGTCCGCCTTCCCTCCTCCCCGAATATACAAACTGAGTGCCGGAAACTGCTGCGGTTGCACAGGGACGAGGCCACCAGTACGTCCCACCGCTAGGACCGTCGCCGCCGGAACTGGGTCAGCAGTAGGTGAGCCGGCCTTCTTCTTCCCTCTCTCCCTTCTGTCCATTCGATTCCTTCAGTTCGTATAGTAACGAACAGTAGTAGTTGTTCCGGTTTTCCGCAGTGTGAGACCAAGGTGGCGTGCACTGCTTGGAACCTGCTCGAGCCGGCATACGAACCCGGTCCAGGACGCCCGGTCACACCCAGCTACACCCTAACCGTCGTTGTTTCGGACCATCTGCAGCCTGCGAGCGGTGAGTCCAGTTTCGGTGCACTGTTGTATCGTTATAGTTGGAATTATAAGAGTATAAGTGTGCTGAGTATACACATGAGTATATTTACGTATAGGAATATTGAATGTATAAGAATATTAATTATATAAGAATATACAGGTTGAGTATAGGAGTTGTGTATGCCGAGTATGTACATATACGTATATATATTTATATATAAATAATATGAAATAAAAAGTGTACATATAAGTGTTTTAAAGTCTATTAATGTTTATAGAAGCTTGGAATTTAATGGATATATAATCTTTATATAAGAGTATATTTATAAGCATAAATATAGAATATATAAAATGCGAGTATATATATATATAAGTACGAGTTGGAATTATGAAATTATGTAAAAGAGATATGAATATATATAAATAAGTTGGGATTTCAGGATTTATATATATAAAGAAACATAAGAATATGTATATACCCATGACGTAAGTGTACCTAAATTCGTACAAGATGGGAAATAAAATATGTAGATATATATATGAGTACCGAATAATTACACAATTAAATCAGTGAATTGAGGAGAAAGGTTAAAGTATATAATACGGATAATATATGTAATAGATGGTAACCGGGAAGGAGGAAGAGTGCTGTTCTTTTCGAGTAGATTTAAGTTTGAATGGGTGACCTATAAGTAACTAACCGAGTGACACAAAGTTTGGAAACAAGTTTTAAAAGGAATAAGAAAGTTTAAGAATAAAATTGAGAAGCCTTCGGCTGAGGGTAAAATGGTCTTTTACCGTAAGAACTTGTTCCGTAATTCCTTAGCATGAGGTTGGACATCTGGATGTGATATTGATACACATGCCTTTTTGACAGGCGTTTGAGTTACCACGAGTACGGACCGATTTGAGACTTGTTAGAGTGTGATTTGACTCAGGTAAGTCCTTGCGACTTACTTAGCCGGTTTCTGGATGTTAGTTGAGTGATAATGGTTGTGTGTGTACAATGTGTGTTATAATAAATAACAACTTGTTAGGACGACCGTGGTTATATTGTTTTAAGGCCAAGTGTATGTATAACGGGCCGTGACATCACTGCCCAGCTCTGACAGGAGACTGGGAGGTTCTCTATACCCAGACCATACAGGTACACGGTGAGATGCATCGGATCCACTCCTGATAGGTACACGGGGGCGGAGGCGAGGTTTGGGAATCCCTCGTGTCACAAAATAAGTATCATTAGAGTGAATGACTTAAATGAAGATAATAAATGGATTGTTTGAAAAACATGATGAGTGTTTATTATTTTTATGTGTGTGTGTGCTATTATTATTCTGCTAATATTTAGATAACTAGCTAACGGTTCTTGTTGTTGTTGTTTTAGATTTACCGCAGGTTAGATCAGCAGCTGAGTGATCCGGAAGTAGTGGTCAGCCGGGTCTCCGTACTCCTTAGAGTGGGGTTGGGGTTGTTTGTCTTTCCTTTCTTTTGGTTAAGACAGTTGATCTTTTCTTTTGTTTAAGTACCGTAGGCTACTAGACAGTGTTGCATTCATTACTATAAAAACATGAGTTTATGAATTTCGGTTTCCTTATTTGTGTCTTGTTGCAAGATCCTAGTATTGTTGTTGTCAAACTGAGGTCGGGACCCATTGTGAGGTCCTAACCAGTAATACTCCGGGTTCTGAGAATTTGGGGTGTTACAACATGGTATCAGAGCTCTAGGTTGGCAACAATGACACTTGAAATCTTCTGAAAGACCGAATAAGTTTTAAGCAGAACCCGGAAAGGGATCTGAATTTTAAAAAGAGAATTTTGGTTTTTAAATGCATGCATAGTTTGGTTGGGAATAGAAAAGTACGGCTGACCACCACTACTACCGCGGATCTCAGTTTGCTTAGTATGGACTTTAGGTTTTACTGTAGTTGGACTTTTAGCTTGTTTATAAAGATATGTTATATAGATAGTTATATGCCGAAGATTAGTAGGAAGTGTAGTAATGTTATCTCCTTAACAAAGGTAACATAAGGAGTTTCTCACTCCTTGGACACATCTAAGTAGATGTTGAAGGGTGACAACGTGAAGATTAGTATGCACATCTTATGTGCATTAGGGTAGACGAACGTCGGACAACTCCTTCGAGCTTGTTGAGGAACGTCGAGACGGAAAAGTGAAGACTCAAAGACAACACCAATTACAATGACAAGAAGAGAATCCAGAATCAACTCAACGGGATCAAATGACGGATATTAAAGAGAGTAGTTCCGGAGAAGCAAGAGATGATCGCCAACTAGGGAATTTGAGAACGACAACGGAGAGGCTCCTCCAATTTGTGTAAAATGACTTCACAAACAAAGAAGATGACGTCGAAAATGGTCATAGACATGAAGGCCAAAAGGGAGATATAGTAGCGATCAAGAAAAGAGACATAAAATTTAAGCTCACTGACAGACTAGGAAGTGAAAGTTGATGCCAAAAGCAAGGCGAAATATGATCACTCTCAACAAGCTAATTGCCACTGCAATCCAGATTGATAACCGAGACAGTCAAAAGTATGGAAGTCAACACGAGATACATTATCCATTCAAATAAAAAGAATTAAAGAGCTGCAACTTGGAAGCGTACGCATTGCTAGAAAGGGAAAGGTGGATTTCACCAACGTGGAAGTGGAGTGATCTCATAGAACAGAGGAGAATTGTGACATAGACCGTGATACAACAATAACCAGCTTCTATAAAGGCAGCATTACAAGCAACAACCAAGGAAGAAGAGTGTGTGAGAAGAGTATTGGTGAACCCGAGGGACCCCAATAACTTCTCATTCAAAAGGAATTTAAGCTAACAATACTACAAGTTCATAATAGAGAACCGCAAATAGACGATAACTCAGGTAAAAGAATCACGGAGATGTACCTACAAGCTACCCTAGAAGGATTGAAAAGTCTGTTGATGGAAGAAGAATGATACAACTGGACTCGTAAGAATATTACAATCTTACAAAAGTGTAGATTGTAGGAGGAGCTAAAGAAGAATAAACAAAGAGATTGAAGGAGATATATTTCACCAAGTATATCAAGCCTCAAAAGAGATGGAAGAAAAGTAAGACCATGATGTTGTAGAAGGTCAACTACCTCCTACTTGGACAACTTAAAAGTTACATGTGCGGGTTAACTAGTGATGGTTAATTAACCGATAAGAAGGATAACCACAAGGTTATAAAAGAATTTTATCGACATCTAGTGAATTTATTTCGGAGATCCACGACGAAAATGGTGAAGTTAAATCGATACAAGTACTAGTAGCCTGGATGGTAACGTAGATGAGTCCATTCTGATAACTCTAATAAAGAAATTTAAGAGCAGCTCTTGACGGTCGGTAATGACCCTTGATGATAGTAATGGTGAAAAAGGGAATTGTTGGGAGTAGTTATTTACTACTGACTACAAAAAGGGGGTCAGACTGTCTAGATTGACAGGGAAAACCCTTGTGGTTAAAGATGTGACACAAAATAATTGGAAATTCCGAGGCGACACAAATATAAAGAGTATGATGTAAAGCCTTGGTGAAATGGGTGGTCGAGTTGTGAGGTGATTGCAGATAGAATCTACAGGTTGACTAAAACAGACATGAGAAGGAATAAAGGTGAAAGACTAAAGGTTGTTATATGGATCCGGTATCACACCAATAAGATGGTTACCGAAAGGACTAAAGACTCTTATTTAAGGAGAAATGGAAGTACTCCATTGAAAATTCAGCTGGACTGACGACCTAAGAGTTGATGAAAGTAATAAGACCAACCAACGTAGTTGTAAAGTGTGTACGAGAAAACTCAAAGGGATTTAACTATCTTACGGAGTGTAAATATCAAAGAAGGTAAAGCGACATGAGTATAAGAAGACATAATAAATGCGATGCGAGAAATTTGATTGGTGGGAAAATCATATGCACCTAATGCGTTGTATACAAATAGTACCATTGGATGTTTAATAAACAATCATACCAATGGACTGATGACACTATGATGGATTTAGTGTAAACCAAGTGTATAACTTATCTAGTGAGAAGGAAAGTCAGGTATCAAAATTGCGAGTTATGATACGTTTTTAAATAGAGTTTTGAGATGAGGATGTCCTTAGGAAATCTATGCAAGAGTACAAAGCAACTGAAGTTCCAACACAGAATGGGTAGTAAAGATCAACAGACAGTTAGAGACCGATGCAGAGAAGAAAAATGTATAAGACGAGTCACCTAGTAGAAGAGTTCACAAGACAAGCTTGTAAGGCCAAAAGAGATAAAATGTCGACCCGGATGTGAGAGTCTAAGGTGCATGAAAGGGATATATACAATAGATTATAGAAGCAAGAGGTAGACTATATAAGTGTGAAGAGGTTTTGACCTCCTCAAGGATATAGGAATTGGAAAGAAATCGCAATGCCGGTACCAAAGAGTTGAAACCTGTAGCGGAAACAACGGTGTTGCAGGAAGGCTATGTTTCCGGTAACACCAGCGAAGGAATGTATATATGAGAACGGCCTTAGAGGACTCGAAAGTCCAAGGTGACCCCAATTATCATGGGACCTAAGTCATCAAAACCGACGGTCCGTGTAAGGGGAACTGCAAGGGGATGATAACTGAAATCATCAGCACTACAACGACACTTACCAGCTATTGTTGAAGACTTGGAATGATTATTTTAGGTCAAGATGAATGACCCAGTTGAGCTCGAGAAGTAGAGTTAGCCTAAGGAAACAGAAGTGTGGAATTGAAAACGAATTAGTGAAGCATGAAAGGATTAATCGAGCAGATGATGCTCACCAAGACTTTAAAGCCAGTATAGGTATGAGCAGAGCAGGTCCGGAAAATGGAGATAAGTCAATTATAGAGTGACTGACATCAACTGAGGACGTACAAGTGTTGATTGGTATTGACGAGCAGGTACCGTTGAGAAGAGATATTAGTGACTGCGAATTTAAGAGATAACTTTACCGATGACTTGAAGGAATCCCAAGTAGGCAACGACAACTTTCTGGGGTGATCTAAAGATATAGAGAGAATCGGTTAGAGGTTTGTTACTAATTGGTTAAGAACAGTCTACGGGTGAGTAAGAGAGTGAGGATCTGTTTGAGGAGAATCTTGATAGTAGTAGAAGAGAAGTATAGGCGGGAGTTGGGTAAATCATGTTGACCCTTAGAAAGACGCCATTGTGACTAATGGGCGTTACACCAAAAGCGTGGTAGGCCCATAAACCACAGATGAAGAAAATCAATGTTAGGTTAACTCTGATTTCAATAAAGAATTAGAGATCTATATGGAAAAGTCCACTTGGGTGTGTGATTTGTTTGGAGTTATATAAATTTTAAAGCTTGACAAGGAGTAGGTGAAAACAATTAATTAAGGAATGATCCGATAAGGTCACATTGAGGAAACCGGGTCAAGCGGTTTGTATTACAAAGAGTATTAGGCGACAGAAGTTAAGATCATTATTTCATAATAGATAGTCGGGAACTTTCGAAAGGAAAAAGTTTTTATGGTTTGGTAGAGTCATCAACAGAGCTGGAGGTAAGTTTAGAAAACCAAACCGTGAGAAAATACCTACCGAATCCGAGATATGTCATCAACTATGAAGATCAGAAAATTTAGCCGGTTGATGCTTTTGTAGAGATCCAGTGGTCTAGACGAGGAACTGATGAGGCTACCTGGGAGATAGAGGAGAGTATTCGACGTAGTTATCCCGAGTTCTTTGCGGGGTTAGAGGTTACTCCTGTTTGACGAGTTAGTACTCGGATGTTGTGTTGTTTGACCTTTCAGTTTTTTTTTTTATATATTGATTTGAGTGATTCTGTTTTTGTGATACTTGTCTGTTGATGGTTGAGTAGTTGCATGGTAGAAAATGAAAATGTCGAGAAAACTAAAATATACCGAAGGAAATGTGTGAGTAAGAGGAACATTCTAAGTTTCGGGACGAAACTTCTTTTAAGAGGACACTGATGTAACAACCGAAAATTTTAAAGTTCCGGTAAACTGAAATTAACCAAATTCCGATGCGACAATCTTAAATAAATAAATAAATAAAATAAAACGAGTTTAAATGTTGTCATTTTATGTGACTTTAAGTCACATAAAATGAGGAAACTATGTAGCCTGAATATAACTTTTAAGTATCTCTAAAATAAGATAAGAAACTATATTATACGGGATTTAATTCCGTATTTGTTTTCCGCAAATTTTCCGACCGATCCGTACGAGTAACGGGTTTCGTTTCAGCTTATTCTTAGAGGAAGATTAGGCCCATTTTACGAGCCCATTAGCCCATCAGCCCATCAGCCCATCAGCCATCTTCTAAACTAATCCTAACCCTAAAATTAATGAAGTTAATCTAACCTAAACCTATTCTAAACCGTGACTGCCGCTTCCTCTATTGCCTCACCTCCGCTACATCTCTCCCGCTGCAATAGAAGACGCACCGCCGCTGCCTTCAACCGGAGCCGCCGCTGCCTTCAACCGGAGCCACCGCTGCTGCCACGAGTCGGTGCGCCTTCCGCCGTCCGCCGCAGGGAACCGGAAGACCCTGGCCCCTTCTTTCCGTCTTCCTTCTCCCGCACCTTCTGTTTCGATCCGGGGACGCTGACTCCGCTGCCTCTCTACCGTCTGTGCCGACGCCACCGCCTGCTCGTCCGCCGCCCTCTGTCGCCGCTTTCCGTCGACCACCACGACTCCACAGGTGAGCCACTGATTCCCCCGTCCAGTCCGCCTTCCCTCCTCCCCGAATATACAAACTGAGTGCCGGAAACTGCTGCGGTTGCACAGGGACGAGGCCACCAGTACGTCCCACCGCTAGGACCGTCGCCGCCGGAACTGGGTCAGCAGTAGGTGAGCCGGCCTTCTTCTTCCCTCTATCCCTTCTGTCCATTCGATTCCTTCAGTTCGTATAGTAACGAACAGTAGTAGTTGTTCCGGTTTTCCGCAGTGTGAGACCAAGGTGGCGTGCACTGCTTGGAACCTGCTCGAGCCGGCATACGAACCCGGTCCAGGACGCCCGGTCACACCCAGCTACACCCTAACCGTCGTTGTTTCGGACCATCTGCAGCCTGCGAGCGGTGAGTCCAGTTTCGGTGCACTGTTGTATCGTTATAGTTGGAATTATAAGAGTATAAGTGTGCTGAGTATACACATGAGTATATTTACGTATAGGAATATTGAATGTATAAGAATATTAATTATATAAGAATATACAGGTTGAGTATAGGAGTTGTGTATGCCGAGTATGTACATATACGTATATATATTTATATATAAATAATATGAAATAAAAAGTGTACATATAAGTGTTTTAAAGTCTATTAATGTTTATAGAAGCTTGAAATTTAATGGATATATAATCTTTATATAAGAGTATATTTATAAGCATAAATATAGAATATATAAAATGCGAGTATATATATATATATAAGTACGAGTTGGAATTATGAAATTATGTAAAAGAGATATGAATATATATAAATAAGTTGGGATTTCAGGATTTATATATATAAAGAAACATAAGAATATGTATATACCCATGACGTAAGTGTACCTAAATTCGTACAAGATGGGAAATAAAATATGTAGATATATATATGAGTACCGAATAATTACACAATTAAATCAGTGAATTGAGGAGAAAGGTTAAAGTATATAATACGGATAATATATGTAATAGATGGTAACCGGGAAGGAGGAAGAGTGTTGTTCTTTTCGAGTAGATTTAAGTTTGAATGGGTGACCTATAAGTAACTAACCGAGTGACACAAAGTTTGGAAACAAGTTTTAAAAGGAATAAGAAAGTTTAAGAATAAAATTGAGAAGCCTTCGGCTGAGGGTAAAATGGTCTTTTACCGTAAGAACTTGTTCCGTAATTCCTTAGCATGAGGTTGGACATCTGGATGTGATATTGATACACATGCCTTTTTGACAGGCGTTTGAGTTACCACGAGTACAGACCGATTTGAGACTTGTTAGAGTGTGATTTGACTCAGGTAAGTCCTTGCGACTTACTTAGCCGGTTTCTGGATGTTAGTTGAGTGATAATGGTTGTGTGTGTACAATGTGTGTTATAATAAATAACAACTTGTTAGGACGACCGTGGTTATATTGTTTTAAGGCCAAGTGTATGTATAACGGGCCGTGACATCACTGCCCAGCTCTGACAGGAGACTGGGAGGTTCTCTATACCCAGACCATACAGGTACACGGTGAGATGCATCGGATCCACTCCTGATAGGTACACGGGGGCGGAGGCGAGGTTTGGGAATCCCTCGTGTCACAAAATAAGTATCATTAGAGTGAATGACTTAAATGAAGATAATAAATGGATTGTTTGAAAAACATGATGAGTGTTTATTATTTTTATGTGTGTGTGTGCTATTATTATTCTGCTAATATTTAGATAACTAGCTAACGGTTCTTGTTGTTGTTGTTTTAGATTTACCGCAGGTTAGATCAGCAGCTGAGTGATCCGGAAGTAGTGGTCAGCCGGGTCTCCGTACTCCTTAGAGTGGGGTTGGGGTTGTTTGTCTTTCCTTTCTTTTGGTTAAGACAGTTGATCTTTTCTTTTGTTTAAGTACCGTAGGCTGCTAGACAGTGTTGCATTCATTACTATAAAAACATGAGTTTATGAATTTCGGTTTCCTTATTTGTGTCTTGTTGCAAGATCCTAGTATTGTTGTTGTCAAACTGAGGTCGGGACCCATTGTGAGGTCCTAACCAGTAATACTCTGGGTTCTGAGAATTTGGGGTGTTACAGTCAAGATCCTAGCTCACTTTGTACGTCGTCTTGACAATGAAAATGATCTTGAACCTCAACCATGTGGGTATTGGCACCCTGAAAATTGAGTTTAGATGCTCATATTCAATTGGTGTCTTCAGTTTATGCCTCCGTCGGTTTGAATTGCTATGACTTTCGTGACAAGAGATTTTGTAGAAAGCGAAAAAAGCCACAAGAATTTGGAGAAATCATCCAAAATAGAGACATAAAATTTATTTCCATTGAGTGAAATTTGATGGGCCGGGCCCCATACGTCGATGAACAAAAGCTGAAGTGGTTTTGTGTATTTGCTTGGGGAAACTAGATGTGGTAGTTGATGGGACTTAGCCCATGAGCATGAGGTGCAAAGAAAAACATTTAGTGGGCCAAATAGGCATTTAGGGTTTGATGGCAAAATAGAACGGAGCACATGTCTGGTGACTTTTTCTTAATGGTTTCCAAAATGGTAGTGCCAGAGAGCAATGGCGTTAGAGGTGGTGTGAGAGATATTGCAGAGAGGTGGTTGCGACGATGTTGTGGAGGCAGGAATCCGATACAAGCCATCTTTAACGGTTCCCCGAAGAAGCTCCTTGGTCTTGGAATCCTTCAAAAGAAAACAATTAGCATGAAAGTCAAAGAAAACTGGATTATCACGACAAAATCGATGAACAGAGATCAAGTTTTTTACAATTGAAGGTGTATGAAGAATATTCCGAAGAAGAAAGGTATGACTGAAGGAAGAGAGATTGGTGGAACCATGATTTTGGATAGGAACAGACGAGCCATCGCCAAGGTAAACACGTTCAGTACCTCCATAAGGTAGGGAATCCATACGCAAATTCGTTATATCCGGAGTATAATGATGAGTTGTAACAGTATCAGTATACCAGTTCGTGGTGGTGTTGTGCGCCTGAAAGGAATTTGACGGTGGAGCTTGGTACACTTGATCAAACTTGTACCAGCAATTGAGAGCAAAGTGGCGGGGCTTGTTGCATACTTGGCAAACTATTTTGTTATTCGGTTCTCCAATGAAGGTGTTGTTTGGTGGTTGATCTCTTCCGCGGCCACGGGTGTCGGAGCTACGCCCATTACTGCGGCTAGATTAGCTTCCTCCACGGTAATATCCTCTTCCTATATTCTGAGAGCGATCTCCTTTGTTGGTGGATGTGTAGTTTGCCTCATGGAGTGAGGTTTGGTATTTGTTGTGGTGTTATTTGCAAAGAAGAAAAGAGTGTGTGTGTGTTGGCTTGATGAGATAGGCGAGCTTCAAATACAAGCAAGTGAGACAGGATTTGATTTGGAGAGAGAGTAGTGAGTTCAGTGGACAAGGAGTTAACAATGACTTCATACTCTAGACCAAGTCTAGCAAGAAGGTAAATAGAGAATTCGGTATCGGTGACAATTTGGCCAGCAGAGGTGAGGAGATTGACAAGAGTTTTGGTTTTGTTAAAGTATGTGGTGATAGAATCTGAACCTTTTATTGTTTTTTACGAGTTGTAGACGAGTGTGAACCACTTGGGCGTTGAATCGAGCGGCATAAAGATCATGAAGATGGTTCCATATGTGAGCAGTTGTGGTACAATCTAGAATTTGAACAAGGGTTGTTTCACTGAGAGAGGCTATAAGAATAGCCATCACCAATTGGTCTTTGGTGATTCAGTCATTGTATTCTAGGTTTATACTGGTAGGAAGGAGAGTAGCGGGACAAGAAGAGGACTCATCGACATGGTTGTAAAGCTGTTGAGCTTTTAGGTATGGGGAGAGTTGAGCTTTCCATACAGGGAAGTTATCTTGGTTGAGTTTGACAGTAAGAAAATTAGAGAAGGAGGGAAGATGAAAAGGGGTGAGTGATGAAGGAGAAGGAGAAGCATTTTGTGAATTTGGTGGCGGAGGGGTGGTGTTAATGTTGGTGTTTTCTGAGGAAAAAGGGTTTGATCATCATCAGATGGTGGCGACATTGAAAACAGGGTTTTGTGTTTTGGGATTGATGAAGAAATTTGTTAAGTGAACGTTTGTCCTATGCGCTCTGATACCATAGTGGAATAATAGGAGAATATTTGTGTAATGCTCTCTTGTATTGCACATGATTCAGTGGTACATTGTATAGGCAAGGTTGTGCTCTAGGATGGTGCCACTTGTTTGTAATATGTACAATGGTTTGGAGAGCAATAAGAGGAATATAATAAGACAGGTATTTGCATTATCTTATCTAGCTGTTATTTTGTATAGGTTGCTCAATATACACGGTTTGTGTCTTGACAATGAACAAGATCTTTAACCTCAACCATGTGTTTCTTGTTAATGACAGTAATTTATAGTTTTGTTGATGGTTTTAACTTTTAAGTCACAAACTCTGCTACATTTGATATTTTTATACATATTGTAATTTTTGTCACTGATATTATTTACATTTGATGAATGTAATCGATTTCTTTCTTAATTAGTGTTAGATACCTAAATATTTGTAATTTTCAGTTAGAGATAATAAAATGTGAAATAAAATCAAGTAAAATGCATCAAGAACTAAGTGGTTATTCAACACATCTTTTAATTTTTTTTCTTGTGCAAAGCATTCTACCATTACACCTTTAAAATTGATTAATTTGTAACTAAAAATTAAATAATGTATCATCTTGTAGCTACGCATATATTCAAATTTATTTATATCATAATCTAACAAATTTTGTGTAACAAAACTAATTTTTTAATTATTTAAAATAATGATTTTATACTTTAATTACACATATGGTACATTATAATATAATTAATAATTAATAATTATCAGGATGAAAAATTTGACAAAATTGGCCCTTTTCTATTTCCATTAGATTTATATACCCCTTTAATTTTTACCACTTTCATTAAATTGAAGTTGGAAGGTAAAGAGTTTGATTAAGGGTACATTTACTAAACATATTTATACCATGAACCTAGTTATCTATAAAAAAATGTCAAAAAGGCTTACTTAGCTAATTTGACCATTATTAATTATTACTAATAATATTTTTATATTATAACCTCTTTCAAATATTAAAAAAAACCCATAACAATAGCATATACTATATGAAGTCATTATTGATAATTTTACATTTCTATCAGCTTCAGTCTTCATTGATAATTTTACATTTCTATCAGCTTCAATCAAGACGTACATTACAAACGCAAAACAAACTTATGAAAATAAATTATCGACTTTAATCATCTAGTTATTTCAGCTTCAACTACAATAAACTTCACATTTGAATGAAGCTCAGCTACAATCAACTCGTGAAACCCAAAAGACCCAAACCATAGACTTTAAATGAGTTTATTATTTTCCCATGTTACCCTATAAATTATAGAGTGAATTTGTTATGTAGCCGTAGTTCACTAATTTTGTTTAGTAATTGTGAAGCCCAATAATTTTGTTAGAATATGACCTCTTTTAAATTTTTTAGACTAATTTATCCTTGTACAAGAATTTAAAAGATTCCTAATTAATTATTGCCTTTTAATTGACCTACAATCCCTAATTGAAGAAGGTGTATATTGAAGAAGTTAATCAGCGTAATCATAAAGAATACAAGAAACATTTACGTGAATTGATAAAACTAGCATGTTACATGCTTGTACTCTTCATGTAAATCATGAAAAGTACAAGAAAATTTTACAAAAAATTTATAAGAATTGATCAACGTAATCAATTATTAATTAATCTGTACAAGAAAATTTTACAAGAAGATAAATCATGAAATCGTGTACAATAAAATTTTACAAGAAGATAAATCGTAAGATCCAACTTGTCCAGTTAGTATTAGGGTGGGAGGGACAACCAACCAAAGATCAATTCTTGGTGACTACATTCGTTTATTAATTTTTCGTATTTCTTGTAAGAAATAAAAAATTATAAAAAAAATTTAAAAAACATAATTACAAGAAAATAAGTATCATTCACAAGAATAAATTATAAATTTACAAAAAATCTGTTTCATTTACTAGTTACAGTAAAGTTATAAGAGTACTTCTAAATTAAAATAAAATTTATTATAATAAATAAGGGTAAATCTGTCATTATTTGGCTATTCACTTAAATTATTTACTAAACAAAATTAGTCATTGAGTGTATTTTATCCAATTTTCTCTAAATTATATATTCACAAATTTTTTAATGACAGATGATAACTAAAACTTTGAAAGTTTATTATTATATATCGTAAGATTCTAGATTAATTCTAATATATGTCTATTTAATTTTTAAATATAAACTTATTTATTTAACCAACTCATAATATAATTTTAATTAGTATCATTATATAAGATGTTTATTAGATAAATTAATATTTTCATTTTAAAAGTTCCTTCTATTTCACATTTTTTCCATTATCAAAAAAATACGGGATAAAAAAATGTGTGCCACGAAATTATCATAGGGCTTTTTTGCTAACTAGGCCTTTTTTATTTTTGGTTTACTAACTAGACTTATTTCATTAATCCTTTTAGTAAGTGTATCCCGTTCTTTTTTTTACCGTTCAAATTTCTTCCTTGTGTCCAACCTAGAGAAGAGCAGCAACCTCCTTTCTCTCTTCGCTTCCATCTATGGATCTGGTAAGAGGCATCTTGCTTCATGGCGTTACACTCCGGATTCTCATGGATCTACTTTCGGATCTACTCGATCCAACCTACAGTCTCTGGTTGGTTCGCTAGGGTCAATATCTCGCCGGAACAACCACCTCCCTCCGACACCGCCTCCGCCTCCATGGTTTCATCTTCTTTAACCTTTGTCTTGCTTTGTTTAATCTCATTTCAACCCCCATTTTTTGTTGGTGGTGAGTTCTCTCCCAACATCAGAATCGTGGCACCATTACAAACACTTCTCTTTCATCTGGCTTGTTTCTCTTTGTACGGGTGGAGTTTGGGTTTTGCTTGCTTCTTTCTTCCTTCAATTTTGTTCAGATTTGTTCGATTTCAATCTTTACCATCTAAAGAATTGTAAGCAAAATATGATTTGACTATGGCTGCAAAGATATGATTTTAGGTTATACTTCTAAGCTTCAAAAGCTTGAGACGTTAAACAGTTTTTGTTTAATGTCGAAATGGCAGTGTTGTAGGAGAGGACATTTGGATCTTCCATCTCTTTGAAAATCTCAAGCATCTCATTTATTTGATTGAACACTGAATACATATTTAATAATGCATTTGATACTGCAAGATTGTTAATAAAACCATTTGTGATTACTTTAGCGTGTAATGATTTACCTAAACTGAGTTCAATGGCGGATTCCGCACATATAGAGTACAATATACGTTGTATTGGTATGTCTGGTGTATTGTCTTACAGGAATTGGTTATGCATTCGAAAACCATTCTGGTATGTTACACTTACTGATGTTAATTTCATCATAGAGAATGCTATTAGTCGATGTGATCGAGTACTTGGATTGGTAGAAGTCTCCTGCCCGTGTTGGTCTGGTTACTCCAATCGATGTCGTTGTCCCTCTTGGCAACACTGATCTTAATCCATCACATATCTCTTTCTTCCAGGTAAAGATCTAGTCTATATATACTGTCAAATTCAGCTTGTTTTTTATTAGACAATTGTACTAAACAATATCTTTTGTATTTCTGTTTCTGTGTTATAGGTTCTCAACATTCCCACCAAGATCAACAAGGGTACTGTTGAAATCATCACCCCCGTTGATGATTTCAAGTTCTTATACTTTGAATTTTAGGTTCTTATACTTTGAATTTTAGGAGAGAGAAATGTTAAATTTCTGGTATTAAAATTTATAGTATAAAATATATGGTATAAAACTTTTAGTATTAAATTTCTGGTATTAAATATTCTAGAATAAAATTTCTGGTATGATAATTGCTGATTTTAATTTCTAATATAAGTTTCTGGTATATAAATTTTGGAATGAATTTGACCAAAATTTTGGTAGAAAATTGTGGTATGTATGATATGAAAAAAATTTGGTATGACAAAATTTTGGTATGAAAAAATTTGACCAAATTTTGGTATGAAAAAAATCTGGTATGACAATTTCTGGTAATGCAAGTTCTGGTATGACAAAAATTTCTGTTATGAGAATTCTGGTATAAAAATTCTGGTATGAGAAATTCCGGTATGAAAAATTCCGTCCAGAAAATAAAAAAAAATAAATAATAAATAAAAAAAAGGCAAAAAAAATAATAAAAAAAATTCAATAATTTAAATTTAAAACTTAATACTTATATAGAAGTAAGACATCATTTATTCATTCTTGGGTTAATTTTTAATTAACTAAAAAATGAAAGTGATAAAAAATTTTGGGTACAGTTTTTCGAAAAAAAACTCAAAAAGACGTGTATGTCAAATTATCCCATTATTATACACGATATTCTCTATAATATAAAACACAATATTATTATGAAAAAAAATTGGTTTTCATTTCTTTGACGTGGCGGCTTCCTTGACTTGTTCGGCCATACTATTTGCTTTGAGCTTAATACTATCCACCACTCCAACTGGCGTGTTATCGGAGGTAACGTCGACCTTCTCGCCGTCCGTAGCCCGGCCGGTGCCACGGTGGCGCTGAGCTGCCAGCGTGTCAGTCACTATCTGGCTAGGCATCGTCAGCTTACTCCGAATCGATTCCTTTGCACTTCCCATCATTCCTATTATGTTCGACTTTCCCGCCATTCCCCTGCGTAAAATACATTATACGATAATGCATTAAGTTGAATTATAATTCATTTAGTTGAATTATAATTCATTTAGTTCATTTAGTTGAGTTATAACTCATTTAGTTGAATTATTATGAAACCACCTGTGAGCAGCAGCCTCCTTAGCGGCGAACTCTCTGACCGCCGCCTCTAACTCCGGGTTCTCCTCGCCGGCGCCGATCTCCTCCACTCTAATATCGCCCATCTTCTTCCTACCCTCCGTTTCTGTCTCCTCCAATACTTCTCTGGGACAATTTCCGTCCATCGGAATCTTCGTCTTTATCTCTTCCTTCTTCTCCGTCACAAACTCCTTCAGCTCCGCCGCTTTTCCGGTGACGGCTCCCAACATCGATCTCAGAGCTCCGCTGCTGGATTCACTTCCATGTCTCGGGTCCATTGTTTCTTCTGGTGGGGTTCTTCTGCCTTCGCTTATCTGTTCAGCGGCGTATTCGGCGGCTTCCACGGCTGTGTCTTCTTTCTTATCGGCTTGTGCGGTTGCCATTTTTTTTTGGTAAACTAGATTAGAGTTAGATATTGGTTTCATATGAAGATCGGAAATTGATTATCTATAACAGTGTGGGTACGTTCTTATGATGAAATCGAGCGATTGACACGTGTGTGGAAGATGTGTAACTCAAATTGATGAGTAACATGCCCAGGTGTACAGTAAATGCATTTTGCTCTCTAAACGTGTCACCGGCGGAAGAATAAGCTCCCAAGACGTGTCAAATGAGGAAGAAGTTCATTGGAATTCATGTGTTTGAGACGCATAAAGCAAATTGAGCGAAAAGTGTAACAAAATTATATTCTTCGACCTTACTATGTATAGTGTCTAACGTGTACAAGTTTATGTAATAGTTGGTAGAATACCAATGGGTAGTGTGATGAAGGTGGTTCGAATACGTATTGTTTGTATCCGAAAAGTTATCGAACAATATCCGAAAAGTTATCAATCGATTGACACAAGTTCAATCCTTACCAATTTGAAAAGTTATCAATCGATTGACACAAGTTCAATCCTTCCCATCATTATAGGTGTTTGCCTATAAAGACCGATAGAGGATCTCTCAATTATTATTCAATGTATCTCACCCATAAGCTTACAGTAGTCCTAAGTCATTTAGGTTCATTTTTTCCTTTCTCTTTTCGTCCATTGATAAGAGAGATTACACAAGAGCAAGAGAAACCTTGTACCCTTCTACTTCTTTTTTATTTCTCTTTTTGTATTCGGTTCTTACCCTTGTTTTTCGTAACTTTTGTGATCAACATGTAATCGCTTAACTGCTTAGTGAATTTTGGCTGGATTTTCCCTCTCGAAATCCCACACAGTAGAGTTTCACATTATAATTGCGTCACCGATTTGCATATTCTCTTCCTCCTTCGATTTTCGACTTTGATCAATCTAGGTTATAATCATAGGCTGGGTTCAATTTTTGCAGAGTTTATATTACAAATAGAAAAGGTGTTGGATAAGTAGAACAAAAGATGTTTTTACTATATATACTTATCTATTAAGTTAATATATAGAACTTTATAACCTGTATTATTTGTGATTATTTATCCTTCATAACAATCAATAGGGATTGAAAAAAAAAATGATTGTGTATTGTGTATGACTATGAAAATGTCAAAGTCCGATTGTGCATACAAGCACCGTAGGGTGAGGAGCAAAAGGAGGAATCCGTCCGAGGAGGGACTCGCGTCAGACATGTATGTAAGACCCAAACCTAACATATAAATTCGACGAGGTTTCATCCTAAAACCAATAACAATAAGACCCAAACCTAACATATAAATTCGACGAGGTTTCATCCTAAAACCAATAACAATAGAAGTAGTTCACCATCCTTATATATTAGGCTCGGAATGTCTTCAACTTTCGATGTGAGAACTTACTATCTCCAACAGTAAATGATATGTTTTGTGCTTATATGGTGCGATTATCGACAGGAAAACATATTTACACAGTGAAAACCGTCCACATCAAAGCATTACTCAATCTACTCAGAAAACATGGTTGGTACAAACTTCATGGCAGCCACAAACTCGTTGATTTTCAAGAACCAAACATGGTTGGCACAAATTAACATGTTTACAGTCTAACAAAAAGGAATTAGCTTTATCTATTAGAATATATGAATTTACGAGTAGTGAGTTTTGTACCGGAATCCGGATATAAGGCATCTCTTCGTGAATTAAGAGATTTTAACGGTTATAATAGGCACAATGCACATGCACAAGAAAAATAAATGTTCAATATCTTTTACATCCTTCTTGGATTGCAACAAGAGGTGGACGGATGTAAAGACTGAATGCAAAGTAGTAAATAAATGTAGACTTTTATTGTAGGGAGGCAAAAATATTTACAAGGAGTATAGTACAACACATTGTGACGATACTGAATAATACAACTTCAACGCGGAGCGATAACGTCCAATAACATCAACTTTGACGTAAGGTGGCAGCACCCAAAAACGCCAAGTTCAACGCTCAACGATAACGCCAAAAGTTTATAATATACCGTTGGGTTCGAATGTACGTTGCCTAACAACATGATATATAATATGCGTTTGATTCAAATCTTGAAGATAAGAAATGCTATTAATACAACCAAAACCAAAACTTATGAATATCCTATATGTTTCATTTCTCATTCAAAATTAGTTGAGTTTAATTATTGAAGATGTCAGAAGCTCCACCATAAAGTTATTTTTCCTTCAATGATTGCAATCATTCTCAATAAATTTGTTCCTCATATCCAAGTAGACTATTTCGTGAATTATTAGTTGCGAATAGTTTCATGAACTATTAGGTTTTAATAAATTTATTCCTCATATCCAAGTAAACTATTTCGTGAATGATTAGTTGCGAATAGTTTCACGAACTATTAGTTTTTATTATTAGATTGTTATTATGAAGGATGATTTATGAAGGATAATTATTAGTCGTCTTAGGTACAAAACTCTTAATAGTTAATATGTTTGAAATAGGTCATCCCGACTATCCGCGCGATATGGCACAAATTATTCACTTATATTTTAGCTTCACGGATGTTATCAGTTGCCGGGATTTCTATGACTACCATGCGCTCGCGAGTTTCATCGAGCTTTGCAGTCTCGGTTGCCGTCAAGTTTGAATCGGATCCATCCTTTTTGGAAGAAGCCATGATGATATCACCTTGACTTTTTATTTGTTTTCCAACCTAAAATATTACATTCTCAAGGGTTATATATAAGACTTCTTCAACACATCGAATATACTTCAACTAAATTAAACAATGAGAAGAGCTTACCATTTCATTTAGAATAGTCCACAAGCAACCGTGTACTAAGATGATTAATCAATCTAACGAAAATAAGTTTGATTTGGTAAAAGCTTGAATGTTCTCAGGTCAAATATTTACAAGTTATAAAAGGACTATCGTGACCACAACATATACGAAAGCTTTGGGTGATTAAAAATGGCAAGATTTAGCTCAGCCTACGGGGCGTACTTCACCGGCAAAGTTGTTCATGACATTGGTGCTCCGATCACGAGTTCCAGCGGCTTGTTTCTGCTATGCATGGTTCTCCTTTCACTCTCGCTCATTCTCATGAGCGTATTTGCTTGCGGTAATAAGCCATATGGCAGTGGAGGAGGTTATGGTGGTGGTGGTGGGTGTGGAGGCGGAGGAGGTTGTGGTGGTGGTGGTGGTGGCTGTGGTGGAGGCGGCGGATGATGAAGTTTATATATGTGTCTTTAAATTGCAGCAATAAATGTATACGTGAGGGGTTTGTTGGTTCTAAATATTATGGTCTCATATTCATTTGTAATTACTAGTCAAATCGCGCGTGCGTTGCACGAGCATGTCTTGATCGGTTATTTTTTTTTGTTATCGGACACATTAAACTTTCCAACTTTAGTTAGCAGTGTAAATTGAAAATTGTAAATACGTATGACCATGTACTGACGGTAACTTTTATTGTTTTTGCATCATAAGACAATTTGCTCCCTATTGCAGTGGCTATTTTGGGTATTGTCTTGTCGTAGTTCTTGGAAGACCCATTCATGTCATTTCTTGCACAAACTCTCAGTACTTCTGATTACAAGCTCGTGTGCCTACGTTTTTTATTGTTTACATCCAATTATCTTGGTTTTCATGTTTTCTAGAATAAGGTGCAATGTATTCAACCCTCTCTAATGCAAGCTCATATATCTTATAATTAAGGATTTGGCTTCTCCACGACCTCAAGGCCGGAAAATACTCCAAAATTCTATTCAGATCCTTGCAAGTCAGCAGAAGTTGAATACAGTAACACAACACCAAATATAAAGAATTTGATCTATCCTTTGCTAATGAACAAAATAGTTCAATGGTTTGTATGCACCTCGTTGATCTGGAAGAAGGTGCCATTGAGGGGAAAGCTTCCTTTACTGCTGTTCGGGATGGTATCTGCAGAACACGAAAATGCATTGGTTCTAGTTCTTACTACCATTATGTTTCTTGAAGAAAATTGAAACTTAATATTACCGTGATTATCCATGATACTGGTTGACAACAAGATGAATCCAGCTCCGAGTGCTTCCTCGAGTCTTCTGATTGATCAGACATAGAGTCATTTATGATCTCACGTAACACATGGCCGGTGATCGATTAAGATACAAGACATATAAAAATTAGCATATGCTATATTTTATTATCCTAAACAAAATATAGTTGTTGTAGCTAGTCAAAATGAAAGTCCATTATGATTCCTTCCAAAAATATTCAACAAAAAGTAAATAATGTATGCTCACATTTTCCAAAAGAGGATGCTTATCCGGAAGCTCGTTGGATTGTGAAAAGAATAATTAAAAAAAAATCAATAATAAAGCTATACTCATCTTTACTCTGATTACCGATGATCCTTTTTTCAAATTAGACGTTGTATTTAACATAACGACACCGTTTGTGCTTACGCTGCACGTTATATCCTCTACCTTTGTTCTTTGACTTCTTGAGTGAAAAGAATATTGCTTTAGCGTTGGTTTTCTTGCAACTATCTCAATGTCAGTCCTCAATGTGCAAGGATCCGTATGTTTCTGATGGACTTGTCCTTGTCTTTTTTCATTTGACCAAACATGCACCAAATTTTCTTCTTCTTTTTTTTTTTAAAAAATTACTTGTATTAGAAAAAGGGTAAGGAAATACATGAACTTTCAGGGAGAGTTACATAGCAAAGATACAGAACCCCATGGATGG
>BSUD01000002.1:7180776-7339405 GCA_033239045.1 Fagopyrum esculentum | reverse complement strand
GGGGTTGATGGCAGGAGTAAAGGTGTTTTGGAACATTATGGTGTCACGGGCTTTCCAAGTGTAGTAGATGAAGACAGAGATAGGGGCAATACGGATGCAGTCCTTGAGATTGTTCTTGTGTCTTCTTTAAGCACCAAGCCAGGATCATATGTTGTGTGTGTAAGGTTGAGGATACGGCATTCTGGTCCATCTGGATATGATATCCAAAATAAGGGATGTGTAGCTGCATCTTGCCCAAAAGTGATCTTCATCTTCCGGAAGGATTCGACAGAAGATGCAAGTGGGGTTATTGGAGAGGTCCCAACATGCCAGCTTGATCAGGGTGGGGAGCTTTTTGTGGCAGGCGATTCAGGTTATGAAACTGCATTTTGGGATATTCAATTCCTTCCAAATGGCTTTAAAGGAGTTTGCATTGGTAGGAGAGGTAAAGTTTCTGAGTAGTCAGTATGCTTAAATGTTGATATGTAGCAGGAAAAAATGCCATGGATCATGCATATTTGTCATACCTCTTAACTCTGCTTTTGTAATTTTTACAGTTTTCTCTCATTGGACATACACTGCAGTTAGCATTAAAATTTTATTGACGAACGATTAGTTGCTAGTATCTCGTAATTACTAGTCGTCCTAGGTACAAAACTATTAGTAGTTAATATGTTTGAAATCGGATCATCCGAACTATCCGCACAATATGGGTACACATTATTCACCTATATTTTACCTTCACGGATGATACCAGTTGTCGGGATTTCTATGATTACCGTGAGCTCACGAGTTTTATCGGGCTACACATTCTAGCTTGCCATTAAGTTTAGATCGGATCCATCCTTTTTAATAGAATCATATCGAATATACTTCAGTTAAATTAAACAATGAGAAGAGTTTACCATTTCTTTTAGAAGAGTTCACAATCAACCGTTTGCTAAGATGATTAATCAATCTAACGTAATTAACCAATCAGGACTTAGATTAATTTTGATTTGGTAAAAGCTTGAATGTTCTCAGGTCAAATGTTTACAAGTTATAAAAGGACTGCAACATATACGAATTCTTTGGGTGATTAAAAATGGCAAGATTTAGCTCAGCCTACGGGCCGTACTTCGCCGGCAAAGTTATTCATGACATTGGTGTTCCGATCACGAGTTCCGGGGGCTTGTTTCTGCTATGCATGGTTCTACTTTCACTCTCCCTCATTGCCATGAGCGTATTTGCTTGCAGTGATAAGCCATATAGTGGTGGCGGCGGTTATGCTGGTTGCGGTGGGTGTGGAGGCTGTGGTGGAGGGACCGGAGGCGGCGGATGATGAAGTTTATATATGTGTCTTTAAATTGCAGCAATATATGTATACGTTAGGGGTTTGTAATTATTTTGTAATGTGATATGTTATATATATATATATATATATATATATATATATATATATATATATATATATATATATATATATATATATATATATATATATATATATATATATATATATATATATATATATATATATATATATATATATATATATATATATATATATATATAAATCCATTGTTCTCATTTGAACATTAAAAAGAAAGAGCCCTTTTGAGCTCGATTTTTAATTCTATGACATCAACCATTTCCATGTTAACTTATATTTTGATTGTTTTTTAAATTTGTACTTTTGAAAAACGTAGAATATGTATTTTAAACTAGTATAATACCCGCACCTTGTGCGGGTTTTGAAAAAAATAAGAAAGAATATTGTGAAATAGGTTTTTTTACGTGCTTTTGTTTTGTATACTTCTCTAATCTAATCGACTTACCAATATTACTTTATTAAGGATAAATTTACTAAATGAGATTATACTATGGACATACTTAATAGAATAATAATATTATTATATATATATATATATATAACAACATTTTTCTTTTTTTCCGATTATGTAATGAGTTTAGGGATTTTTTTTGGTTAATGGCTAACAATTTGATTTTACAACTTTTTTTGTATTTAACAACTCTTTTGTTTTTTTTGGGGGATTATAATGCTTATTGGTGTATTAAAAATTTTATTTTAATAATTATTTTTGGACTATAGATCTATTAGTTAATTAGTTAATTTTATTTTTAATTATTAAAATTACAAAAGATTTATGTAATCTACAAGCTAATAAACTTAACATAATTAAACAAAAATTTAATTAATATAACGTGGTCTATATCTACAAGATGAAAAAATTAACAAAAATTTAATTTAATTCAAAATTAACTTCAAAATCCGATAACTATTATCTAAAAATTAATAAATCGAACTTTTTTAATATCATTTTATAAATATTTATTTAATAATAAATTGATTTGGTTGTTAAGGTGATTTGGTTGTTAAGTTGATTTGGTTTATATAAAATTATTATTTTAACAATAAAAGATTTTATGGTTTAAAAAATAGTGTAAAAAATAAAGATTTATTGGCTTTAATTGTGGGAGCTCAATTTCAAAAATCCTGCGTCCACAGCGCGCCACGTCATCAACCCGTGCTCTGTTTTAGTAAGTATAATAGAATAATAGATTTGGTTTCTATAAAATTATTATTTTAATAATAAAAGATTTTATGGTTTAAAAAATAGTGTAAAAAATAAAGATTTATTGGCTTTAATTATGGGAGCTCAATTTCAAAAATCCCGCGTCCACAGCGCGTCACGTCATCAACCCGTGCTCTGTTTTAGTAAGTATAACTAGTGTATTACCCGCACTTTGTGCGGGTTCAATTTTAATAAATATTTAATACTTAAAATTTATATGCATATTTTTTGTAAAATAAAATTTTAAAAAATGAAATTATAATCAATATTATGATTTTTAATTCTCATTTAATTATTTATCTCTTCTAATTAATTATATTTTAAATTGATTTGTTAAGATATACTTGTTGGTAAAAAAAATTCGTAAAAATTTAAAAACTATTTTTATAAAAATATTTATTTAAATATTTTTTAAAGAATTTAAAATTTAATTTTCAATTTATATTAACATTTAAAAATCACTTTTTAAAATAATTTTTTAGACTTCGAAAAATCTGGCGTTGACACGTGGCAATAGAGGCTTCTGCTTTAATAGATATAAGATAGATTATCAAACATTGAATTAAAGGTTAAAAAATTAATTTGAAGATACAATGAGATATGAGAACAAAATTTGTACTTTTGATAATTATGGTAACCGTTATGCTACTACTTTCGGTTTTAGTGTCCTGCGACTTTTTTTATGTTCCTTCGGTGAACTATGTATCCTATTATTAGTTGATATTTATGATAACCTTACTGAACTTATGTACCGACTCAGGCGTAGCGTACATTCATGTTTGGACGTGAGAAATTATTTGACCGCAAGATTATATAGACGTGGGGTCCATTTGGAGCACTCTTTGAGAAGCATCTGAGAGCTCACACTCTAAAAAAGTGCTTCATTTCAACCCTTCATTCTGTAATCTATCTCTACAAGGTTAAAGATTCCCCCATTTCAAATCCTTCACTCCGTTCAACACTTGTCCGAACCATAAATGTGGTGACACCGGCAGTTCATTAAATAGACCGAGAAGACTAGGAAAAAGCAGCAAGTAACAACTAGTCTAAATACATATTCGGTAAGACAAGGTTTTTGGGTGGTTTAAGCTTTTTGGATAACTTTAAATTTTTGATAACTTTCTTGGTAGAGTTTTAAATGGTTTTGTAACAATATAAAAATCTAATTTTATAAAAGTAAATTTTAGGTAGATTTTTTTTTTTGAAAGGTTAATTGTATTAGGTAGGAGGAAGAGGTGGTACATGTACAACTACAACCCCACAAGCAAGCCAACAACCCACATTAGTCGAACTTATCACGCAGCAGCAGGAGCGAAGTGAACTTAATCAAATTTAAGCGCAATTTTGAGGGTGACGGCCATGTCACGGGAGAGGGCCGAACGATCCTTCCAATTTTGAGTGAAATGAGCCTTGACGCTGCAGATAACCATCCTAGCGCAATCAATTGGAGAAGTGAAGGATTGGCAGTAGAGTAACTTGTTCCTGGCAACCCAGATGAAGTAGATGTAGGCGACAATCGCGGCAATTCTGGCACAATCCAGAGGGCGAGGCTTCGTCCTAGACCAGGAGGCCATCCAAGCCCAAACATCATCGAGGAAGGGAGCAGGATGGGGAAGATTCAACCAACGTGATACCAAGTCCAAGACAAGAACACTATAGCTGCAAAGATTCCAAAGGTGCATGCCATCTTCAAGGCCAGCATTGCAAAGCTTGCAAGTAGTATCGTTGGTGAGGTTCCAATCCCTAATCTTGATAAGAGTGGGGAGACGATCAAGGGCAGCAAGCCAGGCAATATAGGAGGTTTTGGGGGGGGTTGGAGGGTAGCCAGATTGCTTTGAAAGGAGTGAGATGAGTAGCCTGAAAGGGGGGGTCTGAGGTGGTCATAGATCTTCTTCCTAGCAAAGGAGCCGTCAGGCCATACGATGAGGGCGTTAATTGGGGATCCCGGAGTTTGATTTGAGAGTTCATCTCTAAGGTCGAGAAGGGATTTCCAGAATTGAGAGTTCGAAGCCCTAGGGGAGCAGTTTCAGATGCTCTCGTCCCTCTTGAACAAATGCTTGTCGACCCAAGACTTCCACATACTAGGCTGATCGCGATCGAGGTCGTATATAAGACTGGAGAGAGCGACCTTATTCTTGGTACCAAGGTCAGGGAAAGCCAGACCACCAACCCTCTTAGGGGTGCAAACTGACTTCCACGCCACCAAGGCCCTCCTGCTAGTAGCAGAGCCCTCCTGCTAGGTAGATTTTTATGATACATATACCAAAGGTAACAAGATAAAAATAGAAGAAAGAAATAAAAAATTAATAAAGTTGGAAAAATAAAATTATAAACTTTCAAAAAAAAAAAACTATTTTTATTAGCTTTACAAAACTAATATAAATAACTAGTAAAAAAAACTCTCCAAAAAGAAAAAACTCATAATAATTTATCAAGCATATATAAGTTTTCAAAGTTTGATAATTAAAAAAAAAACTATACCGAATGCACCTCTAAGATATTTTTTTTAATCAAATCAGCATTTAAAAAAAAAAACTAGTATTAGCAAGACTTTTTAAAAGTTAAATAGAGGACAAAATAAGAATTTGTCAAACTAATCCTTTGAGAAAAATAAATAAATTAATCGATCATTTTATTTTTCAAAAGAAAATCATGATATGCACTAATTTTATAATTGTTATATAACAGAAATGGACACCCTAACATCCAATATGACCTAGCTTAACTTGACCTCTTATATAAAGCCCAAATATTTCAAGGATTCATAGAAATTCCACTAAAATAATAGTTTGATAATTGAAATTTGCTGTGTAATAAGAATGAGTTTACCAGGAAAGCTGGAAGCAGAAGTGGAGATCAACTCAACCGGAGATGTGTTCTATGAGATGGTAAGCAAGAATCCAAATGATATCTCCAATGTTGATCCAAATTTCATTCAAAGCTGCAGCTTAGAAGAGGGAGACTTTGGTTTGCCTGGCTCTGTCATCTGCTGGAACTATACTGATTCTGGTAATTATCTCTTTGCCTAGCTCTATGTAGATGAAGTTTAGGGCATGTTTGGTTTTAACTCCGAAAACGAAAAATGGAATGAAAACGAATCTAGTACGTATGAAACTGTTTGGAATTATTCCTTGTGATTTGAAGTATTGGTAGTAGAATTTGATTAGTTTTGATACCATGTAAGGAAACAAAATGAAGGAAAGCAAAAACATTTTGCATGAGATCACAATGAACGATTTCAAAAAATTTGATGAACAAGGTACACATATGGACTAGTATCATTTTCAATCAATTTCTGTTTTCGGAATTACAACCAAACGGGAGCTTAGTAGATAATTGAGATGAGCAATCAACACATAGCTACCTTTTTCACATAACTATTGTGGTGAAAGTTTAAGGAGTAGCACCGTTCTGCGAGCCGAGCATCGAAATGTTAGTTGAACTTGTTTATAAACGAGTTTGCTCTCTAAATTTTAAATGAATTTTAAAATGTGTTCATATTCAACTCGTTTATAAAGTGCACAAGTCGATTAGATAATATAACATCCCTATAGAGTTATTCTAGCCGAAATTTGACCTACTCAACCTCGAATCGGTCAATACAATATCATGCAATCAACTACTTTTTATCATGCCGGATCTTGTGTCCAACTTCTCATCTACCACATAAATGTAACAATTTTGAGATGAATATGTAAATTATGTAGAAGGAAACTCATGTGTTGCAAAGGAGGTGATTGAAGTTGTCGACGACGACAACAAATTGTTGACCATGAGAGTGATCGAAGGTGATTTAATGGCGTTTTACAAAACGTTAATCATCTCCGTTCAAGTTGTGCCCAAGGTCGAGGGCGTCACAGCGGTAAATTGGACTATCGAGTACGAGAAGGTTGTCGAGAGCGTGCCCGAGCCATATAAGTTACTCAACGGTATGGTCGCTGTTCGCTCCAAACGGTGTGTGCAAGCTTTAAATTTATAACCCTAGACTTAAGCTTAAAACAAGGATACGAACCCGCAGTGTACGGGTCAATCGTAGTAAAAGCAAGAAAATTCCAGGGGTCGATCACAGGGACTTAGTGAAACAAAGTCCAATACGGTATGCTAGTGTTGACGCTAACCACAAGAGCAAGTATACAATCAAAGATGAATAAGATGTCAAATAAGCAAACATGCAATTCTAGGGATTAAAGCATCTAGTTGTGGTTCCAACTCAAGATCTATAGATAAGCGGACAAAGCTGAGATTTTTGCATGGGGAAGGTGTTTCTAAAGTGGAGTAGATCACCGGGTAAGTCTCACTACACACTAATCCCAAACCGTAACTCCTATTACCGGGTAAGTCTCAAGGAATTAAGATAAAGAACTATTGCCTCAAACTAACACACCATCTAAGGGAATAGAATCAACCTTTACCGGGTAAGTCTCAGGCTAACTCACAAAGATGGGATGGAAGCACACTCAAACCCCAATAAAGGACAAGCCTTTATTACCTACACTTATGATCGTTAGTATACAAACTAAGGAATTACCGGGTAAGTCTCATCCTAAGCTTGCTTTGAACCAGAAAGGTATAATAAGAATAGGATTTGGCAAACTCTAACACTTAACTCTCAGTTTAGGGTCGGATAAGCCACCTCGGTCAGCCAGTTTCCACCCCGGCCGAGATGTTCATCGACTGAACGAGATGCTTAGGGTTAAGGTTAAAGACTCGAACTTTCAGGATCCTACTGTGATTAAGATCATTCTATCATTGTTTTTCCCACAACCTTCAGCCAATCACCCTAGAATCACACAAGGAAATTAGCCACTCATCATCATAATGAAAGTATTAAATATATGGGAAGAAGGTGAATATTTGAACAAAGAAGAATTTAATGAAAACACTTCAATAACTGAATCAAATATCACACAAAATCGTTCCTTGGATAATGATCCAACAAGACAAGACAACAAGGAAAGGAATTGAAGACAATCTTACAAAACCCTCCAAAAAGCTATAAAGCTATAGTCTTCAAATCTTCCTTCAACCTCCAAAAAGGTTCTTCAACTCTCTCCCAAATTGGAGTATGATGCGGCTGCTGCGCTGATAGCGGGTGTATGCAGCCTGTATTTCGGTGTAAGCGGGCTTCTCGAATTGTGGAAATCCAACCCTTTTTATAGGAAAAATAAACCTCCAAAGATAATAAATCTTAAGAAGATACATTCCCATAAAAATAGGTAAAATATATGATTCTGCATATCTCCTTCCTTCTAGAAGCTCAGCCCAAAAATATAAGATCACTTTCCAATTTTAAAAGATCTCAGCCAAGAATAAAATATTCTCGCCGCGTCCTAGGTGTTCGCCTCGGTCGAGTCGGCGTCTCTGGATCGCCTCGGTCGAGATGAATCTCTGGGCAACCGAGGTGATCATAACTGAGTGTAGAATCTCTCAAAACTGGTCCAAAGTAAATCTTTAATCCATGGTTGTGCTTCCTGAATGTAGCTCCAAATGACTCTTGACTCCTTTTGCTCCTTTTCGATGCAAAACGTACCATATTACCTGCAATTACAACGAAACTAGGTGTAGACCTCGATTCTCGCAAAGGTAGATGAAATGGTAGTAAAATCACATAATGTACATACAAACATGCAGATTATGAAAGATAAAACGTCCAAACAAACCCCAAAATATAGACTATAATTCATGCTATCAAAATACCCCATACTTAGCCCTTGCTTGTCCCTAAGCAAGTTCCTCATATAGAAATCAAGATAGAATGGATTATAAGTCAAGAAAATCAATGAAAAGTCTTTCAAAAACATTTTATGGTGTGCAACTATCATAGATCACTCTAAGAGAATACTTCCTGGAAATTAAAAACTCAATATGATCAAAACATTTTATAAATATAGGAAAGTTGTTCATCTTTGCATAAAATCATAGAATGCATAATAAATCATAATTATCAAAATTAATCATGTATAATCCGATTTAAACCGCTAAGCCAATCAACAAGCTCAAGGTCTCAAGGGCTTCCCAAAAGAAAAGGTCAAGAAACGTGTAGGGTAGGGATGTATGTAAGGTAATGTGGTGCTAGAATCCGGGAAAAGGATGAACTTCACTTTCACTTTGACTTGCAACATCTTCCACCAATAAGCTTTGCTTATTTCACACTTTTTTTCTTTTACTTTACTTTTTGGGATGCATGGACAGAGGTGCACAATAACCGAAGCCTAGGAAATCCGCAATCATCAATTTCTTGAGATGCGTCAAACCCTTGATGCACATACCATGACCCGTTAGGAATATCGCTCAATCCGACTTTGGCAAGACACAAACACCCGGCTATGTGAATGGTGCCGAGTTACTCATCTTCATGATTGACTTCCCCAAACCTATTATTGCTTTCTAATACTTTCACTTTCAGCCACTTCTCAACTTTTGACTTGCTTTCACCACTTCGCTTGCTTCCAAATTCCCGGATAGGTAAAGGGAGGCAATATGTATATGAGGGGCTAAGCATGATCAAGAAGAAGAAGAAGAAGAATGAATTGCCTTGGTCTTTCCAAGAAGAACGTGAGAGAACTTATGCTGCGGTGTCAACCTTCAAATTCAACATAATTTGGATAAAAATAAAGTATTAAACATGCCAATAATTTCAAACAAAGCATTTAGCAACTTAAACATATCATAAAACATTTCAAACATATAAAGAATTTAAATCCAGTCGGTAAACAAGATCTTCACTGAGATCATATCCAGATAAGTAACACAAAAATCGTTTTCGAAAACTCTCAATTAACCCACCTCGGTCGAGATGTTCTTGGTTCAACCGAGGTGAAACACCTCGTTTTGCCAGAACTGTCCCGGTCGAGGTCAAAAAATTTTTTTTAAAACCATTTTTTTTTTCGGTTTCGACGTTTTTCTCAATCAAATAACCTGTAAGTATGCATGCAATCTCAGATAAACATATAAATGCAGATAAAGCATAAATATCCGGTCAAATAGAGTCATGCATCACATAAGTGTCAAATACCTCAATAAACACCCCATACTTAGGACACACTGTCCCAGTGGGTCAAAATAGGTCTAAGGACAGGATACTCACCGAACATAGCTAAACTGCATGAAGAAGTAAGAAACAGCTCCCAGATAAGACCATCTCGGTTGGCGAAGCACATCTCGGTCGAGGTGTTCTGACAGTACCCGAGATGTATCTCAGTAAAGCTCGTTTCCTCAACTTCTCGAAATTTTGTTCTTCCAGTGTAGCTCCTGAACTGTGATCCTTCCTTTTGGAATACCTGGTTTTTGTCTAGAGGAAAGCAAAAACAAAAGACTATCTAAACTAGACTAGAAAACGGGAAAGAAAGCAATACCTTGGGTTGCCTCCCAAGAAGCGCTTGGTTTAAGGTCGCTAGCTGGACCCTTCTCCATAGAATTACTCAATGCACCTTGAACACCATGGAGTGCTCATCACATCCATCAGAAAATTCTTCCAAAATGGTTCCGGTTCCTAATTTCACCGGCAAATGGTAAGATCTCCCACGTACAAGCTTGTACGGTTTGATTCTCACCGGAATCCTTCTAGCCTTCCTGCACTTCAATGGGACATAATCTAGCCTTGCGTCCCATCCTTTCCTTGATCGAGAAAACAACTTCTCGAGAATCCTAGTAGCTTCCCCATCTTTAGCATGGGGATGGTACAAGGTCCTTAGCATGCGAGGGACCCCATACTTGAACAAAAGACACTTCATCGCCTTAGCGGTGAAGTGCTTGCAAACTCCACTCCTTATAATCCAAGGAGCATCTTCTTCCAATAATGGAGGTTTCATCTTGATCTTAGGAGGTTCTTTCGGAAGAGACCTCCAACTCTCCGGTGCCTTCCTAAAAAATTCAGAAATGTCAATCGGGAATTCAAATGAAGTAGGAGAATGTACCTTGCAAAGTTCTCCAAAGCTTGAGACAAGTTTCATGTTGGGTTGATAATCCACACACGAAATCTCTCTCAATTCAGCTGGTCTTTCTTCCACCTCGACCACAATCTCAGTAATGTGGCCAAGGTTCTCTACATCTTCCACTTCTGGTTTTGCATATTCTTCCATCTCGGCCGAAATCTCTTCCACCTCGACCGAGGTCTCAACAGTTAGATCGAGACCTTCCATATCCTCCCCTTCCTCAGAAGTTTCAGGAGAAATTTCTGGTTCGATCGGGGGAGCGCTTGAAACGTGCAACACTTCCTTATGCTCCTCCTTCGGGTCCGCATAGGATAGGGCGCTTTCATTGAGCTCCTCCACCTTCTTCATCAACCTCTCCCATCTTGATTCAAGAGAATCTTCAAGGGGTTGCTCATAAATCTTTTTAGGGACATTCAGTTCATCCCACACCGCAAGTTCACGCTGAATGGCTTCTTCTCTTTCCCATTCATTGTTGAACCAATAGAATGAGTACTTCTCCTCCAAGTACTCATAATGGTCCGCCCTAGCACTTTGTCTTGCTATCCAGGCTGGATCAAATGTAGTCATCGGAAATCCTGAAAACTACAAAACTCATAGAAAGAGTAGTTAGTAGCAACAGGGGCAAGTGCCCCGAAAGCAAACCGCAACCGGCTCGGTCTAGACCAAGTCCCCGGCAACGGCGCCAAAAACTTGTTCGCTCCAAACGGTGTGTGCAAGCTTTAAATTTATAACCCTAGACTTAAGCTTAAAACAAGGATGCGAACCCGCAGTGTACGGGTCAATCGTAGTAAAAGCAAGAAAATTCCAGGGGTCGATCACAGGGACTTAGTGAAACAAAGTCCAATACGGTATGCTAGTGTTGATGCTAACCACAAGAGCAAGTATACAATCAAAGATGAATAAGATGTCAAATAAAGCAAACATGCAATTCTAGGGATTAAAGCATCTAGTTGTGGTTCCAACTCAAGATCTATAGATAAGCGGACAAAGCTGAGGTTTTTGCATGGGGAAGGTGTTTCTAAAGTGGAGTAGATCACCGGGTAAGTCTCACTACACACTAATCCCAAACCGTAACTCCTATTACCGGGTAAGTCTCAAGGAATTAAGATAAAGAACTATTGCCTCAAACTAACACACCATCTAAGGGAATAGAATCAACCTTTACCGGGTAAGTCTCAGGCTAACTCACAAAGATGGGATGGAAGCACACTCAAACCCCAATAAAGGACAAGCCTTTATTACCTACACTTATGATCGTTAGTATACAAACTAAGGAATTACCGGGTAAGTCTCATCCTAAGCTTGCTTTGAACCAGAAAGGTATAATAAGAATAGGATTTGGCAAACTCTAACACATTAACTCTCAGTTAAGGATCGGATAAGCCACCTCGGTCAGCCAGTTTCCACCCCGGCCGAGATGTTCATCGACTGAACGAGATGCTTAGGGTTAAGGTTAAAGACACGAACTTTCAGGATCCTACTGTGATTAAGATCATTCTATCATTGTTTTTCCCACAACCTTCAGCCAATCACCCTAGAATCACACAAGGAAATTAGCCACTCATCATCATAATGAAAGTATTAAATATATGGGAAGAAGGTGAATATTTGAATAAAGAAGAATTTAATGAAAACACTTCAATAACTGAATCAAATATCACACAAAATCGTTCCTTGGATAATAATCCAACAAGACAAGACAACAAGGAAAGGAATTGAAGACAATCTTACAAAACCCTCCAAAAAGCTATAAAGCTATAGTCTTCAAATCTTCCTTCAACCTTCAAAAAGGTTCTTCGAATCTCCCAAATTGGAGTAGGATGCGGCTGCTGCGTATTCTTTGCTGTAATCGAGATCGTATGCGGTGTATGCAGCCTCTAAGCATCTAAGCATGATCGGATTTGTGGAAAATCCAATCCTTTTTATAGGAAAAATAAACCTCCAAAGATAATAAATCTTAAGAAGATATATTCCCATAAAAATAGGTAAAATATATGATTCTGCATATCTCCTTCCTTCTAGAAGCTCAGCCCAAAAATATAAGATCACTTTCCAACTTTAAAAGATCTCAGCCAAGAATAAAATATTCTCGCAGCGTCCTAGGTGTTCGCCTCGGTCGAGTCGGTGTCTCTGGATCGCCTCGGTCGAGATGAATCTCTGGGCAACCGAGGTGATCATAACTGAGTGTAGAATCTCTCAAAAACTGGTCCAAAGTAAATCTTTAATCATGGCTATGCTTCCTGAATGTAGCTCCAAACGACTCTTGACTCCTTTTGCTCCTTTTTGATGCAATACGTACCATATTACCTGCAATTACAACGAAACTAGGTGTAGACCTCGATTCTCGCAAAGGTAGATGAAATGGTAGTAAAATCACATAATGTACATACAAACATGCAGATTATGAAAGATAAAACGTCCAAACAAACCCCAAAATATAGACTATAATTCATGCTATCAAAATACCCCATACTTAGCCCTTGCTTGTCCCTAAGCAAGTTCCTCATATAGAAATCAAGATAGAATGGATTATAAGTCAAGAAAATCAATGAAAAGTCTTTCAAAAACATTTTATGGTGTGCAACTATCATAGATCACTCTAAGAGAATACTTCCTGGAAATTAAAAACTCAATATGATCAAAACATTTTATAAATATAGGAAAGTTGTTCATCTTTGCATAAAATCATAGAATGCATAATAAATCATAATTATCAAAATTAATCATGTATAATCCGATTTAAACCGCTAAGTCAATCAACAAGCTCAAGGTCTCAAGGGCTTCCCAAAAGAAAAGGTCAAGAAACGTGTAGGGTAGGGATGTATGTAAGGTAATGTGGTGCTAGAATCCGGGAAAAGGATGAACTTCACTTTCACTTTGACTTGCAACATCTTCCACCAATAAGCTTTGCTTATTTTACACTTTTTTTTCTTTTACTTTACTTTTTGGGATGCATGGACAGAGGTGCACAATAACCGAAGCCTAGGAAATCCGCAATCATCAATTTCTTGAGATGCGTCAAACCCTTGATGCACATACCATGACCCGTTAGGAATATCGCTCAATCCGACTTTGGCAAGACACAAACACCCGGCTATGTGAATGGTGCCGAGTTACTCATCTTCATGATTGACTTCCCCAAACCTATTATTGCTTTCTAATACTTTCACTTTCAGCCACTTCTCAACTTTTGACTTGCTTTCACCACTTCGCTTGCTTCCAAATTCCCGGATAGGTAAAGGGAGGCAATATGTATATGAGGGGCTAAGCATGATCAAGAAGAAGAAGAAGAAGAATGAATTGCCTTGGTCTTTCCAAGAAGAACGTGAGAGAACTTATGCTGCGGTGTCAACCTTCAAATTCAACATAATTTGGATAAAAATAAAGTATTAAACATGCCAATAATTTCAAACAAAGCATTTAGCAACTTAAACATATCATAAAACATTTCAAACATATAAAGAATTTAAATCCAGTCGGTAAACAAGATCTTCACTGAGATCATATCCAGATAAGTAACACAAAAATCGTTTTCGAAAACTCTCAATTAACCCACCTCGGTCGAGATGTTCTTGGTTCAACCGAGGTGAAACACCTCGTTTTGCCAGAACTGTCCCGGTCGAGGTCAAAAAATTTTTTTTAAAACCATTTTTTTTTTCGGTTTCGACGTTTTTCTCAATCAAATAACCTGTAAGTATGCATGCAATCTCAGATAAACATATAAATGCAGATAAAGCATAAATATGAAAATATCCGATACATCATAAGTCGAATAATACATCATGAGTCAAATAAGTCAGATAATACATCAACTACCCCATACTTGAGACACACTGTCCCAGTGGGTATAATAAAAGTCTGAAAGAAAGGAGGACTCACCGGATAAAGAGCCGAACTGCATAAAAATATAATAAATAAAATCCTGCAGCTCCTCAGTAGTCCTGATCCGGCGGTGGTGGTGGTGGTACGTAAGGATGCTGGGTCGGATCAAACGGATAGCCCATAGTCTGCTGGAACTGTAGCTCCATCATCCTACGCTGATAGTGCTGCCCCTCCAACATCTGCTGAGTCCAGCTGTCAAGGTGTCGGTGCTGGGCGGCAAACCTCTCCTGGATGTCCACTGTAAGGGCAGCATATGAGTCTATCATCTGCTCTGTCAAGTCGTCGATCCGACGATGAGCCTCTGCATCTCTATGGCGGCGTGTCCGACGCCTAGCAGATCTAGCAGGAGGTGCAGCAGGTGCAGGCTCAGTATCCTCCTCGTCCTCATCAAGATCAATAATGGGAGGCGCGCTCGTCCCAGCAGTGTCCGTCCCTGTGTCCATCGGGACGCCGCCTCCTCTCTCATCGACTGTCTCGTCATCATCCTCCTCATCAGCCTCCTCATCAGCCTCCTCAGCCTCCTCAGCAGCTGCAGCAGCTCCCTCTCTGTAGTCCTCCATCAGCGGGGCCCATGCTGTCTGCCAAAAATGTGGGTCGAAGACCGAAAACTGTGCAGACCATCTGATGCCCTGAGGCGCTGTCCGCTCCCAAGGCATGGCAACATACGGAGTAGTCAACCCACGAGGAACAAGAATCCGCCTCGTGATCATCTCCTGCAGACCCAGCGGCTTCGGAGCCGCCGCCAATGTGCAGATACTGAGATCCATCCCGTGGTAGGAGGCGATGTGGGTGACTAGACCTCCACAGCAAATATCACCCTTCCCTTTGGCCTTGATCCTGTGCAGATCCTCTGCCAGGAGCAAGCCAAAGTCAGGGTATCCTCCCGTGACCATGCAGTATAGGGAGAAAAGCTCCCCCTGTCGGACCTTCTGGGGCGTCTCAGTACGCGCCAGAAGCATCTCACTGAAGACCCTGTGCACTAGTCTGAAGGATAAATGGTAAATAAGCTTCGCCCTGGAATCACCAGGGCGCCACCTGTCTGCATGACTCGTAATGTGGGCAATCTGACCCCAGAACTCCCTAGCTACAGCTCGGGTCGGGAAATCTACAGCGGTGGGGGTAGGGAAGCCAAAAATATCTCTCCAGTGGGCAAGAGGTACTATGTAGTTCCGGTTCATCAACCGGTACTTCACAGCCCCCTCTGTGGGGAGGTAAGTGAAGGAACTGACGAACTCGAGGGTAGGCTCGAGGTAAGCTGGGGCTCGGATCTCAGAAAACTGATCCAGCCCGACTGTGGCGATCATCCTGCTAAGCTCTCCATCTACATGGAGACAGTCAAAGGCAGAAACGTCCAGAAATCTAGGAGCGATAACTGGACGACTAGAAATGCGGTCATAATCTACCCGGTGTCTCTCATGGATCACCGGGATAGAAGGTCGGGATGAGGAAGAAGAAGGGGAAGGAGAGGATCTATCTCTAAGGGCCAGTAATCTATCTGAACTCATCTTCACAAACTCACTGTCAGACCACCTCGGTTGACTGACAACCCTCAGAAATCACCTCGGTCGAGATGCAGTTCGACCGGACCGAGGCGTAGCAGTGTCGATTTCTATTCTCTGATTTTCAGTTCTTTTCCCCCTAAAATCACTACAATTGCTTCCTAAGGGGTACTTATGCCTTTTCTCAGCAAAATCAAGGGCGACCAAAGCCCAATAAGCAGTAAACGACGAGTTAGGGTTTTCGAACGGTTTTTACCTCGTTTCGGTCGAATCACTCAAATTTCTTGCAGATCTGTTGTAGTAATCGACTCCTCTACTCTTTAATCTCGGTTTGGAAGCAGAAATCTTCGAAAACGAGCGAGAAATGAGGGAGCGAGGTGATTCTGTGCGCCGCGGTCGAAGTGGGTAATAAAAAGTAAAAATGTAATTTTTCCCCCTTTTATACTTTTACTGAATCTGCTGTCACCTCGGTCGAGATGGTTTCGACCGGACCGAGGTGGTCTGGACCGAGGCGGTTCTGCAGAAACCCTAGTCGCCTCGGTTGCTTCAAGAATCAACTCGGTCGAGGTGTTCTGACAGTGACCGAGGTGCCTCTTTCTTCCTCAGAATCTCGAACTTCTCCCTTTTCTGTAGTGCTCCTTCCTGTTATCTGTCTAAAACACCAAAAACAAAGCAAAGCAAAGCAAAAACAAAAGACTATCTAAACTAGACTAGAAAGCGGGAAAGAAAGCAATACCTTGGGTTGCCTCCCAAGAAGCGCTTGATTTAAGGTCGCTAGCTGGACCATGATGCGTCTCAAACGAGGTAGATCGGTGCGACCTCCTCAACCGGCGTTTCCGGTTGGTACTTCTTAAGTCTATGACCGTTGACCTTGAAGCTTCCGCTAGTTTCGCCCCATATCTCAACTGCACCATGAGGGAAGACATGTTTCACAACGTAAGGTCCGGTCCATCTAGATTTCAACTTACCTGGAAAAAGACGGAGGCGGGAGTTGAAGAGTAGAACTAAATCTCCTTCGTTAAGCTCCTTTGGAACGATACGCTTGTCATGCCATCTCTTCGTCCTTTCCTTGTAGATCTTGGCATTCTCATAGGCGTTCAAACGCAGCTCTTCCAGCTCGTTAAGTTCCAATAGTCGCTTCTCACCAGCCTCCTTAATGTCAAAGTTCAACCATTTGATAGCCCAATACGCTTTGTGCTCCAACTCAACGGGCAAATGGCAAGATTTCCCATACACCAAGTTATAAGGGGTGGTGCCTATGGGAGTCTTGAATGCGGTCCTGTATGCCCAAAGAGCATCGTCTAATTTCATGGACCAATCCTTCCTCGTCCAAAAACTTGTTCGCTCCAAACGGTGTGTGCAAGCTTTAAATTTATAACCCTAGACTTAAGCTTAAAACAAGGATGCGAACCCGCAGTGTACGGGTCAATCGTAGTAAAAGCAAGAAAATTCCAGGGGTCGATCACAGGGACTTAGTGAAACAAAGTCCAATACGGTATGCTAGTGTTGATGCTAACCACAAGAGCAAGTATACAATCAAAGATGAATAAGATGTCAAATAAGCAAACATGCAATTCTAGGGATTAAAGCATCTAGCTGTGGTTCCAACTCAAGATCTATAGATAAGCGGACAAAGCTGAGATTTTTTGCATGGGGAAGGTGTTTCTAAAGTGGAGTAGATCACCGGGTAAGTCTCACTACACACTAATCCCAAACCGTAACTCCTATTACCGGGTAAGTCTCAAGGAATTAAGATAAAGAACTATTGCCTCAAACTAACACACCATCTAAGGGAATAGAATCAACCTTTACCGGGTAAGTCTCAGGCTAACTCACAAAGATGGGATGGAAGCACACTCAAACCCCAATAAAGGACAAACCTTTATTACCTACACTTATGATCGTTGGTACACAAACTAAGGAATTACCGGGTAAGTCTCATCCTAAGCTTGCTTTGAACCAGAAAGGTGTAATAAGAATAGGATTTGGCAAACTCTAACACTTAACTCTCAGTTTGGGGTCGGATAAGTCACCTCGGTCAGAAGAATTCCACCCCGGCCGAGATGTTCATCAACCGAACGAGATGCTTAGGGTTAAGGTTAAAGACTCGAGCTTTCAGGATCCTACTGTGATTAAGATCATTCTATCATTGTTTTTCCCACAACCTTCAGCCAATCACCCTAGAATCACACAAGGAAATTAGCCACTCATCATCATAATGAAAGTATTAAATATATGGGAAGAAGGTGAATATTTGAATAAAGAAGAATTTAATGAAAACACTTCAATAACTGAATCAAATATCACACAAAATCGTTCCTTGGATAATGATCCAATAAGACAAGACAACAAGGAAAGGAATTGAAGACAATCTTACAAAACCCTCCAAAAAGCTATAAAGCTATAGTCTTCAATCTTCCTTCAACCTTCAAAAAGGTTCTTCAACTCTCTCCCAAATTGGAGTAGGATGCGGCTGCTGCGCTGATAGCGGGTGTATGCAGCCTGTATTTCGGTGTAAGCGGGGTTCTCGAATTGTGGAAATCCAACCCTTTTTATAGGAAAAATAAACCTCCAAAGATAATAAATCTTAAGAAGATATATTCCCATAAAAATAGGTAAAATATATGATTCTGCATATCTCCTTCCTTCTAGAAGCTCAGCCCAAAAATATAAGATCACTTTCCAATTTTAAAAGATCTCAGCCAAGAATAAAATATTCTCGCCGCGTCCTAGGTGTTCGCCTCGGTCGAGTCGGCGTCTCTGGATCGCCTCGGTCGAGATGAATCTCTGGGCAACCGAGGTGATCATAACTGAGTGTAGAATCTCTCAAAACTGGTCCAAAGTAAATCTTTAATCCATGGTTGTGCTTCCTGAATGTAGCTCCAAATGACTCTTGACTCCTTTTGCTCCTTTTTGATGCAAAACGTACCATATTACCTGCAATTACAACGAAACTAGGTGTAGACCTCGATTCTCGCAAAGGTAGATGAAATGGTAGTAAAATCACATAATGTACATACAAACATGCAGATTATGAAAGATAAAACGTCCAAACAAACCCCAAAATATAGACTATAATTCATGCTATCAAAATACCCCATACTTAGCCCTTGCTTGTCCCTAAGCAAGTTCCTCATATAGAAATCAAGATAGAATGGATTATAAGTCAAGAAAATCAATGAAAAGTCTTTCAAAAACATTTTTATGGTGTGGAATTATCATAGATCACTCTAAGAGAGTACTTCCTGGAAATTAAAAACTCAATATGATCAAAACATTTTATAAATATAGGAAAGTTGTTCATCTTTGCATAAAATCATAGAATGCATAATAAATCATAATTATCAAAATTAATCATGTATAATCCAGTTTAAACCGCTAAGTCAATCAACAAAGCTCAAGGTCTCAAGGGCTTCCCAAAAGAAAGGTCGGAAACGTGTAGGGTAGGGATGTATGTAAGGTAATGTGGTGCTAGAATCCGGGAAAAGGATGTACTTCACTTTCACTTTGACTTTCAACATCTTCCACCAATAAGCTTTGCTTATTTCACACTTTTTTCTCTTTTACTTTACTTTTTGGGATGCATGGACAGAGGTGCACAATAACCGAAGCCTAGGAAATCCGCAATCATCAATTTCTTGAGATGCGTCAAACCCTTGATGCACATACCATGACCCGTTAGGAATATCGCTCAATCCGACTTTGGCAAGACACAAACACCCGGCTATGTGAATGGTGCCGAGTTACTCATCTTCATGATTGACTTCCCCAAACCTATTATTGCTTTCTAACACTTTCACTTTCAGCCGCTTCTCAACTTTTAACTTGCTTTCACCACTTCGCTTGCTTCCAAATTCCCGGATAGGTAAAGGGAGGCAATATGTATATGAGGGGCTAAGCATGATCAAGAAGAAGAAGAAGAAGAATGAATTGCCTTGGTCTTTCCAAGAAGAACGTGAGAGAACTTATGCTGCGGTGTCAACCTTCAAATTCAACATAATTTGGATAAAAATAAAGTATTAAACATGCCAATAATTTCAAACAAAGCATTTAGCAACTTAAACATATCATAAAACATTTCAAACATATAAAGAATTTAAATCCAGTCGGTAAACAAGATCTTCACTGAGATCATATCCAGATAAGTAACACAAAAATCGTTTTCGAAAACTCTCAGTTAACCCACCTCGGTCGAGATGTTCTTGGTTCAACCGAGGTGAAACACCTCGTTTTGCCAGAACTGTCCCGGTCGAGGTCAAAAATTTTTTTAAAACCATTTTTTTTTCGGTTTCGACGTTTTTCTCAATCAAATAACCTGTAAGTATGCATGCAATCTCAGATAAACATATAAATGCAGATAAAGCATAAATATGAAAATATCCGATACATCATAAGTCGAATAATACATCATGAGTCAAATAAGTCAGATAATACATCAACTACCCCATACTTGAGACACACTGTCCCAGTGGGTATAATAAAAGTCTGAAAGAAAGGAGGACTCACCGGATAAAGAGCCGAACTGCATAAAAATATAATAAATAAAATCCTGCAGCTCCTCAGTAGTCCTGATCCGGCGGTGGTGGTGGTGGTACGTAAGGATGCTGGGTCGGATCAAACGGATACCCCATAGTCTGCTGGAATTGTAGCTCCATCATCCTACGCTGATAGTGCTGCCCCTCCAACATCTGCTGAGTCCAGCTGTCAAGGTGTCGGTGCTGGGCGGCAAACCTCTCCTGGATGTCCACTGTAAGGGCAGCATATGAGTCTATCATCTGCTCTGTCAAGTCGTCGATCCGACGATGAGCCTCTGCATCTCTATGGCGGCGTGTCCGACGCCTAGCAGATCTAGCAGGAGGTGCAGCAGGTGCAGGCTCAGTATCCTCCTCGTCCTCATCAAGATCAATAATGGGAGGCGCGCTCGTCCCAGCAGTGTCCGTCCCTGTGTCCATCGGGACGCCGCCTCCTCTCTCATCAACCGTCTCGTCGTCATCCTCCTCCTCAGCCTCCTCAGCCTCCTCAGCAGCTGCAGCAGCTCCCTCTCTGTAGTCCTCCATCAGCGGGGCCCATGCTGTCTGCCAAAAATGTGGGTCGAAGACCGAAAACTGTGCAGACCATCTGATGCCCTGAGGCGCTGTCCGCTCCCAAGGCATGGCAACATACGGTGTAGTCAGCCCACGGGGAACCAGAATCCGCCGTGTGATCATCTCCTGCAGACCCAGCGGCTTCGGAGCCGCCACCATGGTACACCTACTCAAATCCATATCCTGATACCTAGCGATATGGGTCACTATACCTCCGCAGCAAATATCACCCTTCCCTTTGGCCTTGATCCTGTGCAGATCCTCTGCCAGGAGCAAGCCAAAGTCAGGGTATCCTCCCGTGACCATGCAGTATAGGGAGAAAAGCTCCCCCTGTCTGACTTTCTGGGGCGTCTCAGTACGCGCCAGAAGCATCTCACTGAAAACCCTGTGCACTAGTCTGAAGGATAAATGGTAAATAAGCTTCGCCCTGGAATCACCAGGGCGCCACCTGTCTGCATGACTCGTGATGTGGGCTATCTGACCCCAAAACTCCCTAGCTACGGATCGGGAGGGGAAGTCTACGGCTGTAGGGGTAGGAAAGCTGAAAATCTCTCTGAATATCTCTAATGGAACTATGAAGTTCCGGCTCATCAGCCGGTACTTCACAGATCCCTCTGTGGGTAGGTAGGAGAAGGAGCTGACGAACTCTAGTGTCGGCTCTATGTAGGCTGGGGCTCGGATCTCAGAAAACTGATCCAGCCCAACTGTGGCAATCATCCTCCTAAGGTCGGCCTCTAACCCTAGGCAGTCAAAGGCGGATACCTCCAGAAATCGCGGTGCGATAACTGGACGGCCCGCTATCCTCTCGTAATCTACCCGACATCTCTCGTGGATGACCGGGCGGTAAGGTCGGGAAGAAGAAGGGGAAGGGGAGGGTGAAGATCTGTCTCTCAGGGCTAAACGGCGATCTGAACTCATTTTCCCTAATCAATCTGTCAGACCACCTCGGTTGACTGACAACCCTCAGAAATCACCTCGGTCGAGGTGCAGACCGACTGGACCGAGGCGTAGCAGTTCGAATTCCAATTCTTAGATTTCCAGTTCTTTTCCCCCTAAAATCACTACAATTTCTTCCTAAGGGGTACTTATGCCTTTTCTCAGCAAAATCAAAGGCGACCAAAGCCCAATAAGCAGTAAACGACGAGTTAGGGTTTTCGAACGGTTTTTACCTCGTTTCGGTCGAATCACTCAAATTTCTTGCAGATCTGTTGTAGTAATCGACTCCTCTACTCTTTAATCTCGGTTTGGAAGCAGAAATCTTCGAAAACGAGCGAGAAATGAGGGAGCGAGGTGATTCTGTGCGCCGCGGTCGAAGTGGGTAATAAAAAGTAAAAATGTAATTTTTCCCCCTTTTATACTTTTACTGAATCTGCTGTCACCTCGGTCGAGATGGTTTCGACCGGACCGAGGTGGTCTGGACCGAGGCGGTTCTGCAGAAACCCTAGTCGCCTCGGTTGCTTCAAGAATCAACTCGGTCGAGGTGTTCTGACAATGACCGAGGTGCCTCTTTCTTCCTCAGAATCTCGAACTTCTCCCTTTTCTGTAGTGCTCCTTCCTGTTATCTGTCTAAAACACCAAAAACAAAGCAAAGCAAAGCAAAAACAAAAGACTATCTAAACTAGACTAGAAAGCGGGAAAGAAAGCAATACCTTGGGTTGCCTCCCAAGAAGCGCTTGGTTTAAGGTCGCTAGCTGGACCATGATGCGTCTCAAAGGAGGTAGATCGGTGCGACCTCCTCAACCGGCGTTTCCGGTTGGTACTTCTTAAGTCTATGACCGTTGACCTTGAAGCTTCCGCTAGTTTCGCCCCATATCTCAACTGCACCATGAGGGAAGACATGTTTCACAACGTAAGGTCCGGTCCATCTAGATTTCAACTTACCTGGAAAAAGACGGAGGCGGGAGTTGAAGAGTAGAACTAAATCTCCTTCGTTAAGCTCCTTTGGAACGATACGCTTGTCATGCCATCTTTTCGTCCTTTCCTTGTAGATCTTGGCATTCTCGTAGGCGTTCAAACGCAGCTCTTCCAGCTCGTTAAGTTCCAATAGTCGCTTCTCACCAGCCTCCTTAATGTCAAAGTTCAACCATTTGATAGCCCAATACGCTTTGTGCTCCAACTCAACGGGCAAGTGGCAAGATTTCCCATACACCAAATTATAAGGGGTGGTGCCTATGGGAGTCTTGAATGCGGTCCTGTACGCCCAAAGAGCATCGTCTAATTTCATGGACCAATCCTTTCTCGTCCTAGAGACGGTCTTCTCCAAAATTGCTTTGATTTCTCTGTTTGAGATCTCGACCTGTCCACTAGTTTGAGGGTGATAAGCGGTTGATACCTTGTGGGTTACCCCATACTTCGATAGAAGTGCCTTAAACTTCCGGTTGATGAAATGCGTTCCTCCATCGCTGATGATGATGCGTGGAGTTCCAAATCGTGGAAAGATAGTTCTATTCAAGAACTTCACAACCACCTTGGCGTCGTTAGTGGGAGAAGCGATGGCTTCGACCCATCTAGAGACGTAATCCACTGCAAGGAGAATGTAGAGGTTTCCTCCGGAGGATGGGAAAGGTCCCATGAAGTCAATCCCCCATACATCAAAGATTTCCACTTCTTGGATGTTGTTAAGTGGCATCTCGTTCCTCCTTGATAGGTTCCCTGTTCTTTGGCATGCATCACAAGAAACAACAAAAGATTGCACATCCTTAAATAGTGTAGGCCAAAAGAAACCGGAACGCAATACCTTGGCGCATGTTTTATCGGTGCTAGCATGCCCTCCACATGGAAGTGAGTGACAATGCTTTATGACGCTATTAACTTCGTCTTCCGGAATGCACCTTCGAAGCATCCCATCCGGTCCGCGCTTGAATAGCAGCGGCTCATCCCAGTAGTAATGTCGTACTTCCTTGAAGAATCTCTTCTTTTGAGAGTACGTCAATCCGGGTGGTATTTCCTGGCAAACAAGATAATTCACTATGTCAGCATACCAAGGACCTTTATTATCAGAAAGTTGGTGGAGGGAATGATCCGCCAACTGTGGGTGAATGTCAGAGAAGGGAGTAGAAAAATTGTTATTCTCTGTAATCTCGGTCTGAATCGTCTCTCTGTCGACCTCGGTCGAGGCGCAAAGGCGTTGACCGAGGTGTTCTTCAGACGCCTCGCTCAGTCCAGAAAGTGCCTCGGTCGAGGTACTACTACTGGATCCGAGGCTGGAAATCTTCGTTTCCTGGATTAGCTTCTCAGTTTTAGCTCCTGGATCCTCTTCCAGTGCTTTTAAGCTCCGTATATCTGCATCACAAGAAGCATCTATACCTTCCTCCATTAAACTGAAGCTAATAACTCTTTCGAGTGGATCATTAATAAGGATAGAGCTCACCAATTCTCTTGATTCCTCTTCATCGTAGATGTTGAAGATATCATCAGTTAGTTGCTCCCCTTTCATGGCTGCAAGTAGTGCGAACTCCACCTCATCGCCACCAACGTTGAATTTCAACTTGGCGTTCTTGCAATCCACATTGCAACCCGAAGTTGCTAGAAATGGCCTCCCGAGAATGATAGGAACAGGATAATCTGCGGGAATGTCAAGTACGACAAAATCTATGGGTAGATAGAAGTTACCTAACTTGACCGGAACGTCCTCCAAAATGCCCACGGGATGGGTGATTGATAGCATGAATTATAGTCTATATTTTGGGGTTTGTTTGGACGTTTTATCTTTCATAATCTGCATGTTTGTATGTACATTATGTGATTTTACTACCATTTCATCTACCTTTGCGAGAATCGAGGTCTACACCTAGTTTCGTTGTAATTGCAGGTAATATGGTACGTTTTGCATCGAAAAGGAGCAAAAGGAGTCAAGAGTCATTTGGAGCTACATTCAGGAAGCACAACCATGGATTAAAGATTTACTTTGGACCAGTTTTGAGAGATTCTACACTCAGTTATGATCACCTCGGTTGCCCAGAGATTCATCTCGACCGAGGCGATCCAGAGACGCCGACTCGACCGAGGCGAACACCTAGGACGCGGCGAGAATATTTTATTCTTGGCTGAGATCTTTTAAAATTGGAAAGTGATCTTATATTTTTGGGCTGAGCTTCTAGAAGGAAGGAGATATGCAGAATCATATATTTTACCTATTTTTATGGGAATATATCTTCTTAAGATTTATTATCTTTGGAGGTTTATTTTTCCTATAAAAAGGGTTGGATTTCCACAATTCGATAAGCCCGCTTACACCGAAATACAGGCTGCATACACCCGCTATCAGCGCAGCAGCCGCATCATACTCCAATTTGGGAGAGAGTTGAAGAACCTTTTTGGAGGTTGAAGGAAGATTTGAAGACTATAGCTTTATAGCTTTTTGGAGGGTTTTGTAAGATTGTCTTCAATTCCTTTCCTTGTTGTCTTGTCTTGTTGGATTATTATCCAAGGAACGATTTTGTGTGATATTTGATTCAGTTATTGAAGTGTTTTCATTAAATTCTTCTTTATTCAAATATTCACCTTCTTCCCATATATTTAATACTTTCATTATGATGATGAGTGGCTAATTTCCTTGTGTGATTCTAGGGTGATTGGCTGAAGGTTGTGGGAAAAACAATGATAGAATGATCTTAATCACAGTAGGATCCTGAAAGTTCGAGTCTTTAACCTTAACCCTAAGCATCTCGTTCAGTCGATGAACATCTCGGCCGGGGTGGAAACTGGCTGACCGAGGTGGCTTATCCGATCCTTAACTGAGAGTTAATGTGTTAGAGTTTGCCAAATCCTATTCTTATTATACCTTTCTGGTTCAAAGCAAGCTTAGGATGAGACTTACCCGGTAATTCCTTAGTTTGTATACTAACGATCATAAGTGTAGGTAATAAAGGCTTGTCCTTTATTGGGGTTTGAGTGTGCTTCCATCCCATCTTTGTGAGTTAGCCTGAGACTTACCCGGTAAAGGTTGATTCTATTCCCTTAGATGGTGTGTTAGTTTGAGGTTATAGTTCTTTATCTTAATTCCTTGAGACTTACCCGGTAATAGGAGTTACGGTTTGGGATTAGTGTGTAGTGAGACTTACCCGGTGATCTACTCCACTTTAGAAACACCTTCCCCATGCAAAAATCTCAGCTTTGTCCGCTTATCTATAGATCTTGAGTTGGAACCACAACTAGATGCTTTAATCCCTAGAATTGCATGTTTGCTTATTTGACATTTTATTCATCTTTGATTGTATACTTGCTCTTGTGGTTAGCATTAACACTAGCATACCGTATTGGACTTTGTTTCACTAAGTCCCTGTGATCGACCCCTGGAATTTTCTTGCTTTTACTACGATTGACCCGTACACTGCGGGTTCGCATCCTTGTTTTAAGCTTAAGTCTAGGGTTATAAATTTAAAGCTTGCACACACCGTTTGGAGCGAGGTGGTACGGACCGAGGCGGTTCTGCAGAAACCCTAGTCGCCTCGGTTGCTTCAAGAATCAACTCGGTCGAGGTGTTCTGACAATGACCGAGGTGCCTCTTTCTTCCTCAGAATCTCGAACTTCTCCCTTTTCTGTAGTGCTCCTTCCTGTTATCTGTCTAAAACACCAAAAACAAAGCAAAGCAAAGCAAAAACAAAAGACTATCTAAACTAGACTAGAAAGCGGGAAAGAAAGCAATACCTTGGGTTGCCTCCCAAGAAGCGCTTGGTTTAAGGTCGCTAGCTGGACCATGATGCGTCTCAAAGGAGGTAGATCGGTGCGACCTCCTCAACCGGCGTTTCCGGTTGGTACTTCTTAAGTCTATGACCGTTGACCTTGAAGCTTCCGCTAGTTTCGCCCCATATCTCAACTGCACCATGAGGGAAGACATGTTTCACAACGTAAGGTCCGGTCCATCTAGATTTCAACTTACCTGGAAAAAGACGGAGGCGGGAGTTGAAGAGTAGAACTAAATCTCCTTCGTTAAGCTCCTTTGGAACGATACGCTTGTCATGCCATCTTTTCGTCCTTTCCTTGTAGATCTTGGCATTCTCGTAGGCGTTCAAACGCAGCTCTTCCAGCTCGTTAAGTTCCAATAGTCGCTTCTCACCAGCCTCCTTAATGTCAAAGTTCAACCATTTGATAGCCCAATACGCTTTGTGCTCCAACTCAACGGGCAAGTGGCAAGATTTCCCATACACCAAATTATAAGGGGTGGTGCCTATGGGAGTCTTGAATGCGGTCCTGTACGCCCAAAGAGCATCGTCTAATTTCATGGACCAATCCTTCCTCGTCCTAGAGACGGTCTTCTCCAAAATTGCTTTGATTTCTCTGTTTGAGATCTCGACCTGTCCACTAGTTTGAGGGTGATAAGCGGTTGATACCTTGTGGGTTACCCCATACTTCGATAGAAGTGCCTTAAACTTCCGGTTGATGAAATGCGTTCCTCCATCGCTGATGATGATGCGTGGAGTTCCAAATCGTGGAAAGATAGTTCTATTCAAGAACTTCACGACCACCTTGGCGTCGTTAGTGGGAGAAGCGATGGCTTCGACCCATCTAGAGACGTAATCCACTGCAAGGAGAATGTAGAGGTTTCCTCCGGAGGATGGGAAAGGTCCCATGAAGTCAATCCCCCATACATCAAAGATTTCCACTTCTTGGATGTTGTTAAGTGGCATCTCGTTCCTCCTTGATAGGTTCCCTGTTCTTTGGCATGCATCACAAGAAACAACAAAAGATTGCACATCCTTAAATAATGTAGGCCAAAAGAAACCGGAACGCAATACCTTGGCGCATGTTTTATCGGTGCTAGCATGCCCTCCACATGGAAGTGAGTGGCAATGCTTTATGACGCTATTAACTTCGTCTTCCGGAATGCACCTTCGAAGCATCCCATCCGGTCCGCGCTTGAATAGAAGCGGCTCATCCCAGTAGTAATGTCGTACTTCCTTGAAGAATCTCTTCTTTTGGGAGTACGTCAATCCGGGTGGGATTTCCTGGCAAACAAGATAATTCACAATATCAGCATACCAAGGACCTTTATTATCAGAAAGTTGGTGGAGAGAATGATCCGCCAACTGTGGGTGAATGTCAGAGAAGGGAGTAGAAAAATTGTCATTCTCAGCAATCTCAGTTGACATTGTCTCTCTGTCGACCTCGGTCGAGGCGCAAAGGCGTTGACCGAGGTGTTCTTCAGACGCCTCGCTCAGTCCAGAAGGTGCCTCGGTCGAGGTACTGCTACTGGATCCGAGGCTGGAAATCTTCGTTTCCTGGATCAGCTTCTCAGTCATGGCTCCTGGATCTTCTTCCAGTGCCTTCAGGCTCCGTATATCTGCATCACAAGAGGCATCTATACCTTCCTCCATTAAACTGAAGCTAATAACTCTTTCGAGTGGATCATTAATAAGGATAGAGCTCACCAATTCTCTTGATTGTTCTTCATCGTAGATGTTGAAGATATCATCAGTTAGTTGCTCCCCCTTCATGGCTGCAAGTAGTGCGAATTCCACCTCATCGCCACCAACGTTGAATTTCAACTTGGCGTTCTTGCAATCCACATTGCAACCCGAAGTTGCTAGAAATGGCCTCCCGAGAATGATAGGAACAGGATAATCTGCGGGAATGTCAAGTACGACAAAATCTATGGGTAGATAGAAGTTACCCAACTTGACCGGAACGTCTTCCAAAATGCCCACGGGATGGGTGATGGAGCGATCCGCCATGTAAAGTCGAATCTTGACCGGCTTGGGCTCTCCAAGACCGATCTTAATGCATAGCTCCAGCGGAATGATGCTCACGCTGGCTCCTAGATCACATAAGGCTTCACAAGTGACATCCCCAACTTGAATGGGAATGCAAAATGAGCCGGGATCTCTTAATTTAGGTGGCATCTTCTCCTTCATGATCTTTATAAGCTCCGAAGACTTAGATGTCATCCTAACTTCACCAACATCCTCCAGCTTCCTCTTCCTTGATAGGATCTCCTTTAAGAACTTCCCGTAGGCGGGCATACCTAAAATAGCATCAAGGAAAGGGATATTAATATGGAGCTTATTCATCAAGTCAAGGAACTTACCAAAGTGCTTGTCAAGATGTGCTCTGGCTCTGGACTGGGGGAATGGAAGTGGTGGTTTATATGCAGGAGGTGGAACATAGGCTTTAGTTGTTCCTCCTGCTTTCTGTTGCACCGCCTCGGTTGGCATCTCGGTCGAGGTGTTCTTCGACTGGATCTGGACCGAGGTGGTCTGCGTCGAGCGAGGTACTGGATCTGTGGTTTTGAGTCCACTCCTCGTCGTGATGGCCATGCACTGGCCCTTAGGGTTAGTTTCCGTCTTTGCTGGAAGCTTCCCTGGATCTCTTGGCGCTTCATTCGCCCTATTAGCAAGTTGTTGTTCGAAGGACTTTTGGGCCCTCGAAAATGAAGTCATAGAATTCTCCATAGCACTAAGCTTGATCAAGATTGCCTCCAGGACTGCGTCCTTCTTTTCCGGCTGAGACGAACTTGATCCTTGCCCTTGGCTCTTCAATGGAGTAGAAGAAGAAGAAGGAGGAGAGAGGAAAGGGTTAGAGGAATCATTAGAGTTGGAGTTTGAATAATTGTTACCGTTGTTTTGGTTATTATTCGCTCTCCAATTGTTGCTATTGGATCCTTTATTGTTGTTGTAGTTGTTGTTTCGGGGTCCGTTGTTGTTGTTACGGTACCCGTTATTGTTGTAGTTGTTGTTGTTCCTTTGCCCTTGCTCTTCCTTCTTAGTTTGAGCCATCAATAGCTCCTTCAATTGCTTCACGTCGTTCTTCAAGGACGTGAATTGGTTGTTGTTGGTTTGAGTCTCTTGAAAGTTGACTCTTTTAACTCCACCTTCAGCTCCCTGGTGGGTGTACTTCTCCATGTGCAAGGCTTGCTTCTCGATGAAATCCCAAGCCTCGTCAACCGCCATATCCATAAATGTGCCGGCGGAGAGTAGTTGGAGATTAAACTGGGTGTTTCCGTCCAGCCCTTTGAAGTAGATCTCCAACAACTCGATCTTTGGAATCCCATGATGTGGGCAATCCAAAAGGATATCTTTGAACCGCTCCCATGATTTGGACAAACTCTCCTTGTCCTTCATGATGAAAGCATTGATCTTCCCTCTCATTTCAGCAGTCTTTGAGGGGGGAAAGAATTTGGTCAAGAATTCCGTAGTCATCTCTTCCCATGTGCTGATCTTTCCTGCAGGAAGAGATTGATACCAAGTAAGAGCTCTATCTTTAAGAGAAAAGTAGAAAGGTCTTAGCTTGTAGTTGTTGTTTTCAATTCTGGGAGGTCGCAAGGTCTCCATCAAGATCTCGTAGTTTTGAAGATGTTGATGCGGCGACTCCTTCTCTAGCCCTCCGAATTGACATTGGCGAATCATCGCTAGAACTTGTGGTCGAAGTTCGTAGTCATGGTCCGCTGGATCTCCTAGGTTCACTCCTGGACGCCTCAGCTGTTGATTAGGGTCCATCCTTTGACCTAGGGTTTGTGGAATTCCTGCAAGAAGAACATCTCGGACTGGCATCCGAAGTGGATGCACATCGGCCGGGGCGTCAGGAACTGGGACTTGCCTCGGTCGAGGATCAATTACTGGATCCTGTATCGGTCGAGGTTGAATTTGGTTCCAAATTGCTGCAATCTCAGCTTCGATTGCTGCATTCCTGGCCTGATTCTCTTCTTTTTCCTGCCTTAATTCTTCTTTACTGAGACGTAGCTGCTCCTGCGTCTCTCTCAATTGGGCCAAAAGATCGTGATCGTCTTGTTGGGCCATCTTCGCTTCTCTTAAGCGTCGTTTGTATGTCTTTTCTGGTTCGGGATCGTAAGGAACGATTTCCTTTCCAGTGCGGGTTCTTCGCATATACCTAAGAAAGAACCTGCAAAAGTCACTCAAGTAGAGTGGTAAGACAACACGGGGTAAATGCCCCAAGAGCAAACCGTACCGGCTCGGTCTAGACCAAGTCCCCGGCAACGGCGCCAAAAACTTGTTCGCTCCAAACGGTGTGTGCAAGCTTTAAATTTATAACCCTAGACTTAAGCTTAAAACAAGGATACGAACCCGCAGTGTACGGGTCAATCGTAGTAAAAGCAAGAAAATTCCAGGGGTCGATCACAGGGACTTAGTGAAACAAAGTCCAATACGGTATGCTAGTGTTGACGCTAACCACAAGAGCAAGTATACAATCAAAGATGAATAAGATGTCAAATAAGCAAACATGCAATTCTAGGGATTAAAGCATCTAGTTGTGGTTCCAACTCAAGATCTATAGATAAGCGGACAAAGCTGAGATTTTTGCATGGGGAAGGTGTTTCTAAAGTGGAGTAGATCACCGGGTAAGTCTCACTACACACTAATCCCAAACCGTAACTCCTATTACCGGGTAAGTCTCAAGGAATTAAGATAAAGAACTATTGCCTCAAACTAACACACCATCTAAGGGAATAGAATCAACCTTTACCGGGTAAGTCTCAGGCTAACTCACAAAGATGGGATGGAAGCACACTCAAACCCCAATAAAGGACAAGCCTTTATTACCTACACTTATGATCGTTAGTATACAAACTAAGGAATTACCGGGTAAGTCTCATCCTAAGCTTGCTTTGAACCAGAAAGGTATAATAAGAATAGGATTTGGCAAACTCTAACACTTAACTCTCAGTTTAGGGTCGGATAAGCCACCTCGGTCAGCCAGTTTCCACCCCGGCCGAGATGTTCATCGACTGAACGAGATGCTTAGGGTTAAGGTTAAAGACTCGAACTTTCAGGATCCTACTGTGATTAAGATCATTCTATCATTGTTTTTCCCACAACCTTCAGCCAATCACCCTAGAATCACACAAGGAAATTAGCCACTCATCATCATAATGAAAGTATTAAATATATGGGAAGAAGGTGAATATTTGAACAAAGAAGAATTTAATGAAAACACTTCAATAACTGAATCAAATATCACACAAAATCGTTCCTTGGATAATGATCCAACAAGACAAGACAACAAGGAAAGGAATTGAAGACAATCTTACAAAACCCTCCAAAAAGCTATAAAGCTATAGTCTTCAAATCTTCCTTCAACCTCCAAAAAGGTTCTTCAACTCTCTCCCAAATTGGAGTATGATGCGGCTGCTGCGCTGATAGCGGGTGTATGCAGCCTGTATTTCGGTGTAAGCGGGCTTCTCGAATTGTGGAAATCCAACCCTTTTTATAGGAAAAATAAACCTCCAAAGATAATAAATCTTAAGAAGATACATTCCCATAAAAATAGGTAAAATATATGATTCTGCATATCTCCTTCCTTCTAGAAGCTCAGCCCAAAAATATAAGATCACTTTCCAATTTTAAAAGATCTCAGCCAAGAATAAAATATTCTCGCCGCGTCCTAGGTGTTCGCCTCGGTCGAGTCGGCGTCTCTGGATCGCCTCGGTCGAGATGAATCTCTGGGCAACCGAGGTGATCATAACTGAGTGTAGAATCTCTCAAAACTGGTCCAAAGTAAATCTTTAATCCATGGTTGTGCTTCCTGAATGTAGCTCCAAATGACTCTTGACTCCTTTTGCTCCTTTTCGATGCAAAACGTACCATATTACCTGCAATTACAACGAAACTAGGTGTAGACCTCGATTCTCGCAAAGGTAGATGAAATGGTAGTAAAATCACATAATGTACATACAAACATGCAGATTATGAAAGATAAAACGTCCAAACAAACCCCAAAATATAGACTATAATTCATGCTATCAGTCGCTATCACTAAACAAATCGAAGGTTGATTGCGGTTGTATGTGAGACGATTGAGTGTATTTGGTGTATTTTCCTCCTACATATGTGCAATATATGTAAGATGTTTGTTCTAAGGAATAACTTGTAACATAAACTTGACCTAATAAAAACAAGTTAAGTCTAATTTTTAGTTCTAACGTGAGAAACCGGTTGGTTACAAGAGCCGTAATACTTAGGTAAAATAAATTTATCTCGATATCCACATATTTCTAAAATTCCTCTTATTCCCTCTAACTTTTAAAACATTCCTTCTTTTGTTGGGCATGTTTTAATCTTACAAGATGTTACCCAATTTATGGGTATGGTTATTTTATTGGGTATATGTTTAAAGTTAAATGTTGGGTATGTTTTATGGTACCCAAACTGTATTATAATGACCAAATGTCATTTGATATTGATGTTTGTGTACAATATCGTTTTGGGTATGACAATGACGAATATTGCTCCGTTAAACCCGGACAAACAGTGACCTTATCCAATCGCAGGTCAAAAATTTTTCTATCTTCAAATACGGCAGTTTCAATCAAGGAAGAAGAGTAAGTTTTGTTATGTATGAAAGAAGAATGTCCAATTTACATGCTCTGCACCAAGTCACTTCAAAAGTACATGATGCTATACTCTGTAATTTTTCTGCCACTTATACAAAATTGAAAAAGGTGGGGGTTAATTTACAAACTTGAAAAAGGTGGGGGTTAGAATGCATAGTGGTATTTTTTTTTTTTTCGAAAAACGGAAAGCGGTTAGGTTGAACTATCTCCTAAAGGTAGTCCACCCTAAAGCATCCTTGCAGATGAGAACACAAAGTTCGGGATCGTCAGAAAAACAGGTGTTGGGGTTCGATATTTCCAAATGGGTCAGTCGGTCAGCAACACAGTTGGTTTCTCTGAAAATATGTCTGATCTGAACTTCGTCAAAGAAACGGAGATCCAAACTGGAGTCGGAAATAATCATCTCGACCTCCCACGGGCAACTTCACAATCCTTGGAGCGCCTTGATAACACAAAGATTATCACCCTCGATTTCGATCTTTTTGATCTTTAATCTGATAGCTTCTTGTAGACCCAATTTGAGAGCATAAGCTTCAGCTTTTATTACCGAGTTAAAGTTATTTTTGTCGCATCAAGGCTAACAACCTCACCCTCGTGATTCCGAATCACAAAGCCAATGGATGTTAATCCCGAATCGAGTTTAGATCCATCAAAGTTAAGTTTATGGAAACCAGGTTTTGGTTTATCCCACTTAATATTATTTTTCTTCCTTTTGGAAGAATTAATGTTCTTTTGTTGTTGTTTTATATCGTAATCGTCTTCATCAATGATGTTAGTTTTCCACATTTGAATTTGGTTTTTAATGAAGTTGATAACCTTCTTGCAAGGACCAATATGCTCATTCCCAAAAATAATTTTGTTCCTGAAGAACCAAATACTCCACCAGATAGTTACGAGGCAAGCAAACTTGTTAAGCCCAATTTTTATTCTTTATTTCTTGTAGGAGATCGTGAGCTTTTTTATTAACAAGGCTAATGTTGTTTAGTTCAGTTAATATTGACGTGTCGACTTTGGCAATGATTTGTTTGCTAAAAGGACATTCAATGAGCAAGTGGAACAAGTCCTCTAAATGGTGGTTGCATAGTTCACAATGTCTTGTTACGGCAATTCTTCTTTCGTCAAGCTTAGCCTTTGTTGGGATTCCATTTTGTGAAATTTTCCAAATGAAGTTTTTAATTTTAGGTTGGGTATCGAGGTTCCAAATCCAATCACATGTATAGTTCGGGGACATGCTTGAATCCTTCTCAATCATTTCCGATGCAGATTTTGTAGTAAACCAACCATTAGTACTACATCTCCAATATAATCTATCTTGAATATCATTTTGTGGTATAATCGTTTCCTTGATTTTTTTTCCTAATCTCTAGGTTGATGATATTTTGTAGTTCGTTATCAATTTTGTTGATATCTCATTGTCTCGAGTCGTTTATAAAGTGACTAACCTTTATATTTGTGTCTAATTGATTGGTTTTCTGGGCCATTTTTATAAGTGGTGTTGTTGTTACCCAATTGTCATGCCAAAAGTTGATGGATTTACCATTTCCAACCTGCCAAATAATACCATTTTTGAACTCAGTTTTTAACTTCATAAGGTTATTCCATTGCCAAGATGTTGATCCTTTCGTTTATAAAGTGACTAACCTTTATATTTGTGTCTAGTGGTATATTGTATTAGGGCCAAATAAAAAAAACGCCTAAGTAAATTAATTAATTTTTAAACACATTTTTGCTTTAAGTAAAGTTTGTGGTGGAAGATTTGTTTTGAAAAAAAAAATTATTTGTAAATATTAGATTCAATCTCATCTACAAATTATCATAAACTATAATGAGATCTCAACAGATTTGGATGAAGATTTAATCGGATCATTTTAAATCTTAATTTTGAAAAAAAAAAGATAAGTGAGGTTAAAATCCTCATGTTTAAATATTTTGTAAAACTTTAAAAAATCAAGTAAATAAAAAGTTTAAATATAAAGAGATAAAATTAAAAATAAAAATAAAAGTAGCTAGATTAGAAAATTTATCGATCTTTGTCAATAGCTAAACAAATGAAAAATAAATTGGTAGAGAAAGTTTTGTTGGGATAAGATTTGCATAAAACAACCTTCACCATACTACAATTTCCTCCTCATCGCCGGCGAAGAGTATATGCAGATCAAGTAGTAGCTAGATTAGAAAATTTACCGGTGAAGAGTATATGTAGATCAAGTAGTGTTTGTAAGACATGGAATTTACTCATCAACTCGGCTTTCTTCATCAACCTTCACCATACTACAATTTCCTCCTCATCGCCGGCGAACCTCAAACCCCATATCCGAGCAAAACTCAGACACGACGGCGACTACATCCAGGGATCCTACGCTATACAATACCCTCAAGAGAATAATACTCCCGTTAAAAATCTCTACTGTCCTTTTGAAATTCCCGAATACGATCACTTCTTTACTCATGTCGACGTCATCAATGGCATTGTATGTGTTTCCTATTCTTCAACTTTCTCCTTCGACTCCACCGTTCTCTGGAACCCTGCAATTCGCAAGTATATTGATCTCCCTCGCATTCGGCCGGCGGAGTCACCGGAATCTTCTTTTGCGCAATCCAAATTCTACTGCGCTTCTATCGGATTTGGTTACGATGCTTCCAAGAATGATTTCAAGGTGGTGAGAATTTGGATGGCTAATCGGCATATGAAATCCTTTCACAACACCAATTCATCTACCCCGATTCCGATAAAGACGACGTACCAGGTTTACTCGACGAGAGATGGGTTTTACAGGTGTGGAACCATTTGACCACCGTACTTATATATAGACCACAAACATTACATTTTGTAACACATAGAACACGTAAAACATGTTACCAAGCAATGTACCACAAACATTACATTCGATCCATGCAACCCACCAAGAACAAAACAAACGTACGTATAAGTGTCATGTAACAAAACAAATTTCACCCCCAAAATTATATAACACTTTAAATTACTAAGCTTGAGTATGATGGTCTTCGATTTTCTTGGTGAGTCCGATTGCTGCGTCGAGGATTTTATGTGGATCAGTTACACCTTCGTGAAGCTTTTCGTAGTCGATAGTCCACTTGACTACATTCAAACCTTCACCTTTAGGAAGAACTTGAATTGTAAGGCTGAAACTCTTGTACTCGTCCAAAACATCTCCCCCTACTACTACAAACTTCACAATCTTGTTCTCGTCATCAATGATTTCAATCTTGTCTATTGCAACGTACGGTTTTCCGTCTGTAAAATTCGAACAATTAAAAAAATATTGTTATGTACAACGTTAGAAAGTGATAACGACTTTCATAATCGTTATCACTTTATAACCAAAGTGAAATCGACACATATATAGTTTAGGTTTTGTGATACCTATAATATAGTTGACGACGAGTATGGAGTTAGGGTTGCCAATCTCATCGTCTTGCAAATCGCAGCTTTGCAAGAGCTCGGGATGGATGTTGGAAGTCTCATGGGGAGCCTTACTCATTAACTCATGGAATAGGTCTCCACATGAAGCAATTTCAACTTCAGCCTCTAGCTTTCCCGTTAGATCCATCGTACTCTAAATCGACTAACAATTTAATTTTGTTATGTATGGGAAATTTGTTTGTTGTTTGATGAGTAGAAATCCCTTAATTGATTGGCCTTATGTATGATTGGATGTCACGAGAATTCAAGAAATGAACTTACAATAAAAAAATGTTATCCTTGATATCGTGTAATCAAAGATGTGCTTGAAAATGATTTGTGTTGATTAATCCTATATTGGTTTTGAAACCTTCTAAGAGTTGGATTTTCCACGATCAATTATTGGATATGATCATAACAAAATCTTTCATTTTGAAACTTTCTAATTTTTTTTAAAAAAAATTTATATCTATATCCTTAAGATTTAGACAAGAATAATTGTTTATGTTACTAGTCCTAAACTTAGTTTTTGGAGTTTCTAATTTCTATAGGTAGAGGATGAAAATCGTATTGTCTGCCAAACTTATATGCTACCTATTGATCTTCTACTAAGTTTGAAGACACTGTCGTCACCGTTTGTGCCGCCTCTGAATGATCGACAATGAGTACCTAGCTCGTGAACATGTAAATATATATCGTATTGCGCTAACTAGTGCCACTTCTAGCTCATCCTCGACGAATCTTTAGCCCCATGCTTGTTCCTAAGTCGACGGGCAATGCATATTCCATTATATAATCCTCCGTTATTTGAAAAAAAATCTAAGAAGATCTAAGAAGATCGTATCAATCATCATTACTCAAGACATAGGTGTTGAGACGTAGGGAAAAGAATCTCACATCGATAACACGCAATCAAGTGAACCTACCATATAAGCATCCGGGCTACTCTTCCTATTGTCAATTGGTTTTAGGATGGAACCCCGTGTGCTTGCATGTGTGGTTCACCGGACGTGAGCCCTCCGCATCATTTGGTCCCGGGACGGATATAAGAAAAAGTAACATGGTATCAGAGCAGGTCCGTTCCGGGCCCGGTTTCCTGACTTCGGGAATTAGCTAAAAGAGAATGAAATGCGAAACCCGTCGAAAGAAAAAAGAAATTGGGGCGAGCTAAAAAGAGAATGAGATGCTCGACGCAAGAAAGAAAAAGAAAAATGTGTCAAGTGTTAACAACTTGAGGGGGAGTGTTGAGACGTAGAGAAAAGAATCCCACATCGATAACACGTAATCAAGTGAATCTATCATATAAGCATCCGAGCTACTCCTATTGCCAATTGGTTTTAGGATGGAACCTCGTGTGCTTGTATGTGTGGTTCATAGGACGTGAGCCCTCCGCGTCATTTGGTCCCGGGACGGATATAAGAAAAAGTAATAAGAAATGTGAGAGGGAGGATTAGGGATTGACCATAAACCTTTCCAATATTAGGCTTAATCAACAAGCAATTAACGTGTATTATTGATATGCATTGAATGTCACATCTTACTGTCAGTTAGGAAGTCAAGGGTGACGACGCCCCCTTACCTGGGATCTGGGGGTGATTGTTCACGGTCATCACTAGTAATCATTATGGAGGAAGGAATATTATCACATCGATGATAAAAAGATAACGGTCTCATATATAAGGTTGGTGGACTATCCTCATATTGTCAATTGGTTTTAAAATGGAACCCCACTAGACTTATGTGATGGAGTCGTACCCAACATGCATATATTCACTCTCAAACGTGCGATGAAACCCATGTGACTTTTTTTCAGCATGTTAGAATTATGCAGTTCTTAATCACTGTGATGCATGTGGCTACCTAGATGTAACCATTTATTATAGACTATTTGACCAACTTGATGCTATCATCGTGTGCTAAGTTGTAATCGTCGTGTTTTTTTGATGATATGTATTATAGGAAGCGGGTTCTCTTCGGCTAGCTTATCGTCATCCAAAGTAATCCTAATCTTGGTCAATACGTGTTAGCTTTTGCTCGATAAAGAGGCAAGCATGAAGGAGAAACAAATCTTTTTTTTGAAAGGTTACGTTTCCGGTTCGGCTTCGTCTACGTTCGGATAAGGTATATACAGTGGCCCATTAAGGGGATACCCTCCCAATACCAATTTTTCCATACATGTCTCCAGGAGGAGTCTAGCACCACAACCACTAAACCAACCGAGTATTGGTCAAAAAAACAAATCTTATTTTACTAAATATTTTCTCAACTTAAACCATCCAAAAATCCCATTCCACCTAACAAATTCTTACTCTCACGAAAAATGAATTACAAATAATAAATGTGATATGAGTATATCCAATTATAAATCTCATAAAATCTAACTTAAGAAAATTTCAAAAGCAATATCGATCAATACAATATTAAATATCATTCATTTTCAAGCAGATCATCGCCGACATGACAAACAGTATGCATCACATCTGCAAAGATCAATTTTCAAAATCTTAGACTACATTATATATATATATAGACACTGGGTAACCGTATTATTACACCCACACATACCTTCAACATAATGGCTCTAATAGGAAAGATTGAGGCTGAAGTCGAAATCACATCATGCGGAGACCTATTTCATACGTTGTGGAGCAACGCCCCACATGAGATGACCAACATCCACCCCGATCTCTTCCAAACCTACGACTTCCACGAAGGCGAACTCGGCAAGCCCGGATCCGTCATCGCTTGGAACTATGCTATAGGTAATATAAGGACACATCCGGTTGGTTACTTTATCACAAGGGTCGGGATTTTTTTTTTTTTTTGAAGAGGTAATTAGAACACCCGGTTCGATCGGCTTTGTCAATCTACGTCCGGATTCGAACTCGAATCTCCAGCCTAACCATTTAAGGAGTCTAGCACCACATCCCACTAGACCAACTGAGTATTGGTAAGGGTCGGGATTTTATTTCTAATATAAAAACATTAGCCTAATGTGTAGAGACAAGATTGTCCGAATTAAGTAGGCTACTTTTTATAAAACAACCCGCTAAAATCCCGTAAAAAATGTTTTTGGGTTGTACATCTGACTCCTTTATTTTTATTCTTAGCTTTCACGTCGCATTCTCTTTTAGTTAATTCAAAATTAAAAATAGACACGTAATTAGGGTTGTTCATTGGTTTATATCCTGACCTAGACCTAATATTGAAGTCCGGTCCAAGTCTTGTTCTAGATCGGTTGGATCAAGTACAACTTTTATATTTTTGGGCCAAATATTCGATCAACGCTTTAAACATTTCAGATCAGACCTCAAAATCCGATTCCGTAATAAACCATAGTTTAGGAGACTTTGTAACAACAAATAGTATATTGAACTAATTTAAATTTACGACTATGCAGATGGGAAATCCTACGATGTAAAAGAGAAGTTTGAAATTATAGACGAGGAGAACAAGCTTGTGAAGTTGGTAGTAGTAGAGGGAGATATTTTGGAAGAGTTCAAGAGCTTCGAAGTTACAATTCAAGTGTTACCCAAAGATGAAGGCTTGAATATAGTCAAATGGACTGTTGAGTACGAGAAACTTCACGAAGGTGTAACCGATCCACACAGACTGTTGGAGGCTGCGATTGAACTCACCAAGAAGATCGAAGATCATCATTCTGAATCTTAGTTTGACCTCTATGTATGTTTCGGAGTGTCATTGTTTTGTAATTCATGATATGAAACTTTTGTGTACGTGTGTAACTTTAATCATGCATTGGATAGAATAATGTGTGCAATCACATGAATCCCTGCGTTGTCCATTGCTTTTTGTCATGTTTGATTTGTTCAATTATGTCAAAAGTGAATTGTGTATGCATTTTCAAATTCGTGAATCAAGAAATTGTGATGATTATTTTTTTTTATTTTGACTCGTCCGGTTCGATCAAGTTAATGTCGCTCTATGTTCAAATCGGATACTTCCAGAAGAAGAGAAAAACGATTTGGGTTGATTTGAAGCTCTCTCGTAGCTTGTAACTCAAAATTTACAGTGATTTTGATAATTTATTCATACGAAAAAAAATCAATTAAAAAGGAAGAACTCAAACTTTCGTTAAAAGATGGCCCATATTTTGTTGTCAATGCGATCTCGACCAGTAGCCACCATTAAAAAGATCCAATCACAACAAGACTTAAGGAGCCTCGAAGATGTCTACTTTAGATCCACTTGTTCATATTATTGGGCACTATTTCTGGTTCAATCTTTGACGATATTTGTCGTTTTGTACCTAATGGCAATGTTTCTAATATACATACAGCTAAGAACCCAATCCTCTACCTTGGCGTGCCAATTGGCTGCAGACGACTCGCCATCACTGACTACTTAACCCTCATTCACAAGCTCACCAAGAGAATCCAGTCCTGGAGTGCCAAGTCCTTATCTTATGCTGGAAGAGCCCAACTCATTAATTTCAAACTCTTCTCGATCAACCAATATTGGAGCTCTATGTTCTTGTATCCTGCTACGGTGCTTAGCAAGATTCAGTCTCTCATCTGCTCTTTCTTTTGGTCGGGCAAGGAGGATAGTAGTAGAGCCCTTATCGCCTGGTCTACAATCTGCAATCCCAAGATGATGGGTGGCCTTGGTTTCACTGACTTAACCGCAAGGAATAAGGTTAGTTTGGTTCGTCTCATTTACGACTTAGATCGTGGTGCTGATAACCTCTGGGATAAGAAGGTTTCCCGCTACATTTCTAAAGATTACAACATTTGGAGATGTCAGCTAAGCGGCACCACAGTGTCTTCTGGAAGAACCTTTTCAAGGTCAAGGACAAGCCGCTCCTTCCCCTCTCCAGTAGCCCTTGCCCCATCCCCATAACTAACCCTGATGGATCCTTCTCCTCACGGTTAACTTATGCTCTCTTTCAAATCCGAGCCCCCACAGATACAACCTAACCCATACCAGGCCATCTGACTCAAGTCTAACATCCCCAAGTGCAGCTACATCGCTTGGATTGCTTCTCATAAACTACTTCCAACTCTGGCTAGAATCAAGCAATGGAACTTGGTTTGCAATGACACCTGTAAGTTGTGCATGACTGAAGATGACGACCACATTTGGTCCACCTGTAGCTACTCTTCTCTATTTCTTGACATCCTTTCCAAATGGACTAGGGTCCCTTACCCTGCACCCTATATCCGCAATATTTGGACTTGGTAAAGCTCCAGGTCGAACCCCAAACACAACCTCATGGAAAGCATAAGAATTGTCTCTATTACAACTTTCATCTACTTTGTGTGGAAAGCTAGAAATAACCTCGTGTTCAAAAATACCATCACTAGAGTTGCTGAATGTGTTGGAGAAGCGATAAGGGTCATAAGACTCCACTTTGAGCACAACTGGAAGGACATATCCTCGCTTTCAAGGACCAACGCAAATATGATGAGGAGCCATCTATCTTAGCCTTTCTCCACTCTTAAATCTATTGGTTTTGATGTTGTTTATGTAATCTCCTCATGTACATTCCTTTCTCTCAATACAAGTAAACTTTAAAAAAAAAAAAACAAAGAACCCAATTTTGATAAAAGAGGAGTCGAATGTTCTTTGGTTGAATCTTCTTCCATCTCTATGTATGGTTTTTAGCTACTCTCAGCGGGATATGATTTTGCTTCTCCAAATCGAACCCGACATCCTCCACTTATTTATGCATTGACCATTGTTTGCATGTGTGTTGTCGTAGAGGATGTAGGGTTTTTTGACACAGTTTTAAGAACAAAATAATTAAATAAATAAATAAAGTCCATTTACTTCATGTCTTTTTTGGACTTGTATTGATTACTTTCGTAATCTCATTAAAAATTTAAACCCGTCTTTATTACCGGATAATTCTTGTCACCCAAACTCTTATGAATTTTTTTTTTACCAATAATGTTTCATTTTAATGTTCTTCTCCATAACTCTTTTCTCAAAGATTTTAAATGTACGTATTATGTTTTTCAGGATTTGTTGTGACGTCTTTCGAGTATGTAGCAATTTTGTGGCGGTTCAAGTTGTTTGTCTAGGAGATGTCATGGATTTTGATCGGCGCCTGAAACCTCCTTTCGAATCCAAAAATAAGTTGTTCATAGTTTTTCCTCAGACTTACTTCTTGTGTATTTCTTTAACGATGAGGTTTCCCTCCTCTTTCTGGTGACTTATTCCTTTTCCTTTTGCTTCCATGCCAACCTGATGTACTTTTTATTTTTGTGTGTGATTTTCTTTTTTTCCAGTTCTTTACGAGAGTTAGTCTATCTTTCGATTTTTTCGGCTTTTCGATCCATTAGAACGCGTGTCATCTAGTTTTTCAAACCGTTTTCTGTTATAAAAAAAACTACTTTATGAGGTTTAGATATATTCCGAAAATTCACCTTAGAATGATCTATGTCTAGTAGCAACGGAAACCCTAAATTTCTTTATTGTTAAAAATCAATCTCACATAAAATCAATTGAAAACTAATAACCCTTTAAAAAAATTAAAAACTAATAAACGGACGGTATATAAGTACATCCAATTAGTTATTAATCTCATAAAATCTAAGTCCGAGAAATTTTCAAAACCAATATCTATCAATACAATATTCAATGTCAATTCACTTTCAATCAAATCTTTGCCAACATGACAAAGAAAGAGTATGCATACAGCTGCAAACATAAATTGTCAAAATCTTAGACAACATTTTATATTGTTGTTGTTACTTGCAAGTAACCAGCAAGAATTACTCTTTTACCATGGCATGATCTTATAGTCTTAATCATATATAAACCGAAGAATTCAAGTGCACCTGTGTGCAAGAGTATATCTAGAGAAGAATGTCTATATCATCTTTGACCTAGTTACGAGCCTTAGCCGACCACATACAACGATCTCGTCTAACCTGAGATACTCTCGGTTGAGATTCCAATCTTGCCCGAGATTTGCCCCAGTCGAGATCGAAACCAAACCTAGATATCTCTCTCTCCAGCTGCATAGGTTCAAGGTACGTAATTCTCTCTTCTTTATCTCTTGTGTGTCTTTTTTAACCTCTTTCTACTCTAAACATTTGAGTCAATTTCTTTGGGCGTGTTATTTAGTATCTACTTTCTATCATACTAGTGTGGCTACTCGCAATATTCCTTCTACTTTGTCAATTGTGTGATGTGACTTCTAACAGGAGTTCCTTAACTATCTCACAACACAACTTTTTACCGAACTAAGTTGACTACTTGAGTCATCTATGGAGTTCTAGTTAAGACCAAGACATTGAATTTAAAGGAATATAATCCATCCAAAGCAATTACATCAAATTAGCTTGCGATATCACCACAGAGCGTGAGTGTGAGAGAAAACAAGTAAGGCTCTTTCGTTGTCACTAACATCACAAGTGTTTTGCTACTTTGCGTGTGTCTAAATGTCAGGACGAAATAGCTCAAGGGAATCACAAAAGAGTGACTCTTTAAGTCCGGAAGCCATGGATTATGCTAAAACAACTCATGACTACGGTTTCCACATTAGCAGAACGGATGGAGAAATTAGAATCTCGTCCAAGTGAAGAATCTCGCCCAATATTTGACCCGAGATCTGTGTACGAAGTAGGTGGAAGTTCACAACATCTCCTATGCCACCATCCCCCGTGCCACCTCCAAATCCCCCCCCCCCTCTCCCCAAGGGTTAGGTATTATTCATCTCAATCCTTTTTAAATGCATATAACATTCTGCACTTTGGTGAAGACTTTTAGGAATTAGGAGACGAGGATGAATGGACATGTGAAAAGACTACCCTAAACGTCATCACAATCTTATGAGAGGTCGTGAATATGAACATTTTATACCTCATCCGTCCGGATAATGACGGAATTGGGAAGGTTAAGGTCAAAATTCTAAGTTTCTAACTTCTCTGAGCGATTTAGAATGAGGAATTGGGGGGACGAGAAAGAACGTGATTTGGTAAAGACTAAGTAGCTAACTCACAACAAGAAAAGAAATTCATAGAAACATATCTGGTTTTCCCAAATCATAAAACTTATTGAGTTTTGTCGAAATCTCGAAGAAGAAGAAGAAGAAGAAGAAGAAGAAGAAGAAGAAGAAGAAGAAGAAGAAGAAGAAGAAGGTGACAACTAGAGAGTGAGGAAGAAGGCTCCAAGGGACCGCGACCGTCGAAGAAGAAGATTGCAAGAGTCCACAACTTCTCTGAGTTCTTTGACTTCTCTCTTGTCCTTCTCTCGAAGTCTTGACTAAACCGAAGAAAGTGGCAACCAAATAGATCCGAAAAGTAAAAACAGATGTGAAAGTTCTCTAGGGTTTTACTAATTTTTGTGTATATATAGGGTTAGGTTCAAGTAAGAACGTGTTTTACAGTAAAAAATAAGAACACATATGTATCGTTAAATTAATTTACGGACGGACTCAGATTTATCGCCTATATAAGGAAGCATTTATATTCATTTATTATAGTAATTGTACATATGGTAACAATATTATACACAGATACGCTTACATGGAAACAAATATTGCTAATACACTAATTAATTGTGCACGAACAATCAATATCATTGTTCGATAAATTTGATACATAGCCGACGTTTGCATTCGTTCTTCCACATATACATTTTTTCTTATTCGTGCAAACTCACATGTAAAAGCAAGGTATCGTGCACGTGCATATGAAATGATCATATTTGAATTAATGTCCTAGTCGTGTATTTGCATGCAAGGTATCGTGCTTAAAACATTAATATTTGTGCATATATAACAATCGTTTGCGATTGAGTATGCATACGAGTGAGGTTGTGAGTATACCAGTCGTGCACGATGTGAATGTAATAACTAGGCGTGCACATTTGTAAATTGTAATAGTGTACATATATATATATATATATATATATATATATATATATATATATATATTCCACTCCTAATCGTGCACATTCATATGCGTGAGTGTTGCCTAGACGTGCACTAGTTATGTGCACGTGCCCATTGTCCCATTCCACTCCTAGTCGTGCACATTCATATGCGTGAGTGTTGTCCTAGAGTACAATAGTGTGCATGTGCACTAGTAATGTGCATGTGCACGTGCCCCTTCCTATTCGTGCACATTGTAATGGTGTATTCGTGTTATGTAATATTCACGTGCATATGATATTGTTGAATGTTGAAGCGTGCAATTGTAAATTCGGTAAGATGATTGGATAAACGGTAAACCGGCAAATATATAATATTTTGGTATTAATTGGATCGTTAGTTAAATTTGGAAAATAGTTATATACTTTAACTCATATGGTAACATGTAATATGCCATTAAATACATCCTAAATATATATCTCATCATATATGTGGAATGAATTAAATAGTGCGGTCTAAATCCGTTCTCACTTCTTACTGTAATACACGTTCTCACTTGATCCTCTTCCTATATATATATATATATATATATATATATATATATATATATATATATATATATATATATATATATATATATATATATATATATAAAGAATTATTAAGTTATTTAAACGGGGGAAGCAGGTGAAACGGGTCGGATGGGTGGATGAATGATTTGTCGGGTGGTGGGTGATTGAAGCGTTCACCCGCCATACAATTCCACCCACTTTATACCGGATTTTCACCCCTTTATGATGGATCGGGTGGTCGGATATCCATCGGATTCGGATGAAATTGCCATCCCTGTGTAACGGTAAACTTTTGGCCAACTCTAGATAGAGCTTTTTTAAGCTACATGAGAAAGCTATTTTGTAAAAATTTCATAAACTTTTAATAATTCTGGTCAAAAATACCCTTATAACTCATTTAATTATTTTTAAGTTGTTTTTTTGGTAAATTCATGGAAAATAAATATTCACAAATTAATCCCTATTAAACGATTAATAGATTTTCATAATCTACAAAAATTTTAAGACTATAATAAAATCTAAAACTACAAAAACAATTTAAACCACCTAAAATCTCGACTACCTCATCTCACTGAAAATGAATTATGCATAATGAATATACTGTATACGAGTATATCCAATCACTAATCTCATGCATAATGAATATACTGTATACGAGTATATCCAATCACTGATCTCATAAAATCGAAGTCCAAGAAAAGCAACATCGATCAATACAATATTGAATACCATTCATTTTCAAGCAGATTTTGCCAACATGACAAAGAGTATGCATACAGCTGCAAAGATCAATTTTCAAAATCTTAGACTAAATTTTATATCGTTGTTGTTACTTGCAAGCAACCAGTGAGAACTACGTTTTTACCGTGACATTATATACACATATATATAGAAAGGGCAACCATATTACTTACAATTGAATCACGCCCACACGTACGTACTTATAACATAATGGCTCTAACAGGAAAGATTGAGGTCGAAGTCGAAATCACATCAAGTGGAGACTTGTTTCATGCGTTGTGGAGTAAAGCCCCGCATGAGATGACCAACATCCACCCCGAGCTCATTCAAACCTCCGACTTGCACGAGGGTGAACTCGGCAAGCCCGGATCCGTCATCACTTGGAACTATACTATAGGTAATATATAAGGTTGGATAAAGTTTTATATTTTCGGGCCCAATATTCAAAGTAGGGTTGCACGGCTTTGGATCAGACCGGAAATTACGGTCCGGTCCGGTCCATGATACGGTCCGGTCTGGTCCCGGACCGTAATGTTCCGGTCTGGTCCCGGATCGTAATGTTCCGATCAGGACCGTTAATTTACATTTAAACTTTTTTTGAATAAGAAGAAGATCCGGTCCGGTCCAAACCCGGAACGGATCGGATTTAATCCATACAATTTTTTTTTAAACAATAAAACGGTCCAACTGGACCATATTGGATCGGACCGTGATCCGGTCCATGGACCGTTTCACACTAGCAGTAAAGCGGTCCGGTCCGAGAGTTTACATCCCGGTCCGAATTGATCTGGACCGTTTGAACAGCCTTAATTCGAAGCTCTACCTAAAAATCCAATTTTGAACTAGAAAATAAGACTTTGTAACAACAAATAGTATATTGAACTATTTACGGTTATGCAGATGGGAAATCTTACGATGTAAAAGAGAGGTTTGAAATCATAGACGAGGAGAATAAGCTTGTGAAGCTGGTTGCAATAGAGGGAGATCTTCTAGAAGAGTTCAAGAGCTTTGAAGTTACAATCCAAGTGATACCCGAAGGTGAAGACTTGAATATAGTCAAATGGACTATCGAGTATGAGAAACTTCACGAAGGTGTAACTGATCCACACAGATTATTGGACGCTGCGGTTGAACTCACCAAGAAAATCGATGATCATCATTATGAATCTTAGTTTGACCTCTATGTATGTTTCGAAGTGTAAGTGTTTAACTTTAATCATGCATCGGGTAGAATAATGTGTCAAATCACATGAATTCCTGCGTTGTTCATTGCTTCTTGTCGTGTTTCATTTGGTCAATTATGTCAAAAAAGAAATGTGTATGCATTTTCAAATTTGTGAATCAAGAAATTGTGATGATTAACTTTTTGGGTTTTTTATTCGTCAGATTCGATCAAGTTAATGTCGCTCTACGTCTGAATCGGATATTTTGTGGTCTATTCATAAATATCAACCAAAACAACTCTTAAGGAGTCTAATATCACAATTCACTCTCAAATCTTATCAAAGCTCCAAATTCAAAAGAAGAAAAAAAAAACCAACTCGGGCTGATTAATTTGATGCTGCCATCTCATAATTTTTTTGGCTTTAGAGTTGTAATCGAAATTGGCCTGTATTTGTTGAGATGTGTAGAATGTCCCACATCGACAATATTATCATGTGTGTGTGAGAATGAATATGAATTCCCCTTAGGGTTTCCGTTCAACAGACGACTCATATTAATAATAACTTGAGTTTACATATTTACAATTAGGGCACCCTATATTTACATATATTTACATAAACTATCATACCCCCGTAGTCGAAACTGGAGGAGGTTGAATAGTGAGACTAGATCTAAAGTCTAAGAATAATTGTTGGGGAAGTCCCTTTGTAAAAATGTCTGCGTACTGAAAAGCTGAAGGGACGTGAAGAACTCTAACGTGACCACGGGCAACCTTGTCGCAGACGAAATGAATGTCGATCTTAATGTGCTTGGTCCGTTGATGTTGAACCGGGTTGCTGGCGAGGTAAGTAGCAGAAATGTTGTGTGTATAGACAATAGATGCCTTGGAAAGCGGACAATGTAACTCAAGCAAGATGTTCCGCAACCAAGAACATTCTGACACAACATTGACAACTCCTCTATATTCTGCCTCGGCACTGGATCTAGAGACGATAGATTGCCTTTTGGCAGACCACGAGATTAGAGTGTCATTGAAGAAAACACAATAACCTGAGGTGGAGCGGCGTGTATTAGGGCAGCCAGCCCAATCAACATCTGTATAGGCAATAAGATCAGACTTCGGAGAAGAGGAGATGGTAATACCTAAGGAAGACGTCCCAAAAATGTATCGAATAATGCGCTTGAGAGCTGCAAAATGAGTTTCCCTGGGGTCGTGCATAAAAAGGCACACCTGCTGTACTACAAAACTGATGTCTAGTCGTGTGAAGGTGAGGTACTGCAGTGCTCCAGCTAGACTACGATAAAGCGTCGGATCACTAATAGCAGGACTGGATGAGGCACTTAACTTGACAGATGTTTCAGCCGGGGTGGCAGATGGTTTGTAGTTAGACATCTTTGCTCTTTCAACAATTTCACGAGCATATTTATCCCGGGAAAGGAATAAGCCAGATGATGTCCGACGAACAGAAATGCCCAAGAAATAGGATAGGGGGCCTGAGTCTTTCAGGGAAATTCCTTACTTAGAAGCTTGATCAGATGCTTGCGCAGGGCGTCAGAAGAAGCCGTAAGGACAATGTCATCGACATATAGAAGCAGATAGGCAGTGTTAGATCCTTGATTATAAATAAAAAGGGAGGAGTTACTCTTACTGCTAATAAAGCCAATGCAATGTAGGAAGCCTGCAAAGCGTTGAAACCATGCCCGGGGAGCTTGCTTGAGGCCATATAGTGACTTCTGCAAAAGACAAATATGATTGGGTTTGGATGGGTCGCGAAAGCCTGGTGGTTGAAACATATACACCGTCTCGTTTAGATGGCCGTGTAGGAAAGCATTCTGAACATCCAACTGATGAATGGGCCAAGAACGGGAAACTGCAATACTGAGAACCATACGGATGGTCGCTGGTTTAACAACAGGACTGAAAGTTTCATCACAGTCAACTTCAACCTGCTGAGAACAACCGTTAGCAACTAATCGAGCCTTGTACCGCTCCAGGGAACCGTCAGACCTGAATTTATGCTTAAAAATCCACATGCATCGCACAATATTAGCATCTGCAGGACGAGGTATCAAGACCCACGTCTTATTCCGCATAAGGGCTCGATATTCATCAAGCATGGCGGCGGTCCAAAACGGGTCTTGGAGAGCTACATTGTGGGATTTTGGAATGGGAGATAATGAGGCGGTCGAAACGGATAAGTCAAAAATTGGTTTGGGTTTAACAATTCCGGATTGAATGCGGGTTTGGGGACGGTTCCGAGGTGGAGGGGTCGAGTCATTTATAAGATGACCGGTTGTGCTGGGTAAGTGGTGTGGGAAATGTGGGACATCAAGCTGGGCAGCAAGAGGTGAGTAGGGTGTTAGCATGAAATATTGTGATATTTTAGGCACGTTTTCTAAGTGTATTTTATCCATTATGATAGTCATTGATTAAGCATTGATTCAATTGTGAGCTAGTTTGTCTATATTGTCGATATGGAGATCTACACAAGCTTTATGTTGATTGTAGGCAATTAAGAGCTATTTCCGAACGGAATTGTGCGAGAATGGAGTTTGATTGACCATGTCAAGGATTGAGGACATCTCTAGGAGCTAAGGATGTGCTAGCTTGAGGAATATACACGAGGAGAGGAAGAATCACGGTTTTGCCCTAAACCACGTTCTAAAATACGGCCGTACTACATTCCACGTTCAAGTCCACGGCCGTGGAACCTTGGCAAGGGAAGCGTGGTTCATTCCAGTAACTTCTACGGCCGTGGAGGAGTTGTGTCAAACCGTGTTGATTTCCACGCTCTAAATTACGGCCGTGGAACCCTTCCACGACCGTGATCTTGGCGATCTCTTTCGCCACACTTTAAGCCACGATCTTCTACGATATTGGGCCGGGCTCATATTTTATCTTATACTATAAAAGGACGGACAAAGAGAGATTCCGTCACCTCTGCTTAGGCTCACCTTGGCTTACGCATAGACGCATCTTACGCTTGCGCTTGGAATTGCCCTAATTTCGCATTTGGCGGAAGTTGTGTTTGAGAGATTTTTGCGCATTGCGATTGTGATTTTCGGATTGACGGAAGATCGAAGATTCGGAAGATTGTTCGTAAGAAGATTTCGCTTCTTACTTAGGTTTGATTTAGAAGAAGGATTGACATCCCGTTCTTCCTTTTTATCTAAGATTGTGATTGTTTGTGTTATTCCGAATCTAGTGACGATTATTGTTCTTGATTGTGATCTTGAGATTGATTTGAAAGTAATTGAAGGTATTCGGAAGTTTTCATCTTTCAATCTTTTAAACCTTAAATTTGATATCAATATGACTATTGTTGGCTAAAAACCCTTAACAATTCTAAGGTGAAGGGTTGATAGTTGTGGCTTAGATGATGATAGATCGATCGTGAACAGATTGGATCCTGAGAGTTAGAGAGAATCGCCGACAACCTTAAACCACGGTCTATTCTTGAGCTTCCACGGCCGTGGAACTCAAGAACTACCCGTAATTTTGTGTTAGTTTACGAGCTTGCTTTTACTTTAATCCAAAGTTAAAGATTTGCTTTAACTTAGTCTTGGCTTGCCTTTTCTAGGTGGTAGTGAAGCCTCAACAACCTCTACCTCGATTGTGTGTGTCACAACCTTAATCGGTTAAGTTAGTCTTGATCCTTGGATTACAAGTTTGGGTATTTGACGTTAATTCTTACCTTTAGAACATTTCTACATTGAAGCCTCAACAACCTTTATAGAGAGTGTCTTGTAGGTGAGTCATATAAGGTTTTTGGAACTTCACCGTACGATTACCTTACATTAGCATACCTTTGCATATCTTAACTCTGTCCTTATATCATTAGTATATCTTGAATCGATTGCCACAACTGGATTCCTGGATCTTTAGGGTTGTTGTTTTCCCAATAATTCACAAAGCTCTTACATTTATTCGCTTGATAATCTATAATTGAATTTGTTCCCCCCAAATCCCTGTGTTCGATACTCTGGAATTCTTGCTCAACTATATCGATCCGTACACTGCGGGTTCGCTTGCTTGATTTCTAGTTTTATAATTAAAGCTTATTTGCACGCACGCTAAGTGGCGAACAAGTTTTTGGCGCCGTTGCCGGGGATTTGGTTTAGGCCGAATTCGGTTATCGGTTGTCAAGCTTGGGAGCTCTTCCCTTGTTATTTGATATCTTTTCAAGTGTATGCGCAGGTCTAGGAACACCGAGGACCTCTTACCTCTTGATCAAGAGCTTGAGAGGACTCTAAGGCAAAAGCGTAAGGAAAAGAAAATGGCTGAATAACGTGATCTTCAATCGGAGCTAGCGGAAAGAGAAGCTCAACTCCAATGGAGTGAGAAGACACGTAGAGAAGAGATGGATCGTCACCAAACGAAGGTTGATGATCTAACGGACATGATGTTCCAAATGAGGTTGGAGATAAACAACCTCAAGGAGAAAAAGAAAAGGAGGAGACCGGGAAGATCGGTTAGAGCCAACTCATCCAATGAGGATAGCGACTCCTCCATGCCACCGTTAGAGGAAATTGATCCCACGATCAATGTGAATCCATTCCATCCACGGGCAGCTGCGAATCGCCGTGTTCCACCTAGGAACGTTAGGGTCGAACGTGTGGATGAGGAGCCAAGAACTCTTGGCCAAAGGATGGATCCAACGCAGCAACCACGCCGTTTAGGTGTGAACTTTGATGCTGACGATGTACAAGGGTTTAGCTTCAACCCTCAAGTCATTACTCTTGTTCGTCAAAATCAATTTTTGCGGAACAAGCGCTGAATCTTCACACCAACACTTGCAAAACTTCGAGTGTATGATGGAGACAATGAGGCCGAAGAACGCGACTACCAACAACTATAAGCTCAAGCCTTTCTTCTTCTCCTTGAAGGGGAAAGCATTGTCTTGGTACCAAGCTCTTCCTAGTGGGAAACTAGACACGTGGGAAGACCTTTCCGCGGAGTTCCTCACTAAATTCTTTCTGCCATCCAAAACAGCGAAACTTAGAGGTAAGATTAATGCATTTTCCATGAGATTAACGAAAGTTTGTTCCAATCTTGGGAAAGGTTTCAGGATTTGCTATTGGATTGCCCTCGTCATGGCATATCCAAGCTTGCATTGTTGGAGATATACTATAAGGGGCTGGATGTGGAGACACAATTCAAGCTCCAATCCCTTTCATGTGGCACATTTATGGACATGAGGGAAGATGACGCTTGGGACTTCATTGAGAAGCAAGCAAGAGTCATAGAGAAGTATTCCCACCGGAAAGTTGAGGGAAATCGTGTAGAGCAAGGAGCAAAGCTCACACATGAAGCTCAAACTCAAATCTTTTCTCTCAACAATGAGATTAAAGAGTTAAAGGAGGCTATCAAGACCAACTTTTCAAAGTAACAAGGAAAGGATGTTGGCTACTTAGGCAACAACAACAATGGTGGAGAGAATACAAACCGCAACAACAACAACAACAACAATAACCGGAACAACAACCGGAATAATTGGAATGGCAACAACAATAACCGGAACAACAATTGGAACAACAATAGGGGTTCGAACAACAACAATTGGCGCTCCAATCAACAAAACTCCGGTAACTCGTATCCTTCCAATTCGAATTCACTAACTCCACCTTCTCTTCCTCTACTCCTTTGAAAAGCCAGGGGCAAACATCTAATGGAGGAAACACTTCGGGGAAGGAGAAGCCCGATCCCATGTTGGAGACGATCTTGGGAAAGCTTCAAGGGTTGGAGAACCGCATCATTAAGGTTGATGATCAAATTTCTAAGGTTGATAAAGCCCAAAAGGTTTTAGAAAACCAAATGTTCAGCCAAGCGGAGGAAGTTCCTAGGAATCAAGGGAAACTTCCAGGAAAAACGGAGGACAACCCTAAGGGAAGGGTGATGGCAATCACAACTAGGAGCGGAGTGACTACCACCGATCCGCAGCCTAAGTTTGTTGAAGTCTCCGTTGAGAAAGACAAAGAGAAGGGGAAGGAGAAGGAAGATGTCTACGTTCCTCCTCCGGCTTACAAACCTCCCCTACCATTCCCTCAATCTAGAGCGAGAGCGCGCCTAGATAAACAATTTGGTAAGTTTATAGAACTCATGAGCAAGCTGCATATTAATATACCTTTCATTGATGCTATTGTAGGTATGCAGGCTTACGGCAAGTTCTTAAAGGAGATCCTCTCTAACAAGAGAAAGTTAGAGGATTTTGGAGAGGTCAAGATGAGTTCGGATTCTTCGGATCTCATCAAGACCATGAAGGAGAAAATGCCCCCAAAGCTAAAGGATCCGGGGTCATTTTGCATTCCTATAGGAGTGGGAGATGTCACATATGATGCTTTATGTGACTTAGGAGCAAGTGTGAGCATCATACCACTTGCATTATGTAGGAAGATCGGTTTAGGCGACCCTAAACCGGTGAAGATGACGTTGTACATGGCGGATCGATCCATCACTCGCCCCGTCGGTATTGTAGAAGACGTCCCAGTCAAGCTAGATAAATTCTTTGTTCCCATTGATTTTGTTGTGCTTGACATTCCTGCAGATAGTCCGGTCCCGATCATACTCGGAAGACCGTTTCTTGCAACGTCCGGCTGCATAGTCGATTGCAAGAATGCTAGACTCGCCTTTGACATAGGAGAAGAGAAGGTAGAGTTCGTTCTTTCCACTCTAGTGAAGGAACCAATTTTTGATGAGGATATATTCAATATCCAAGATGAAGAAGGGTTGTCTAGAGAGGAGGTAAGTGTTATTCTCTTCAAAGACCTTTTGCAAAAGGTTATTACTATGAGTCTAACGAATGTAGGGGAAGAAGAGGAGTGCAATGAGGCAATTGAAGCCTTAGAAGCACAAGAAGAGGTGTGTGAAGTGGAATTTGAGAAACTCCACGACGAGGCAGAGAATGTGAGAATCCACGGCCATACACTATATTCCACGGCCGTGGATTTCACCAACCAAAGCGTGGCTCACTCCAGAGGGTTACACGGCCGTGGAGGAGATGGAGCAACCGTATTTCCTTTCCACGCCCTAAACCACGGCCATGGAGGATGCAGGGAAACCGTGATTCTGGCCGTGGAAGAGGGTGATCGTGCCACTTCTTCAACTTCTCTTGATTCTTCTCCTACACCTTCTACTTCCTTAGACACTTCTAAGGAAGCATCGGAAGCTCCTCAAGAGCCGTTGGAAGCTCCGAAAGCAATGAAACTAAAGCCACTTCCTACTTATCTAAGGTACGCTTTTCTAGGACCTAATTCTACCTTTCCGGTTATTGTTAGTTCCGATCTAAGCATAGATGAACATAATGAGCTCATGGTTGTCCTTAGGAAACATAGAAAAGCTTTAGGATACACTATTGAGGACTTAGTAGGAATCAAACCTTCCCTATGCATGCATAAAATATTTACTAATGGAAGAGGACTTTAGGACTTCAAGACAACCTCAAAGGCGGTTAAACCCGACCATGAAAGAGGTTGTCAAGAAGGAAATTCTTAAACTTCTTGATGCAGGTATCATCTACCCTATCTCCGATAGTAAGTGGGTGAGTCCGGTTCAAGTAGTTCCGAAGAAGGGAGGAATGGCGGTCATCACCAACAAGAACAACGAACTCATTCCTACCCGAACCGTAACGGGATGGCGGATGTGCATAGACTACCGCAAGCTTAACATTGCGACGAGGAAGGATCACTTCCCATTGCCATTCATTGATCAAATGCTTGAAAGGTTAGCACAACATTCACATATTTGCTATCTTGACGGTTATAGTGGTTTCTTTCAGATTCCGATACACCTGGATGATCAGGAGAAGACCACATTCACGTGCCCGTGGGGTACATTTGCTTATAGGAGAATGCCGTTTGGGCTTTCCAATGCCCCAGCCACCTTTCAAAGGTGCATGATGGCCATCTTCTCCGAATACATTGAGGAAATCATGGAGGTCTTCATGGATGACTTCTCCGTATACGGTTCCTCTTTTCACAATTGTCTTTCTAACCTTGCTCTTGTATTACAAAGGTGTGAAGACACTAACCTAGTTCTTAATTGGGAGAAGTGTCAATTCATGGTTAAGGAAGGAATTGTTTTAGGACACTTAATCTCTAGTAGAGGGATTGAGGTGGATAAGGCGAAAATAGAGACTATAGAAAAGCTTCCTCCCCCAACTTCGGTGAAAGGGATAAGAAGTTTCTTAGGACATGCGGGATTCTATAGGCGCTTCATAAAGGATTTCTCTAAAATATCAAAACCTCTTACTAATCTATTGATGAAGGATGCGGTTTTTGAGTTTTCGCAGGAATGCTTGGATGCGTTTAACATGATCCGGGAAGCTCTAATTTCAGCACCTATTATCCAACCTCCGGATTGGAACCTTCCCTTTGAGGTTATGTGCGATGCTAGTGACGTAGCTATAGGAGCTGTTCTTGGACAAAGGAAAGAAGGGCAAACACATGCCATATACTATGCTAGCAAGACGCTAGATGAAGCGCAGCTCAACTACGCCACTACGGAAAAGGAATTTTTAGCCATTGTCTATGCTATTGACAAATTTCGCTCTTATCTTGTAGGTGCAAAGGTGATTGTCTACACGGATCATGCTGCGATCCGGTACCTCCTTGCAAAGAAAGATGTGAAGCCAAGGCTAATTAGATGGATTCTTCTCCTACAAGAATTCGATCTAGAGATCCGCGACAAGAAAGGTTCAGAAAATTCTGTTGCGGATCATTTGAGTCGCCTAACACATCTAGAGGACGACCATTTACCTATAGATGACTCCTTCCCGGACGAACACCTACATATAATTGAGGAGTGCATCAATGTGATCTCCAAAGGTAACGAACCATGGTTTGCTGATTTTGTTAACTATTTGGTTTGTCAGGAGATACCGCCCGGATTATCCTACGCACAAAGAAAGAAGTTCTTTAAGGATGTCCGGGAATACTTTTGGAATGAACCTCTCCTCTTTAAGAGAGGTCCGGATGGCATCATTCGGCGATGTGTGCCGGAAGATGAGATGCAAAGTGTCATCCGCCATTGTCACTCACTACCATGTGGAGGACACGCTAGTTCGAACAAGACTAGCGCAAAGGTATTGCAATCTGGATTCTTTTGGCCTACTTTATTTAGAGATGTGCAATCCTTTGTTTCTTGCTGCGATGCTTGTCAAAGAACAGGTAATATCTCTAGGAGGAATGAGATGCCTCTCAATAACATCCAAGAGGTGGAGATTTTCGATGTTTGGGGAGTAGACTTTATGGGACCGTTCCCATCCTCTTGTGGAAACCAATACACACTCTTGGCGGTGGATTACATTTCTAGATGGGTGGAAGCGATTGCCTCTCCCACCAATGATGCCATGGTGGTGGTTAAGTTCTTTAACAAGACCATCTTCCCACGATTTGGGACACCAAGGACTATCATTAGTGATGGAGGCTCTCACTTCATTGCCCGGCGCTTTGAAGCTCTTCTAGCTAAGTATGGGGTTACTCACAAGATTGCCACCCCTTATCACCCACAAACTAGTGGACAAGTTGAGATCTCAAATCGGGAGATCAAAGGAATCCTAGAGAAGACGGTTTCAAGGACTAGGAAGGATTGGTCTTTGAAGCTTGATGACGCATTGTGGGCATACCGGACTGCGTACAAGACTCCCATAGGAACCACACCATACAACCTTGTGTATGGGAATTCTTGTCACTTACCGGTAGAGTTGGAGCATAAGGCGTTTTGGGCCATCAAGTGGTTGAATTTTGGCATGAAGGAAGCGGGAGAGAAGCGTCTCCTAGACCTTAATGAGCTGGAAGAACTCAGCTTGAACGCCTATGAAAACGCCAAGATTTATAAGGAGAGAGCAAAGCGTTGGCATGATAAGCATATCATTCCAAAGGACTTCAAAGAAGGAGATCAAGTTCTCCTCTTCAATTCAAGGCTTCGTCTCTTTCCAGGTAAGCTTAAATCTCGTTGGACCGGACCTTTTATAATTAAGCGTATTTTCCCCCATGGTGCAGTTGAAGTATGGGGTGAAGCAGGCGGAAGCTTTAAGGTGAACGGTCAACGACTCAAGAAGTATACGCCGGAACTCCAAGATGAAGAGTTTGCACCCACCGCACTCGAATAAGTGTGAATTTGGTCTAGCTACGGACCTTAAACAAAGCGCTTCTTGGGAGGCAACCCAAGGTATTGCATTTACGTTTTTGTTTTCGATTCATAGTTTAGCTTAGTTTAGACGTTTTTGCTTTGTTTTGCCTTCGATTCCTTCCGGTATGTTCGTGTTTTTGGATGTAGGAACAGTGGAAAAGGAAAGGAGAAGAGTAATTTTGGAGAAAATTGACGAAACTTGGACTTTGGAGCATTACAGAGAGTTCCACGGCCTAAACCACGGTCGTGACAGCTACAGTGACCGTAATTTCCAAAAGCCTTTGAAAAATCACCAAAACCACGGTTCCGTACAATTCCACGGCCGTGGAACCCCCTGATAGACCGTGGTTTTCAAAAATTTTTCCGGCCACTATATAAACCACGTTCTTCACAAAAACACAACACAAAACCCATTTTCCACGCCCTCTTCGCCAAAATCACGCCTATACCCTAAATTCTCCGTTCGTTAATCGTTTTCAACGATTCTTCGACCCAAACTGAAGCTAATTCGATCACCAATGAGATCCAAGCGACAAATCGAGCGGCAAATCACCAAGGAACGCAGAATTCGGATTTTAAAATCCAAAACCTAGGTTTTTTTTGCTCTTCTCTATCTTTGTCAATTCGGGTTCGTTTTTGCTAGAAATTATAGGAGAACTGATTGAAATTGGAAGGAATTAGACTAGGGCTGCCTGATTGCTGAGTTTGGGTGTTGTTTACTGAATTTTGAGAAAAAGTGAGACGAACCACGGTCTCTGTCAATTCCACGGCCGTGGAACACCAAGAACAGACCGTGGTTTTGAATAGTAATGGATTTTGTGAGGAGAGTTTCTGGGAGGATTAAGGAGAAGAAGAATGAGAAGGATAAGAACAAGAAGAGAAAGGGTAACCCCTCTTCCTCTTCATCCTCTAGAGCACCACCACCTTCCTCCCCTTCACCTCCATCATCACCTTCATCACCTTCACCTCCTAGCCCTAGAGTACCCACCATTCACGAGGATCATCTCGATGCACTTGAGAGGATCCATAAGAGGGATGTGATAGGACCTAGGTACCTATTGTTGGAGGATTTAGCTCCCCTCCACATCATTGATGACCTTACTTGGCTCTTGGATAGAGCCGGATTAGTTGTCTTCTCGGCTATCCGAGAAGACGCCTACGAGGAGATCACGAGAGAGGTTGTGACGTCTTTTGAGCACAGCCACGTGGATAGGACAGTTTCTTTCCATCTGATGGAAAGGAACTATGATTTTACCATCCGAGAGTTTGGAGCCTTCTTTGGGTTCCAAGAGACCTTCAATGGTCGTTTTCCTAGTGGCGTTTACGCCAAAGATTTTTGGGAGGAGGTAGCTATGATTTACGCCAACGAGGACCGCTGGCAACCAACTGATACCAAGGCTAAGTTGATGTATCACTTAGCCTTGAAGATTGCTCACCGGGTTCTTTTTGAGTGTCTCTTCCCTAGGACGGAGACACCTCAGAAGATCAAGAAGGATGAGCTCTTTCTGTTGTACTCTATGCTGTATGGGCGCCCTGCTGACTGTGCCACCCTCTTAGCTGCTACCATGAGCAAGCTAAAGAACAAGAGGGCGGGCAACATTGGATATGGTGGGATAGTCACCCACCTTGCTAGGATGTTAGGGGTGGATTTTTCTGCATGTACACGTATTCCAGCCGTACCCCTAGGACTCCAGCCCTTCATGACGAGAGGTCTTATCTTCCCTACCCATAGAGGTCCACCTTATGCAGCTATGCCTTGGGAGAGCAGGACGGGGAGGGGCATTGAGTGGCTCCCAGAGTATTCCATTATGGCTGGACGCCATAATTGGAAGGAGACGTTCGCTGCTATGCATGCGAACAGGATTGCAGCTCCTCCATATGTCCCACCACCGCCCGTAGTTGAGGAGGAGGAGATGAGAGATCAGTATGAGGGAGGAGGAGGAGCCGAGCAGGAGTTTGGCACGTTTCCGGATCAGCCGGACATTGCTTCTGATGTGCCTAGACGTTCTCCACGTCCCGCCAGAACTTCAGGTTCGTCTTTTCGCCGCGCCAGCGTGAGTGAGAGACCCACTTGGATGGAGACGCCTCCTGCATGGTATGGAGCTCCACCACCATGGTCCGCACAGCAGCCACCAGCACCAGCACTGTCAGATGCACCGGGGTGGTACAACCAGGCTCCGGGATGGTATGAGCAGATGCCGGAGTGGGCTACTAGCCTTTCTGACAGAGTGGGAGCATTGGAGATCCGAGCCGATGCTAGAGACAGACGTATGGACGACCTCGATCACATGATGAGAGATGTCTACCGCCAGCAGTTCGGGCGGCACTACGACCCCAGCTTCCATCCATTCCCGCCTCCACCGCAGTGACGATGATGATGACCGATAGCTTTAGCCGCTCCACCGCCGTTTTGTGAGTCTTTTTCTTTCTTTCTTTTCTTTTCTTTCTTTTATTTGAACATTAGGGACAATGTTTGTTCCAAGTATGGGGTGGGGTGTGACTAAAAGTTTGTAATAACTCTTACTCACTTTATTTGCTTCTATTGAGACTATCTTGCATGTTCATTATATTGTTGCACGTTTCATTATTGTATTGCATGAAAAAGAGTTTGAAAAACCCATAAAAATTGAAAAATTTTGAAAATTTTGTGCTTCTAAGGAATTGAGATGATTTCTATGATAATCGCTACTTGTGAATTGAGTTTGATGACAATTGCATGCTTAAACGAATAGTGAATTGAAAAGAGATTGAATGAGTTGATTTTCCTTCTTTTTGCAAGCTTCATAATGTGATGAATGTTACCTAAATCATGTTGAGGAATTGAAGTTGAAATCACACTATAAGTTCTTATACTTCTTGTTGAGATGATTAAGGCAATTCGATTTTCTTTCTTCTTTCTTTGATCATTTAGCCCCTCATTGAAATTATGGCCTCCTTTACCTATCCGGGAATTTGGAGGAGTTGATTGATATTGGCATGTTTGATGTGGGAGGGCCTTGAAAGCAATTATTTGCAATCAAAAGAATAGAAAGAAATTGTAGGTTTGGGGAAGTCAATCATGACGATGAGTAACTCGGCACCATTCACATAGCCGGGTGTTTGTGTCTTGCCAAAGTCGGATTGAGCGATATTCCTAGCGGATTATGGTATGTGCGCTAAGGGTTTGAGGCATCTCATGAAAATTTGAGAAACGCCAATCTCCTAGGCTTCGCTTTTTGTGCACCTCTATCCATAACTCCAAAAGTAAAGTCGAAAAATGAAAGGAAGAGAGCGAAGCTCTAAGCTGAAAGTGTTGCGGAAACCGCAAGAGAAGAAGAAAAGAGTAGTTATCCACTTTCCCGGATTCATGCACCACATTCCTTAAAGTTTTCCTTCCCTCTCCACATTCTAGACCTTTTTGAAAGTCCTTAAGATCAAAAGAATGTTATATGCTTTAGTGATCTAAATTGAAGTTTCTTATGATTGATTTTGATAATGTTTGAAGGTTATGATGTTTGTATGGAAGTTTAATTGATTCATGAGCTTTCTTTACTCTTTACTCTTTGATTAAGTGTATGAAAGTCTTATAAACGAATGAAGCAAGATTTGAGAATGATCTATTGATTAGAAGGCACATTCATCCAAAAGAAGTATTGCTTTGAGAAGGTACACATATTTCATCCTAACTCTTGTTTTAAAAGCTTTTGAAAGACCTTGCTTAGGGACAAGCAAGTGGCAAGTATGTGGTTATTTGTTAGCATGAAATATTGTGATATTTTAGGCACGTTTTCTAAGTGTATTTTATCCATTATGATAGTCATTGATTAAGCATTGATTCAATTGTGAGCTAGTTTGTCTATATTGTCGATATGGAGATCTACACAAGCTTTATGTTGATTGTAGGCAATTAAGAGCTATTTCCGAACGGAATTGTGCGAGAATGGAGTTTGATTGAGCGTGTCAAGGATTGAGGACATCTCTAGGAGCTAAGAATGTGCTAGCTTGAGGAATATACACGAGGAGAGGAAGAATCACGGTTTTGCCCTAAACCACGTTCTAAAATACGGCCGTACTACATTCCACGTTCAAGTCCACGGCCGTGGAACCTTGGCAAGGGAAGCGTGGTTCATTCCAGTAACTTCTACGGCCGTGGAGGAGTTGTGTCAAACCGTGTTGATTTCCACGCTCTAAATTACGGCCGTGGAACCCTTCCACGACCGTGATCTTGGCGATCTCTTTCGCCACACTTTAAGCCACGATCTTCTACGATATTGGGCCGGGCTCATATTTTATCTTACACTATAAAAGGACGGACGAAGAGAGATTCCGTCACCTCTGCTTAGGCTCACCTTGGCTTACGCATAGACGCATCTTACGCTTGCGCTTGGAATTGCACTAATTTCGCATTTGGCGGAAGTTGTGTTTGAGAGATTTTTGCGCATTGTGATTGTGATTTCCGGATTGACGGAAGATCGAAGATTCGGAAGATTGTTCGTAAGAAGATTTCGCTTCTTACTTAGGTTTGATTTAGAAGACGGATTGACATCCCGTTCTTCCTTCTTATCTAAGATTGTGATTGTTTGTGTTATTCCGAATCTAGTGACGATTATTGTTCTTGATTGTGATCTTGAGATTGATTTGAAAGTAATTGAAGGTTTTCGGAAGTTTTCATCTTTCAATCTTTTAAACCTTAAATTTGATATCAATATGACTATTGTTGGCTAAAAACCCTTAACAATTCTAAGGTGAAGGGTTGATAGTTGTGGCTTAGATGATGATAGATCGATCGTGAACAGATTGGATCTTGAGAGTTAGAGAGAATCGCCGACAACCTTAAACCACGGTCTGTTCTTGAGCTTCCACGGCCGTGGAACTCAAGAACTACCCGTAATTTTGTGTTAGTTTACGAGCTTGCTTTTACTTTAATCCAAAGTTAAAGATTTGCTTTAACTTAGTCTTGGCTTGCCTTTTCTAGGTGGTAGTGAAGCCTCAACAACCTCTACCTCGATTGTGTGTGTCACAACCTTAATCGGTTAAGTTAGTCTTGATCCTTGGATTACAAGTTTGGGTATTTGACGTTAATTCTTACCTTTAGAACATTTCTATATTGAAGCCTCAACAACCTTTATAGAGAGTGTCTTGTAGGTGAGTCATATAAGGTTTTTGGAACTTCACCGTACGATTACCTTACATTAGCATACCTTTGCATATCTTAACTCTGTCCTTATATCATTAGTATATCTTGAATCGATTGCCACAACTGGATTCCTGGATCTTTAGGGTTGTTGTTTTCCCAATAATTCACAAAGCTCTTACATTTATTCGCTTGATAATCTATAATTGAATTTGTTCCCCCCAAATCCCTGTGTTTGATACTCTGGAATTCTTGCTCAACTATATCGATCCGTACACTGCGGGTTCGCTTGCTTGATTTCCTAATTCTTGCTCAAGTGCGTTTACAACGAATAAAGTAGGCGTAGTGAGATTGATCCAATAAGGAATAGTATGTTTAAGCCTTTATTGGGGATTTAGTGGAAGTTTTGGCTAAGTATGGGAAGCCTTGATCCTAGAATCATCTTTAGAATTTTTGTGTAGGATTGAAGGACTATTTCGGAGTTTTATGGTTATAGGGAGAAGTGTGCATAACGTGGAGGGTTTAGACTTTCTCTTTAGATTTGATGGTTTTAGTATAGATGTTTTAAGACGGGTCAAAGAGAGACCTTAGTGAGTTTTTCCTAAAAGTTAAGAAGTTGGAAAGAATCTTCCAACTTAGTAAAAACTTTCGTTTGAGTGTTGGATTATGGTTCTGGATTTAAAGTGATGGTTTGGAAGTTTTAGGAATTTCTTAGGGTTTTTATTACTCAAGGGTAAAAGCGTCTTTTTACCCTTATAAGGGTAAACTGGTAATTTCCTTTAGATGACCTTTAGTAACTTAGAAGTTGAAAACTTCTAAGAGATTTGGATATAATATTGATCCGCTTGCCTCTTATAACAGGCGATTGATTTCTACGGTTCCAGACCGAGTTGAGTTTCAAGAGCTGAGATTTGAGATTTGATTCAGGTAAGTCCTTTGAGCTTACTTAGCTGACTTCTAAATATGAGCATGAATGACGATAGTGGTGTGTGATTGAAATGTTTAGAGAGATAGGTTGTGATATATAATTACCGACCTATATTTTGGCCTAAGAGTAACGGGCGGTGGCATTCTGCTCAGTAGCTTGCGAGCGCTGGGGGTTTCTTTAGGGACTAGTCCATACTTGGTTTGTAGTGATGCTACCGGCGGAGGTCAGCTAGACCTACACCAGTTGGATAAGGAACGGAGGCGAGAACTAATTCTCGTGCCACAACTGTAAATTGAACAAGATGAATCACTTAAATAATAGATAATAAACGGTTGAGTGCCAGCATGATGTTTTGTTTATTTTTGTTTATGCTTGTGTTTGTGTTGTTATCATTCTACTTATATTTGGATAGTTAGTTAACGGTTTATCCGTGTTGTAGCCTCTATAGAGATAGACAGTTGCAGAGAGATTCGGGACGGATGGTCAGACGGGTCCACGTACTCATTAGATGGGGACGGGGAGTCTTCCGTTAAGCATACATGTTATTAATGTATCTATGTTTTTGTAAGGCTGTCATGCGTTGAGCATTCATGTAAATATTGTTTGTTATTTTCAAAGAATTTAAAGACATTTGTGCCTTGTTGTAAGATTCTAGTAAAGTTGTTGTTAAACCAAGGTCGGGACCCATTATGAGGTCCTAACCAGTAGCTCCCCGAGTTCCATAAACTTGGGGTGTTACATGATCCCCGTGTGTAGATCCTTCACAGAAAAACCAAAAGGGTCAAATTCTACCGAGGCATTGTTATCCGTTGTAAAACGTCTAACAGACACTAAATTTTTGACTATTTGTAGGGCAATAAGTACGTTGGATAGGTGTGTAGTGGTGATTTTGTGGTGGGGATAGTAGTATCTTCAATACTTGTAGATGGAACACGCATACCATTCCCAACAATTATCGAATTTAATGAACCATTATGCGAAAAAGACGAGAGAGAACCTGAATTATTCGTCATGTGAGATGTTGCTCCCGTGTCCATGTACCAATAGTTGTCCGTCGGATTTAACGTCATAGATGAAAAAGCATTATCCATTGCAGTAGGGTGAGGAAACTCAGCGAAATGGGCCTGCTGGGTTGGTCCTAGCCCAAGTAAGCTGGGTTGAGGTTGCTGATATCCAGCAAACTAGGGAAATGGGCAGGGCGGACGGACTAGGCCCATCTAGAACAGGGCTGGTGGGCCGCCAGGAGTGGGCTGAGGAAAGGGATACCAGCCCTGAGGTCTCCAACTGTAGCGGACGGACTGCCTTGCGCCGCCTCCAGCCTGTGGTGTGCTGCCTCCAGTCGTTCCACTGTTGCCGCCCCCAGCCTGACGTTGTCGACCTTTCCGGCCACGACCACACCGGTTGGACGAGGAATCCGGTGAGGCAGTGGAGGTGCCGGAGTTTTGCTGCGATGAAGAGCCGGACGAAGAAGACCGGGCATCAGTGTGTAACGCAGTTTGCGAAGAGCCGGAAGCAGATTGTGATGCCATTCGAGTTTCTTCTAGTTGTAATTGAGATCGAGCTTTTGTAAAACTCGGAAGCGGGTCAGATTGTTGAATAAAGCTTGCCGCAGCATTGTACTCAGAAGGTAAACCCGAAATAAGTTGAAGAACAAGTCGGGTTTCAGGAACCGGTGAGCGGACCCCTTTGAGTTGATCGGCTAGAGACTTGAGTTGAAGACAATAAGCATTAATCGAAGAAAAACCGGACAACTTACAATTCGAGAACTCATGTTCAAGATAGACTGCACAAGTATTTTTGTTATCTTGAAAGATATCTTTTACTCGATTCCATGCCTGAAGTGCGGTATCGTCAGAATCAAGAACTTGCAACAGAATATCCCTTGAGACCGTACTGTAGATCCATTGAAGAACAACAGCGTCAACTTGTAGCCATAACGAATCGTCAATATCCGTCGGTTTAGGAACCTTGGCGTCAATATGATCAAGAACGTTATGAGCCTTCGCAGTGACGCGAAAAAGAGCAACCCGTGAAGCATATGGGGTGTCATGGTCAAGGACGAGGGCAATGTTATTCTTGATGTTGGAGATTCCGAGGGCGGAATGGAAGGAAGGTTTCCGTTCTGCAGCCATCGAGGAATGTCGAGAAGGGGAAAGCAAGATAGATCGGCGGTGGTGAAAACGGCCTTAGGGTTTAGCGGAAGAGAAATTGAGGAGCGACGGCTCTGATACCATGTGAGAATGAATATGAATTCCCCTTAGGGTTTCCGTTCAGCAGACGGCTCATATTAATAATAACTTGAGTTTACATATTTACAATTAGGGCACCCTATATTTACATATATTTACATAAACTATCAGTGTGAACCTAACATATAAGTATTATGTTACTCTTTCTATTACCAATTGGTTTTATGATGGAACTCCGAAAGTTTGTGTGTATGTTCACTTTACATGTTTCCCCTCCATTGTTAATACGAAAAAAATCAATTCAAAAAAAAAATCAAACTTCAGTTGAAAGATGACCCTTCTTTTGTTGTCAATGTGAACTCGACCGGTAGCCACCGCCAAAAAGATCCAATCACAACAAGACTTAGGAGTCGCGAGGGATGACTGCTTTAGATCCACTTGTTCATAGCACTACTTTTGGTTCAATCTTTGACGACATCAGGTGTTTTTTTGTTTCTAATGGCAATGACTTCTCATGTACATACAAATACAACTTAGAACCCAATTTTGATAGAAGAGTAGTCAAATGTTCTTTGGTTGAAGCTTCTTCCATCTCTAAGTATGGTTTTTAACTACTCTTAGCGGAATTTAGTTTTGCTTCTCCCAAATCGACCTCGACATCCTCCACTTGTTTATGCATCGACCGTCGGTTGTACATGTGTGTTGCCTTAGAGGATGTAGGGGTTCGGGACACAATTTTAAGAAAAAAAAAATTAAGTCCATTTACTTGGTGTCTTTTCTTGACTTGTTTTTAATTAAGCTCAAACCATCAATCAATTATGTGAATTAAAGGGACGAGCATAATACATCGCCTCTTCCTTAAGCTTTTTTTTTTGAAAAAAAATTTGGCGTACTAGGTTTTTTTTAAGTTTTGTGTTTAGTAAGTGTATCACATAATTTTTTACCACTTTCATTTAATGGTAGGTAAAAATAATTAATTCCTCTATTTTAATAAAAAAAAGATGTTTGTTATTTGTTATGTAAGTGTAAGTTATAAATTCTAACTAGTCTAATACCCGCACCTTGTGCGGAAAAAAAAATTGAAAATTCATTATCTAAAAAATTTACAACTTTTTTTAAAAAAAAGTGTTAAATATTAAGAAGAATATATTGATATCAATTTGATTAGATCATGTAACAAAAAATTTATTATTAAATTTATAATAATTTCCAAAGAGTTAAATAAAAAAAATTACGTAACAAATTTATAATTTATTTTTTTAGTATTATGATCTATAACTAAAAAATTAAAGTTTTTGTTAAAAAAAAATTGTTTTTTAAAATCGATTATTTTAAAAAGAAAAATTGATTTAATAAAACGATATTAAAATCTTTATTAACGATAATACAAATTTTTTAAATAAAATATTGTTATATCTCATATTGTAACCAATAAGATTTAAATGTTAAGTTCGGATTTATTTTGTAAAATTTAGAATCCAAACAAAATCCATTGAAATCTCTAAATTCGGTTAGGTGATATAGTATTTTTTTTTATAATTATTCTGATAACCGTAAGATATTGAAAATGATGACATGGAATTATTTTGGTTGAATTGGCATAATGAGATGGAAAATATTTTAACTTTGACTAAAAACATTTATTGAATAATGGCATAATAGTAATTAAAATGTGGCAAAATTGTAAATATTTGACAAAAAGTCCTAGGTGGCATGGTTAAGGTGTTGACAAGGGTACGAAAAGGGTTCTATTTTAGTAGTATATATAGATTCCTGAATTTGTTTTTGTTTTTTAATTTTTTTTTTTTAATTTTCTTTATTATTTTCTTTTTATTTTCTGGAATGAATTTTTCAGAAATTTTTCATACCGGAAGTTCATACCAGAATTTTTTTTATACCAGAATTTTTCATACCAGAAATTATTAAACCAGAAATTTGAAACCAAAAATTTAATACCAGAAATTTAATATCATAAATGTTATACTAGAAATTAATTCTGGTATGAATTTTTAATACCATAAATTTAATACCATACATGTTATACTATGATTAAATCAATAGAAGGTAAAGAAGAAAGCAGGACTAATTTTGCTTTTCAGATTCCGAAGTAAATAATGACAATGGCCAAAACCTAGAAATAAGAGATAAGAGAAACACCATTAAAGGGGATATGGAGTACCAATTTGATGTATAGTGCCACAAAATTGCTCCAACAAGATGCATGAGATGTCACTAGGACAACCATACTTGAAGAGAAAATTATAGAACAGCCGTACATGAACCCAACAAATGTGAATATCAGGCAGCATAAGCGATAAGAAAAACACCATTAAAAGAGATATGGAGTACCTATTAAATTTTACAACTTTATTCTTCCATTTCAAATTTGGGGGAAGATGAAGAGCATCAAGTGAATATCAGGCACCATATGAGTAGTTTCGACCATTGCCCAAGCGTAAAATGCCAAAGATAGCAGTTTTGACCAAGACACTCTGTCCAATTAAGTCCAAAGAGAGGCAGTAGTGCACCGTGAAAGAGCAGCCCCTACACAAACAAAAGTATCAATTCAGAAAAAAAAATAAAAAAAATCAGGCCTTCCTTTCATTTTTATCTTCTTTTTATTTTCATTTCTAACCTCATTGATCCCTGTCAGGAATGCTGCGATAACATAATCAAATGCATATAGTAATGTGAGAACTTGTAAATTCGAGGGGAAATTCTGATTCCGGTTCCGGTGGCAGGAATGCTACAAAACCCTAAAGCTAGAATAAATCCGGAAACAAATTCGATTAACTCGACTAACCTGATTCCAGATCCGGTGGCGAAGATCAGAACCGAAGGGAAATTCTGGTATGACATTAAGTTGAACCAGAAGTGTAGTGTTGGTCCCAAAATGTAATATCTCGCGTTAATTGTTCCAGTCCAGTTGTAGGATTAGCATCTCCTGTATACAAGGCACTTACATCGATGTTTCAAAATCAAAACCGAAATGAACGTGTTGGAGAAGAGGCTCAACGAGGGCGGCGATGGTGGTAGAAGCTTGGAGAAGAGGCTCACCGTAGGTTGAACGAGGGCGGCGATGGTGGTAGAAGTTTTTCACTTTTTCGTTCCTTCCTAGCGCTAGATAGTGTAAGAGAAGAGAGGGGAGCGGCGGCCGGTTACACAGAAGGAAGAGTACTAGCGTAAAGAAGAGAAAACGGTTAAAAAAAAGGAGTATATTTACTTAACGAAAATATAGAAAAGGCCTATTTACTAGACTATATACTCAAAAAGGCTCATTAACCAAATTAGCCCTATTTTTTTTTGTATTGATTACTTTTGTATTATTATTAAAAATTTATTATCTTTTCTTTTTGTTTAGCAAAACCCGTCTTTATTACCGGAAAATTCTTGTCACCCAAAACTCTTCGGAATTTTCTTTTACCAATAGTGTTTCATTTTAACGTGCTTCTCCCAACTTTTTTCAAAGATTTTCACATGTACGTGTAAGGTTTTTCGGGATTTGTCGTGACGTCTTCCGAGTTTATAACAATTTTGTGGCAGTTCAAGTTGTTTGTCTAGCAGAGGTCGTGGATTTGTGATCGACGCATGAAGTCTCTATTTCGAGTCCAAATATGAGATTACCATAATTGTTCCTCATACTTCTTTCATGTGTACTTTGACAATGAGCTTTCTCTCCTCTTTTTGGTGACCGACTCCTTTTGCTTTCGCTTCCGTGCCAACCTAATGTACTTTTATGTTTGTATGTGATATTCATTTATTCTAGCTCTTTATGAGGGTTAGTCTGTCTTTCGATGTGTCTGGTCTTTCGATCCATTAGGACGTGTGTCGTCTAGTGTTTCAAACTATTTTAATGAGATTTTGGACAAATTTAGGAAATTCACCTTAGAATGATATATGTCTAGCAGCAACAGAAACCCTAAATTTCTTTATTGATAAAATCAATTAAAAACTAATAACCCTTTCAAAAAAAATTAAAAACTAATAAACGTACTGTATATAAGTATATCCAATTAATTATTAATTTGATAAAATCTAATTCCAAGAAATTTTCAAAAACAATATCTATCAATACAATATTCAATACCGATTCATTTTCAATCAAATCTTTGCCAACATGACAAAGAGTATGCATACAGCTGCAATGATAAATTGTCAAAATCTTAGACAACATTTTATATTGTTGATGTTACTTGCAAGTAACCAACAAGAATTACGCATTTACCATGACATTATCTTAAATTCTTAATCATATATAAATGACAGTCTAATTACTCACAAATGAATCACACCCACGTACAATACAATGGCTCTAACAGGAAAGCTTGAGGCTGAACTCGAAATCACATCATCAGGAGACCTGTTTCATGCGTTGTTGAGTAACGCCCCGCATGAGATGAGCAACATCCACCCCGAGCTCTTGCAAAGCTGCGATTTGCACGAGGGCGAATTCGGTGAGCCTGGATACGTCGTCGTTTGGAACTATACTATAGGTAATACAAGATTATGTCGTATTATTTGTGTTACCGTAAGGGTTGAGATTTCACTTTTAGGGTTTTCTATCGCTTGAAGGGGAGTTTTAATAATAATATCCGGACCTAATATATAAATTTTAGGGCGGACCGATGAATCCTTCTGGATTCGAACCAGACCTAAACATCCGATCAAGTTCGATCCAAAATATCGATCCGGACCTAAAAATAAACGGTTATACCCGTAACTAGTTGTCGGGTTTATGTGTTGGATTTGAACAAAATATATAACAAATAGTATGTTGAACAAACTTCGATTTACGATTATGCAGATGGGACATCCTACACCGCAAAGGAGAAGTTTGAAATCATAGACGAGGAGAATAAGATTGTGAAGTTGGTAGTAGTAGAGGGAGATATTTTGGAAAAGTATAAGATTTTCGAAGTTACGATCCAAGTGTTACCTAAAGATGAAGGCTTGAACATAGTCAAATGGACTATCGACTATGAGAAGCTTCATGAGGGTGTAACCGATCCACACAAACTATTGGAGGCTGCAATTGACATTACCAAGAAAATCGATGATCATCATTTGCAACTCTAGTTTGATCGAGTTCGTTTATGTTTGGGTGTGTAATATGACACTTTTGTGTACTTGTGTAACTTTAATTATGCATTGGAGGCTTGTTGTCATGTTTGATATGTTCAATTATGTCAAAAAGAAAAGTTTTTATGAAATTTTCATGTTTATGAATCAAGAAATTGTGATGATTAATTAAGATTACTTTAAAAAAATCTTGAGAGAGTTTTTATGATGAAAAAATAGAATGGGTAAGTGAGGATATCCAGCCTCACGCCCCTAGTTGGTATCACCCTCCATTAATGAATGAAGTTAATATTAAGGGCTCGTTTGGAAGGGTTATGAATCATTTCCGGTAACGGAATGATTCCGAATCAATCAAAAGTTACGTTTGGTTAGAGGTGTTTTAACACGTGAAAGTAATCCCATCATTTTCATTTTCTTTCCTTACCCTTATCCGATTCCATTCCGTTTCCATTCCACCATTCCAACCAAACGGGCACTAAAGGTGAACGAAGTTGAGGAACCGCGACTCATTACCCTTTTACTCAAGTAGAATCAAAACCAAATCTTTGTAGCATCAGTTTTAGGAAGTCTCATTCTATCCTATGATACGCCTTAGTCATGTCCAGTTTCAGCGCCATCTCTCCCATATTCCCGGTTTTTTGTTCTTCATGTGGTTAAAAACTGTTGGACATAATAAATTTCAATATCAAAAGTTGGGGACATTACGAGTCTAGTATATTAGGTCGGAGGGTTACTCCTCCTATTGTCAATTGATTGTAGGATGGAACCTTATCGGGTTTATGTGTTGGACTTAGACCTAACGCTCTGCGGTCCGTTTGTATCGAACTTTGACAAAAACCTTGAGTGCGACCAACACATTGTTTGTAATAAGTCTTCCTTCCACAAAAGCAATTTTCTCTGAATATTTTTGTCAACTTGAAGGACCAAATGCTCGGATAGCCTTTCTTCATCTATTAGGGCATGTTTTCCCACCTTCGATGCAAATCTTCCATCACTGAAAACAAAACCTTCGCACAATTTTCAAAGGAGACAAAAATCTGGAAGGCGGAGCCAGACAACCTAGAAACCCTAGCACTATAAACTAATGTCAAAATGAATTTCAACATCGGACCAAAGCAATGCACAATCTGGAAGGCGGACCAAAGGCTCGGATATCCTTTCTTCATCTATTTTTTTTTTTTTTGAAAAATTCGTATATTAAAGAGAAAAAGGATTTACAAAGAACAGCTTTGTCCAGATACATCAACAGGCAAGGGGAGAATAAAGCATACTATGGAAAGAAAGATTAAGGAGAGGGATGGAGGTGAATTCCAAGAATCTTGGCCCAAGCGAAAGATTGTTGAGATCGGTCTTTCCAATGACTAGAGATGTGGTTCTTTGTAGCGTGAATGATGTTGTGCACACATGTGGCGTAGTGAGTGTTCTTTTGTCCAAATATGAGATCGATCATTTTGGGCTTTCCAAATGTAGTAGATATAGCTCGTAATGGTAGAGATGCGCAAATAAGAGACCATGTCTTTTTTCCCCGGTTTTTGTGTGCAAATCCAGTCCCAAATACTATGCTTGTAAGGGTAGGGGAATGAAATTTTGATCCACTCTGAGATGAGATATCTCAAAGTGGAGTAGCTGCAGTTTTGGAGAAGATGGTCTTCATTTTCAGAGTGCAGGTTACATAAGTAACAAGTATCGTTCTGAACGATGTTCCAAGAGAGAAGCTTTGAGAGCGTAGGTAGATGCTTGTGGCTGGCTAGCCATGAGATAAAGCTACATTTCGGCACATTCAGTCCATCCCAAATGATCCCCCAACTGTAGGTAGCCTGAGGGCCAAGAGGTTTCTAGAAAATATCATAGGCGTTTGATGTAGAGAAGTTACCGCTAGGCGACATGGAGTGGTTTATGAACGTCTGACCATTTGCATTCTCCAAGATCTCGTCCCGAATCCTAATCAGTTGTCCCCAGAAGAAGTTGTGGTTGTAGTTGAAAGCATAGGACCAAATGGTTTGTCCTTTACGAATATTTGCATTAACACATTCAATCCAAATGTTACAGCTATGACGAGTAAGGTCGAGGTCTAAGATGACCTTTGAAAGACAGGCTTTATTCCAAGAAAGGAGCTCCTTGAATCCGAGACCCCCCTCCTTCCTCGACAGACATATCGTCCGCCAAGCAACAAGGGCACGAGGGCTAGAAGTGGTACCAGACCAGAGGAAGGACCGAAGTAGACACTTGATTTGGAGAATGATAGCGTTTGGTATAGTTAGAACATCGCACCAGTAGTAGTGGAGGGACATGAGAATGGAGGATATCACTTGCTTCCTACCGGCATAGGAGAGGTTTCTGGCGCTCCAGGAATTAACCTTGTTTGTGATCTTATTGATGAGAGGGGGGTACTCAGTAACGCCCAATCTTTTGCTTCCAATAGGGATTCCTAGATAGGTGAACGGAAGTTTGGCGCGAGGAATCTCAGTGGACGAAGCAAGATGGTCACTTTCCTGTGAGGAGAGGCCCCTAGTGAACAAGGAAGATTTGGTTTTGTTGATAAGTCGTCCCGAGTAATGGCTAAAAGCGTCCAGAGTGTTCTTCAGGATGTTAATGGATGTGGAGTCGCCCCTACAGAAAAGCATAAGATCATCTGCAAAAAAAAGGTGAGTAATTCTAGGAGAGCCACATTTTGGATGAATGTTGAAGTACGGGGTAGTGGTGTTTTCTTTAATCACGGAGGAAAGCACCTCCAATGCAATGACAAAGAGAGGGGGGGGAGAGGGCATCCTTGTCTCAAACCCCTAGAGCCACGAAAGATGCCTTTGAGAGCTCCATTAATATTAATGGAGAAGGTAGTGGAGGATATACAAGCGTCAATAGACGGATGAACTTGTCAGGATATCCCAAACGAGCAAGGCTTCGGAGGATGAATATGTGGTCGATCATATCGAAAGCTTTGGCAAGATCAACCTTCATGGCACATCTCGGGGAATTGTGACGGCGATTGTACTTCTTGAATAATTCCTGGTAATTTCCGATGACAGTTGGGAGAGTATCATTCAGCTTTGAAGCTAGAATCTTTGCGATCACCTTATATAATGTCTTGCAACATAAGATTGGCCGGAAATTAGAAGGGCGCGATGGGTTATTCTTCTTTGCAACCAAGGTGATCGCAGTGTGGTTTGCTTGATGGGGGACTTCCAGATTTGAAGAAATCAATAGCAACCTTTGAAAAGGCCTCCCCCGTAATAGCCCAAGAAGCTTTAAAGAAATATGCGTTGTACCCATCCGGACCCGGAGCTTTGCAATCTTTGATGGAGAAAAGAGCATGTTTAACATCTTCCTGAGTAACTGCAAAATCAAGATTGGTCGCGTCTTCAAGCGAGATATGGGGGAGGTTGCAATCTGGGAAGAGATCGTGTGGATTGAGCGGTTCAGGAGGGTTAAGGGTATTTGATAGGTGATTTACAAGTATATCCGAGATCCTATCCGGGTTTAGGGTAGGGCTGCAATCCGAGTTTTTAGGATCCTCAATGCTTTTAATAGCGTTAAACCCTCGTCTCGCCGTGATGCTCTTGAAAAAATGCGAGTTGCATTGGTCCCCGATCTAGCCCAGGAAGCTTTTGAGAGCTTTCAGAGAGTTGCCCTAAGATGATTTTTTTGGATTTGAGATCGAAGACAGTGGTTTTTTCGAGCTCCATGAGAGTAGGGTTAAGAAGTGAGGATTGGAGCTTAGTTTGGGTATCGTTTAGGGCAGTTTTAAGCAGCTTGATGGACGAGATCAGGTCTTCCATCCAGATGCTTGGGAACTTCATAAGAGAACTTTTGAGGTGCTTTAGTTTAGAGTAGAGGTCAAGCATGGGATTCCTATGAGCATCAGGAGCCGTAATGGACCAAGAGTGTGCAACCGTGGAGAGGAAGTTCTCGTGGTCAGCCCAAGAGTTGTTAAATTTGAATTGACGATGTGGAGTTGAGGGCTTGGCGTCCAAGGAGAGAATGTCAAGGGAATGATCGGAAGTAAAGAGGTTATCAAAGTGAGCCGTTGAGTTAGGGAAAGTGTGCTTCCAATGGGGGTTTTTGACAATGCGGTCCAATTTTCACCAAATTCTAGCATCCATCTGTTTGTTATTCCAAGTGAGCTTGCAACCAGTATAGTCATAATCTGTAAGAAAGTTTTGTGCGAAACAGTTTGCCAACTCGTTTGAAGGAGGAGAAGGGTTGATCAGCCCATGGGTAACCTTTTCTTCATCTATTAGTTTGATTATTCTCCTTCTAAACTTATGTCGAAATGATTCTCAAATGAATTTTAATTAATACACAGAATACTTTTCATCATTAAAAACTAATAAACTAATGTTTAATTTTACCAAAAAAATTAAATAAACAAATGTTGAAATGAATTCCAATGAATACAACACGATGTAAAGGAGTGCAATTTTCTTTGCATACAACAAATGTAAATCAACGTAAATTAGAAATGAGTGATTGGAGAAGGGAGCTAACAATGAAAAAGAGTGAAGTGTTCACGTTAATGGCTGAACGTGGTTGGCGCCCGATTAAGGTGTTAATGCTCGAATGTTTGGTGAATAGATTTTAAAAATCTGGAATTGCAATAATAATAATAATAATAATAATAATAATAATAATATTGTTATTATTATTATTATTATTATTATAATCAATGGTAAAACACATTACATGCCGTTGGATGGGAGCCGACTAACAAGTTGGGCTCCGCATCCCTTTTGAATGGTAAACGCAATCCTTGTCAAAATAAAATAAGTACTCCTACTATATCCGGGCAACTCTTTAGCAACCGAGCTCAATCTTATAAGTAGCTCCACCGCGTCGTCACCCATGTCGCCAAACGTGGAAAAGGAAAAGGGTAGAAAGTGATACCCCATGGAGCTACAAACCTCCGCATACTTCTTCTCTTGTTATCAGCAGCGGCCCTCACAGCTTTACCCGAAATGAAGCTAGAAAGGTCAGGCGAAGAGAAAGGAGATGTATCAATGATGTCAACACATGTGTCTTTGCCCTGAAACCAATTATAGAAAAGGATGTCGGCCTGACGCAACTCTCCACCACCAACATCAACCATACCAGTATGAACCTCTTTTCGAAAAGAGATCCCAATCTTGAGACACTCATCAAAAATGGCATCACGCACCATGTTATGCCGGTGCTTATTATTATTATTATTATTATTATTATTATTATTATTATTATTATTATTATTATTATTATTATTATTATTATTATTATTATTATTATTATTATTCAGATGGATAGATTTGTGCAATATAACAAGAAGAAAAAGAATCAAAATTTTGAATTAAGGTTCGTTACGATGAATATGAAGAGTTTGTTGCGATGATAGGAATCTCCTAAGCTTAGTAAAGAAAGAGTACGTAGACAAGCAACGTGTTAGAATCAGGCACATAAACCTCATTAACCATCAATATTCAAAGTTAAAACTCACGAATTTCTAAATTTATCCAATCTATATTCTCTAACTATCAAGATCCCTTCAAGTGTTAAAGTTGCAACAAACTCTAATTTTTCTTTCTTTCATTCTCCCCTCCGACAATTATACGATCAAATTCAGGTAAGACGAAAATAATATCAGAGCTACGTAAATAGATGGATGATCTAGAAAATATGGTAGGCGCGGTGAGGATGAAGGTATGTCGTGGGATTAATCTAGTTCCTCGTGACTCCAAAACCAGCGACCCTTACGCCTCCATCACAATGGGCTCTCAGGTTTATTGTTTAATTCGAATTAAATGTACTTTTGAAAAGAAATAATATGACCCTAATAACCGAATTAGGGTTACATGGGTTTTTCTTCCCATGAAAATTAGTTTTTTCATTATATCTATATTATGCAGAATTTCAAAACCCGAAAGGAAAAGGACAATTGCAATCCGGAATGGAATGATGAAATTACTCTTGGTATAACAAAAACTAATCGTGATCTTCCTGTCAAACTGGTAAGTACAACCCCTCCCCTCAATCGTATCATTTGGGAAATTTATACAAGTTCTTGAGTATTCATTTGTTATTGTGAGTGTTCTTAGCTTTTATATAACAACGAAAACTTATTTTTTGCTAGAAGCAAAAAAATAATATTTTTTCTCACGATGAAGCTAAGAACGAAAATATGTAGCGCTCATTATATTTTATGAGTTTCTCTTAAAAATATGAATTATATGTCGTTATGTATGGAAACTTTATTGTTAAAAACTTAATAATTTATAAAATAATTTATATGTCCATAATCAAATTTGACTATTTTTAATTTATTTAAAAAATCTACGTAAATATATCGATGTGGGTGAAATATTAGGTTGTGGTTTTAAAATGTTGTGTGAAATAGAGATAATAATAAAAAAGGTAAGATTAAGTGTGTTGTGACGTGAATGCTCTTACATGTCTATGTGTTTGCTTGACAACATTAGATGGTGTACGATGATGACACATTCACGGCAGACGACGAGATGGGGTGGGCGGAGATAGATATAAAATCGCTTATGGAATGCGGAAGAATGGAACTCGAATTTGTCGAGAACGGGACAATTGTCAGCCGGGTTCATCCAAGTAGGGAAAATTGCTTGGCTGAAGAGAGTAAGATATTGTGGAAGGATGGAAATTTGGTTCAAAACATGATCGTTAGGCTCAGGGATGTAGAAACTGGTGAGGTTGAACTCAAGTTGAAGTGGGTAGAACTTACCAACAAAACATAGTTGTTTTTGTTTGTGTATTTAGTAAATAAACTAGTTTAGTATTCATGTTTTGTACGGAATTTGTAAAAGTTAACCTACTGTTTTTTTTTTCATCGTAACTAATATCTTGAAATCGGTAAAAAAAAAATTCACGGATTCATTGAAGTTTTCGTTGCTCAGAAATAGCCGTTAACGTCGGCAACAACGCCAAATTGATGACGAAAAGAAAAGCAAAAATATAGCATGAATGTAAGTGATTAGCCTGCAACATCTATCGAACATTGTTAGTAGATGTCAAGGATTTGTGCAAAGAGTTTGGGTTATCCATGCTCGTCACATTTATAGGGAAGCTAAAAATGCAACACTTTCTAGCTAAATTTGCTTTCAATTTCAACATTGATTTTCATGTATTGATTATTGATTGACCTTTTCGAGGATATAGTGAATATTGTTGATGATGTAAGGGATCGAAAGGATTATCTCTCGATTAGACCTGTACAAATCAGAGCCAGCCCATCCACCTCGCCCAAAAAAACATAGGTATGGGCAGCTAATTTGGTCCGTTCGGGTTTGGCCAACCCGACCTGTATTTTGGTGGGACGGGTATGGGTAAACATTTTGGTCTGCGGGTCAACCCGACCTGACCCGTATATAGTTTATACATATAAAAAAAATTATATATATATATATATAATTAATATTATTTTGAGTGTTACATACTGTGATTTTTCATTTGGTTTGTTTGGAGTATTTGGTCGAGTTATACTCGTTTGTAATACAAGATTACAGGGTTGACTTGACTGTAATGATATTTGTTGTTTTTCGGGCATTTGGATTTATTCAGTTTTGTGTGTTGATTGTTGTTGAACTTGTTGGTAGTGCACTATGTAAGTATAATTGGATTGAAAATGTGTTAAATACATTATAATACTTTTTAAAATGATAATCAAGTACATACGGGTCATCCGGGTCGACCCTGCAGCCCACCCACTTTTTATAAGGTGGACATGGACGGCAGTTGTGGTCGGGACAAACCGGGCCGGATGCACCTTCCGGTAGAGTTTTTTAGTTATGTTCCGGCCTTAGCCCGCTTTTGTACATGTATGCGGCTCGATCAATGACCACTTATTTTGTTATTCTACTTATTATTTACTAAGTTTTTTAGTTACGTCGTTTCCTTTAAGTTTTTTTTCTTAAGCCTCATTTTCTTCTTTTTTTTTCCTCTTGTACCTCTAATCTTCGGCCTTGTTTGAAACTTTCCCCAAAACTGACCTACATGAACAATTGAAAGATTGAACCGTTAGAATAACCAAACCTATGATTTGGCCACAAACCAACTTATAATAAAAACCCATCGTTTAACAACATGAATAAGAGCAAAAAGTCTTGGTTTTATTAAGTCGTATATACTATTTATACAATAGGGAGTAATCAGGTATACTCTTTGAACAATCTTAAGAGTGAGCATATGTGGATCCTTCATATCATATACTTTTTCCTAGCCATTCTTAATTAATTGAATTTACTCCTTTGGCAAATCTCGAGCAATCAACTATTTCTTTAAACAATATTGAGCGGACTATGCTCATATGAACAATGTTGAGTGTAATGCTCTAATGTCTAACTATGCGGGCTTTATTTACCTTCATAGTGCCTCACCGACTATTTTTTGGATTATCTGAGGATTTGAGGTGATACAAACCTTGTTTTGATGTCTCTTTTGATTCACTTGTGAACAACACCCTTTCAACAAACCTTTTGCTCCAGATTTGAGATCTATCACCCTACTGTTAGAGTTGAAATTTTGACTTTTTCAGGGAATTGAAATTGCAATTTTTAATCTTTTTGTCGAGAAAAGTTGTTTGAGCTTTTGAACAAAGCATGAAGCTTTAGACAAATTTGTCTTGCTTATGAACAACGACTACGGTCACACGATCTATGAAATCTGTTTCTTTGACCAAGAATCACAAATTACTAAATATTTGTCTATGAAATCTGATTGGACTAAAACTTTTATCCGATCAACTTGAAAACATGGAAGTTTTTTTTTCCTTTTCAAACTAATCTTTGAAGTTATGAACTAATTTTGAGCGAAAGTTTTCGTATGAATAAGTATCGTGACTTTCGTTGAGGTGGATATTGGCATGTTCTTGTTTTCAAGCTCTCCTACAAATTCCGGGAATATATAGAGTCGTGTTTGGATTGCGGTCGTGGTGGTGTGCTTTCATGACGGTTTTTTTTGATGGGAGGCTCTTCCCAAATTCTCGTCATTCACTTCCCCGGGAGTTCATGTTCCTGTGTACATGCATCTGGCGGTGCTATTTTTAGTGCTTGGCTCGCCCATTCCCGCTTCATCTTTGTGAGATGCTTTTCGTTTTCGTGCTGATAGTCCTCCTCCGGCTTCACCTTCTTCTCTTTGGCTCCGTTTTGATCTTCTCGGACATCTCCTCCCAGATCTCCGGTTTGGATCAACTTTGTGCTCACCTCTTTTTCTAGGATTTCAACACCGTAGCAGATTACTTGCGTTGCATGGCTTTGCGTCAGCGGCTGGTGCTACCGGAAGATGTTGAAGACCTCATCCGTTTGGATGTCAAGGGGCCACAAGTCTCTAGAGATTGTTCCCCTTTTGTTTACCCTTGTATAAAAAAAAAATATATATTTAATTGGGTATTCTTTTGTAAATTCCATAAATAGCAGAGCTAAATTATTTAATTTCCCCATTAAATTTTCCAATGACACTTTCCAGCTTGCAAGTCCAAAATTGGTCTTCCTCTGCTTTCACTAGTCACAACTCACTCCCCTGTTTTCTTCTTCCCCTTTTCCCACTCCTTCCAAGACACTTTCTCTGTATCTCTGTAACTCTGCAATGGAGTTCCCCTTCTTCCTCCTCCTCACAGTCTCCATCATTACCGCTTCCTCCGCCTCATCAACACTTGACCCAAAGCAACAAACAGCTCTCCGATCCTTAGGCATACCCACAACCGAAGACCCATGCAACGCCACCGTCTGCGACACCTCCGTCCCCTTCCGCCACCTCCTTACCCTAACCCTCTCAAATTGCTCCGGCGACGACATATCTCTTTCAACCACCGCTCTCAAATCCCTCTCCACCCTCAAAAACCTCACATTTCTCCACTGCCCTCTTCCCCTCGTCCACTTCCCTTCTTCCCTTACCCTAAATCTCCATTCCTTCACCTGCATTGCCAGTCTCCGTAAACTCACCGGCGTTTTCCTCGGCCGTTTCAGAAACCTTACTGATCTCACCGTCACCGACGTCCCTATCAAAGCTAGCGGCCCTGTTATCATCCTTGGCAACCTAAAAAAGCTACAAACCGTCACCATTTCTAATTGCAGTCTCACTGGCTCCCTTCCAAAATCATGGCATCATAACCTCACTTACCTGGATCTATCTCAAAACCAGCTTCAAGGCAAGATTCATCCTTCAATCACTAATCTTGAAAACTTAGTTTCGTTAAATCTTTCCTTTAATCACTTCATTGAAGAGATCCCTACTGAAATCGGTGACCTAATGTACCTCCAAAACCTTTCATTATCCTCTAATTCCTTATCAGGCTCATTACCTGAATCCATGGCTGCTATACCTTCGTTAACTCACCTCGATTTGAGCAGAAATCAGCTCAATGGAACCATTCCCAAGTTCTTAACCAAAATGAAGGATCTCAAGTACTTAAACCTCGAGAACAACAACTTCCAAGGGGTTTTACCTTTCAATATTTCATTCATCAGAAAGTTGCAGGTTTTCAAGGTAGGAGAAAACCCTAATCTTTGCTATAACCACTCAACCATATCATCGAAATTGAAGCTCGGGTTAGCTCCTTGTGACAAGTATGGATTACCCTTGTCACCGCCGCCGGCCAAATCTACTGATTCCGGCAACACTGACTCAGACGAAGCAGATTACAGTGGCGACTCTGATTACGACAATAGCAGCAAGAAGAATGGTGGTCACCATGGTCCTAATAAGGTTGTTCTTGGTGTAGCAATTGCTCTTGCTTCCATAATCTTTTTAATTATTTTCCTAATCCTTCTGTCCAAATGGTGCGCATAAACATAAAATCATGAAAAAAGCTAAGATTTTGTAGGTTTAATATTTTTTACTGTCTTTTTTTATTCTAAATTGGGGAGCTGAAGATCCATTTGCTCTGTTTGTTGCTTGTTCATGTGCGTATGTATTCTGTAATCACATTGGAAGAAGAAAGTGTTTATTGGATCAATGATTTTCCTTGAGCTCTAAGCACATCATCTAAAATCACATGCTTATCATAATTCTGTCCTCTCTTTATTCATTGTATACTCTTCCTCGCTTCCTTTTTGACAAAGGTTTTTTTTATAAGGAAAAAAAAACATTTTCGAAAAGCTTACACAGAGACAACCTTATGTTCAGACTTTGAGCTCTAATTACATATATCATTAAGCTTCATAATCCTCAATTGTACCCCAAGGATATTTGAGGAATCCACCTTTAATCTTCGATGGATCCTCAGGCTTCGACCATGGATACTTCATTGATGGATCTCGTGGGAACATTCTGACGTTCAGAAAAGGCGCCCACACCAAAATCCTGCAAACACGAAATCGCTCAACAAGGTTTCATCTTAAAACTCGAGAAATTCAGAGGTACTCACCCGGGGAAGAACATGAATACAAACATGAACTGAAAGTACATCTCAAGTAATCCTCTTCTATACCATCTTGTCCTCATCCAGTTCATTATGATTAGCTGCAAAATATGACAATTTAATTCATAATACAATTTCAAAAATGTATAACATTGTACAAGAAAGAGTTTTTTTTTTCCTCACAGGCATGATCAAGAAGTACCAAAAGGATACTATCCCAATCTGTATCAACACCAATTTAAGATCCTGCTCATTATTCACTCCTGTCACCGCAAACGCCGGCTCAGCACCCTGTAAACACGAGAATACGAGATCTTAGCTTCTCCGTAAATATCCTAGACAAGACGAAAGAAATTGAAAGGTATAATCTTACATTGGATAATAGTACAGCAATTGGAATAGCCAAACTGGAGGCATTGAATTTTTCAGCTTCATGTCTAGAACATCTGATAATCTATGAATTTTGGATTCAAACAAAGAAATCTTGAATGAATTGTGATAAAAACAAGGTAAGGTTATAGAAAGAAAGGACATGAAGCATACAGATGAGTTCCTGGCCTTTGAATTGCTGCAGCTGAACTTGGAATGCTTGAAACTAATGCAGAAAAAGGGTATTTTGTGCAAAGGAGAAAGATAAGGCAAGACCTTGAGAGAATTGAAGCTGTTTAAGCAGCTCATACTTTGAGTTTGAGTCCTTTTGCTTCTGTGCCACTAGTCTCTCTCTGCCTATATCCTCACTTCAATTTTTTTTGTCTGTTTATATATGGCTAAGGCAGAGAATAGATAAGAAGTGAGAATATTTCATTGGTTGAGAAAAAACTATCAGTATGTTTCCAGGAGCCTACAGCTTGGCTGCAACCACCAACACTTTCGCCGCCATAGCTTGTTCCTCCGTGTCAGGGAAGAACCCGAAGCTGCCCAACCGAAAGCCGCCAAAATCCTCTAAACCTACCGTATTTGAGATCGAACGAGCCATTGGAGCCGGCGTGTTTCGAGACCGTGACACCAGGCAAGTACTAATTGACAAATTTATCAGTCATCTTAAGATGGGTTTTTTAGTTGCTGTATTTTTGTTGAGACAGTGAGCCACTTGAGAAGAATAGCTTTTATGACAATATTTTTTCGAATACAATCGGAAGTACTGAAGGGTCAACAGAGAAACAGCTCCGGGAAACCGGAGAATGGCTAAGTCAAAGAACAGAAAGAGCATCCAGATCTTCTGAAACTGGTAATCATCTTTGATAATCTGGATGCATTGAGTTTTACTGTTATGTTGAGAGATCCAATTGCTTGCATATTTTGTTGCAGTAAGGAGTATTTTGGGGGTTTTGTTCATTTGGGTTTTACCGGCTTTGCTCGTTTCGCTCGCCGTAGCCTCTGGTACGATAAAACTACCGTTCAGCAATCCAATCATCGAAGATTGGATCATGTGAAACGGGTAAGCCTATTTGAATGTCGATATTTGTACCCAAGAACCAAAGATTGTATGGTAAAAGAGTTTTGTAGGAGAAATGAAAAATAAAAATTGGGAAAAAATGAATCGTCGCCTGAGAGATTCGAACTCTCGCGGGGAAACCCCATGTACTTAGCAGGCACACGCCTTAACCACTCGGCCAAAGCGACTTGTTGATGTTGGTATCGGAATTACAAAAACTATTCTGTAGTACTAGAACAGGTATAATCATTTCACATATTATGTTCTTGTGGTGTTTAACAGCCATATTTTTTGGGGAGTTTCTTTATTTGTATGAACGGTTACCCGTTTCATTTTTTCCGACATTTCCATACGCAAAGTTAGGGCTGAGAATCGGTTTAAAATCGCAAACCGAATCGAACCGCATTCCCAAAAAACGTGGACCGCAAATGAACCGCATTTTGCGGTTTGGTTGCGATTTTTGTGTTTTTTTTTTTTGCGGTTTTGCGATTTGAATGTAAAATGAGATTAAATCTCGTAAGCATTATTCGAATAATAAAAAAAATCAATTTGCTAAATGAGAATACTTAATTAATCTCATCTTACATCCCAATTCATCTTGAAAAATGTTTTTAATTAATCTCATCTTACATCTCAATTCATCTTGAAACACATTTTTCGACATTCCGATATTTAAAAAATTACATCACTTAATCACCATATCTAAGGTACGGACATCCGTTTTGATGACAAACAGTCCTAAATATATGAATTATTGATGCATATCTCTCATTATAAAAATATAAGTACATAAAAATAAGTATTACGTGTGTAAAAATGTATATTATTGATAGGGTATCATTTTTAAATAATACACTTTACAAATCTGAAATTTAAAGATTAAAAATTTATATATAGTGCAAATTAAGCAATTTTTTTTCCATTGACATAATTCTTGATGCACGCATATTCACCCAACTGGCTGGTCCTAAATCTCAACAACCAATTTCCCCCACTGCCTCAAACCCTATCTTTTCATGTAGCAAACCATGAGTTAAATTAAGGTTCAAAATACATTACCAAACATCATATTTTCTTCATAAGATAATCAAGATTTATACATAGAGAAATGTAAATTTGTATGCTTTTAAATTTAGATAACAATATCCAGATCTGCATACAACATTCAATCACAATATATCCTGTGAACATTATCCAATTTTTACGCGTAGAATTCAAGCGAAGTGAATCATGAAGAACAAGATAAGATCACAATGAAACAAAGGTAAAGACGAGTCTGTAGCCACAACATTGGCCTCAATTATCAGCAGTAGTATTAAACATATGATACTAGGTACTAACATACTTCAATTTTTCGGAGAGTTGTATGTATCATGTATATCCTGCTTAATTTGCAGCCAGATTGAAGGCTTTCAAGAACACTTCCGGTGGCTGTCCTCCGCTCAGTTTCTGATTACCATTGATCTGTAGATCCGAAAAGTTTATGTTAAAACAATTAAAACTGGAAAACCATTCAATAGTGTTTGATAAGTATATCATTACCACGAAAAATGGAACTCCGGTTATGTGTGCAGAATTTTTCTCAAGGTCCTCGTTAACCTATAATCACAAAAGGGCGTAAAACAGGAGTTTAATCACCATGCAGTTAAAAGAGTTCTACAAAGAATAAGAGTTTAAGGTGGACAGACCTCAGCAACACCATTGGCCGGGTCTGAGAGAAATTCTGCAGCTCCTTCTACCCCAACCTTTTCTGCAGACTGCACTAGAAAATCCCTGCATCAAGAGAGCGATTTCACAGACAACAAATACATAATGAATTTCCAATTACATTATTCATGGAGACATTTATGGTATCATAACTCACCTGTCACCTATAAACTGAGCTTGTGTGAAGTACCCAATGAAAAGCTCTTCCACAAGATTGTGTTGCTTATCAAGGCCTTGCTTCCCAGCAAAGTATATAAGTCTATGGCTGTCCAAAGTATTTCCCCTGCACTCATAGGATGATAAGAATGTAAAAGCTTTTCAACCATGAAACTGATACATAAACAAACAAAGCGAAATTGCTTTACGTCAGCCCGTCCATGTTGTATTCTAGTCCTAGCCCCCTAAACACCTGCACCATTCAAAAGGAAAAGGATTGCTTCACAGCATTCTACTTAGAATGATAAGATCATTCAACATGTTTGACCAACCTGTGTCATCCTAGAGATGATTTGCTCGTAGCGGGAACTGAACTTCTTGATATAGAACTCTCGCTTATTCGCGCCTTCTTTAGGTGCAGAAGCATCAAGGAAGAACGGGTGCCATCTAATCTGGCAATATTTCATTACACAGATCAGAAATTGGAAAGTTTGAAACATGACATAAGGATTATAGTTCAAATTTTAACAGCACAACACCTCAAAATCAAACTGATCTTTGGACAAAGCTATTGCCTTGTCCAGATTCTTTTTTCCAACGAAACACCATGGACAGACAGTGTCGGAGCTAATATCAATCTTGATCAGCTTCTTTGCTGCAATACTTGATGTTCCTGATTGAGTCATTCTAAAAAGAGTATGTATATTCCTCTCCGCTGCAACATCAGTCAACATACAATTCAACCATTTTCAGGTTTTCAAAAGCAAATTGAAATTAGGGTTCATCAAACACCACAATTTAAAAAAACTCTTCTCTTCTGAGATATTATGATTTGAGAAACTAGTACTGGCATCAATCAATTTGCAAATTTTTGTTTGTTCAAGTTACTTTTACTATGAATTCAAGAGCATATTTAAACTGACAAAAAAGTAAAGAAAATCACGCAATAATCATATTTTTATGATTTGCAGGAACAGGAAATGATTAACAGAGAAGACGTGAAAGTTTGATACCTTAGATCAGAGGAGTAAGCGACGATCGGAAGATTGAAAAAACAAAGAAAGGATAGAAGTTTTGAGAATGGTTGGTCAAATGATCGTCGTCGCCTTCTTCAGAGCAGACACCTCTTACCAACTACCTTCTTAGTCATCTCACCGAGTCAATCGGATATCCGATAAAGAAGAGGGTATTTTCCTCTCTTCATTGAAGGCTTCCTTAGTTTTGGGCCTTTTTGGGCTTACAATGAATCTATATACCTATATTAAAGTAGAAGCGTTTACTTCAACGGGTTTCATCCTAACAAAAAAAATATGCCACATGTCATTTATTTAGAATTTTAGTTTTTTTAATTAATATATATAGTTACCATATTTTAATTATCCTATTATAGAACTTATATTTATCTACTTACCAACATATATGTATATATACTATTAGTGTAAAAATATATATCTATATACTAATAATAAAGTAGAAGCTTTTAATGTTATATGTTTTTTTTCTGTTCTTTTTGTCAATGCAATTTAAAACGCACTCCCATTTTAAAAAAGTAATAAAAAATTATATAAACTAACGATATATATATATACTAATATTAAAAAACACCTTAATTACATAAACCATGGTTCCGTATATTTTTATATTACGGGTCGTTTTAACGTTCAGTTTCATTTAAGACCTTTTTTTTTATCAAGAACATGTAAACTATCATTTTTTTTAAAAATATCCCGTTTTGTTTTTATTATCTTTTAATTCCCCTCATAATATTATCTTCCAACTCACTTTTAATTAATAATTAGATTTGTTTTACGATTTATTAAAGTTATTCCCGCACACGGTGCGGGTATTAGACTAGTTAGATATATAGTTGTTAACTTTTATGTTATGGCCCATTAACAAAATTACAATTGTCACAAAGTTAAAATTTTTGAGCATAAATTGAAAAATATAAGTATTAAATTGCGGTGAACGTGGATCGAACACGTGACCTTCAGATCTTCAGTCTGACGCTCTCCCAACTGAGCTATCCCCGCTTAGTGATTACTTTTAGTATACACAATGAAGATAATTGAGTAGATTTCTATTAGAATAAATAAAAGTAAAACATCATGTTTTTACAGAGATATATAATTCCTATTGTCAGAATTAAATTCCTGCAGGAGAGTAGAATGGTAAAAGTTAAAGAAACTATCCATTACAATTAGCGCGTTATTCGAGATCAGCCCACTCCACTTGTCAAAAGTTTTACTCATGTCAAGTTTGAGCGTCATATCACCCCCGAGTCCCTGTGATTTTGTCTTTAAAAAATGAAAAATCTCCATTACAATTAGTGTGTTATCCGAGATGGACCGATCTACTACAAAAGCGCTCTGGGATTGTGAGACAATAAGACCCAATATTGGTTTAAGGGGGTTTACCATGACTTTGGTGATTAGCTTGTAGAGCACCTTACACAGGCTAATTGGCCGGAAATCAGACACTCGAGCGGGCTGCAAGATCTTGGGGATTAGGGAAATAACAAAGTTGTTAATGCTATCGAGAGACGATTCCGTAGTCCACCAGTTCTAGATGAAACTAATGACATCAGACCCCATGTCGGTCAAAACACTTTGAAGAACCGAGCGTGCATTCTGCCCAGTCCCGGAACTTTGTTGGGGTGCATTTGGTTCAAAGCATCTTTAATCTCGTCTTCCGATGGGTAGGATAGCAACACAAACTTCATTGTATGGGTCACGCTTACCAGAGTCCCATAAATGAGTGCACCAATAGAAGGGGGGATCGAAGTGGCAAACAAATTTGTGAAGAACTTACAGACGGTATGTGTGATGGTTGCATGAGATGTGCAAGGTTCCCCGCGGTCATTGATAAGCTTTGTTACGGTCCCCTTCCATAAGCTCTTTGACTCATGCTCTTGAATGCAATAAAGCTCCTCTTGACGGTGAAGAGAATCAAGCTCAGCCGAGACGGAAATGCCCCTCTCAAGGACACGTTACTAGGGTGGGTGGAATAAAGGTTCAAGGTTTGAGATCTTCTTTGCCTCTCCCGGAACACATCCCTTGACCACAAGGCAAGAGCATCAGCGCATGAGGCACCTTTAGACGGGGAAGATCCCCAGGAGTGAGCCCATGGCTCTTCGACAACCTCACGACATTCCGGATGGGTTAGCCACAACTACTCAAAACGGAAGGGGCGTGGGCGCTTGTTACGCTGGTGGGTAGATGAGAACGTTTCCAACATGATGAGGGAGTGATCCAAATGGTAACGTGGAAGTGGATAATGCGGATATTGGGATGGAGATCCTTCCAGGACTGTGAAGCAAGAAATTTTTCAAGGTGTTCGCGGACACAATTGCTCGAAAGACCTCTTTCCCACATGAAAAACGGCCCCCCGGTTACAACCAAGGTCAAGTAAAGCACAATCTTCCACAACCTCCCCAAAACCATCCATTGCCCGATGCGGTCTTGGAGGGACTCCGTCCTTTTCAAATGATAAGAGGATCTCATTGAAGTCACCAACAAAGATGATGGGTGAAGGGATGTTGGTCTTAATCTCCCTCATCAGAGCCCATGTGTGGTGTTATCTAGCAGACTCGGGCCATTCATAAATACAAGCAATAGACCAAGTAGTGCCACCCGAGGGGGTAACAAATGCAAGAATGTGGTGTTGTGAGTAAGAGATAACAGTCACCGCAATATCCCTCCACTAAAGACCCATACCTCCAAATCGACTAGTAGTGATAACCCTTGGGTGAATCCACATTTCCTTTTGACGATGTTTAGGTCATGACTCGAGATTTTTGTTTCCATTAAAAAAAGCAAATCTGGGCAATGCTTCCAAGTCCAGTCTTGGAGTGCACGAACTGTTAGGGCATTGCCCTACCCCAGATAGTTCAACTGAATATTTTCATTGATGTTTGCCGGCATGGTCTACCACCGTTCCCGCTACTTGATTGTCCACAATCATAGGGGTATCGATAAGAAGCATTCGATGTTTCTTTCCTTTTGTTGCGGGATGAAACTCATAGTCAGAATCAAACAAATATGTGTGTTTAGCCTTCCTCTTAGAGTTAATGGGTTCTTTATGGGTAGAAGCTCGATGTGCTTGTTTCTTGATGCTTAGTTTTATCCGGTTGGTCTTAGTGTATTCAGGGTGTATGTGGAAGAAGCGGTTGCGAGAACCTATATGGTGTGAATTCCATCTCCTAGAGGTGCACTGTGAGCCGCTTGAGAAGGGGAAGGGCGTGGTTTTGTTTGGTGTATATGGCCGGTATTTCCTTGTTGTGTTTGCGCAGAGGCCGAAGGCGTTTTATTTTGTACTTGTTGAACCATTTTTGCTTCTTATCAACGATAGCTTGCCTTGCTCGAGATCTAGTCCTTGGTGGTGAGGTGCGCAACCATGCACCGAACTATAGGTGATCACTGTTGGGTGATTATGAAAGCACGAAACTTTTCTAAAGATGGTCAATGCGTCCACAGCCGAAGCAAAAAATGGGCAGGTGCTCGTATTGGAGCTTTATGGTGTATGTTCCCTGCAGTAGAACCACAACCTGGCGCCATAGTTGCTTAGTTATATCAATTTCAACCCGCATTCGAAGCATTCCTCCAAGTCCAAAAAAATCAGAGTCGTCCCATGAGATGAATCGACCGATTTTATCACCAATGGTTTTTGCAAGGGGCAATACTGCGCAACCCAATGGAATATCTCGAGCAACAACCCAAAAATCTGGGTGCATTAAGGTGAGTTCTGATACCTTTTTACCATGTGGAATCTCTTGGATGATGAAAAGTGCATCGTCAAAGCACCACGGACCATTGGCGAGAGCGTGTTGGCGATCTTTTTCATTGAAAAATTGGAAAATGAATGTATTGTTCCCAACTGCCCGGAAAGCCAACCCGTACTTAGGAGCCCAAACATTTTTAAACGTGGTCATGACAAACTAGGAATTGAAACGTTTGGGAGAAAGCAGTTTCCCGACCAAGCAGAGGTTAAGTCGTCGGAGATCATCGTTAAGCCCGTCGACCGGAACCGTCGTGCACTATTTGTCAAAGAGATGTAGGTTGGCAATGTGCAGTCCCAAGTCTTCCATGGCGGCAAACTGAGAAAGGTGTAGGTAACTATTTTAGGTTTTGAATCAGGGCAAAAAAGTATGGGGGAAGGGTGAGGGATGATAAGTGATGATTGATGAATGATCGGGTCCTTGGTGAGTGGATGATGATTGTGATGTGATTGGTGGTAGAGGGTGCAGAAATTGAGAAAGGGATGAAACCTAGAGGAACCTAGAAGAATCGTCTACAAGAAACGAAGAGATGTCATTCGGCGAGCATTGAGTTATTACTAGAGTTATGTATGCATTATATTTTTATATGTATTATGAAAATTGATGTATTTAATACTATGTTTATAGTTATCGAGCTTTTTTTTAGCAAAACATTGTATTGAAATTAAAACAAGTATTGCATGGCAAGTTCAAGTACAAAAAGTGGAAATCCATCCATAAAAGTATCTTCATCACTCATATTAGGTTAACCCTCACAAGGTAGTTTGTTACTACATTAAACTTACATGGAATAAACTACACCGAGAAGGAGCATAATCTAACACTAGCATTTTGAATCTCCTCAATCGTCACGGCACCATGGGATATGACTTCCTTCTTGTTGAAGATGTTTGCCACATGTAGTCCGTCTCAAGAACCATGTTGCGAAAACCTTGTCCCGCTCATTACCTATCCTCCAACCCAAACCATCAATCTACAGCTTCTTCGAAACCCATATACTACGTCATGAGAAGCTTGGATTATTTCCCATGGTTGAGTTCACAAAGCTATCATTTCCAAAATAACGTGTCAGTAGGAACGTGTGCACCAATGAACTGTCATCATTCAAGAATCTCCAACCTTGCTTGGCAAGGAGAGATCGGTTAAACACCTATAGATCTCGGAACCCTAAGCCTCTCATGTTTTTTGGTAGGCACGGTTCCTCTCAGCTCTTCTAGTGTATGTGCCTTCTTAAATTTGTTGAGCCTCACCAAAACCTAGCCTTGAGAGAGTGATTCTTATCCACCAAGGTATTCGGAAGTCTAAATAATGACATTAAGTAAGTAGGAATGCTTTGGATTGTTGCCTTCAATAGGACTTCACGGCCAAACTGGGAGAGGATTTTCTCCTTCCATCCCTATAATTTCTTAGCAATTCTATCTTTAAGAGCTCCACATATCACCTTCTTTGATCTTCCAACGAGAGATGGCAAGCCAAGGTACTTGTCATGTTATCGAGCTTGGCAACATACTTATTTATGGTGCATGTTATCAATATGATTTCCCACCATAATTTATGTGTATATGGTTATCTCATTTCATAGTTATAGTTATTAATTCACGCTACATGATTTGTACGTACTTTTCATAGGTTTAGGGTTAGTTAACCACACAAACAATGTTAAAAAAACATATTTGAAAACAAGTTTATTAAGCTATATTTATAGCGATTACAAAATGATATTCCACATAATAATAGAATTAAATCATATACAATACTATTCTAGCTACCCTAATATATTTAAATATTATATTTCAAGATATTATCTACAGTATCCTAATAAATATTATGTTTCTTGTGAGGGATACCCGACGTTGGTATTTTATTGATCTTGTTGGTTTGCAAATATTATCAAATTTATTTATATCTATATACTATACTAAAATAGAGGCAATGGCGGATCTAGGGGGTGGGCTGGCTAGGCTTCATTGAGCACGTTACACAAGCTAATCGGCCGGAAATCAGACACTCGAGCGGGCTGCAAGATCTTGGGGATGAGGGAAATAACAAATTTTATGTTATGGCCCATTAACAAAATTACAATTGTCACAAAGTTACAATTTTTGAGCATAAATTGAAAAATATAAGTATTAAATTGCGGTGAACGTGGATCGAACACGTGACCTTCAGATCTTCAGTCTGACGCTCTCCCAACTGAGCTATCCCCGCTTAGTGATTGCTTTAAGCATACACAATGAAGATAATTGAGTAGGTTTCTATTAGAAAAAAATAAAAGTAATACATCGTGTTTTTACATAGATATAGAATTCATATTGTCAAAATTAAATTCCTGTAGGAGAGTAGAATGATAAAAGTTAAAGAAACTCTCCATTACAATTAGTGCGTTACTCGAGATAAGCCCACTCCATTTGTCAAAAGTTTTACTCATGTCAAGTTTGAGCACCATATCACCCCCGAGTCCCTGCGATTTTGTCTTAAAGACTGAAAAATCTCCATTACAATTAGTGTGTTATCCGAGATGGACCGATCTACTGCAAAAGTGTTCTGGGATTGTGAGACAATAACACCCAATAGGCCAATATTGGTTTAAGGCGGTTTAGCATGACTTTGGTGATTAGCTTGTAGAGCACGTTACACAGGCTAATCGGCCGGAAATCAGACACTCGAGCGGGCTGCAAGATCTTGGGGATGAGGGAAATAACAAATTTTTTAATGCTATCAAGAGACGATTCCGTAGTCCACCAATTCTAGATGAAACTGATGACATCATACGCCACCGTCGGCCAAAACACTTGAAAGAACCGAGCGTGCATTCCGTCCAGTCTCAGAACTTTGTTGGGGTGCATTTGGTTCAAAGCATATTTAATCTCGTCTTCCGATGGGTAGGAAAGCAACACAAACTTCATTGTATGGGTCACGCTTACCGGGGTCTCATAAATGAGTGCATCAATCTCGATAGAAGGAGGATTTGAAGTGGCAAACAGATTTGTGAAGAACTTAGAGACGGTATATGTGATGGTTGCATGAGATGTGCAAGGTTCCCCGCGGTCATTGATAAGCTTTGTAATGGTGTTTGCTTTGCGGCGTTCGGACGCCTTATGGTGGAAGTAAGCGGTGTTACGGTCCCCTTCCATAAGCGCTTTGACTCGTGCTCTTGAATGCAATAAAGCTCCTCTTGACGGTGAAGAGATTCAAGCTCGGTCCGAGATGGGAATGCCCCTCTCGAGGACACATTACTAGGGTGGGTGGACTAAAGATTCAAGGTTTGAGATCTTATTTTCCTCTCCCGGAACACATCCCTTGACCACAAGGCAAGAGCATCGGCGCATGAGGCGACTTTAGACAGGGAAGATCCCCAGGAGTGAGCCCATGGCTCTTCGACAACCTCACGACATTTTGATGGGTTAGCCACAACTACTCAAAACGGAAGGGACGTGGGCGCCTGTTACGCTAGTGGGTAGATGAGAACATTTCCAACATGAGGAGGCAGTGATCCGAATGGTAATGTGGGAAGTGGATAATGCGGATATTGGGATGGAGATCCTTCCAAGACTGCGAAGCAAGAAATTTTTCAAGGTGTTCGCGGACACAATTGCTCAAAATACCTCTTTCCCACATGAAAACGGCCCCCCGATTACAACCAAGGTCAAGTAAAGCACAATCTTCCACAACCTCCCTAAAACCATCAATTGTCCGATGCGGTCTTGGAGGGACTCCGCCCTTTTCAAATGATAAGATGATCTCATTGAAGTCACCAACAAAGATGATGGGTGAAGGGATGTTGGCCTTAATCTCCCTCATCAGAGCCCATGTGTGGTGTTTGCTAGTGGACTCAGACCATCCATAAATACAAGCAATAGACCAAGTAGTGCCACCCGAGGGGGTAACAGATGCAAGAATGTGGTGTTGAGAGTAAGAGATAACAGTCACCACAATATCTCTCCACTAAATACCCATACCTCCAGATCAACTAGTAGAGTCAAGTGATAACCCTTGGGTGAATCCATATTTCCTTTTGACGATGTCCAGGTCATGACTCGAGATTTTTGTTTCCATTAAGAAGAGCAAATCCGAGCAATGCTTCCAAGTCCAGTCTTGGAGCACAGGAACTGTCGGGCATTGTCGTACCCTAGACAGTTCCAACTGAATATTTTCATTGATGTTCTCCGGCATGGTCTACCACCATGCGCGCTACTTGATTGTCCACAATCATAGGGGTATCGATAAGAAGCATTCGATGTTTCTTTCCTTTTGCCGCGGGACTCACAGTCAGAATCAAACAAAGATGTGTCATTAGCCTTCCTCTTAGAGTTAACGGGTTCTCTATGGGTAGAGGCTCGATATGCTTGTTTTTTTATGCTTAGTTTTATCCGGTCGGTCTTAGTATATTTAGGGGGTCTGTGGAAGAAGCGGTTGTGAGAACCTCTATGGTGTGAATTCCATCTCCCAGAGGTGCACTGTGAGCCACTTGAGAAGGGGAAGAGCATGGTTTTGTTTGGTGTATGTGGCTGGTATTTGCTTGTTGTGTCTACGCAGAGGCCGAAGGCGTTTTCATTTTGTACTTGTTGAACCATTTTCTCTCTTTATCAACGATATCTTGTCTTGATCGTGATTTGGTCCTTGGTGTTGAGGTGCGAAACCATGCACCGAACTATGGGCGATCATTGTTGGGTGATTATGAAAGCGCGAAACTTTTCTAAAGATGGCCAATGTGTCCACAACCGAATCAGAAAATGGGTAGGTGCTCGTATTGGAGCTTTATGGTGAGTTATGTTCCCTACAGCAGAACCACAACCTGGTTCCATAGTTTCTTAGTTATATCAATTTCAACCCGCATTCGAAGCATTCCTCCAAGTCCCAAAAAAATCTGAGTCGTCCCATGAAATGAATCGACCGATTTTGTCACCAATGGTTTTTGCACGGGGCAGTATTGTGCAACCCAATGGAATATCTCGAGCAATAACCCAAAAATATGTGTGCATGAAGGTGAGTTCTGATACCTTTCTACCATGTGGAATCTCTTGGATGATGAGAAGTGCGTCGTCAAAGCACCACGGACCGTTGGAGAGAGCGTGTTGGCGATCTTTTTCATTGAAAAATTGGAAAATGAATGTATTGTCCCAATTGCCCGGTAAGCCAACCCGTACTTAGGAGCCCAAAAATCTTTAAACGTGGTCATGACAACTTGGGAGTTGAAACATTTGGGAGAAAGCAGTTTCCCGGCCAAGCAGAGATTAAGTCGTCGGAGATCATAATCAAGCCCGTCGACAGGAGTTGTCATGCGCTCTTTGTCAGAGAGATGTAGGTTGGCGATGTGCAGCCCCAAGTCTTCCATGGCGGAAAACTGAGAAAGGCGTAGGTAACTGTTTTAGGTTTTGAATCAGGGCAAAAAAGTATGGGGGAAGAGTGAGAGATGATATGTGATGATTGATGAATGGTCGGGTCCTTGGTGAGTGCATGATGATTGTGATTGGTGGTAGAGGGTGCAAAAATTGAGAAAGGGATGAAACCTAGAGGAACCTAGGAGAATCGTCTACAGGAAACGAAGAGACGTCATTCGGCGAGCATTGAGTTATTACTAGAGTTATGTATGCATTATATTTATATATGTATTATGAAAATTGATGTATTTAATATTATGTTTATAGTTATCGAGCTTTTTTTAGCAAAACATTGTATTAAAATTAAAACAAGTATTGCATGACAAGTTCAAGTACAAAAATTGGAAATCCATCCATAAAAGTATCTTCATCACTCATATTAGGTTAACCCTCACAAGGTGGTTTGTTACTACATTAAACTGACAGGGAATAAACTACACCGAGAAGGAGCAAAATCTAACACTAGCATTTTGAATATCCTCAATCATCACGGCACCATGGGATCTGACTTCCTTCTTGTTGAAGATGTTTGCCACATGTAGTCCTTCTCAAGAATCATGTTGCGGAAACCTTGTCCCGCTCATTACCCACCTTCCAAGCCAAACCATCAGTCTACAACTTCTTCGAAACCCATATACTATGTCATGAGAAGCTTGGATTATTTCCCATGGTTGAGTTGACAAAGTTATCATTTCCAAAATAACGTGTCAGTAGGAACATGTGCACCAGTGAACTGTCATCATTCAAAAATCTCCAATCTTGTTTGGCAAGGAGATATCGGTTAAACACCTATAGGTCTCGGAACCCTAAGCCTCTCATGTTTTTTGGTAGGCACGGTTCTTCTCAGCTCTTCTAGTGTATGTGCCTTTTTAAATTTGAGCCTCACCAAAACCTAGCCGTGAGAGAGTGATTCTTATCCACCAAGGTATCCGGAAGTCTAAATAATGACATTAAGTAAGTAGGAATGCTTTGGATTGTTGCATTCAATAGGAATTCACGGCCAACCTGGGAGAGAATTTTCTCCTTCCATAATTTCTTAGCAATTCTATCTTTAAGAGCTCCGAATATCACCTTCTTTGATCTTCCAACAAGAGATGGCAAGCCAAGGTACTTGCCATGTTATCGAGCTTGGCAACATACTTATATGTTTTACGATGGTGCATGTTATCAATATGATTTCCCACCATATTTTTATATGTGTATATGGTTATCTCATTTCATAGTTATAGTTATTAATTCACGCTACATGATTTGTACGTACTTTTCAATAAGTTTAGGGTTAGTTAACCACACAAACAATGTTGAAAAAACATTTTTGAAAACAAGTTTATTAAGCTATATTTATAGCGATTACAAAATGATATTCCACGTAATAATAGAATTAAATCATATACAATACTATTCTAGCTACCCTAATATATTTAAAAATATTATATTTAAAGATATTATCTTTAGTATCCTAACATATATTATGTTTCTTGTGAGGGATACCCGACGTTGGTATTTTATTGATCTTGTTGGTTTGCAGATATTATCAAATTTATTTATATCTATATACTATACTAAAACATAGGTAATAAAGTTCAAAGTCGATATTCGGAAAGCCTTTGACAATATGGACCACACTTTCCTCCTAAACCTCCTACGTAGCCTAGGCTTCCCCAACACTTTCATTTCATGGATCAACTCCTACATCTCCACCATCTACTACTATATCAACATTAATGGAGTTTACGAGGGATTCTTCAAAGGCGAAAAAGGACTCAGGTAAGGATGTCCTCTATCTCCCTATACCTTCTCCATAGTCATGGAATAATTTTCCCGTCTCATCCATGAAAAAAGTTAAAAACTTCGATTTCAACCCCCCCCCCCCCCATGTTCCAAGGATATCATCATCCATCTTACATTCACAAATGATCTCCTTCTCTTTCGCCGAGGAGACTGATAACATGTATTATAGTCTATATTTTGGGGTTGGTTTAGACGTTTTATCTTCATAAATCTGCATGTATAAATGTATATTATACGGCTATATTTTTGTTTTACCTACTTTTGCGGGAATCGAGGTCTACACCTAATTTCGTTGTAAATGTAGGTAAAATGGCACGTTTTGGACTAAAATGGAGCTAAAGGAGCTAAGGAGTCATTGGAGCTACACTCTCTAGTTTAAGGAAGATCTCAGGAAGCATGAAAATGATTAAGAAGATTAACTTTGGACCAGATTCGAGAGATTTCACATTCAGTTGAGATTCACATCGGTCAGCTACAGTACCACCTCGACCGAGGTGATCTTGAGGAGCGCCCCGACCGACGCGGACACCATGTCGCCGGCGAGAACTTATTTTTGGCTGAGATCTTTTATTTTTGGAAGGAGGATATCTTATATTTTTTGCTGGATTTCTTGAAGGAAGATATTATTTTAGGGAGATTTATTTTAGAAGATATGGATATATTTTATAGGAAATTATCTTTTTAAGATATTTTATCTTTGGAAGATAATTCTCCTATATAAAGGGTTGGATTTTCCACAATTCAGCCATCTACGAATCACCCATGATCTTCGGATCGCGGAATTTCTGGATCACATGTTGAGAGCATCCAGCAATTAAGGGATTTTCTGGAAGCTTTGAAGGAAGGATTGAAGGATTGAAGTTCAAGGAAGGAAGGAATCATAGTTGGAGTAGACTTTTGAAGGAGTTTGTAAGATTTTCTTAGATTTCTTTTGGTTTGTTGTCTTTGCTGAGTTGTGATTGAGGAACGCTTGTTTGTTTGATTATTTGATTCAGTTATTGAGACCTTTTCCTTAAGGTTTTCTTGTTCGAATATTGATTCATTTTCCATTAATTTGATTATTGTTATCACGATGATTGTTGGCTAAGTTTCTTATGCGATTCTAGGGTGATTGGCTGAAGGTTGTGGGGAAGACGATGATAGAATGATCTTAATCTCAGCAGGACCCTGAAAGGTTGAGTCTTTATCTTAACCCTAAAACACCTCGCTCAGTCGATGAACATCTCGGCCGGGGTGGAATTTGGTTGAACGAGGTGAACCTTTCCTGATCCAAAACTGAGTTAAGATTCAAAGTTTGCCAAATCCTATCCTTGTTACACCTTTCCTGGTTCAACGCAAGTTAAGGATGAGACTTACCCAGTGATTCCTTTGCTTGTATACCTAAGATCATGAGTATAGGTAATAAAGGTTTATCCTTTATTGGGGTTTGAGTGTGCCTTCATCCCATCTTTGTGAGTTAGCCTGAGACTTACCCGGTAAAGGTTGATTCTATCCCCTTGGGTGGTGTGTTGGTTTGAGATTATAGTTCCTTTCCTTAGTACCTTTAGACTTACCCGGTGATAGGAGCTTCGGTTTGGGATAGTGAGTAGTGAGATTTACCCGGTGATCTATTCCCACCTTAGAAACACTTTCCCTTTGCAAACCTCAGTTTTGTCCGTGTTATCCTTAGAAATCTTGAGTTGGAACCACAATTAGATGCTTTAATCCCTATAATCCGCATTCCCTTTACTTGACTTTATATCATCTTTGATTACTTTAATTGCTTTTGGTTAATTACAATTTTTGACTACCGATTTCGTGCTTGATTTCACCTAAGTCCCTATGATCGACCCCCGGAATTCTTGCTTTTATTACAATTGATCCGTACACTGCGGGTTCGCATATTGCTCAAGCATACTTCTTGGGTCATAAATTTTAAAGCTTGCACACACCTTTTGGAGCGAACAAGTTTTTGGCGCCGTTGCAGGGGACTATTCTTGATTTTGCTACTAATCTTTCTACTTGAGTGTTTTTGCAGATTTGTGTTCTTAGGTACACACAAAGTTCTCGTTCCGGCAACGAAACATAGTTTTGCCAAAGAACAAGTTTTTGACGCCGTTGCCGGGGACTTGGTCTAGACCAAGCCGGTTTCGGTAGTCTTTCGGGGCTATTGCCCTTGTTGCATTTGACTACTCTTTCTATGAGTTTTGTTGTTTTCAGGATTTCCGATGGCTACATTTGATCCAGTCTGGATAGCAAGACAAAGTGCTAGGGCGGACCATTATGAATACTTGGAAGAGAAATACTCCTTCTATTGGTTTGACAATGAAAGGGAAAGAGAAGAGGCCATTGAGGAGGAGCTTGCGATATGGGATGAGTTGAATGTCCCTAGAAAGATTTATGAGCAACCTCTTGAAGATTCGCTTGAATAAAAATTGGAGAAGTTGATGAAGAAGGTGGAGGAGCGCAAGGAAAGCACCCTATTCTATGCTAAGCTAGAAGAGGAGCATAAGGAAGTGCTGCAAGTTTCAAGCATTCCTCCAATCGAACCAGAAATTTCTCCTAAAGCTCTTGAAGAAGAGGAAGAAGTGGAAGATCTCGATCCAACTGCTGAAACTTTGGCCGAGGTTGAAGAGATATCGGCCGAGATGGAAGAGATATCATCCGAGATGGAAGAGAGATCGGCCGAGGTTGAAGAGAATCCAGCTGAGTTGGAAAAGATTTCATGTGTGGATTATCACCCTAACATGAAACTTGTCCCGCTACTTGAAGAACTTTATAAGGTACTTGCTCCTACTCCCTTTAAAGTTCTAGATTTCTTCAGGGATGCACCGAAGAGTTGGAGGTCTCTTCCGAAAGAACCTCCTAAGATCAAGATGAAACCTCCATTGAATTTGCTGAAAGTAAATGCTCCTTGGACTGAAAGGAGTGGAGTTAACAAGCGCTTCACCGCTAAGGCAACGAAGTGTTATTCGTTCAAGTATGAGGTCACTCACGTGACAAAGACCTTGTACTATCCCCGAGCTAGAGATGAGGGAGCTAAGTGGATTCTCGAGAAGTTGAATTCCCAATCCAGGAAAGGATGGGATGCAAAACTAAGTTATGTCCCACGGAAGCATAAGAAGACCGGTAGGATTCCGGTGAGAACTAAACCATACAAGCTTGTACGTGGGAGATCCTATCATTTGCCGGTGAAATTAGGAACCGGAACCTTCTTGAAAGAGTTTTATGATGGATGTAATGAGCACTCCAAGATATTCAAGGTACATTGAGTAATTCCATGGAGAATGGTCCAGCTAGCGACCTTAAACCAAGCGCTTCTTGGGAGGCAACCTAAGGCAGAACCTGATACTCTCTATGGAAGGATTACAACTCATGAGCTACACTGGAAGGACAGAAGTTCGAGAAATTGAGAAGACGGAGCTTGACTGAGACACATCTCGGTTGCAGTCACAGGACCTCGACCGAGATGTTCTTCGCCAACCGAGACGGTCTTATCTGGGAGTTGTTATTTATTTATTATGCGGTTCAGCTAGGTCCGGTGAGTATCATGTTCTCTAGACTTATATTTGACCCATTGGGACAATGTGTCCCAAGTATGGGGTATGTGGATGTATTTATGTGACCTTATGTGCTACTATGGTTTGTATGACTCGCTTGATGGATATTATTGTCTTACTTGGCTTTATGTGTTTATCTGTCATTACATGCATAGATACAGGTTTTTGTTTGAGAAAAACGTCAAAAACTGGTTTAAGAAAGAAAAAAATTTGACCTCGACCGGGATGTTCCTTGACGAACGAGGATGAACACCTCGGTTGACCTAGAACACCTCGACCGAGGTGGTTTAACTGAGAAGATTTCGAAAAGATTTTTGTGCTTCTTTTCTGGATATGATCTCAGTGATGATTTTGTTTGCAGATTGGCTTCAAAATCTTTATATGCTCGAAAGGTTTTATGATATGTTTAAGTTGCAAAATGCTTTGTTTGAAGTTTTAGCATGTTTAATTCTTTGTTTTTATCAAAATTATGTTGAATTTGAAGGTTGACACCACATGATGAGTTCTCTCACATTCTTCTTGGAAAGACCAATGCAATTCATTCTCTTCTTTTCTTCTTCTTGATCATGCTTAGCCCCTCACATACATTTTTGCCTCCCTTTACCTATCCAGGAATTTGGAAGCAAGCAAAGAAAAGCAAGTGAAAGTGAAGTTGAGATGTTGGCTGAAAGTTTTAGAAAGAAACAATTAGGTTTGGGAAGTCAATCATGATGATGAGTAACTCGGCACCATTCACATAGCCGGGTGTTTGTGTCTTGCAAAGTCGGATTGAGCGATATTCCTAACGGGTCATGGTATGTGCATCAAGGGTTTGAGGCATCTCGAGAAATTGATGATTGTTGATCTCCTAGGCTTCGGTTATTGTGCACCTCTGTCCATGCATCCCAAAAAGTAAAGTAAAATGAAAATAAGCAAAGCTTATTGGTGGACGATGTTGAGATTTAAAGAAAGTGAAGAAAAGATCATTTTCCCGGATTCTAGCACCACATTTCCTTTTATACATCCCACTCTTACACGTTTCTTGACCTCTTTTGGAAAGCCCTTGAGACCTCGAGCTTGTTTATTGACTTGGTGGTTTAAAATGGATTATACATGATTAATTTCGATAAATATGATTTATTATGCATTCTATGATTTTATGCAAAGATGAACAACTTTCTTATATTTATAAAATGTTTTGACCATGTCTTGATTTTATTTGCCATGAAGCATTCTCTTAGGGTGATCTATGAGTGGAGCACACCACCAAAAGGTTTTGAAAGGCTTTTCATTGATCTTTTCGACTTATAATTCATTCTATCTTGTGTCTTAGATTTCGAACTTGCTTGGGGACAAGCAAGGGACAAGTATGGGGTATTTTGATAGCATGTATTATAGTCTATATTTTGGGACTGGTTTAGACGTTTTATCTTCATAAATCTGCATGTATAAATGTATATTATGCGGCTATATTGTTGTTTTACCTACTTTTGCGGGAATTGAGGTCTACACCTAGTTTCGTTGTAAATGTAGGTAAAATGACACATTTTGGACTAAAATGGAGCTAAAGGAGCTAAGGAGTCATTGGAGCTACACTTTGGAGCTTAAGGAAGATCTCAAGAAGCATGGAAATGATTAAGAAGATTAACTTTGGACCAGATTCGAAAGATTTCACATTCAGTTGAGATTCACCTAGGTCAGCTACAGTACCACCTCGACCGAGGTGATCTTGAAAAGCGCCCCGACCAAGGCGGACACCCTGTCGCCGGCGAGATCTTATTTTTTGTTGAGATCTTTTATTTTTGGAAGGAGGATATCTTATATTTTTGGCTGGAATTCTGGAAGGAAGATGTTATTTTGGGAGATTTATTTTAGGAGATATGGATATATTTTATAGGAAATTATATTTTTAAGATATTTTATCTTTGAAAGATAATTCTCCTATATAAAGGGTTGGATTTTCCACAATTCAGCCATCTACGGATCACCCATAATCTTCGGATCGCGGAATTTCCGGATCACATGCTGAGAGCATCCAACAATTAAGGGATTTTCTAGAAGCTTTGAAGGAAGGAATGAAGGATTGAAGTTCAAGGAAGGAAGGAATCATAGTTGGAGTAGACTTTTGAAGGAGTTTGTAAGATTTTCTTAGATTTCTTTTGGTTTGGTGTCTTTGCTGAGTTGTGATTGAGGAACGCTTGTTTGTTTGATTATTTGATTCAGTTATTGAGACCTTTTTCTTAAGGTTTTCTTGTTCGAATATTGATTCCTTTTCCATTAATTTGATTATTGTTATCATGATGATTGTTGGCTAAGTTTCTTATGCGATTCTAGGGTGATTGGCTGAAGGTTGTGGGGCAGACGATGATAGAATGATCTTAATCCCAGCAGGACCCTGAAAGCTCGAGTCTTTATCTTAACCCTAGAACACCTCGCTCAGTCGATGAACATCTCGGCCAGGGTGGAATTTGGCTTAACGAGGTGAACCTTTCCTGATCCGAAACTGAGTTAAGATTCAAAGTTTGCCAAATCCTATCCTTGTTACACCTTTCCTGGTTCAACGCAAGTTAAGGATGAGACTTACCCGGTGATTCCTTTGCCTGTATACCTAAGATTATGAGTATAGGTAATAAAGGTTTATCCTTTATTGGGATTTGAGTGTGCCTTCATCCCATCTTTGTGAGTTAGCCTGAGACTTACCCGGTAAAGGTTGATTCTATCCCCTTGGGTGGTGTGTTGGTTTGAGATTATAGTTCCTTTCCTTAGTACCTTGAGACTTACTCGGTGATAGGAGCTTCGGTTTGGGATAGTGAGTAGTGAGACTTACCCGGTGATCTATTCCCAACTTAGAAACACTTTCCCTTTGCAAACCTCAGCTTTTTCTGCGTTATCCTTAGAAATCTTGAGTTGGAACCACAACTAGATGCTTTAATCCCTAGAATCCGCATTCCCTTTACTTGACTTTATATCATCTTTGATTACTTTAATTGCTTTTGGTTAATTGTAATATTTGACTACCGATTTCGTGTTTGATTTCACCTAAGTTCCTGTGATCGACCCCCGAAATTCTTGCTTTTATTACAATTGACCCGTACACTACGGGTTCGCATATTGTTCAAGCATACTTCTTGGGTTATAAATTTTAAAGCTTGCACACACTTTTTGGAGCGAACAAAGACCAGAACTCTGTCCTTATTCTCAAATATGCTCTCGATGTTTTTAGCCAACTCTCCAACCTCCAACCTAACTGGGACAAATCTTCTATTTCTTTGGTGGAATCAATAATTGTGACCAAAACCAGATTGCCTACTCATCCGGCTTTGTCATAGGAACCAACAAACTCAAACTCTCTAACTACACCCCCTCATCTTCACATGACTTATCTTGGGCTTCCCCTCGGCTCCAATACACTCAAACTCTCCTACTACACCCCCTCATCCTTAAATCATCACAAAGATCAACTCTTGGAGTTCCAAGCACCTTAATTACGCCGGAAGACTTCAACTTACCGAATTTGTCTTATACAACATTCAAAACTATTGGAACAACGTCTTCTTATTTCCCTTGTTGTTGCTGGTAAGATATGTAGCCTCTTACGCTCCTTTCTTTGGTCGGGAAACACTATTGACTGTCGGAACCTAGTTGTCCGGGACAAACTCTACAAACCACGTAAATTACGTAATGAGGGAGTGTAACGACCCGAGTTTTAAGTAACCCAAGACGTCACTAGGCTAAGGACCACACAGTGGGTCCCATCAGTTATCCTGACAACAACTTCACAAATAGGACCTTGCAACAAGAAGCACGAAGAAATAATGAAAACATTCAACCTGTCATTTAGAAAACGTTTACATAACAACCATGCATGAAGTTAGTATGTATATCCCAAAACAACACTATAAAACATGACACCTGAACAGGTGTCTTAAAACTTCAGCCTGAAATCAACATGTGTACACAGTTGCACACAATCAACAAAAGACTCGCTTGCAAGCGATTATTTTCAAAAGCAAGTTCAACCAACCCTTGGGTTAACACTGCCCCGGCTGTCCACACCCTGCAGCTGACATCCCTGAAGCGTTCCTATGATCAGCATTACCTAAAAAGATTCGGTTTAAAACCGTTAGCTACTGATCATAATCTATCCACGAGAGATTATATCATCACATCACAATACAACAAATATATACAAATACCATATACCGTGCTCATGAGATGATATCATGCTTTTATGAATGATGCACGTGAATGCAGTATGAAATTTACAATTTTCGATCCCGGACCCATTAATCCGGAACCATTGCTTATACGGTTCTGGCTTTGGTGTGAGCTCGCCATTGCACAGATTAGGTTAATTCAGACATTTGCTCTTAGGTCGTAGCCAGACTGATCAAGTCTACGGGCCAGGCTTTCTCGTGGTGAGTTATGGTCTTAACTCCTAACCACATGCAACATTTTGCCATTCATGTTAATGCAAACATTTACCATTTTCATTAGGTGTGCGACCCGAGCCTGAAGTCCATCAGACTCGATGTCATTCTTATACAAACGCAAGTGATCCGGGCTTGGCCGAGCTCCGGTATTCACTGCAAAATACTCGCTTTACATACTGTTGACCTTTACAAGTCATCATCATATCACATGCCTCGAAAGGCTTATCATCTCATACATTATCATGTTTCAGCAAGCTTATCATGTCATTCAATAGCACGCCTCAATAGGCTAACACATGTTCATTTAATCATTTCTCATAATTATGACATGATAATAATCACAACAACATTAAGCATGCTTTACACATCATAACGTCATTTTCATCATAAACACATCAAGCATGCTTCACACATAACACATCTCAATGCATATCACAATCACATTTCAGCACAACAAGGCATTTCAAAACAACAACACATATCAACACAGTGAGATATAAATCTCTCAGGCACGGTTTCTGCAGATCGAAGCTAAGTAAGTCCGAAGACTTACCTGGATACGCTCACTGAGCAACTAAGCTATAGTTAGTCTACCGTCTTCAACAACACCTGTCGAGAATATCATATACCTCGTATTAAACTTCTTGCTTCAAACATCAATTAAATTCATTCCTTTGAATTTAATTAGCTTATAGCGTTTTCTAGATTCCCAATTTAATTAATTAATCTTTAATTAATTAATTAAAATTCATTAGAATAACCTTTTGCCCGCAGGCAGTTTCTCAACCCAACTGTCATCAGATCTCATCAAACAAATAGCCCATAATCACCAGAATATTGTAACGAGCATAATGGAATTTCCAATTATCCATTTTGACAAGCCTAAGGTCAATTTAGGCCAAATCGCAATACTGAAAACGAATAAATTCATAACTTATTCGTTACTAACCCGATTGACGATCCGAAAGAAGATTCGGAATCACAACGACGCAGGCTACGCTCGGACACCATCAGATTCACCGGAATCTGAGCGACGGGACCGGACATATAAGGGGGATGCTCGACCTGGCCATAACTTCAACGGAAACGCAGAAACTCGGTACCAAAATGAAGAGGACGAAGAGAGGAATCCGAAAACTCAAACGGAATTGAAATCGGATTACAAACGAAGAGTAGATCTGAATTTGAAGGTTGAGAGAAATCAGAGCTTTTACGAGGAAACGTGAAAGGAAATGAATTAATAAATGAATTTCCGCTATTTATAGCGAAGACGATAATTATCCTTTAGCAAAGTCGATAGTTATCCTTTAACCGATCCGAAGGCGGTTTGAGCCCCTTCTCCAAACTTCTCGAAATTGGAATAATAAATCTGACATATTGTGTGGATAATTATTCCGCAACTTTCTCGGAAAACGCGTATTCCTAAGCCGTCTTTCTTAGCCGCTAAGAAACGAAATAGCGACTCTTTTGGCCATTTTGTCTTTCCATGTTATTTCATATCTAGAACATATCCGATGTCCTGATCATTTCTCTCAACTGCAATTTTATTAATTGAAGCTCCCAAATGCTCCAAATAATACCAGAGGGTAAAAATTATTCCCCGGAGGAAAAAGTGAAAATTTCCCCATAAGTCCAAATTTACACCAAAATCATAATGGTGGAATTTATACTCGTCATCTACACACTATTCGCGATTTATGGGTCAATTAACATCGATGATTAACTTAATCACCCTTAATCATCCTTGATTAGGATTCGAAAATTCTAGCTTTTACATCACACACCCCTTAAGAAAAAGTTTCGTCCCGAAACTTTAGTACACAGCTCATCAGAAGACTGAATCCGTCAATCACATAATTAACCTATCTTTGCATTTCGTGCAAGTATAGATTATTATCACGTTAGCGGGGTCATCACGCTCATACTAGGAAAGTCTATCACTTCCTATGTTAGCAAACACAAATCAATTCACACACACATAAATCACATCAACATAGAACCATATAAGCACATTAGTTAGTGAAAAAGTTAGGTACTAATTCATACCTCTATCTCAATCACCGATCAAAGAACTAAACACCTCTGGATAATTTCTCTCCATGTGTTCAATTATTTCCCATGTAGCCTCTTCCATTCCCATCGGGACCACTGGATCTTCACTAATGGAAGCTCTTTATTCCTTAACTTCTTTATCTTTCTATCTAACACGGCCATAGGGAACTCGGCCTAGGTCTGATCAGGCTCTATCTCGATAGCATCATAGCTGAGTACATGGCTCGGATCTGGTTGATACTGTCTTAGTTGTGATACATGAAACACTGGATGTACTCCATCCATTGTTGGCGGTAATGCTAAACGATAAGCTACTTTACCAACTTTTTCCAAAATCTCAAACGGTCCAATATACCGAGGACTTAACTTTCCCTTGATACCAAACCGTTTGACTCCACGAGTCGGTGAAACTTTCAGCCAAACGTGTGTCCCTGTTTCAAACTCTAGCGGACGTCGGCGCTTATCAGCATACGATTTTTGTCTACTCTGTGCAGCCAACATCCTTTCTCGAATCAAAGCAACTTTTCAATATCACTTTTAACTTTGTCTGGAGCCGTATCAAAGACATCGGCAGGCTCATCCCAACATAATGGGGTTCGACATTTCCTTCCGTACAGTGCTTCATATGGTGCCATCCCAATGGATGCATGCCAACTGTTGTTGTAGGTGAACTCGACCAACGGTAATTGATCTGGCCATATCGGTCCCCAATCAAGCACACATGACCTCAACAAGTCTTCTAAAGTCTGAATAGTCTGTTCGGACTGACCATCTGACTGTGGATGAAACGCTGTTGTAAAATTCAGCTTGGTTCCCATTACTGTCTGTACCTGGATCCAGAATCGGGAAGTAAATCGTCCATCTCTATCTGAAACTATGGTCTTAGGAACTCCATGTAATCTGACTATCTGATTCACAAATTCCTCTGCTAACTTGTTCACAGTCCAAGTTTCCTTGATAGGAATAAATCTTGCAGTCTTTGTTAATCGATCAACCACCACCCATATGGAGTCATAACCTTTGCTACTACGTAGACTGGTTACAAAATCCATGGTGATGTGTTCCCATTTCCACTCTGGTATCTCCAATGATTGAAGTTCTTCTCCTGGCCTTTGGTGTTCAATTTTAACTTGCTGACATGTTTGACACCGTGACACAAACTCAGCAATATCTTTCTTCATACCTTGCCACCAAAAGTAAGGTTTAATATCCCGATACATCTTGTTTGATCCTGGATGTATGGAATATGGTGTTGCATGAGCATCAACAAGAATATTTCTTCTAATCTCATAATCTTGAGGCATACATATTCTTCCTTGGTATCCAATCATATTGTCGTCGTTGATAAAGAATCTAAACTTTCATCATTCGTGATCATTGACCTCACCTTGGTTAGATCAAGGAACTTAGTTGTTTATGTTGGATCTCTTCCATCCAACTAGGCATGATCTCCAAGGTACACAAATACCCTTGGTCTTTCTAAACCCATATTTCTCTCTACCACTATAAATCATATCTTTTTGTATCTCAGATTGTGCAGTCAAACGAGCAATCACCTTCTTCTTGAACCGACTTTTTGCTCAGAGCATCGGCCACGACTTTAGCCTTGTCCAAATGATATAATATATACAATTATAAACCTTTATTATCTCTAACCATCTTTTTTGTCTCATATTCAACTTTTTCTAAGTTAATATGCACTTCAAACTCTTATGATGTGTCATAATCATGCATGTTGTTCCAAGCAACCAGTGCCACCAAATTTTCAGTGAACGAAGTACCGTTGCTAACTCTAAGGTATGTATTGGGTAGTTTTTCTCATACTACCTCAATTGTCTTGATGCATATGATATGATTGTCATTCTGCATCAGAACGCATCACAAGTCCATTTTAGACGCATCACTGTAAACAATGAACTCTAATGCTCCATTCGGCTTACCTAACACAAGTGTAGTAGTCAATCACTTTTTTAACTCTTCAAAGCTTGCTTGACACTTTTCAGTCCACATAAACTTTGCCTTCTTCTGAAGTAGGTTGGTCATAGGTCTTGTTATGATGGAAAACCCTTTTACAAAACGTCTATAGTATCCTGCTAATCCTAGGAAACTACGTATCTCTTTGACGTTCTTAGGTGGTTCCCATGCTAGCACGGTTTCGATCTTGGATGGGTCAACTTTGACTCCATCTGCAGTAATCATGTGTCCCAAAAATGTTACTTCTTTCATCCAGAAGCCACAGTTGAATAACTTAGCATAAAGCTTTTCTTTCCTCAATACTTGGAGAACTGCTTCCAAATGCTCTACATGTTCTTCACTACTTCGTGAATAAACCAATATATCATCTATAAAGACCACAACAAACTTGTCCAGGTATCCAATGAAAATCCGATTCATCAATTCCATAAACGCAGCAGGTGCGTTGGTTAATCCAAATGGCATAACCACGAACTCGTAGTGTCCATACCGAGTCTTGAATGCTATCTTATGGATGTCATCTTCTTGAATCTTCAACTGGTGATAGCCTGACCATAAGTCTATCTTGGAGAACACCTTTGCTTCTTTTAACTGATCTAATAACCATCAATTCGTGGTAGTAAAAACTTGTTCTTAATCGTCATCTTATTCAGTTCTCTATAGTCGATACATAGCCTCATTGTACCATCTTTTTTCTTCACGAACAATACTGGCGCTCCCCATGGCGATACACTTGGCTGAATAAATCCTTTATCTGCCAATTCTTCCAATTGCTTCTTCAACTCAAGCATTTCCACATGTGCCATTCTGTACGGAGCTTTAGAAATTGGTCTAGTTCCAAGCTCTAGATCGATTCTAAAGTCAACTTGCCTAGTAGGTGGAAATCCAGGTAATTCATCTTGAAAAACATCCTTAAACTCGCGTGCAACTGGAATGTATTTCAATTGAATCTTTCCTTCTTTCTCCAAAGCATAACATAAATATGCTTCACATCCTTTCCTTACCAGCTTACTTGCTTTCATCGTAGAGATCATCACTAACGGGTCTTGTAGCTCACTTCCTTTTAACACATGATAAGTATCATCTTTGGCTAACATCATTTTTTTGTTAGCATTTCCACATCTATCTTATCCATATACTTGATCATCCAATCAATGCCTAGAATCACGTCGTCATTATCCAATCCAGTAATAAGGATATCGGTTGGCTACTTTACTTGCCTAGTTTCCACGTAAACTTTGGCTTTTTCCTCCTCTCAGATTAGGACAAGATCCTTGAGTTAACATTATCCCCTAGCCTCACAAACTTTATCATATCGCTAGGTTAACTACATTTGAAACATGTAGTTGGACTTTTTGATCAGTCCTTCTTGTAATAACTTAGGTCTCCACAATTTAAAATGTTCTTCCCTCCAATTTCTCTTATGATCATGGTTGTGGAGAAGGCCTTATTTCTTGACTCACACGTCTCGTACTCGCAGGTTCAAGAAACTTGGAGTAGACTTCTGCCTCTTTCCTCCACTAGTTTAGGAATCCACCTCTTTCCTAAAGCCTTGTCTTGCTTCAAGCTTTATTATCCTCTCCTAATACTCCAATAACATCATATCTTCAAATGGTGACAACACCAACTAAGAGGTCGTTTCATCCTATCATAAACAATCTTATCAATTGCTCAAAAAGTGGTGCACTCTCATCCAACGATGTATACTCCTCGTGAAATTCATCTCCATCATAGGAGAACATCCAAATGTTGCTTCCAGAAAAGACTTTAACAAGTTAGTCCAAATCCGACTCTTGAAAGTCTCGTAATCCACACTGATTGCACGATTTCTCATCCACCAACACGCACCAATGTTCTGCATGAAGGTTGCTGCAAGTTTCATCTTATACTTTTCTAGCTCTCCAATGTCCCCAAAAGTCATGTTTATGTGGTTCAACCGCCAACCAACTTGCATTACATAAGCTCCTACAAACACTAACACATCTCTTCTTTTTTATGGCCTTAGCCACTTCTCTAATGAAGTTCACTACCTTCTTGTTCCTCATATGGAACTTCTAGTGTTTGGGGTTCAACAACTCGTGCTTGCCCTTGCATTTCTATCGTAGTAGTAGCCCTTTCTACCGCTATATTCTTGCATCTTCTCATCTCATGTAGCTCGATGGGTAGAGGTACTTGACCTTGACCACTTACTTTAAACATTATACTCTCATGTACTTCTAACTTGTCGTACTTCCACTGACACACATGCACATTGTGCTCCCATTGACATACTCGTAATGAAACTACAACTTCCTTGTCTCTTAATCAAAACGCTTACGGTTGCCTTTATCACGGTTTCGACAAACCGGAACATTCACGATCGTTCTCTCTTCATATATATCCACTACTTATAGCAATAGTGATATCTATAAAAATACTATAATCTTAACAAGTTAGAGAGAGAGAACTACACTTACAAGGAGTCACGCTGAGGAGTGGAAGGCAGTGTCTTTACCCAAAATCCCGACTATGCATATGATTTTAAATTCATTAAAACCATATGTTAGTAATTTCCAAAATATTTTGAAAACTTAAATGTCCTTTCAAAACCAACCCGGACTGGGTTGTAGTTAGGTTGAACTATCATGTCTCATCTCAAGTCACATGTGCCCTTGTTGTCAACCTAAGCTGTGATACCAATCTGTAACGACCCGAGTTTTAAGTAACCCAAGACGTCACTAGGCTAAGGACCACACAGTGGGTCCCATCAGTTATCCTGACAACAACTTCACAAATAGGACCTTGCAACAAGAAGCACGAAGAAATAATGAAAACATTCAACCTGTCATTTAGAAAACGTTTACATAACAACCATGCATGAAGTTAGTATGTATATCCCAAAACAACACTATAAAACATGACACCTGAACAGGTGTCTTAAAACTTCAGCCTGAAATCAACATGTGTACACAGTTGCACACAATCAACAAAAGACTCGCTTGCAAGCGATTATTTTCAAAAGCAAGTTCAACCAACCCTTGGGTTAACACTGCCCCGGCTGTCCACACCCTGCAGCTGACATCCCTGAAGCGTTCCTATGATCAGCATTACCTAAAAAGATTCGGTTTAAAACCGTTAGCTACTGATCATAATCTATCCACGAGAGATTATATCATCACATCACAATACAACAAATATATACAAATACCATATACCGTGCTCATGAGATGATATCATGCTTTTATGAATGATGCACGTGAATGCAGTATGAAATTTACAATTTTCGATCCCGGACCCATTAATCCGGAACCATTGCTTATACGGTTCTGGCTTTGGTGTGAGCTCGCCATTGCACAGATTAGGTTAATTCAGACATTTGCTCTTAGGTCGTAGCCAGACTGATCAAGTCTACGGGCCAGGCTTTCTCGTGGTGAGTTATGGTCTTAACTCCTAACCACATGCAACATTTTGCCATTCATGTTAATGCAAACATTTACCATTTTCATTAGGTGTGCGACCCGAGCCTGAAGTCCATCAGACTCGATGTCATTCTTATACAAACGCAAGTGATCCGGGCTTGGCCGAGCTCCGGTATTCACTGCAAAATACTCGCTTTACATACTGTTGACCTTTACAAGTCATCATCATATCACATGCCTCGAAAGGCTTATCATCTCATACATTATCATGTTTCAGCAAGCTTATCATGTCATTCAATAGCACGCCTCAATAGGCTAACACATGTTCATTTAATCATTTCTCATAATTATGACATGATAATAATCACAACAACATTAAGCATGCTTTACACATCATAACGTCATTTTCATCATAAACACATCAAGCATGCTTCACACATAACACATCTCAATGCATATCACAATCACATTTCAGCACAACAAGGCATTTCAAAACAACAACACATATCAACACAGTGAGATATAAATCTCTCAGGCACGGTTTCTGCAGATCGAAGCTAAGTAAGTCCGAAGACTTACCTGGATACGCTCACTGAGCAACTAAGCTATAGTTAGTCTACCGTCTTCAACAACACCTGTCGAGAATATCATATACCTCGTATTAAACTTCTTGCTTCAAACATCAATTAAATTCATTCCTTTGAATTTAATTAGCTTATAGCGTTTTCTAGATTCCCAATTTAATTAATTAATCTTTAATTAATTAATTAAAATTCATTAGAATAACCTTTTGCCCGCAGGCAGTTTCTCAACCCAACTGTCATCAGATCTCATCAAACAAATAGCCCATAATCACCAGAATATTGTAACGAGCATAATGGAATTTCCAATTATCCATTTTGACAAGCCTAAGGTCAATTTAGGCCAAATCGCAATACTGAAAACGAATAAATTCATAACTTATTCGTTACTAACCCGATTGACGATCCGAAAGAAGATTCGGAATCACAACGACGCAGGCTACGCTCGGACACCATCAGATTCACCGGAATCTGAGCGACGGGACCGGACATATAAGGGGGATGCTCGACCTGGCCATAACTTCAACGGAAACGCAGAAACTCGGTACCAAAATGAAGAGGACGAAGAGAGGAATCCGAAAACTCAAACGGAATTGAAATCGGATTACAAACGAAGAGTAGATCTGAATTTGAAGGTTGAGAGAAATCAGAGCTTTTACGAGGAAACGTGAAAGGAAATGAATTAATAAATGAATTTCCGCTATTTATAGCGAAGACGATAATTATCCTTTAGCAAAGTCGATAGTTATCCTTTAACCGATCCGAAGGCGGTTTGAGCCCCTTCTCCAAACTTCTCGAAATTGGAATAATAAATCTGACATATTGTGTGGATAATTATTCCGCAACTTTCTCGGAAAACGCGTATTCCTAAGCCGTCTTTCTTAGCCGCTAAGAAACGAAATAGCGACTCTTTTGGCCATTTTGTCTTTCCATGTTATTTCATATCTAGAACATATCCGATGTCCTGATCATTTCTCTCAACTGCAATTTTATTAATTGAAGCTCCCAAATGCTCCAAATAATACCAGAGGGTAAAAATTATTCCCCGGAGGAAAAAGTGAAAATTTCCCCATAAGTCCAAATTTACACCAAAATCATAATGGTGGAATTTATACTCGTCATCTACACACTATTCGCGATTTATGGGTCAATTAACATCGATGATTAACTTAATCACCCTTAATCATCCTTGATTAGGATTCGAAAATTCTAGCTTTTACAGGGAGGTCTTGACCTCAAAAAAATCCTTTCCTGGAATAAAGCTTGTCTTGCTAAGCTAATCTATGAGCTCAATTCCAAACACAACATAAGCCTATGGACACATCCACACACCACACTCTCTCAACTTATGGCCGGACCCAACAACATATACAACACCCTCTGGCCACCTGAACTGATTGTCACATGGAATTCTTCGTTCTAGGGTCATCTCAACTCTCCAAGATGTAGCTTCACCTCTTGGCTCGCTGCTCACGGTAAACTCCCGACTAAATCTCAACTCTACGTTTGGGGTATCTCGACTATCGATACTTGTGCTGTGTGCAACGCTGCTGAGGAGAGTGAGGACCACTTTTTCTTCCAATGCCCTACTTTGAAGGCCATCCTCGACACCATCCTCATTCGGCTCAATGTCTCTCAAAGGATGCAATCGCTTCACGGTCTCGACTAGTTATCCTTTACACCGTCAAGAACAACTTCAAAGTGTAAATCATCACAACCATATTTACAAACTTCTTCTACCACATATGGAAAGATAGAAATGACTTCATCTTCAACGGACATCCCATCTCCGCCACCACTATTGCTCTTAAAATCATTGTCAGCGTCAAACTTCATACCATGGTGAATCGACAATAACACAACATTGCCGATAGACTATGGATGCCATCCCTTGGCATAGCCATTAACAACTACCTCCCCCATCTCTTATCTTCTCTCTCCTCCTAGCAACATAATCTCTCCCCTTAATCTCTTTGATCTCTTTGTATATTTTTGGTAACTCCCCAAACGAATTGGTTAAAAAAAAAAAAGCTTAATTGGCGCGCTCACGTTTTTTTCGCTTACATGTCACGTGACGGTTTAAAACCACCGAAAAATCTATTTAGATAATACTTTACTTTCATTACCATCAAGATAAAATAACTTCTATTTGAATTTAATACAACTTTATATTCAGACAATTGTTTTAAAAAATATCTTATGATCATAACTTCTATCTAAATTATATTTCACTTCCATTGTGATCTCATTCTTTTTTTTTCTAAATAACTTCGATTAAATTAGATTAGATTTTAATTCCGTTATAACTACATCTTTTATATAAATTAGTTATTACATCTACATTTTATATATGTTTGATTATATATAAAATCAAAATGCACAAACTTTAATACCAAAACTTTTTAAAAGTAAAATAAATTGTTTACGTTAAATCAACCCGTACAAGGTACGAGAGTTAAACTAGTACATATTAAAACAAAAGCCCTCTATATCACATGTTATTCTAGTATACATATGATGACACATGTCATTTTCACACAATTTACATTTTACTATTTGTTTATTTATCTATTACCTACATACAATATTAAAGTTAAAACTTTTAATGTAGTGTGACATTTCATAATTCATTCAATGACACTTGACGTTCCCACGCTCCCACAACAATAACATTGATACACTTTGATACCCTATATACTTATGTATTTAATAAGGTAAATATAGTTATCTCTAATTATATTTTCTAAATTACCTTATTTACTTAAGATTAAGAATCTTATTAATTTCTCGCTTTTTCTATTTTTTTTATAAATGCAACAATTAATATTGATCCTTTTAGTTTTTTTATGATCTATATTTTTAATATATTACTTTATACATATATACTCTCAATTATTTTTATATATTATAAAATTTTACTTTATTAATGTATCTAAATATGACTTGTGCAGAGTATAACACTAATTATATATTTTATTAACTAAAATTTAACTACTTTTATTAAATAAGTTAAGACGAATATAATATTAATAATTTAAAAAAACAATATTTATTTTACCTTTTAAATACATTTTAATTTTAATAAAAAATTTTTTTATCAGCTATTCATTTTCTAATATAGTAGATTTTATTTCAAACTTAAATTTAATATAACAAAGTTATAATATATTATCTTTATTATAAACAATAAAAAAATGTAATATTTTTTTTATTATAATAGTTATAAAGTATTTCACTAATAATGAAAAAGATTTCTGAATAGTCAAGATTGCCGCGCAGACGCATTTGTCATCCGCTGATCAGACAAGTCAACCTTCTTTCAACTGAACTGCCTTGAATTAGCAGCGACGACGCCACAATCAAGAATTGTGAAGAGCAGTATGCGTTTGCAGATGCAATCGTCATGAAAGTCAGTAGTTTCTTCAACAAGATAACCTCACCCTTCTCTAATTCATCCAATTCCACAGCCAAAGGTACGTAGGTAGCATCTCTCCAAACCCCTGTTTATCTTCTGTGTTGATCCATTCCTCATCAACAAGCTTCTTGACGATCTCTATTTACTTTTCTGGTCCGTTGCGAAGCCGAATTAGAGAGACTTGCGGCTCAAGAGCAGAAACACTTCTCCTACAAAACTCTTTCCAAGGCCACCGATAAGTTTAACATCAATCGCAAGCTTGGTGAGGGCGGATTTGGACCTGTATATAGGGTAATCCTAATTGCTTCCTTCGTATTTCTGTTTGAATCGTTTCATTCAGTTTGCTGCGCAGGTGGAGATTTGGGGATTAGGGTTTGAATTTTTGTTTTTCAAATTGATTTATGTGAGTTTACGAAACTGAATTAACTAGAACGACATCATTCCTTCAATTTGAAACCGAAATGTGGGATCTACTTTCTCTCCTGCTACGTGTTTCTATGTGTAGTTTGTAGATGATCACATTATTTGCAGATTTGTAATCATGTTGTCCATGACTTAGCAAGAATAAAATCAAATTATTACTGTCAATGCGTAAACCAAAAAATATAAGTAACTACTATCAGGCAACAAAACTTATTTTTTAAAATATAAAAAAAAAGGAGGCTGTGGCTTAATTCTTCTCACATGACCTTGAACAGAAGTCTCCCATGTCGTAATTTTGAATTAAAAAATCACAAGAGATTCAGCATGGGGTTAAAATGGATATGCTTTAAAGTCATAGGATGTCAGTCTTATAATTTGGGATTCATAATTTTATAATATTGCTCGTGGTGCGTCGAGGTAGTGCAGTCGAAGCACAGCCATAGTGATGATAAAAAAAATTGTCTTCAAATATAATTTATATGACGAGTATCTGAGAATGATGGCGTGGTTACAGAAGCATTTGGTTCGGTAAATTATCTAGGATGGGAGAGAAATTGGAGGATGGGAGAGAAATTGCAGGGGAAGTTGGAGGATATGCTGTATTTATAGTTATGAATCTTGTTTCTGAAAAATTGCAGGGGAAGTTGGAGGATGGGAGAGAAATTGCAGTCAAGAGGCTTTCTCAGACTTCAAAACAGGGAAAGAAGGAGTTTCTGAATGAAGCTAGATTGCTGCTTCGTGTTCAACACCGTAATGTTGTTAGTCTCTTGGGGTATTGTGCTCGTCGGGAGGATAAGCTTCTTGTCTATGAGTATGTTCACCACGAGAGCCTTGACAAGCTTCTCTTTAGTAAGTCTGTTTCTGATTTCATGATTTTATATCTTTGAACATCTTATTTTTTTGGTGATTAGATTGATGCTTTTTATTGGATTCATACCGATGAGTAGTACATGTCAATTTGGAATGGTGCTGTGAATAGTATAGCCTTGGGATAGAATCAGAAGGAATGACAATTAACTCTGCAAAAAGGAAAGGACCATCCCTCATGAATTTGATGGTTTGATTTCTGGGTAATTATGTCAATAAGTGGGTGATAATGAGATCAAGCTCAGAAAAGTGACAACTACTTAGTAGTTGTATTATCTTAATCTTCTTTAAGTGTCATTGCCCTTTAAGCCACCTATGCATGCTTGATCATACACAGTTTGCTTCGATTTTGACTAGTTATGCATTAAGTTTAGTGTTTATTATGCAGCCACTTCTCTCTAGTTATGATTGACATAGACTAAATTGTATGAATACTCTTGAGATCAGTTTAAATGTCTGTCTTACCGATGATCTCTTAGTTTGTAACCATTACTTTGTGTAAATAGTGTCAATATGTGATCTTCTGTAGGCATTTTTCCCGGCATATGCTTCCCAAAAGTAATTAGAACCCCTTGCTTGAATTTTGTTGTTGCAAGCAGTAAATTTTCCTGATTGGTGAGGGTTAATGAGAAAGGACTTCATATGATTGATAAGAAACCGGTTTACTTTCATTTTTACACTGCTTATCTTTCAGTCTTCAAGCTTTTTTTCTCGTTTCTCATTGTTTAAGAGCTCAAGTTTCCGTATGTTCTGACCTTAGGTAAACTAAATAACTTATTTCTTGCAGACCTCATTGTACTGTAATGCTTATAGTTATTGTGAGCTTCATATTTGTGAAACGTGTAAGTTATAATGTTATTATGTTGACCGTCTCTTAGATTCTTGCACACTCATAGGCTCTATTTTGTTAACAAAAAAATGTGCAGTTTAACATGATTAAACTAATTTAGCCAATATTTAAACAGAATAGTGTAAATGAAAACAGAAAAAAGGTACATAAATCTGCTCTGTGCATTAATTGCAAAAAATAAGGTCATTGCTCATGTCTATGATATACTGTTGGTGTGGAATTGCCAAAAGGATTGAATATAAGTTGCATAAATATAATAATAAAATCTGAGATGATTGCCTTAGTAAACTACTTCATTTCTATTTTGTAGACATCGTTGATATTGTGTCATCAAATGACAAATGTGCGCACCTCCAATCCCTTCTGACTTGTTATAATAGCTATTGTTTTGTTGATCCACTTTGACGCAGAAGCTGGTGGAAGAGAGGAGCTTGACTGGAAGAAGAGGTACGACATAATATTAGGAATCGCAAAAGGTTTGCATTACCTCCATGAGGATGCTCCTTGTTGTATCATCCACCGTGATATCAAGGCTAGCAATATCTTGCTAGATGACAGATGGGCTCCCAAGATAGCTGATTTTGGCATGGCTCGTCTCTTCCCCAAGGATGAAACCCATGTAAATACATGCATAGCTGGGACCAGGTACAACCTTATATTCGCGTCTGTTATCCACCTTTATTTCTGTTTCAAATTTTCAATCATTTCCTTACTGCTAAATTTATGACAGTGGCTATATGGCTCCTGAATATTTGATGAATGGACAGCTAACGGTGAAGGCTGATGTGTTCAGCTTTGGAGTGCTGATACTCGAACTAGTTACAGGTCGAAAAAACTCTTCATTTAACAATAGCCATGATGCGGCCAATTTACTTGATTGGGTAATGTTTCTTTCCTTGAATCAACACATTGAAAGAAAGTTCCATTCCATGACCATAAGCTGATTATGTGATCCTTGCAGGCTTTTAAGCTGTTCAAAAAGGGCAGAAGCTTGGAGATCATGGACCCAACACTAGCTTCAACAGCAACAGAAGATCAGGTTGTCTTGTGTATCCACATAGGCCTCCTCTGTGTTCAATCCGACCCATCACTTCGACCTATAATGGAACGCGTTGAAGTGATGTTGACTAAGAGACCTAGCAACCTAGAGGAGCCAATGAGACCCGGTAATACCAGTATCAGAGTGTACCATAGATCAAGCCAGACCAAGCCTTCATCTTCCAATGCTGGGATTTCATTTGCATCCTCGAGCTCGAGATCCCAGTCCACCACAAGTAACAATACTAATACTACTAGTGTTGGCTCTAATGCCACCACCTCTTCTGTTGCTAGAAGCCCTGAACCCGGATTGGTTGACCCTCGGGGAAAACTAAAGATGGAGAGCTGACCCTTAGGGTTTGGAATCCATTCATTCTTTTTAGCTATAGTTGGAGGGTGTGGATAAGAGAGTTTTGGGTTTGTTTTCTTGATTGATTGTATAGTTAGATTGTTTTTGTTCTATGACATGCTCGCTCATTTGTTTACTAGGAGTTGTGCACAACCCTAGAAGAATATTAATGAAACACAATCTATTGTAATGAAGTGTACTTCACGATAAGAAACTTTATATGATGCTAAAATCACTATTCTTTTAAACACTCCTCCAAAATCCTTTTTTTGTTTGTTTGTTTGTTTTGTATGTTTTGTATGCAAGTGAATCAATCAAGGGAGAATTTGACATACTAGGCTTTTTTGAGTTTTTGTTTAAGAAAGTGTACCCCAAATTTTTTACCACTTTCATTTAATAGTAGGTAAAAATTATTAACCCTTCTATTTAGAAAGAAAGGAATAAATGATGTTTGTTATATGTTATATAAGTATAAGTTTTAATTTTTTATTACTGAATTTGTTTTTTTTATTTATTATTTTTCTTGTTTTTTTTATTATTTCTTTTTTATTTTCTGGACTAAATTTCTCATACCGGAATTTCTCATACCAGAATTTCACATACCAGAATTATACCAGAAATTTCATACCATAAATTTCATACCAGAAATTTCATACCAGAAATTTCATACCATAATTTTTCATACCATAATTTAAATACCAGAAATTTCATACCAGAAATTTCATACCAGAAATTTCATACAATATATTTCATACCAGAAGTTTCATACCATAAAATTCCATACCATAAAATTACATTTTATCATACCAGAATTTTTTTACACTAGATTTTCATACCATAAAATCACATACCATAAAATTAAAAATTATTAATACTAGAATATTATTCATACCAGAAAATTTATACCAGAAAATTTTTTCATACCAGAAAGTTATGCATACTAGAAAATTATTCATACCAGAAAATATTATACCAGAAAATTCGGTTTTTTTTTATAATTTTATGGTATGAGTTTCTGGTATGAAATTTCATACCAGCAACTCATACTAGATTTTTTATAATTTTATGGTAGGTGTCCTTTACCATGATTATGATTACAGAATTATACCCATGTTCTCATCTTCACTATATTTAACATAGTAATAATAACAACTAGAGAGCATTTGTGTGTACAGAGAAAATGCTGGTAGCAAATTTGCAAAAAAAGCTGAGCTATCAATAGTCCAATCCCAATTGATAAACAGCAGACTCGCCGTAGCAAACGCCCTAGAAACCTCCCAACATCACCAAAACCACCAGCAAAATCCAATCGGAATGCTCCAGCAACACCAGCCGGCTTACTCGAACAACAACTCGTCCGCTTCAATTCACTAGAAGAAGGTGTTACCAATCAAACCAGAAACTATATTTCAATATTAACTGGTTGCAAATATCATACCAAAAGAGAATATCATACCAGAAGAGAATATTATACCATAAACTATACTTCAATATTAATATGCAGGGCGTGGAACTCAAAATCTAGATCTACAAAATATCATACCAGAATTTCGATCTAGATCTAGATCGATTGTGTTTGGCATCATTACAAATTCAAGGCTCAATACATGTAAATTGTCAGATAACGAAAGCAAATGAAGAGAAAGGGACAAACAGAATTTCGATCGATTGTGTTTGGCATCATTACAAATTCAATAACATATCAGTTCTCAACAGAATGCCAAGACTTTGAAACTACCAAATCCGAACCGAAAGAACACATAAACACAACAAGAGTTAGAGAGAGGTGAAATGAAAACGATTATGGGATACTACTTACCTTGGTCTTGAAATTGGAAGCAGTGAGCTGAACAACGGGAGAAGAAGGCCCATACAAGGCGTTAACGTGAGCGAGGGAGAAACAGAAGAAGCTCAAAGCTATGGCGATCAAGAATTTAGCTCTAGATCTAGATCTAGGGTATTCGAACTCAAAATTGCCGTCATCGTCGGAGAGCACGAGGTCGATGGGACGCCGGAGGTGTTTGGAGGGTGAAATCCGGCAGAGGAAGGGAGGTGGGAGAGGTGATTTGGGGGCTGGAGGCTTGCAAAGAGGAAGACGGGAAGGGGTAGAATAGAAGGTTAGGGTTTTCACGGTAAAAAAAGATTTAGGGTACATTTACTATTTGAAAAACTGAAAAAAGCCCACTTAGTGTACAATTAAAAAAAATAGCCTAGTTACCTAATTAGCCCATCAATCAATTAGGGTTGTTAATTGTTTTATCACAACTCATTTTTAAGTGAGAGTGAGCCAAGTCTAATTTTGTCAAATTTTATAATACTTTTATAAATTGCTCCTTTAGAAAGTAAACCGGCTCAAATTGAACATTTTTCCGAGTCGGGTAATTCTGATAATAGAAGACCCTACAATGTTTTTTTTTTAAAGATAACCCTAAAATGTTATTCTAGCCGAACAGACCGAGTCTAAAACCAACTTAAGTTTTAATTAAAAGAGAAAATTGCTTATACAATACCCCATCTTTTAGACAGACTAAACTTTAGTACCCCGTCATTTAAATTATCAGAACGGTACCTCATCTATTGAGTTTGACTAAAGATTGATATCTAAATTACTGTTAACATGTTAAGTAAAAGGTTAAGATAGTTACAATGATGTCTACAAGAAATACTTATTCAACAAGAAACAAAAGGGAAAAGTTATAGGAGCAAGGTTGTTGTGTTAACTTAACGTGTGAAAAGTAATCCAGATATTAATCTTTGGTCGGGTTCAATAGTTGATGTACCGTTATGATAGTTTAAACGATGAGGTACTAAAGTTTAGTCAGACTAAAAGATAAGGTATTATTTGGACAATTTTCTCTAATTAAAATGTATTTACATTCGACTCATTTAGACTCATTTAGAAAGTGAGCGAATAAGTTGAGTCAAACCTACCTATCACATTTGTTTCGAGTGTAGAGGCAATGAGGGGTGCTAACTCGGCCATCCAATCCAACGGGTCGGATGCGGGCCGACCATAAGTTTAAATCATGCCACCTTGCTAGCCCGGCCACCCAATTCAACGGCTCAGGGTGCGGGCTGCCCATAGGCCGCCGGGTGCAACGCGAATTTAAGCTAGTTAAACTTTAAAATAATATCCGTGGCATGTCGCCGGAATTATACTAGTTTTTCATATAAAAGTTAAAAGCACCAAACAGAGCCTTAAAATCTTTATAACAACAAATATGTGATAGAAATTATATCTCATCTGACCTCACTATTACCCGAAAAAATGAACTACTCGGTTGCCACGTGCTTCACCTGACACCCTTCCGAAAGCCATTTCCTGACCATGACATACAACAGGAATTACATTAAATAACAAGGGGTAATTACGTCAATTCGAAACAAACAAAAGTCCAATCTTCATCCATTCTTGTTTGCCAAGTCATCAATCCATGTCTTAATTTCACATTTCAATACCATCCGTCCGATCCTCACGGCCTTTCTCAAACTCCCGACCGTCCGATCTCTCATGATCATCGCCCCTGTGTTTTTTATACTCCACCTCAACTTTGCACTGAAATCACACAACAATAACACTCATCTCCCATGGCTTCCGTAGAAGATTCCACTGTACCCAATTCTATCTCTCAGGTAATAACTCTCTAGAACTTCAATTTATTTTCTATGCATGCCAACTGTTCGTAGAAATTCCTCAATGAAAATTTGCTTTTTAAATTCCAGATGGTAATGGAGGCAATTGAAGCCCGAGGGGAAAAACAAGGATTAAACGAGCCAGATGTTTTGAGCTACATAGAATCGAACTACCCAGATCTGTCCAGTGACCGATCCGCCGTCGTCTCTGAAACCCTAGGCAAGATGAAGGAGTCTGGCGAGCTGGTTTTCGCCGACGACAAGTATCAGAAACCAGATCCGGCACCGAAGCGTGGACGCGGACGTCCACGGAAGAACAAAGAGGTAGATCCGGCGCCGGCGTCGGTAGTGACTGGTCCACCGAGGCCCAGAGGACGACCACCGAAGCCTAGAGATCCTTTAGCTCCGGCACCGGTTGTGAAGAAGACTCCTTCGTCAGGGAAACCCAGAGGCCGTCCAGCCAAAAAGGCTGAGACTGTTACTCCGGCGACAGCTCCGGCGACGGAGACTAGTGGCGTTAAGAGAGGAAGGGGTCGGCCTCCGAAGGCGGCGCCACAGGCAGCCACTGTGGGGGCTTGAAGTGGATAACTACTACGTGCTAACAATTTCGAAGGGCTTTGTTTTCTTTTTAATTTAGTTATATTAGAGGTAGAATTTTGTTAAGTTAATGTCCTAAATCTGGGAGTACGATGTTTGTTACTTGAATCTAGTGGCTAATTGCGTTACGATGTAAGTAAATGTGGTCTTTTATAGCTATTGTGTTATGTGGTGCTTATTTTAGACAATTATGTTGTTTACTAATAATTTTATTTTAAAAAGTTATCATCTTTATATATATGTTTCATGTTCAAAATATAATCTAGAATCTGAGATGTTAAGAATGTGACAAAACAGTGATCAAATAGATAATAAGCTTGGAAGCCATTAGGAAATGTGTTTGTCGGGTTTGCATGTTTTTAATACAAAACATCGAACGGACTAAACAAATGACAATTTGCTATAACATTGGTGGATCTAAATCGAGTCTAGGGGACAACGATAAGATAGGTTATTTTTTTAGTCATAAAATGCTTAAATCATCTTTAGGTCATTTTTTCTCCTTGTTATAAAATGTTAAACTAGTCTTTATATCAATTTTATTTGAGAAAAATTCACATTAATTACTTAGTTTTGTTGTTGATGAACTAATTTGCTTTGATTACGGGTTATTAGACTTGAGTTCACTCCGGTCGATAACAACTGGTTGACTACACATGTAACTTGTGTAGTTGTAGTTAATTTAAGAAGTTGTAGTTAAATTAAAAAAAATTGGAACTACGCTTGTGGAGTACGTAGTTGTAGTCTGTTCGCTTGTAGCTTGCATAGACGTAGTTAATTGGCTTCATCGACTCCGGCTACGCTCACCAAATACGTACTCTGAAACCCTAGTGAGAAAACCAACTACACCGTATTTACATAGTTTAGATGTTTCGACCAGTAGGTTTAGAAATCACATGGACTATTATTTCGTTTACTTCTATCACATCTATATATATTACTAAAGCAACACCCATTTTGTCCACGTGTCAACCTTTAAGGCCGTCCACGTCAGCATTTTTCAATTTATTTACAGATTTGCCACAATGTATTTACAGATTTGTCATTAATTATTTTATAAAAATAAATAAATTAAAAAAAAATTAAATCTACTTATCAACCAATCAAAATTAACAAATTGGTCTATTCTAACTCGATTTGTTGAGAAAATCTAACGCAAATCTTCTAACAAGATTTGACACATTGTTAAATTTAAAACTAAATCAAATTTTGCTCATGTATGTTTATATAAGTAAAAGTGATAAAATATTAAGGTATAAATATAATACTCGAATAATAATCTTTGTAATAGAATTTTAATTATGTTCTTTTATTTATTTTTAAGAAAATAATCCTCACATATTAGTCATATTAATTAATAAAAATAATTTTTTTATAGATTAATATCAAATATATGATCCATGAAAGTGAAAATATAATATTTTTTATTTAGACAACCTCGCACAAGGTGCGGGCACTAAACTAGTTTTGACTTTAAACTTTAAATTCTTATCATCGTAAGTGACCTTACCTAGATAGCTAGCCACTTCCTTTTACTTGAAAACTATTGTACATGTAAAAAGTATAAAGTGGTATATCAAAATACTGGATTAATAAAACACATACATTTTGTATAGTGATTTACGATTAGAATAGTTTATGTCGTGTTACGCACGAGTATTTGTTAATCAAGGTTTAAAATTTTTCGTATATATATATTATATTGATAAAATATAATTTACGAATATAATTATCAATGACTCACGTACAAGTAGGTCATAATAGATAGAACTCATATGTAAATAGAGTATAATAAAGGACTGCCTTTGTAGTTATTGTTTCACGTTCCTCAAACCCTCTTCCGCTCTTTCTAAACCTACGGCCTTCTTCTCGCCGCTCCTCCCCTCTTTCACCGTTCTTCGATGGCCAATGAACGAAAACCCTCGTTCCATTCCGCTCTCGGAATCTCCAACATCAAGAACAATATTACCCTCGTCCTTGACCATATACTCCGTATGCATCTTGGGTTACCCTTTTCCGCGTCATTGCGAAGACTCACAACGTCCTCGATCACATCGATGAGAAGGTTCCTAAACCTACGAACAGTGACGATTCATTATGGTTACAAGTCGACGCAGTGGTTCTTCAATGGATTTACAGTACGGTATCCCGGGAAATCCTATTGCAAATCCTCGACTCAGATGATACTGCACTTTAGGCATGAAATCGAGTCAAAGATATCTTCTAGGATAACAAAAACACCCGGGCTGTTTATCTTGAACACGAGTTCTCGAATTGTAAGTTATCTGAATTTTCCTCCATTAACGCTTACTGTTTGCAACTTAAGTCTCTAGCAGGTCAACTCAAAGGTGCCGGATCACCCGTTCCTGAAACTCGACTTGTACTTCAACTCATTTCGGGTTTACCTGCTGAATATAATGTGGCGGCCAGTTTTATTCAACAAACTGATCTGCTTCCATCCTTCACCAAGGCCCGATCTTAGTTGCAACTCGAAGAAACTCGAATGGCGTCCCAAAATAACGCCGGTTCCACGAGTAACGCACTTGCCGCCGACTCCCGCAGTCCGTCTAAGGGCTCGCCGGCGCCACCCACCACCGGCTCCTCTCCGGCACCTTCAGACCAGACCCAACAACGCCATGGTTGGGGACGGCGGGGCAAGCAAAAGAGCACCGGCAGCAGCACACCCCAACAGGGAAGGTTTGCGTGGAACCCTTCCCGCGGCTGGGTTCCCCTGGCGCAGTCCACGCATACCCAATTCCCTAGCGGCCCACCCGGCTTCTTTTGGCATCAGTCCGGCCCACCAGCTTACAGGCCCCCATGCCCCTTCCCACATCAGCAAGTTCAGGATGGTCTTCTGACTCTTCTTGGGCCCGGGCCTGCCAGTCCGCATCATCAGGCCTATTTGGCTAATTCTTAGCGGCCCACTACTTTAGATCACTCTTTTGCAACCATGTCTTTGAATCCGACGGACAATAATTGGTACATGGACACGGGTGCCACCTCGCACATAACTCATACTCCAGGTATACTCTCGTCTATTTCGCATAATGGTCCCTCAAATTCGATAGTGTTGGCAATGGTATGAGCATTCCTTCTACAAGTATTGGAGAAATCACTTTTCCCACCACCCAAAAACCATTACGCCTATCCAATATTCTTATTGCACCCCAAATAGTTAAAAACCTCGTGTCCGTTCGACGTTTCACTTCCGATAACCTTGCTAGTGTTGAGTTTGATCCGTTTGGTTTTTCCGTGAAGGATCTGCAAACGGGGACCATTCGCCTGAGATGCAATAGTTCGGGGGAACTTTATCCAATCACCAAGTCTTCACACGTCCACCCCCTTTCCATTGAGTCGCCACGTCTTTGGCATGGTCATCTAGGACATCCTGAAGCTCCGGTTCTAGATTTTCTTCGCAATTCTTCTTTTTTTCGATGTAAAAAGGAGAAATTCCCCTCTCTATGTCATGCATGTCAGCTAGGAAAACACATTAAAATTCCTTTTGAACGGTCTTTTACCGTTACTTCTGCACTGCAGCTTTTAATATCATTCATAGTGATCTTTGGACTTCACCTATTGAAAGCAAGGAGTGGTTCAAATATTATCTTTTATTTCTTAATGATTTCTCCCATTTTTATGGGTCTTTCCCATCAAATTTAAATCTCAAGTGTTTGATCTCTTTGTGCAATTTCACCAACTAGTTAAGACTCAGTTCAATTGTGCTATTAAAACATTCCAATGCGACATGGGTAGAGAGTTTAATAACTCTAGTTTTCACAACTTTTTCACCACTCACGGGGTCAACTTCCGTTTATTATTAATGAGCCGTCTGATGAAGAAAACCCTAAGGGGAATTCATTCTATTCTCACATGGTATCAGACTTATCGTTCCTCTAAATCTCTTCCGCTCTTTTCCAAACCCTAAACACGTTCCCCTTCCAACACGTTCTTCGATGGCCGCCGAACGGAAACCTTCATTCCATTCTGTCCTTGGGATCTCCAACATCAAGAACAACATCGCTCTCGTCCTTGACCATGACACTTCATATGCGTCTTGGGTTACCTTTTTTCATGTCACTGCAAAAGCACACAATGTTCTTGATCATATCGATGCGAAGGTTCCCAAACCAACGGATATTGATGATTCCTTATGGCTTCAAGTCGACGATGCGGTTCTCTAATGGATTTACAGTACAGTTTTTCGGGACATTCTATTGCAAATCCTTGACTCGGATGATACTTCTCTTCAGGCATGAAATCAAGTACAAGACATTTTTCAAGATAACAAAAACACTCGTGCCGTCTACCTCGAACACGAGTTCTCAAATTGTAAGTTATCTGGCTTTCCGTCCATTAAAGCTTATTGTCTTCAACTCAAGTCTTTGGCGGATCAACTCAAAGGAGTTGGCTCACCGGTTCCTGAAACCCGTCTCGTTCTTCAATTGATTTCGGGTTTACTTGCCGAATACAATGCTGCTGCAAGTTTTATTCAACAAACAAATCCTCTTCCGAGTTTCACAAAATCTCGATCTCAATTGTTACTAGAAGAAACTCGAATGGCGTCGCAGTCCACTTCCAGATCCTCTACCGACCTCATTGCGGCTGGATCCACGCCCACTGCTCCGGTCACTGGCTCGACGGCGCCACCTCCGACCGCCGCTTCCGAATCTTCCACTGGGCGGCGTGGTCGTAGCCGAAAAAATCGTAGCCGCAACTCCAGCAGCGCCCAGCCTCAGCCTCAGACGCAACGATACGTCTTCCGCCAGCCCTTCGGATGGGTTCCTGTGCAGCCTAGCAGCTCCAGCAGCCCTAATGGGCCTCCCCCTCCTGCCTGGTTTCCAGCCCAGTACACAGCTGCTCCAGCCCAGTATGCAGCGGGTCTAGCCTGGCCTCCTTTCCCCTATCCTCAGCAAGGGATTCTTGGGCTTGCACCTCAACAGCCCACTGCATAGGCCCATATGGCTTCAGAATTCCAGCCCACTGCGCTGGACCATTCATTTGCTACTATGTCCCTCAATCCGACGGATAATTACTGGTATATGGACACGGGTGCGACATCCCATATGACGAATAATTCAGGTTCACTCTCGTCTTTTTCTCATAATGGTTTATCAAATTCGATAATTGTTGGGAATGACAAGCGTATTTCTTCTACAAGTCTTGGAGAAACCACCCTACAAACCGATAGCCACCCTCTCCGATTATCCAATGTCCTCATCGCACCTAAAATTGTCAAAAACTTAGTATATGTTCGTTGTTTTACCATTGATAACAATGCTTCTGTGGAGTTTGACCCTTTTGACTTTTCTGTGAAGGATTTACAAACGGGGACAACTCGTCTGAGGTGTAACAGTTCCAGGGAGCTCTATCCAATTAGTCGTCCTTCTACCCGTTCTCATCAAGCCCTTTCAGTCGAGTCATCCGGTATTTGGCATGCACGTCTTGGTCATCCCGGTGCGCCTGTTTTGGATTTTCTTAGGAATTCTTCTTTTTTAAAGTGTAACAAACAAACCTCGTCTCCTCTTTGTCATGCTTGTCAATTAGGAAAACATCATAGGTTACCGTTTGAGCGCTCACAAACTAGTTCTTTTGCACCTTTTGATATCATTCATAGTGATCTTTGAACCTCTCCTATCCCTAGTCGGGAAGGTTTTAAATATTACTTGCTTTGTCTTGATGATTTCACACATTATTTATGAATTTTTCCAATCAAGTTTAAATCTCAAGTCTTTGATCTCTTCGTGAAATTTCATCAACTAGTCAAAACACAATTTCACCACAATATCAAAAGCTTCCAGTGTGACATGGGCCGTGAATTCAACAACAACAACTTTCACAAGTTCTTTGTTGATCATGGCATCGTTTTTCGATTTTCATGTCCTCACACCTCCCCTCAAAATGGCAAAGCCGAACGTGTCATCCGGACGATCAATAATATGATGCGCTCCCTCTTGTTTCATGCCTCTCTTCCCGTGTCTTTTTGGTCTCATGCCGTGGAAACGTCATGTTATCTTCTTAACATTCTTCCATCGGTCTCCATTCAAAATAAATCTCCCACCTAATTGTTGTATCTTACAACACCCGCTCTCAACAATCTTCGAGTCTTTTGTTGCTTTTGCTACCCAAATCAAAGCGCCACTACCTCTCACAAACTCCAACCCCGCACAACACCGTGTGTGTTTCTTGGGTACCCAACCCATCATAGGGGTTACAAGTGTCTAGATAGAACCACAAATAAAATCATCATTTCTCGTCATGTCACCTTCGACGAGAGCGTTTTTCCGTTTGCTACTCCCTCCCGAGTCTCCCCAGAAATGTCGATCCATACAAATGATGATTCATATTCTAAGTATTTTTTTGACTATCTACAAGCTGCTGATCAATCAGCCCAGCGTTTTTCCCGGCCCATCTCACCCAACTTTTCACCTGCAGGCCCATCCACGTCCTCCAGTGTTGGCCCACTGCACCCCTATTCTTCGGCCCAACACTCTCCTGCCCCTTCCTCACGCTGCAATAACAGCTTACCCACCCGGCCCAACGCCTCTTCCCCAGATCCCTATCTGGCCCAACGCTCTTCACCTAGCCCTATAGCTGCTCCGACTTCTTTTACCCATATCCCACATCGCCCAGCTATGGCCCCCAACCCAGCCGGCCACTCCATAAATGAGCCAGCTCCACCTCCACAGCCCCCTACGTTGTCGGACCGACCTCACACCCAGAGTCAATCCGACATTGTGAAACCGAAACCGACTTTTGACCTATCCGTTTCGACCGCACCTTTATCCCCTATTCCCAAATCCCACAATGTAGCCCTTCAAGACCCGTATTGGACCGCTGCTATGCTCGATGAATATCGAGCCCTTATGCGGAATAAGACTTGGGTGTTGATACCTCATCCTGTGGATGCTAACATTGTGCGATGCATGTGGATTTTTAAGCATAAGTACAGGTCTGACGGTTCCCTGGAGCGATACAAGGCTCGTTTAGTTGCTAACGGTTGTTCTCAGCAGGTTGGAATTGATTGTGATGAGACTTTCAGTCCTGTTGTTAAGCAGTAACCATCCGCATGGTCCTCAGCATTGCAGTATCCCGATCTTGGTCTATTCATCAATTGGATGTTCAAAATGATTTCCTCCACGTCCATATGAACGAAACAGCTTATATGTTTCAACCACCCGGCTTCCGCGACCCCTCCAAACCCAATCATGTTTGTCTTTTGCAGAAGTCTCTCTATGGCCTGAAGCAAGCTCCCCGGGCATGGTTTCAACGCTTTGCAGGCTTCCTACATCGCATTGGATTTATAAGCAGTAAGAGTGACTCCTCACTTTTTATTTATAATCAAGGATCTTCCACTGCCTATCTGCTTCTGTATGTCGATGACATTGTTCTTACGGCTTCTTCTGACGCCTTGCGCAAGCATCTGATCAAACTTCTGAGTAAGGAATTTGCCTTGAAAGACTTAGGCCCCTTGTCATATGTCTTGGGCATTTCTGTTCGTCGGACATCCTTTGGCTTATTCTTGTCTCAGGATAAATATGCTCGCGAAATTGTTGAAAGAGCAAAGATGTCTAATTGCAAACCGTCTGCAACTCCGGCTGAAACGTCTGTCAAGTTAAGTGCTTCATCCAGCCCTGCTATCAGTGATCCGACCCTTTACCGCAGTCTAGCTGGAGCACTACAGTACCTCATCTTCACCCGTCCTGACATCAGTTTTGCAGTATAGTAGGTGTGCCTCTTTATGCACGACCCCAGGGAAGCTCATTTTGGCGCTCTCAAGCGTATTATTCGCTACATTTCTGGGACGTCTTTATTAGGTATCACCATCTCCTCTTCTCCGAAGACTGATCTTATTGCCTACACAGATGTTGATTGGGCAGGCTGCCCTGATACACGCCGCTCTACATCATGTTATTGTGTTTTCTTCAATGACACTTTAATCTCATGGTCTGCCCTACGACAATCTGTCGTCTCCCGATCCAGTGCAGAGGTAGAGTACAGAGGAGTCGCCAATGTTGTCTCAGAATGTTCCTGGTTGCGCAACCTCTTACTTGAGTTACATTGTCCCTTTGCCAAGGCATCCATTGTCTACACGGACAACATTTCTGCTACTTACCTAGCCAGCAACCCCGTTCAACACCAACGGACTAAGCATATTGAGATCGACATCCATTTCGTCCGCGACAAGGTTGTCCGTGGTCACATTAGAGTTCTTCATGTACCTTCGGCTTATCTGTACACAAATATCTTTACAAAGGGTCTTCCCCGACAATTATTTCTTGACTTTAGATCCAGTCTCACTATTCAACCTCCTGGCTTCCGTGATTCATTGATGATTTCATCCTTATTGCATCCTCTGATGAGTTGCGGAACCATTTGATCATGCTCCTAGGTAAAGAGTTTGCACTTAAGGATCTCGGGACTCTATCCTACTTCTTGGGCATCTCAGTTTGTCGAAGTTCCTATGGATTATTCTTATCTCAAGATAATTACGCAGGAAGATTGTTGAGCATGTCAAAATGACTAATTGCAAACCTTCTGCTACACCAATTGAGTCATTTGTGAAACTAAGTGCCTCATCTAGTCCAACAATCAATGATCCGACCCTGTACAAAAGCTTAGATGGAGCGCTTCAATACTTGACCAATACACGTCCTGACATCAGTTATGCAGTACATCAAGTTTTTCTTTTCATGCACGATCTCAGAGAAGCTCACTTTGCTGCCCTAAAGCGTATCATCCGCTACTTTTATGGCACATCATCATTAGGTATCACCATTTCTCCTTCTCCAAAGTCACATCTTATTGCATATACAGATGCCGACTGGGCTGGATGTCCTGATACCCGCCGATCCACCTCTGGTTATTGTGTCTTCTTCAACGACACTTTAATCTCTTGGGCTGCCAAACATCAATATGTAGTTTCTCGATCAAGCGCCGAGGCAAAATACAAAGGAGTTGCCAATGTGGTGTCAGAATGTTCTTGGTTGCGCAATTTACTGAGCTTCATTGCCCCCTTACCAAAGCTTTTGTGGTTTACACTAATAACATCTCAACAACGTACCTTGCCAGCAACCCGGTTCAACATCAACGAACCAAGCACATCGAGATTGACATTCATTTCGTCCGAGATAAGGTTGCCCGCGGTCACGTTCGAGTTCTCCACGTCCCATCGACTTTCCAGTATGCAAACATTTTTACAAAGGGCCTTCCAAAACAATTATTCCTAGATTTTAAATCCAGTCTTACTGTATTAACTCCTCCAGTTTCGACTGCGGGGGTATGATAGCACTCATATGTAAATAGAGTATAATAGAGGGATGCCTTTGTAATTATTGTAAATACGTTGGTTATTTATATGACCTATCACTAAATGGAAACCCTAAGGATAATTTATCATATTCTCACAACAACGATATATATATATATATATATATATATATATATATATATATATATATATATATATATATATATATATATATATATATATATATAGAGTATAGATCCTATGAGAACACCCCCTAACGTGAGAACATGAGAACAGATTCGTAATTATTATTAGTTTTGTTACGAATGTGCCATATCGTTTAATGTATTATTCGTAGTTATTGTTGGTTGAGTGGATTATTCGTAGTTATTGTTGGATGTGAGAACATGAGAACAATCGTACACCGTTGGATGTGAGTATTAAGGGTTGAGATTTAGAGTAGATATCAAAAATAATAATAACTACGAATAATAATAATTAGGAATCCAACAATAACTACGAATAATCCACTCAACCAACAATAACTACGAATAATACATTAAACGATATGGCACATTCGTAACAAAACTAATAATAATTACGAATCTGTTCTCACGTTAGGGGGTTTCTCATAGGATCTATACTCTCTCTCTCTCTCTCTCTCTCTATATATATATATATATATATATATATATATATATATATATATATATATATATATATATATATATATATATATATATATATATATATATATATATATATATATATATATATATATATATATATATGGTTCCCATGAGAACACCTCTAACGTGGGAACGTGGGAACATGAGAACAATCGTACACCGTTGGATGTGAGTATCAAGGGTTGAGATTTAGAGTAGATATCAAAAATAATAATAACTACGAATAATAATAATTAGGAATCCAACAATAACTACGAATAATCCACTCAACCAACAATAACTACGAATAATACATTAAACGATATGGCACATTCGTAACAAAACTAATAATAATTACGAATCTGTTCTCATGTTCTCACGTTAGGGGGTGTTCTCATAGGATCTATACTCTCTCTCTCTCTCTCTCTCTCTCTCTCTCTCTCTCTATATATATATATATATATATATATATATATATATATATATATATATATATATATATATATATATATATATATATATATATATATATATATATATATATATATATATATATATATATATATATATATATATATATAGTATATATTCTATGAGAACACCCCCTAACGTGAGAACATGAGAACAGATTCGTAATTATTATTAGTTTTGTTACGAATGTGCCATATCGTTTAATGTATTATTCGTAGTTATTGTTGGTTGAGTGGATTATTCGTAGTTATTGTTGGATTCCTAATTATTATTATTCGTAGTTATTATTATTTTTGATATCTACTCTAAATCTCAACCCTTAATACTCACATCCAACGGTGTACGATTGTTCTCATGTTCTCACGTTAGGGGTGTTCTCATGGGAACCACACCCTATATATATATATATATTAATCCGATATAAATAAATATTATAGTTATTATAACCAAAAGGTACATATACGAGTAGGTCACAACGACCCACATACATGTAAAAAATGATAATAATATATTTTTATGTTAAAAATGATAAAAAAAATTATTATTATATAACTCTTTTTGTACTTTATAAATATTTGGATAGTGATAATAAATATTATTTTTTTATTTGATTATTATAAGATAAATTCAATTAAAATTATCTAAATAATCGTAGTAATAAGAATATTAAGTGTAAAAAATATATACTTGAGACCTCAACAAAATACAAAATACTAAAAATATATCGTTAGATAAATATAACTTAGTAATAAAAAAATATTCATATATAAAATTGATCAATAATATTTTAGTTTTATTATATTGATCATGTTTATAACAATACAATAAAAATAAAATTGTTAAAATATTAATTAAATTAAATATTAACTGATTTGATTATATAATATAATATATTTTTTTACGATTATATATGTGTAAAGAAGAAAATCAAAGAGGAAGTTGCTTTTATTTATTTATTTATTTATTTATTTATTTATTTATTTATTTATTTATTTATCATTATTCATAATTATAAAAGTGAAATAATTGTTACAATAAAGCATAATCTCTGACAAGAGTTCCAACCGACCTTAATCACATGATTGATATGTCAATTATGGGTATTTAACTTTCAAAAGTTTTATCTACAGTGTTTTCTTTCTTTTTAATTATTATTTTTTTCAAAATGAAATAAATTCGAGATTAGACAACATTGATGGCTCGAGAGGTCAACAAAACGACAAACAATTAGATCATCAAGAAGGAGAAATCCCGAACACCGGCCAACTAAGAGAATTATCGTGGATAAGTTATTCAACAACATGGATCCCACTAGCAATATCGGTAGATAAAAACTAATTTAAGGATAACAAGATCATCAACCACCTTATCGACTTTCCTAAAATTATGCTTGATGCACATATCTCAAATGAAAGAAGATGAAGAAGGGTGTCTCCAATCGGAATCTCGGCATTCCAAATACCTAAGACATAATTAATAACATTGAGATTATGCCTTTCAATTTTCCTACTTCCTCGTCCTTTTGCTAAAATTAGCCCTTTAAGCCGGATACATAACCTCTATTTCAAAGACCAATAAGTTTGAGAGTATTCCAAAATCCATAACAATTATTTTTGCATCATGGTACAAATAATTACTCAAAATGTAGATGTTCCATCATTCAACTTGAGGCCATTAAAAAAAAAGTTTCACAAATTTTCTTTTCTTTTCCCATTTTATATTCTTCCTTATTCGTCTAGAGGAATAGTATTTTTAGGTATCTCCCCTCCAAAATTTATTCGACCTTGTCCCGTTGTTTGATGTGAACTACATTGAGTTCCTTAATGTTTTTGGTCCGATAGTAATTTTGTTGGTTAAAAATCATTTTATTTTCTTCCTTTTTAATATACTCAAAAAAGTTGCGGTATCTCATATAGGGTATTCAAATTTCGGCCCGGACATCAATTTTGGACTGGATTGGAACTGTACCAAATATTCTAGTCCGCTCTAGGTCCGGACGGGTGCGCATGGACCAAATTTCTAAAGGGCTCCAAATACCAATATATAAGTATAAAAAATTTAGTTCAACCGGTCCAAAACGGTTTAAAGCGACCACATCTAAACCAGACCTGAATATTCTGCAAGTTTAGTACAACAACAAATTTTGGTCCAAATTCGATTCTGGACCGATAAACAATCCTAATCCCTGACTTATATTTTCTTTTGTCTATTACTCCTCTCCAAACTCTCTCTAAAGTAAAATTTTCATAAATTTTGAACGTGTTATCGTTGACATACTAAAACTTATAAAAAAAATATCATGATATCAATCTAATACCACATTTTAACACTGATATAATATTATGTGATATTATACAATTACATTATTACGTGATATTAGTATTCAGATATAAATACCATACAAAGCCTAATTTTCTATCACTTTACGTAATTAAAAAAATATCTCACATCTTTTATTAACTTGTTATATGATTATAGGTCTTAATGTGTGTGCCAATCTAAGGAGACAACCATATGAGAGATTGATAAGCCCATAAAGAAAAAGGACCACATTTTGTCCACTCATGCGTTCATATGAAAATCTGCGAGAGTTTGCGTAGTTGCAAAGATCAACTGATTGCTCATCATCGTCGAATCGGCAAAGCTACAATGCCACGCAATGTTCCCTTTTTATGATAACAATAAAGCGAATATAAAAAAGCATATGCTCACCTAATTCATTATCATTTGCTTCAATTTTCTGATAACAGACGCACTGGTTGAGCGGGGTCGTGTGCATACGAGCGCACATGCGCGTTAGACCCAAACCCAACACATAAACCCGACAAAATTCCATCCTAAAACAAATTGACAATAGGAGGAGTAACCCATCGACCTTATATACTAGGCTCGGAGTATCCCATCTTTCGACGCGAGACCTTATTATCTCCAACAAAGTGCATAGACTATAAATTTTCCACTACAAAAATTGAATATTTTGGGGAAAAAACTATTTGAATGTTTAGCGAGAGATCGATAAATAATTCTATCTTACAAGGTGAGTTTGAAACTATAATATTTCACTTTCTTATTTACTTGTTATAAAATAAATTGTTTCTTAATTCGAAAATATTATGTTGAATGCAAATGAATGTATGTGAACAGGTATGATATACACAATCAAAATATTTAAACCTCTCTCTATATGATACTACGTATTATATAATCAGACTATTTTTGAAATAATTTATTAACAAAATATAAAAAATATTTGCTGTGGGTGTTTCCAATGGAGGTTGTTTAGCCTTTTCTTTCTTTTTTAATTTTAGTAAAATCAATAAAAAACAAAAATTAACAGCAACAGTCATTTTATATTTTTATTTTCTGTTTGTAAATAATTTTCATGGTTATAAAGTGTTTATAAATTATACGTCAAATAAAACGAGACAAGCCCACAGTCCTTCCTATGCCAAAGCAATAAATATCGGGGAAGAAGGAAACTCCTCATATCCAACGCAATTCTCTCTGTGTTTCTCATCCATCGTTCGAAGATTTAAAGGTGAGCCCCTCCGTATTTCACTCTCTCGCTTTTACGAATCGTAATTGTTTCTTCACTTTCTCCGACTCTTACTATAATCTGTTGCACATTTGAGTGATTTGCAGTTCAATTGGTGGCGAAATGGTGGCATTCAAAGTGATTACTGTTCAGACCACCCCGTTCGATGGCCAGAAACCTGGCACCTCTGGTCTCCGCAAGAAGGTGTTGTTTCGCTTGGATCTGAATTTGCTTTATTCTTTGCTGGTTGTTCTCGTTCTGTTTGTCGATCTCTCGCTAAACATTCAATCTTGTAGCTATTTCGTTCAGTTAGTTTAATAGCGTGATTTGTGCTAAGCTCCTTCCACAGATCTTTAAACGTCTGTCTGATGTAAATTATGTGCATCCAAGCGCTGATTAGTGTGTTAGATGTGTTGTTCTCTCGCTAAACATTAAATCGCGTAGTTACTTCGTTCTGTTGGTTTAATAGTGTATTATGTTCTATGATCCTTCTATAGATCTATACTCATTTATGTCTGATGTTAATTATATGCATCGATTCGATGATCATTTGTGAGTCGATCTTTCGCTAAAACATTTAATCTTCCAGTTACTAGAATCAATTAAGGTTTATGTGCATGCTTTGGATCTTCGTGTCTTGTTTTGTTAATTTGAGAGATTTTGAGAAATCTGGTGGTGTATTGTATTTATTTTTTCAGGTGAAAGTGTTCACACAACCCCATTACCTACACAATTTTGTACAAGCATCATTCAACGCTCTCACACAAGAGAAAGTTAAAGGTATGTAGCATATCTACTTTTGTATGTTGATTGTTTGGTAAATTAGTTGGTCTTGTACTTGTGGCTCAAACAGCTTTGAGTTTCAGTGGGATGCATTGAAACTCAAATGTGCAGTGCTTTGGTATAGTTGTTTGGTTATATTCACGCTCAACTTTACAATGCAGGGAAAACACTGGTGGTTTCTGGTGATGGTCGCTATTTTTCGAAAGATGCAATTCAGGTCGCTGAAAATAAAACCTACAGTTTTCCTTTCGTATTTTTGCGCAGATATGTGAGCATGTGTGAATTTACTTTGATATCTTCTCCTGATTTGTTCTTACTAATTTGGGAGACAGATCATTATCAAGATGGCTGCTGCTAATGGAGTACGCCGTATTTGGGTTGGCCAAAATGGATTATTGTCTACTCCTGCTGTATCAGCTGTCATCCGTGAAAGAGTTGGACAGGAAGTAAGTTCAGCTAATCAAGTTTTGCTCTATATCTCCTTTTTTTGCAAGTAATCATTGTTGTATTTTTTCTGAATTATTTTAAACAGGGTTCTAAAGCATCCGGAGCATTCATCTTGACTGCTAGTCACAACCCCGGAGGCCCCCATGAGGTTTTCTACCTTTTTCTAAAGAAAACTTTTAGATGATATTGATGAGTGACAATGTTGTTCAGTCTTTGGTGGCCTTGTAGCTTCTGTTGCGTCTATTAACATAACTGTGTTGTCTTACTTGTGTGGTAGATTTAGACATTAAATTCTACCGCAATCTCATTGTGGCAAAATCGGACAAGAATGTTGTCAAGTCTTCAAGAAGAGTAGTTCACTGGAAATTAACACTCCGACAACTAGTTCAATAACTTAGGAATAATGCTGACTTTGAATAAAGTTTCACAGATCAGTCCCTAAAGCGATTTGGTTGGCTGTATCAATGAGTGCATTCTTGCTGTAATATTTACATAATAGAGGTATAGCTGTTTGTTTTCTTTGTTATGAAGTATGAACCATGCTTGTCTAGTCCAAATTGAAGTTGCAATATAATACGAACAAGAAACCAATACCTGTACACTTTCCCAGTTCTTAATTTTTTTTTTGATTTTTAATTCAAGTTTTCCTGTTGTGTTATCCAGTTGAAAATTATTTATAGTATACTAGAAGCCAGAGATGAGGACGAATTCTGCCAAGGAGTTTTTCATTTTAGGACAAACTATGTTTCTCTATATGTGCTGTGCTTGAATAGCTTTCCTCACATCTTTTGACTTCTCAATTGCAGGATTTTGGCATAAAATACAACATGGAAAATGGAGGCCCTGCTCCAGAAGGAGTCACAGACAAGATATATGAGCACACAACTACCATAAAGGAGTACTTCATTGCAGAGGACATACCAGATGTAATGTTGGCTTATCAGTAGTCAGTGCACACCTCATAATCTCTCAGCGAATACATCTGTAATCTTATTCATGCATTTTCTGTCCTGCAGGTGGACCTTTCTACTCCAGCCAATAGTAGTTTCTCCGGGCCCGATGGACCATTCGATGTTGAAGTTTTTGATGCCACTGAGACCTATGTGAAGCTAATGAAGTAAGTTGTTTCTCTGTAACTGATGGCCTGCAAAATTTGCCTATTGGTCATCTTTTATGGTGTCAGTTATGAACAGGACAGTAGGATATGCATGTAATGATGTAAACTGCAATTGCTGCAATAGGGTGGTCTTGCAAACTTTGTGTTTGGTGATTTTATGTAGTAAAAATCACCACTCTTCAATTTGTATCTTCCCTTCCGATGAATATCCAGTAAATTACGTTCATTGTAAATTTGCTTAAGTGGGTGGACTTATTTATATTGCTCTAAAGTTCTCTTCGTAAAACATGGGTTTAGCATTCAAATATCGGACTTACAAATCATTTCACTCTTTGAACCATTTATGATTTTGTATTTGAATGAACAGATCAATCTTCGACTTCCCGGCTATTAAGAAGCTGCTTTCATCTCCAAAGTTCTCGTTTTGGTATGCTATTACCCTCAAAAGTCCCTTTCATTTTGTAGCATTATGTGGCGACTGACAAGTACTTATTCATTATCTTCCATTTTTATTTTGTCATATTAAGTTATGATTCACTTCATGGAGTTGCTGGTGTTTATGCTCAACGTATTTTTGTGGAAGAGCTTGGTGCAGATAGCTCATCATTGTTGAACTGTGTACCAAAGGTTTGTTTGATCAATTATTTCCTAGCAAATTGTATTATCCTTTAAATTCATGGAAGTAATCTCTTGGTTCTCTATTTTTAACAGGAAGATTTTGGCGGAGGACATCCTGATCCAAATTTGACCTATGCAAAGGAGTTAGTTGAGCGAATGGGGTTAGGTAAGTCGAGTTCTCAAGAGCCACCGGAGTTTGGTGCTGCTGCTGACGGTGATGCTGATCGTAACATGGTCCTTGGTAAAAGGTACTATTACTTGGTCATGTGTGATTCCTTGCTATTTTCTTAATCTAAAAAAATTTCCAACTTCCTTTCTGGCTAGATTTTTTGTGACTCCATCAGACTCTGTTGCTATAATTGCTGCAAATGCTGTCGAATGCATTCCTTATTTTTCTGGAGGTTTGAAGGGAGTTGCAAGGTATGACTGATCATTTCTGGAATAAGAATGTATGATTAGAAGAGTATCCGTCTTCTTTTCTTATGGTGATAATTTTACTTTTATTTCTTATTCAGGAGCATGCCAACATCAGCTGCCCTTGATGTTGTTGCAAAGCATCTCAAGTTGAAGTTTTTTGAGGCAAGTTTAACTATTATAGAGTAGTCCGAAGTATTCATCAACTGCAACCCCCTCCCCCTCTCATTTTTATCAGTCAGTGTTAAAGTATAATCGAATATCAAAATTTCAGGTGCCCACTGGCTGGAAATTTTTTGGTAACTTAATGGATGCTGGAATGTGTTCTGTTTGTGGTGAAGAAAGCTTTGGAACTGGTATGACTGTATCTGTTTTCTTTCACTTCAATCAAAATTCCTGAACAGTCGTTAAATACAATATCTTCATTATATTCTTAAATAGGCTCTGATCATGTACGTGAGAAGGACGGAATCTGGGCAGTTTTGGCCTGGCTATCAATTCTTGCTTACAAGAATAAAGACAACTTAAGTGGTGGAAAGCTTGTTTCTGTCGAAGATATTGTCCGCAAGCACTGGGCGACTTATGGTCGACACTACTATACACGCTATGACTATGAGGTGATAACTTGCCAATGTCTTAAATTCCTCTATTAGTGTAAAATGTATATTTGTTGTATATGGTCATGGCTTGACAATGCATACTGTTTCCCCCATGAAGAATGTTGATGCAGGAGCTGCTAAAGAACTTATTGCTCATCTGGTCAAGCTTCAATCTACCATTCCCGAAGTTAACAAGTATGTCCACACTACACAAGCAGATTATATCTGTCTGCATTGTTGTATCTGCATGTTTACTATTTTACGAAGTGAAAACCAAGTTTCTTGGTGTTTCTTATTTCTGAATCCATCTGCCAAATATTTGCTGTTCCGTTTGGCCATTCAATATATGATTTCCCTTTTCTTGTGTATCCTCCAACCTCACAGGATTGTGAAGGAGGCACGTCCGGATGTGTCCAATGTTGTAAGTGGTGATGAGTTCGAGTACAAGGATCCTGTTGATGGCTCAATCTCCAAGAACCAGGGGGTACGCTATTTATTTGAGGACGGGTCGAGACTGGTACGTAATGTGCTCATATCTTTCGAATGACACCTAGTATACTTGTCAATGTTCTAGAGTATGATGTTTGTTCTTGTGACATATTCAGGTTTTCCGTCTCTCGGGAACTGGGTCAGAAGGAGCAACCATCCGTCTGTACATAGAGCAGTATGAGAAAGATTCATCAAAGATTGGCAGAGATTCACAAGAAGCACTTGCTCCTCTTGTAAGATCATTTCTATTCTTTTCATCCTTAATATCGTTCCTTGATCTCGATACCTAACCGTGGACGGGTTTGTTGTATTCCAGGTGGAGGCTGCTCTCAAACTCTCCAAGATGCAAGAGTTCACCGGTCGATCTGCTCCTACCGTTATTACATAAATACAGCAACGTTCCGTGGGAAAATGTATCGAACTTAAGAGTGGGGCATTCTCATGAGACACATTAGATGCCTTGCCATGTCTCTTTCATGTTTTATCTTCCAAACAGCGAGTCTTCTCCCGTTGGCGACCTCTTTAGAGGACAGCAAGTTTTGCTGATAAACTTCCATATAAGCTAAATAAAAGAGCTGTTTGTGTTTTGCCAAAATCTGGCTATTTTTGCTTCTAAAATAAATTTAATGATCGTGTTCAAATATATGCTGCTGTTGCTTACCTTTTAGTTACATATGAACACACATGAATGTCTTTAGCTTGCTTTGATTACAACCACGCATCATAGACCAGTCATGTAAGGAGCTCCGGTAGCCGGAATCCACAAATCTCCTGCCAAAAAGTTCTCGGCGGTGAACCTCAAAGCCTTGACCGGATTTGTTATGATATGGTAACCAGTCCAATTGACTCTTCTTCCAGTACTTGCACCAGGGCCAAAGTTCATGTATTCCCCATAGTAAAGTGTATTTAGTGCAAAGGTTCCATTCCATGGTAGCCAACCTTGTGGATGTATCAATCTGTCTAGGAAACTCTTTATGATCACCGTTCTCGAGTACTCCCTCCATGGTCGTCCGAGATACGTACTGATCCTCCGCAAGCTCTCGAATGGATTCAACTCCATGGATGCCATGATTCGAGAGTTGTGGATTACTATACCTGAAAAAAAAAAAACAAATTCAATATGATTTCCACCCGAGTTGCTTCCCAATACAAATCTTCCATTACATATATTTCTACAATGATTTCATTTTTATTACTTTATTTCGTATGGAGTCTTTTTTATTTAGTTCGTAGATTCAGTCCGGAAATTACGGTCCAGTCTAATAACACAAGTTTTAGCTTGTTCCGTATAGCAATCCGTTTTGATCTCGGACTGTGATTACGATTCGGTTTAAGACCATAGTAATTACGGTTTGGACCAGTAAGGACAAAAATTTATTTATCTATATATTAATCATGACCAATGAACATTTATTACGACCCGTTTTTAATCATCCACCACTTTTAAAAAATTAAGGGAAATTTCGGATGGTACCCTCATGGTTTGGGGTATTCCGGATTTTGCCCGACAGTTTTTTCAAGTTCGGATGGTACCCTTAAATTTATACTGTTTTCCGGATTTTGCCCAAATTCATTAAATTTTTTTAAAAATCTATTCAAAACATACAAAAGAAAATAAACTAAAATTAAAAAATAAATTAAAATAGAAAGAATGATTTATTTATTTTAAAACTAAAGTAAAATAGTAATTTTTTTATAAAAAAATGTTTTATATTAATTTAAAAATAAATTAATTAGATAATTTTTAAAAAATTCAAAAAAATCAGTGTTTATCTATTATACTTACTAAAACAGAGCACGGGTTGATGACGTGGCGTGCTGTGGACGCAGGATTTTTGAAATTGAGCTCCTACAATTAAAGCCAATAAATCTTTATTTTTTACACTATTTTTTAAACCATAAAATCTTTTATTATTAAAATAATAATTTTATAGAAACCAAATCTATTATACTTACTAAAATAGAGTACGGGTTGATGACGTGGCGCGCTGTGGACGCAGGATTTTTGAAATTGAGCTCCCACAATTAAAGCCAATAAATCTTTATTTTTTACACTATTTTTTAAACCATAAAATCTTTTATTATTAAAATAATAATTTTATAGAAACCAAATCTATTATACTTACTAAAACAGAGCACGGGTTGATGACGTGGCGCGCTGTGGACGCAGGATTTTTGAAATTGAGCTCCCACAATTAAAGCCAATAAATCTTTATTTTTTACACTATTTTTTAAACCATAAAATCTTTTATTATTAAAATAATAATTTTATAGAAACCAAATCTATTATTCTTACTAAAACAGAGCACGGGTTGATGACGTGGCGCGCTATGAACGCAGGATTTTTGAAATTGAGCTCCCACAATTAAAGTCAATTAATCTTTATTTTTTACACTATTTTTTAAACCATAAATCTTTTATTATTAAAATAATAATTTTATAGAAATCAAATCAATTTTTTAATAATAATAAAAAAGCACGTAAAAAAACCAATTTCACAATATTCTTTCTCATTTTTTTCAAAACCCGCACAAGGTGCGGGAATTATACTAGTTTTATTTTAAAAAATAAATAAATTGGGTTAGCATTTTTTAACAAAATCCAAAAACATAAGTGTTATTCTTATTTAAAAAATAAATATAATAAGAATTCTTTTAAAAATTTTAAAAAAATTACTGTTTTAATTTATTATTAAAATAAATAAATCAGTTTTCTATTTTTTATATTTTTTAATATTACTTTTATTCTTTCTTTTAGTTTGGGAAAATAAATAAAATAGAAAATTTATTTATTTATTTTAATAATAAATTAAAACAGTGATTTTTTAATCTATTATCTATTATACTTACTAAAACAGAGCACAAGTTGATGACGTGGCGCGCTGTGGACGCAGGATTTTTAAAATTGAGCTCCCACAATTAAAGCCAATAAATCTTTATTTTTTACACTATTTTTAAACCATAAAATCTTTTATTATTAAAATAATAATTTTATAGAAACCAAATCTATTATACTTACTAAAACAGAGCACAAGTTGATGACGTGGCGCGCTGTGGACGCAGGATTTTTAAAATTGAGCTCCCACAATTAAAGCCAATAAATCTTTATTTTTTACACTATTTTTAAACCATAAAATCTTTTATTATTAAAATAATAATTTTATAGAAACCAAATCTATTATACTTACTAAAACAGAGCACAAGTTTGACGTGGCGCGCTGTGGACGCAGGATTTTTAAAATTGAGCTCACACAATTAAAGCCAATAAATCTTTATTTTTTACACTATTTTTAAACCATAAAATCTTTTATTATTAAAATAATAATTTTATAGAAACCAAATCTATTATACTTACTAAAACAGAGCACAAGTTGATGATGTGGCGCGCTGTGGACGCAGGATTTTTAAAATTGAGCTCCCACAGTTAAAGCCAATAAATCTTTATTTTTTACACTATTTTTAAACCATAAAATCTTTTATTATTAAAATAATAAAACAAAAGCACGTAAAAAACCTATTACATAATCGGAATAAAAGAAAAATATTGTTATATATATATAATAATATTATTATTCTATTAAGTATGTCCATAGTATAATCTCATTTAGTAAATTTATCCTTAATAAAGTAATATTGGTAAGTCGATTAGATTAGAGAAGTGTACAAAAACAAAAGCACGTAACAAACCTATTTCACAATATTCTTTCTTATTTTTTTCAAAACCCGCACAAGGTGCGGATATTATACTAGTTTTTTAAAAGAGTCCTTATTTTATTTATTTTTTAAATAAATTATAACACTTATGTTTTTAGATTTTGTTAAAAAAAATGCTAATACAATTTATTTATTTTTAAAATAAAAAAAAACACTGATTTTTTGAATTTTTTTAAAAATTATCTAATTTATTTATTTTTAAATTAATATAAAATATTTTTTTTTTAAAAAAATTACTGTTTTACTTTATTTTTAAAACAAATAAATTATTCTTTCTATTTTAATTTTTTTTTTAATTTTTAGTTTATTTTCTTTTGTATGTTTTAATGGAATTTAAAAAAGTTTAATGAATTTGGGCAAAATCCGGAAAACAACATAAATTTAAGGGTACCATCCGAACTTGAAAAAACTGTTGGGCAAAATCCGGAATACCCTAAACCACGAGGGTACCATCCGAAATTTCCCAAAAATTAACTAAATTTGAATTGGGTTCATACGATCCGGATCATAGACCGGATCATAAAGGCTCCTAGGCTTGTTGTAATGTCAAACGGACCTGTGTTTTCGTGAGGGTCGGATCTTCCTTGAGCAGTTATGGTGGCCTTCTGATTGTACATCGGCCTTCTCACATATATATTGCAGTTCTGGAGGACTACAGCTGCGTCCCCAAAGATGAAGTCGACAGTGCCATAAATGTCGCAGTTTCGATAGAACTGACGCTTGGAATGGACATACAAAGTGTCCTGATATCCTTTGAAGCTGCACTCGTAGAACACTGAGAAGTCGGATCCGGATCTTAGAGCCACAGCTTGGTGCTTCTCGGGTCCTGCTGTGTTCTCAAACGTAATATCCCTGGCTATGAATCCGTCTCCAGAAACCGCTTCTCATGAAATCATGTAATCTGACCTTTAGTACTAAAGTATTACACTAAATCCGCTATCCATAACTATGATTGTTATATGAGCCGAGCCGAGCCATTCAATCTTAACTCAAAAAATGATCGCCTTGAACTTGTTCATGAGTATGGAGACTTTTTATGCTCGGTTTGAGCCCGAGCTCTAAATGAGCTGAACATAAATATACTAAAATTCGACTAGTTTGTCTCATATAACAACCCTGATAATGATAGATGAGCCAATTTTCATTCGGATTGTTTTATGAAACGAACCAGTTGAATATAAACACATTTTTAAGCTCGAAGTGAATATGAGCAATATCACATTGGGCTTACCAAAAGTTGCCGATCTAAAGGTGGTAGATCCATCAACCACATTTTTGTTGCCTCTAACAATGGTAACATCGATTCCATCTCCAATCAACATCAAATTCTTCATCTTTTTTGTGATCTCAACGTTCTCCATGTACACGCCCGCTTTCACACGTATCACAAATCTCCTCGTCTCGCCCCTTCTTAGCTTGATTGAAGCAAATACAGCCTCCATGATAGTCTTATAATGTCCCAAACTGTTCTTATCCACCACAAGATCAACTCTAGGTAAATCATCTTTGGACCGCTCGAGAAGTTTCCGGTCACTACGTGACACCCACGACGGGAAGCCTTTGTCCAAGACATCTTTCTTACACATCACACGAGAAAAGCTATGAATCGCTAGAGCATTACTAAGCAACTTTGTGAAGTTACTTAGCATAAATGAGAGAGTTTCTAAGTGTGAAGTACTTGACTTGTGGTCTAGAAAACCACTCTTGCAAGCCTCTTGGTTGGCAATAGCGGCACTTAAACACGTTCGAATATCATCAATACTACTCACGGAAAGGTTATTCTTAGAGTAGATTGCTTGATCAAGAAGCTCATATGTGTCCTTGTAGAGCTCCATACAATCTCTCCACGCCGACTTGGCATGACCATTGATCAAGCTTGTGTTCATAGACGAAATGAGCCGATGAGCTTCACGAGCTTGGTCCTTGGTCACCCTTAGAGCTAAATCACTAAATGGTAGATGGGTTTGGTTGATCATGAACTTGTGACATATTTGAGGATGAGGAGTTTTGTCGCAAGATGATATGATTCGAGTTGTCGGACGAGGTTCGACAATAATGCTACAATGCGTGAAGACAAGGAGAAAGATGGTTTGAAGAATAAGTAAAGGTAGGATAGCCATGTAAGAGAAGTTAAAAAATATGATTCAAACTTCAAAGATTGTAAAGTCTAGATACAAGAGATGTGTTCTTAGAGTGTAGGGATTGTGATTTAGTTTCCTAATTTGTGATGAATTGTATGAAATAATTGTGGTGAGAAATTACTTACCGGTCTAAATCAGTTGAGTTTGAGTTTGGTTGGTGGCAATTCACAAGTATTGGCATGCTAGGAAACCGGTTTAGAGAGCCAACTCATGTGTTTGTAGGTGTGACAACTCCACGTGTATGTATAGATCCTTCTCATAGGTGCAGAACCGGTTCAGATCGAAAAAATATAATTTGGTTGGACCTTAACCGGTTGACCCGGTTCATGGAGGGGTTCGAGAGATTTTGGACCAGATTTTATGATGGTATAAAACTTTCAAGGCCCTTTTCATTTTAAATGAGTGGGCCGGGCTTAATGGGCAGAACCTGATGAGAAAGTGACCACCCTACTCATAGGTGCAGAACCGGTTCAGATCCAAAAAACATAATTTGGTTGGACCGACTGGTCCGTACAACTGGTCCAGATCACAAAGTGACCACCCTACTCACGTATCCTGATTAAATAGGTGAACCTGATGAGAACCCAGCGATGGGTAGACAGTCGACTAGGCAAACTTGGAGACCAGTGCTATGTACGAATATTTCTAAAAGTAACTAAACAAATATTTTCAATTGATAAATCCTATAACATATATTTTTATTAAATTTTCTAAGCAAAAATTAACTGCTAATTAGACTTTATTTTCTTTAAATGATTGAGATTCTAATATATTTATTTGTAAAAATTATAAAGTATTTATGAATAATTTAATAAGTTAAAGATCGAAAGGTTTTAAATTGATAATTAAAATCTTAATAAATATTTAAGTTATAAATAATGGCTTCAAATACATATTTGCTAAGAAGTGGATGTGTTTGGGTAGATTACATAAATTAAAACAAAGTTTATTATAAACTTCTAATCTTATATGTATGTTAAATTTTAATTATAAATCTTGGTTCAAAATATATAATTGATATGAATGGGTGTGATTAGATTTATTAATTGAGATAAAATTTATTGCAAGAATTTTAATATTGCATATAAGTTTTAATTTAAAATATTGTTAATTTAAAGTACATATTTGATAGAAAAAGAATGTGATTGATTACATACTTTGATTGAGACAACATTTATTACAAAAAAAAATCATAATCTTACATGTAGGTAAGATTGCATAAAATATCCTAAATACATTATATTATAAATAAATTTATATTAATAATTATCAATATAATAAAATGGTATCTAGACAGTTACAAACACCACTCTAGACCCGGAAGCTGGTCATGATCGGAATTCGGGTAAACAAGCGAATTTCTTTTGTATAAGTCCGATATGAACCCAACTCAAGCCCAAGAATGAACAACATGTATATGCGTGGACACGTCACCTACCGAATCTTAATAGATAACCCTGATGTGCCATAAACCGCGGTTTGCAAACCACTAACCAAGACCCTCTTTCTCGATTAAAGTTTAGATTTTTTGGGAAGAAACCGTCAAAACCGACGGTTCAAATCGTAACCCTAAATCGCCGGAAAGAACCTCCAAACACGCTGTTTATAACTCATATTAAACCGTAACCCTTTCTACAGCAAACAAATACTTTATAACCCTAAACCGCGGGTTCAAATTGAGAAACCATCGTTTTCTTCTAAAGGCAAAACCTGAAGACTTCTCAAAACTTATGATTTGGATTTTAGCAAAACCGGTCGTTTTACAACCTGACAACTTTGCGCTAATTAATTAGTAGTTTGAAATGGTTTATATTAGTGACGTAGACACGTAGTACATGGAATCGCACCACTAGTACAAATAGTCGCAGGAATCTTGAAAGGATAGAAGCAACCATAAATGTCAAAAACAAATATATATAAACTAATTAACAATGCCTATGTGCAAAAGTGAAAAGACAAGAAAAAAATGATTAAAAAACATATAAAAATCGCAATTTCTCTTGCAAATATCGAACGAATACTTTGACTCTATAAGGAGTAGATCCGGTACGGAAAATGACAAAGAGCCACGATTGCCACCATTAGAATCCTCCAATTGGATCTAGAGATACCTCAATTATTTCCAACTATACACATGAATCTTTCAAATGATTGAATCAGCCATGATAGACATCAAATATAATGTAATTTAAAAATGTCCGACCATCCAAGTGAAAAGACAAACTGATGATCAAGATTTCAACTATATAACCACTCTATTCTGATTGAGTTTCATAAAACAACAAAAACAACTCTAGCTAAGAAGCTAGCTAGCATCTAAAAAAACCCAATCCGATCCGGTTCGATTGAACATGGCTGAACCGAGAAAGTTCGCACTCGAAGTGGATGCGGAGCATAAGTCAACACAATTCAAGCTATTTTCGGTAGCAAATCCTCATATGCGAGCCTTCCACCTATCGTGGGTGCAATTCTTTGCTTGTTTCGTCTCCTCATTTGCTGCACCGCCACTTCTTCCCATCATCCGTGATAACCTTGGACTCACGGCCACCGATATCGGAAATGCGGGTATTGCGTCCGTTTCCGGGGTGGTCTTCTCCCGTCTTGTCATGGGGAGCGCTTGTGATCTTGTGGGCCCTCGTCTCGCCTCTGCTCTTCTAACCCTCATCACGGCCCCTGCCGTTTACTGCACCTCGGTACGTACTCAATCAAAACTATGTTTACTTAGATGTCTTTTTAACCCATGAAAGAAATCCTATCATTTTCGTTTCCTTTCATTACCCTTATCCGATTTCATTTTGTTTCCGTTCCACACCTACCAAACGAGTCTTCTTTTATATATTAAAGAAATTAAATTGGGTATAATTAATTGTCAACAGGTAGTGGATTCCGCGATGGGATACTTGCTGGTCCGCTTCTTCACAGGATTCTGCCTGGCAACATTCGTGTCAACATCATTCTGGATGAGTTCCATGTTCTCTCCGCCACTAGTCGCCCGAGCGAATGCCATAGCCGCCGGATGGGGTAATCTCGGAGGCGGAGCCACCCATCTCATCATGCCACTCGTCTACGACATCATCTTAAAAATGGGTTCAACAGACTTCATATCATGGCGAATCGCGTTTTTCATCCCGGGAGCTCTCCAAACGGCGTCAGCCTTCGCCGTCATGTTATTCGGGCAGGATCTCCCCGACGGAAACTACCGACAGTTGAAGAAATCCGGTGAGATGAAGAAGGAGAAGTTTTCAAAGATCTTGTTTCATGCTGTGTCGAACTACCGTGCATGGATCACGGCTTTGTGTTACGGATACTCACTTGGAGTTGAGCTCACAATCGACAATATCATTGCGCAGTATTTCTATGACAAGTTTAACTTGAAGATTCACACAGCCGGGATCATTGCCGCCTCTTTCGGACTCGCCAACTTCTTCGCTCGTCCCGGCGGCGGGTTTTTGTCGGATTACATGAGTAAAACGTACGGAATGAGGGGAAGGTTGTGGTCATGGTGGATTGTCCAGACTTTGAGTGGTGTTCTTTGTATTGTTCTTGGTCTTCTTGATCACTCTTTGATTGGATCCATTGTTGTCATGGTCGTCTTCTCCATCTTCATCCAAGCTGCTTGTGGGCTTACCTTTGGAGTGGTTCCCTTCGTCTCTAGAAGGTAATATTACAACTACTTTTCATTTTTCTTACAAATTAACAAAATTAATCAAACCCTAATAGCAAGTTTAGCCCAAAATCAAAAACCCTAAAAGTTAGATGACCTATACAAGATGCTCCTCTTCCGACCCGCAAACTCTCTTTCAAACGACATACTAAAGACATGCTTATCAATGATTACTTAATAGTACTATTTTCTCAATTAATTTTACTAAGATATGTTTATCAATGTTCAAGAAAATGTTAAAAATTGTAAAATTATGATGTTAGATAAAACATTTATAATTTTTAAATCTCTATGCTTAAAAGTCACTAAAAATCATCACAAAATCTTGTTTTATCAATATTATATTAAACTACATGAAAGATTCCATGCTATGTAAAAGATTCCTCACCATTTATAAATATGTATACGTTGACTTTTCAAAGTTGACCAAACAAATAGATGTTCCAAATCACAAGGAACCTTAGCTAATAAAAACCTAACCACCAATTAATATAGAAAAAAAGTGGTCATATTTCATAATTCTCTTTTTACATTTTCATAAATAAGATTCATTTATATATGATTTTATGAAGTAAATTAAAAATATATATATATTGCAGGGCACTTGGCGTGGTTTCAGGGATGACAGGAGCAGGAGGCAACATTGGGGCAGTGCTAACTCAATACATATTCTTCACAGGATCAAAATACCCTACAGAGAAAGGGATCGTCTACATGGGGATCATGATGATAGCATGTACTGTACCAATAGCTTTCATATACTTCGGGCAATGGGGTGGCATGCTTTGGGGTCCCATTAAAGATTACACTGAGGAAGATTACTACTTCTCAGAATACACCAAGGCTGAGAGAGAGCTCAACCTTCATGAGAAGAGTGTTCAGTTTTCAATGACTAGTAGGAACGAAAGGAGTGTCAAGGTTGGCTCCGGACACGCCGCTGCTTCCCAGCATTCCGCAGGCTCTGCCTAGCCACACGAACGACTTGTTCGTCTCTAGGGTTCGCGACAAAAGCTTTCTCCTTGATGTGATCTTCATTTCTTTTCATCTTTAAGCTTATTATAACAGTTTAGAGAATCAACTCATGTGTGACATCTTATTGTTTCTGTTTAATGAAATAGTCCGACTTTTTATCTTTATTACCAACCTATGTGTGACAGCACCCGAAAATTGTTTTGAAGATCTACTTATTGCATGTATTCTAGTTCTTTTGGAGCTGAAATGAAGCTATATTCAAAAGAATTTCTACTGCATTTTAATGCTTTCTTTTCGGTCAAGGAATTTCAAGTCAAGATTGAATTGACTGAGAGTCGAGAGCTGGAGGAATGCTCAAAGTTTACCTTTGGCCGAGTCGATCGATATCCTCGGTCGAGTCGACCGATACCTTTGCGACGAGCACGTGACCATCCCTTCCAGGCACGGCGTTTAGCACCAAGTCGAGTTAAAACTCTATGTTGATTGAGTCGAATGACATCATGCTCACCTCAATTTTGGAAGACCTATCATTCTCTCTCTTCTCCGTATTTTCCCTTAGAAATAATGTTACTTGGAAGATATAATTAGAATCGTTAGCTTTTTTCCTTCAAAGATAGGAATAATAGAATTAGTCTTAACCCTATAAATAAGGGCTTTTAGGTCATTACATTATTTATCCAGTCTTGTACTTAAAATTCAATTCGGAAAACTTTATATGTGTTAAACTTCCCTACATGATCGACCCAATCACTCCCACCGATCAACTCGATATATTGCATGTTTTTGATGATTAATAAAGGAGAAACTCGCCAATTGACTGCTAGGAACAAGCTCCTCTACTGCCAGACCTTCACCTCGCCAATTGACAGTGCCTGGATGATCATTCGGAGCGTTAAGACACACTTCACCCAAAATTGGAGGGACAGAACTGCCCTCACCCGCGACATGGCCTCCTCCCTCAGCATTGCTCTACAATTCGGCTAATCCCTCCGTTCGACTGGAGGCACGCCTTTTTCCCTCTTTCTCATTGTTGCTCTTACGCTTGCCTGTTGGTTTACCGATGTTGCGTAGTGTGATAACCTCACTCGAATGTACCTTCCCCTCTTCATTCTAATACAATTAACATTTCAAAAAAAAAATAAAGGAGAAACTCAATAAGTATATCTTGATAATTTTCTTCTATTCAAGGGTCTGGAGAGTCCTACTTTTTATGATTTATTAATGATATTGGTGACAATTTATATCCTTGAGTGTACGTATGTCATATAATATATATATATATATATATATATATATATATATATATATATATATATATATATATATATATATATATATATATATATATATATATATATATATATGTATGCGTGTGTGTAAGTGTAGGATCATCCATTGCAAGATGCGAGAGATGCACATGGATGTTCCTTGTTTCTAATTATTCTTCAAAGTGATGTTTGCAAGATGAGCTGTGTGAAGTAATACTTTAATATCCTCCAAGATGCGAGCATTGCGTAGTTTTTTTCTTCATAACACGTCTAATCGTCTATATGTAATTTTGGATATGAATATTGCTGATTGATATTGATTATGCATTGTTGTGGGTATTTGGATTCTAAAATGCTATTACTGTATCCCATAAGCGTTGTCTTCTGCTTTCTATTGCTTTGGATCACATGATTAAAAAAAACTCCGCTTTCTCCCCTTACTTCAACTAAGTCGACTCGATTGCGTGTACGTGTTTTGCTCTCTTTTTTTTTTTGATATGTTTCTACTTCTTCTATATCTTCCCTATCTTGATCAATTTAACTTCCCTTCTTGTTAACTCGATCCTCGTCTTCTGATTGAAGAACTTTTATTTTATTTTGAGGATTTACTTTAAATCACTCAAATCATTACTCAATTCTTGTATTTTGGTTGTATTGCTTATAAATGTTGAATGCGTAGATGAAGAAGTTATATGAAGCAACTCGCCCAGCTAGACCCTAAATCACACATGATTGTTTTTATAATTGCCGTTCTGCATCACTTGGCCAACTCGATTGTACTACTCGATTGATCCGTTTCATTGCTTAATCTCATTGACCCCGTCTTGTACAAGTGTCTAGAACAAAAGAAGGTATGGTGATCCTAATAACCGACACATTGGCTACGATGCAACACATATAGATGAAACACACCTTAGAGTTACTTTTAACAAGAAGCATATGAACTCAAAAAGTGTATATTGAATCAGTTGAAGGTTTATTGTTACATCGAGAGGTATTAATACTACCTCCTAACAACCTATAACAACCTCACTTATTTACATAGAAGACCCTCTTATTCATCTATTTACATATGAAGGCATATACTATCATATGTGTCTATACTCCCCCCTAAAGCTTGACATGGAGAAACAAGGCCAAGCTTGACAGTGAGAAACTTGTGCTGTTGTTCACCAAGAGCCTTTGTAAAAATGTCAGCTAGTTGCATAGAAGAGCTAACATGAACTGTCTGAATGAACCCTTTTTATACTTCATCATAAACATAATGACAATCAAGGCAAAGATGTTTGGTTCTTTCATGAAAAACAGGATTAGCAGCTAGATGTTGAACAACTTTATTATCACAATGCATGAAGATGGGAAGAGAAATGGAAATGTGAAGATCCGACAGTAATCCCTCCAGCCAAACAATCTCACTAGCAGTAGTCGACATGGCTCGATATTCACTCTCAGCTGAAGACTTGGAGACAATATTTTGTTTCTTTGATTTCCAAGAGACTAATTCTTTGCCAAAAAAAGCAATAACCAGTGATAGATCTGCAAGTGAAAGCACAACTTCCCCAATCTGCATTACTATAGGCTGTAATGGAATTAGAGAATGAGACAGGATAAAAAGAGCTTGATTAATTGACCCTCTTAAGTATTTGAGCAAATAAGTGGCAACAAGCCAATGAGGAACTCGTGGAGAAGACAAAATCTAGCTTAATTGTTGAACTGTATAGGATATATCATGTCGTGTAAGGGTAAGATAGAGTAATTTTAAAAAAAACGCTCTGAAGCTGAAGCTGCTCTCTCTGGGTGACTTCGAAGCCGGAAATTTCCCCCCTGGAGTCGGCCCCGCCGGCCTCCACCCCCCCCCCCCCGTTGGGCCGCCATCCCTCCCGTCGGCTCCCCTCCACCCGTTCTCCATGGGAGGTGCGAAACGATCCAAGCAGCTCTCGATTAAGATCTCCGACCTCTCCAACCGATCCAAAACCCCATCCAAACCTGGCTCGCCCTCCTCCCCGCCAAGCCCCTTCGATCCGGTGCCGGAAGATCTTATCCGGTCTAACAATCTCAGAATCTCCAAACAAGCTGCTCTTACAGCCTCGCTGAATGACTTCCCACCTCTCCCCACTAACCAAACTAAAAACTGTCCCAGTCCGGGCTCTAACCTCCCTGCACCGGAGGATGTGGCTCATGCCGATGAAAACGGCTCCACCAGCATTGCCCTCCCATCCCCGCTTGCTACCGATCAACCCCCTCCCAACCCCCTCCCGACTATCGGTACGCAAAACGCCGGGCTGCTTTGCCTGCCAAATCCTTCATCTCCCCCTCCGCCCCAAAACCCTAACGCAAACCCTTCAGATTCCCCCTCTCTCACCTCCTCTGGTCCCACACCCCCCCTCTCACACTCCCCAGACATAATTAATTGCCCTCCTACTACTGGCGCCTCACGTGCTACCTTTAAGGAAATCCTTTCGGCTGGATCCGCTTGGAACCACGTGCCACTTGCTTTCACTCCAGGTTTCGAGGACGGCGTAATTCAATTCTCTGAGGATGACATTGCCGAGCCTGTCTCCCGCTGGGCCCACACGCTCATTGGCTTCCCCTTGGGCTCCCCTATTGCGTTCAACAAGATGATCTCTTTTGCTGGATCCTCTTGGAACTCAATCTCCAACCCGAGAATCCTGCGGAATGATCATGGCATCTTCGTCCTCCACTTCTCTTCTGAAGAAGATCTCCTCTCCATCCTCTCGGGGAGACCATGGCTTATCAATGGATCCTCCACCCTCCTCCTCAAGCGGTGGGTTCACGGAATGGATCTAAGCTACTCAAGCCTCTCCTCCATTCCGGTTTGGGCTACACTCTCTAACATCGACTATAGATTCTGGTCTGCCCATATGTTGGCTAAGATTGACTCTGCTATTGGTATCCCTCTCCTCACTGACCAATGCTCCGCTAACCACAACCGGCTTGGCCATGCCCGTATACTGGTGGAAATCTCTGCATCCAAGCCACTACTCCGGGAAATCACCTTCCTTGGGCCGGAGGATGAGGTCATTACTCAGAAGATCACATTTGACTGGCTGCCAGAGCATTGCTCCAAGTGCTTCGTCTTCGGGCATAAATGCAGGCCTGGCGTCCCATTGAGCCCTCCGGACCTGTGTTGCGCTGAGGGCTTTCGACTGGTTCACAATAAAAAGTCCAAACCACTTCCTCCAATCCTTCCCACTCCAGACAAATCACGCCGGATTATGCCCTCTTCGACGAACCATCTCACCAAACATCCGGTTCTCAAACAAACAATCAACCCCACCTCTAAGGATGAGACTAGCGCTATCCCATCCACAGCCACATC
>BSUD01000002.1:7160715-7172991 GCA_033239045.1 Fagopyrum esculentum | reverse complement strand
AAAAAAAAAAAAAAAAAAAAAAAAAAAATTCCCAACGGCTATATAGCCGTTGGGTAGCTGTTACAACGGCTAGTTTGATAAAAAAAAACAATATAATTTAATAAATCTAACCTAAAAACAATTCTATAAATACCCCAAACTCAATTCATATCATCTCACACCAATTCTCATCATTCAATCATCTATTCACCCTCTCAATCTCTCCATACTTTCCAACTCTTACATTCCATTACTCTCCTAATCTCATATTCTCATTCTCTTATTTTTCATTTTACCACTCTTACTACTACATTCTATTATTCAAAAAAAATGTCTAGCCGAGGAAGACGTTCCGTTAGCGGTGCCGGTCCTTCATCCGGCAAAGGTTTTATTCGAGGACGGCATTCCGTTAGCGGTCCTCCAACCGGTTCGGATTTAAGGCGAGACTTATTAAGTGGAGATCACGAGATCTTCGAGGAGGAGGAGGATATCACGGAATCACCTACTTTTCCCAACACCCAAGGATCCGAGACCCAATTCACGGAGGAGCCGGAGCCGGAGGAGCCGCCGTTGAACAACACTCAACTAACGGCGGCGGTCTTCCGATTTTGGTTTACAAAGGGTGCTCCCGATGCCAACGGAGTTTTCTATGCCAAATGCAATTTTTGTGCGACACAATACAAGCACAAAAAGGGAGAAGGCTACGGGAACTACAAGAGGCATATCCGGAACAAGCATCCCGAGAAAATGGGATTAGCACGAGGGCAAACACAACTTACCGGGTACGCATCTACTTCTAACCAACCTCCTTCTCTATTTACATATGATCATTCTTCTTCTATGGATGCATTTTTGGAAATGTTGGCCGTAGATTCTTTAGCATTTAGTTTTGCACAAAATGTTGGTTTTAATGATTGGATGCAAAATCATGCTCAACCCGCATATAAACCGATTTCTCGTCAAACCGCTAAAAGAAAAATGATGCATAAATATAAAATTCATAAAGAAGAATTGATTAAATATTTTATGGACAACGGTGATATTCAAGAGTTTTAGCATTACGAGTTTTCAACGAACAACACACCGCCCAAAACATTGCCCGTTTGATTGCAAATGTTTTGGAAGAATATAGATTAGTTTCACGAGTTTTTTCAATCGGTTTTGACAACGCCTCCGCTAACACGGCTTCCGTTAGAGATTTAACCAACTATTGTAAGCCGACGATTGGAGGTAAATTTTTTCACATTAGGTGTGCCACTCTTATTTTAAACTTGTGTGTTCAAGACGGTTTAACATACGTTGAACATTTAGTACAACCTATTCGAAATATTCTTAATGAACTTTGGTCTAAAAAAAGTGTACGTACTAAATGGTATGCATATTGTAAACAAAATGTCGTTTATCCTAAAAAATTTCCAAAAGATGTTTGTACAAGATGGAACTCTACTTACAAAATGATTTCCGAATCATATGAATATCGAGAACTTTTAAGTGGTTTTGCCGCACAACATATTGACGGTAATTTTGTTTTCGGTGAATCTTGGATTTTAGCAAAAGATGTAATGGAGGTTTTTAAATATTTTTATGATGCTACTAACACTTTTAGTTATGTTTATACACCAACTTCAAACATATTTTGTTATGTAGCAATTAATATTGCATTTGCAATTCAACAAGGTCTTTTAATTGAAAATATTTCACAAGCTATACGTACAATGCGAACTAAATGGTTGGATTATTATACAACCATTCCCGATGTTTTTCTTGTTGCATTTGTGTTAGACCCAAGACGTAAAATGGATGGTTTAAAACAATTTTTAGAAAGTTATTATGAATTTTTAGGTTTAGAACAACATCCCGATTGTCATGTTTCTACCATAATTGCTAATGTTAGAAAATTATTTGATGAATTATTGGTTCAATATCGTGTTTCCGATCGAGGTCAATCTTCTCAACCCCCTCCTCGTCCTTCATCTTCAAGTTCATCTAAATTTAAATCAATTGCTAGAGATTTGTTTGGCCCGAAAAGGGCAAAAACCTCGTCGAGTTCCAACTCGGAACTCGACGAATATCTAACCATTTCTTTTGAGTTTGCCAATGATGAAGAAGAGGAGGATTTCAACATATTAGAATGGTGGAGCCGACCGGAGAGAATGAGGTTCCCTACCCTCTCAAGGATCGCGGTACAAATTCTCGCCGTTCCCGCCTCAACGGTAGCGGTTGAGCAAACCTTTAGCCGGAGTGATAAGGTGCTCGATCCGACGAGACATGTTGCCCGAGACGTTGGAGGCACAAGTCCTCCTAGCCGATTGGAGGAAAGCGGAAATGCGAACACAAAAGAACAACCTCTCGGTGGAGGAAGGCGACGAAGATGACGACGAGCGACAACAAACGCCATCGGATGTATCGGCGGGAGAGTCCGACTAAGGTAAGGGCCAATCGGGGATATAAACAAAGGTAAGAGAACTACGTGGGCTTTGATTCCTCCTCCCCGAGAGGATACGTAGGCAACCGGGATTCCGGTTCAAGCCCAATTCTTCCCTTTTTTTTTTTTTAAAGTTTAAGACTTAAACTTAAAAAAGAAGAAAATAAACTAATAAAAAAAGGACTTAAACTTAAAAAAATTGGACTTAAACTTAAAGTTTAAGTCCAATTTCTTTAAGTTTAAATCCTCTTTTTATTAGTTTATTTTCTTCTTTTTTAAGTTTAAGTCCTATTTTTTATTAGTTTATTTTCTTCTTCTTTTTTAAGTTTAAGTCCAATTTTTATCTTCTATTTATTTTCTTATTTTTTAAAGTTTATTTCCATTATTTTATTATTATTTTTTTAATAGTGAGGTGACCGACCCGTCTACCCGCCGGGTCTGACCCGTGACCCGGCGGGTCGGCCAGGTACACGGGTCCGGGTTCGGGTCACCCTCCCCAGACCCATGACCCGTGGACATGCTTAATTTCATCCCATAGTTCTTTCGCAAAATCAACATAAGAAAAATTGCTTGCAATTTCTCTCTTCATTGAGTGGATTAGCCAGCATCTCACCATATAATCTGCCCTAATCCACCTCGATATATTATCTTCATCTTCTTTAAGTCTCATACATGATCCATCCACGAATCCTAATTTGAATTAGCTCCAAGAGCCATTCTAACATTTCTCTTCCCGCTTAAGAAATTTAAACCATCAAACAATGTAGACACCAATTGCATACCTGAATTATCAGAGGTAGCAAGGTATAAGATATCATTAGTGTTCTCTGGCATGGATTTGTCAATTATCTAATCATTTGGATTCATGATTGTCGTAATCGAATCGAAATGAACACAGATCTATGCTCAAAGCAACATATGTATCAACAACAACATAATTTGTGATTGAAAACTAAATCTCAATTTGTGGAATTAATAGCTAATCTGTAATTGAACTGGATTACAAAGGAAGGATAGAAATTTTCTCATGAAATTCCCGTAGCTCTGATACCATTTTAACAAGAAGCATATGAACTCAAAAAGTGTATATTGAATCAGTTGAAGGTTTACTGTTACATCGAGGGGTATTAATACTACCTCCTAACAACCTGTAACAACCTCAATTATTTACATAGAAGACCCTCTTATTCATTTATTTACATATGAAGGCTACTACGATAGATCAAACAACTAGACTTGCCGCTGACGCTGCAAGAAGTGCTAATGAAAGAAATAATCCAATCACACTTAGGGCCCGTTTGTTTCCAACTCCGGAAACGGAATGAAAACGAATTTAGTCCATATTTATATCCTTATTCATGAAATTATATGGAATCATTCCTTTTGGTTTAAGACAAAATGCACTTTTTTTTTTTGAAAAATTGTATATAACTCAGCAATGGGATTTACAAGGGTGCCAACTTGGCTCACAGTAAGTTGATCTCTGAGGGATCACAATTACAAAACCAAGAACAAAAGAGAGTGTATGAGCAAATGAGGGTATGAGGGTATGAGCAGTGTGGGTCTCAACATTAAAGTAGCTGAATCCCAAGAGTGGCGGCCCAAGTGATAGAGAGTGTGGATCGATCCTTCCAATGGTGGGATAAATGATTTCTTGTTGCTTGTATGATGTTGTGCGCACAATTAGCTTCACTTGTGGTCTTGTTGTTGTAGGCGATGTCATTTCTAGCCCTCCAGATGAAGTACACGAAGTTGATTATAGCAGCGATCCTGGCCGAGGAGATGAGACAGTGTTTGTGCGGGTTTAAAGTGTCAAGCCAAGACAAAATGCACTTGATTCCCCACATTTTGTTACCCTATAGAGTATCAAAAGTAATCAAACTCTATTCCAATCACTTCAAACCACAAGAAATGATTCCAAAAACTTTCATGAACAAGAGTATACATATGAACTAGATTCGTTTCCATTCCGTTTTCGATTTCGGAGTTAAAACCAAATGAGCCCTTAGAGTTACATAAATTTGAACTTAAGTTTGGATTGATTAATCTACTTGCATCGCATGCTTTCACACGTACAACAATCGAAAGCCTAATGAGACATATGAAGTCATTTTTGCACTTTTTTAGTACAAGTACACAATGTCCCTATTCAAATATTAGACCCAAGTCCTTAATTTTTCGTTAGCTGGGAAGGATATTGATTGGTATAAGTCCTTTTCTTCTATAACTACTTTGGATCAATTGTATGAAGGTTTTGTGAATAAATTTTTTCCACCTAGAAAGATAACTGAATTAAGATCCAAATATTACAAGTTTTACAGTGGTTTCAAAGAGACTATTTATGAGACTTGAGAAATGTTTAATGACTTTTTGCACCAATACGGCAATACCCTTCACATAGGAAATCTACTATTATTCTAGTTTAGTCTTTTTACCAAGAAGTGAATAATATCACTCGATATATAGTTGATACACAAACATGCGGAAGACTTATGACTATGTTCATTGATGAGGCATGATAATTGATTGATAATTTGAGTGATCATGTTAATAAAATTTTAGATCCTAGGGACGCCACAACTAAATTTGTGGGCGTGGTTGTTGTTGTTGTTGAAGCCACACCAAAGGTGACATCTCCAACCTTTGCCAATTGCCTGATAAATATTCCACTCTTAGGACAATTGGAGAAAGTGAACTTCATAAGAGAACACTATGAAGACTTTAATAACATTTTGAAACAAAGTTATGATCCATACACCAAATTCGATTCTAGATGGAAATATTGCCCTAAATTCAGGTATGGAAACATTACAAATGTGAAAAAGCCACAAGTAGCCTCACACTGTAGAAAAAAGAAACTGAACACGTAGGTTTTTTTATAAGATGATTCAGTCACACACAATAGGTGAGAAACATAATGTAGAAAAAAACATAAATATAGTATTGGTCGAGTCGATCGATTGAGTCAACCGACTTGATCAAAGATAATTAAAGGAGAGATATAAGGTTTTTTATAAGTTGATTCACTCAAACACAACCAAAAAACATAACAACAATATAGGTGATTAATAAAGTTACTCTAGAACCCGAATTACAACAATAATTCATGAATAACCATATCCAAAGTCATATAGTCATGCTATGAAAGAAACATTCGTATGCAACTCTCGCATCTTGCATGAAATTACGGTATTAATTTGCCTAGCTCTCGCATCTTGCAAAATAACACCTTAAAACACAAGTAAGCCTAGGAATCATATACGTATAACTCACACATCTTGTATTGGATGATCGTTAGTTTATCATAATATACGAGTTAAGACATAATCAAAGTATCAATAAAACCACAAAAATCATAGAATCATTATGCAAGTCGTGCTCTACAAACATTAAAATAATAAAAAATTATCAAGGCATACAACCAAAGCTTTCCACTTTATTTATCGTGGAACAACATACCATCGAATCTATTTGAGGTACAAATCGAGTCAATCAATGGGCACCGGTTGAGTCAATCTACAAGGGAGATCGAGTCAACCGGTATGACAATTTACCGCGCCCGCGGCAACACAGGGACGCCCCGCGGCGACACTGATTCCAGAGGAACCCTGCCACAGTACCCGCGGCGACACTGTCCCGCCCCGCGGCGACACTGATTCCAGAGGAACCCTGCCACGGCACCCGCGGTGACACTGTCCCGCCCCGCGGCGACAATGATTCCAGAGGCACCCTGTCACGGCACCCGTGGCGACACTGTGCCGTCCCGCTGCGACACTGATCCCAGAGGTGCCCTGTCACCGCCCCGCGGCAACATTGTGCCGCCCCCGCGGTTTGACACCAGAAACGTCAAGAAGATCAACAGTCAAACGTTCCAAATCATTAATGACCCGCCCCCGCGGCCCTTCCATGCCGCCCCGCGGCTCAGTTGAAGATGGAGCGTTTTGCTTTAAACCGCCCCCGCGGCTCCCAGATCCGCGCCCCAGTTATGCAACAGTCGTAATAAGTTTGGCTGTTTAGACTCTCACTTTATGGAATTTAAAGTGACGGTTTGGGCTGCCTATTTACTGCAACTTAGTGTCCTAATTAGTATAAATAGAGATGCTAGGTTAGTGTTAGAATATCTTATTTTCACCTCATCACATCAAAAACACTTTTATTTTCTTTGTTTTGCTTTGTTCTCTATGGAGAGCTAAGCACCTTTAGTTGTGCTTGACATTGGAAGCTCTCGACATAGATCTGGTTGTAAGTTTTATAATTGAAGTTGTTATTCCATAATGATTTGTGTTATGTTCTTGTACTTAAATTCTTGATTGTATCTCACCCTCTATCTAACTTGATCATCTAGGTACTTGGGTCTTATCCAATGTGCTAGGAATTGTGGTTCCGGGTTCGAGTCATCTTTCTAGTAGCAAACACGTTTACATAAGCGGGTTGCAAGTGTAATTCGTGAGTGGAACATAACCACATGATTTTAGTAACGGGTTGTTTCTAAATCATGTGTCTCTTTATCTTTATTTGAATGCTATTGTTAAAATCTGATTCTGTAGGTTTACGAGTTAGGATTAACAATAAGTAATATCGGGGCTGGTTGAACCGGTAATTAAATACGATCGAGATGAGAACAAACTTTGGAATAAACTTCATGAAAACAATGATCAACCATATCTTATGTTGAAGCGGATAATTGTCAAGTGCAACGTTTTCTTAAAATCATTGAAATCAACTTCTTGTTTGCTTTGCCTACTTGTCACTTTAACAATCACAAACCCCCTTGGTTACATATAATTGATAGTTTAATCACACTTGTGCTTTATTTACTCTCTCTATCTCTTGGGTTTGACCCTTACTTAATCACTATACTTGTTTTAGTATTGAGTTCGGAAATTATTTTGATAAGATAAAAACGACCTAAGGAAAAGATCTTGTCACTCTTCCAATTTGTGAGTATCCTTTTACTCCTATCCATTTATATTCATTGAGTACAATATATGATTTAAGTACAGGGGTTCTCACATTTGGATTCATCATTGATATTTATTTTTAGACCCTTTTCCCTCTCGCCTTTGCAAAAATAACACTATCATCTGCAAAAAAAGATGTGAGTCGCAAGGATCGGAAGGTGCAATTCGGATCCCATGCAATCTACCCCTACTATCACTTTCCCTAAAGAGGTTAGAAAGACTTTAAGCACAAATAAGGAATAGAAAAGGGGACAAAGAATCTCTCTACCAACGACCTCTCACAGAGTAAAAGGAAGCGTTGAAAAACCTTCAACCAATACTAAAAAAGTGACAAACGACACACACCGGCCTGATCATTATTCCAACCTACCGATCATCACAACCCATAACTCTCATACTTTTCTCAAGGACCATTTCAGCCTATCATAAACTTTTGTCAAATCTAACTTCAATGTCATAAAACCTGGATTCTCATCTCTAGTTTATATTTAATGAAATACTTGAAAGAATGTTAATAAATTATCAGTAATAAGACGTCTAAGAAAAAAGACACTCAGGTTGAGAGAAATACTTTACAAGACACAACTTCAGTCTATTAGGCAACAATTAGCAATGATCTTATAGAGCACGTTACATAAATTGATAGGTCAAAGATCCCTCATACAACTAGAATTATTCAACTTGTGGATAAGAGAAATGAAATGATGATTTAAAGTTGTAGGGAAATGTGCACCTTCAAAAATATTAGTGATGAATTTAGTGATATCCTTGCCGATAAAGTGATAATGTCCCAACGACATTGGAAAAAAAGAGCGGGTAAACCAACCGGACCGGGATACTTGGTAGGGTGCATGTCGAAAAGTGCAACCTTGATTTTCTCCTCCGTACGGGATCAACAAAGACACATTATCAGCCGAACTGATTTTGTGACTAGGAGATGTACTCATATACAGAACATCAGTCAGCTTTGATGCGAATAAAGCCCGTAAGCCATGGTGAAAATGTCAGCAAGTTGGAGAGTAGGAGGAACATGCTCCGTTTTAATGAAACCTTTTTGAACTTCATCTCTAACAAAGTGGCAACCTATACGAAGATTTTTTTTTTTTTTGAAGACAATTGATGTATATAAATATCAAGAAGGGATTTTACAAGGCTACTAGCCTGAGATTACAAAGTGCAAGAGAGTAGTAGAAAGAGAACAACAGTGAGGGGTTTTTGGAGCATTTAGATGAGGTGAATGCCAAGAATGCTGGCCCAGGAGGTAGAGGTGTCCGATCTGTCAGTCCAGTGGCAAGAGACGTGAGACTTGGTGAAGTTGATGATGTTGTGCGCACAAGTAGTAGGGTGGGTATGTGCTTGGTTGTAGATAAGATCGTTACGGGCTTTCCAGATGAAGTATATGAAGCTAGTGATGGAGGAGATGCGGATGTGGGTGATCAGATCATGCTTATGCGCCTTTGAAGAGTCAAAGTGACTGAACCAGCTCCAGATGTTGGCTTGGTAAGGGTAAGGTTGAGGGGTTCTGGTCCAATTAGAGATAAGATCCATAACAAGGGATGAGTAGCTACAATGATGGAGGAGGTGGGTCTCGTCCTCCGGATGAGCGTTACAAAGTCTGCAGGTATTATTATCAACAATGTGCCAATCCAAAAGTTTGGAGAGAGTTGGTAGACGGCCAAGAATGGCCAGCCAACCGATGAAGCTGCACTTGGGTGGGCAAAGTTTTCCCCAGATAATAGCAATCCTATAATTGGGGGAGGGAAGCGGGAGGTTCCAGCAAAGATCATAAGCCGCAGTGGTAGAGAACCTACCGTTAGATTTGGTGGTGTGAGAGATGAAGAGAGTGGGGGAGACCTTAGCCAGGATCTCGTCACGAACCCTGAGGATATTGGACCAGATGTTACTGCAGTTGTAGTTAGGAGAACATGTCCAGATAGAATAACCTTTAAGAAGGTTGTCGTTAGCCCAGGTGGCCCAGAGACTTGGAGGAGAGTTCGAGATTGAGTGGTCAAGCTCGAAGATAAGGCTTGAAAGACAGGCTTTGTTCCAGGACAAGGCTTCCTTGAAACCAAGCCCCCCATCAGTCTTGGGAGTGCAGACCGTATTCCAAGCAACCAGTGCCCGGGAGCTGGAACAGTTGCCGGCCCAAAGGAAGGATCTCAGGAGACCTCTAATCTTGGACATGATCAAACAAGGGATAAGGAGTGTAGAGCACCAGTAGTTTTGAATGGCATAGAGAATTGAGGAGATGAGCTGCTTACGACCAGCATAAGAGAGATTGCGAGCACTCCAAGAGTTAATTTTATTGGTGATTTTGGTGATGAGTGGAGCGAACTCGGCTTGGCTAAGCCTTTTACTCCCAACAAGGATGCCAAGGTAAGTGAATGGCAGTGATCCCAGAGAAAGACCGGAAGAGGTAATGATATGGTCTCGATCAGCCGTTTGAATTCCACCAGTGAAGATGGATGACTTCGCATGGTTGATAAGGAGCCCAGAATAGGAGCCAAAGGCATCCAGGGTGCTCAGCAGGATGTTGACAGATGTGTGGTCCCCTCGACAGAAAAGCAGAAGATCATCCGCGAAGCAGAGATGGGTAATTCTTGGTGATGCACACTTGGGGTGAATATTGAAGTTAGGTGTTGCAGTGTTTATTTTGATCATAGAGTTGAGGACCTCCATAGCGATGACAAAGAGGGGGGGCGAGAGTGGGCAGCCTTGCCTAAGCCCTCTCGAGCCCTTGAAGAAGCCACATAGAGAGCCGTTTAGGTTGATGGAGAATGAGGAGGTGGTGATGCAGGCAGCAATCAGATTGATGAACTTTCTGGGGAAGCCCATTCTGGCTAAGCAGTGAAGTACGAAGTTATGGTTGATCATGTCGAAGGCTTTAGAGATGTCAATCTTAAGAGCGCATCGGGGAGAGATATGACTCCGGTTATATTTTTTGAAGAGCTCCTGACATATAAGAATGTTGTGCTTAATCAAACGACCTTTGACGAAAGCCCCTTGGTAGTTTCCGATGATGGAAGGTAGGGTAGAGTTGAGCCTATCTGCAAGTAACTTGGCTATCACCTTGTATGTAGTGTTGCAGCAGGAGATTGGACGGTAATCGGAGGGGAGAGTTGGGTTGGGCTTTTTGGCAATGAGGGTGATTGAAGTGTGATTAACCATGGGAGGCATGAGACCGGAAGAGAGGAATTGTTGGATGGCTTCAGTAAACAGATCCCCAATCACGCTCCAAGATTTTTTATAGAAGAAGGAGTTGAATCCGTCCGGACCAGGGGATTTGCAATCGCCAATATTGAAGAGCGCAGAACGGATGGCATCGTTAGAGAAGCCATTATCAAGGAGGATCAAGTCTTCAGGCGTGATAGTAGGCAGGGTGCAATCCGGAAAGAGATCCGAGGGGTTATCCGGGGTGATAGGGTTGAGGATCATGGAGAAGTGGTTAACAAGTATTGCAGTTATTTTTCCAGGGCAGTAAGTGGGACCACTCTCAATATTGAATGGGTCAAGGATATATTTGATTGCATTTTTTGCTCTTCTGGTGGTTACACTCTTGAAAAAATATCTCGAGCATTGATCACCGTTCTTCACCCAGGAAGCTTTGGAAAGTTGCGCAAGAGTGGACCTGAGGCGATTGGAATCAGTGTTGAGGTTGTGGGTTAACGAACGTTCTTCATCCAAGAGGGCGTCATTCAAAGGGTCGTTTTTGAGATTGGATTGGGTGCGGTCAAGCTTGTCTTTGTGATCATCAATGGCTAAGAAGAGTTTCTCCATGGTCAAACTCGGGAACTTTCTGAGGGTTCTCTTAAGTCGCTTTAGGTTAGAGTACAAGCAGCCCATCGAGCCAAGGCAGCGAGCAGAATGAGGGAGAGCCCATGAATTTTTCACTTCAGTGAGGAAGTGTTCATGTGAAGCCCATGGGTTGCTGAATCGGAATTGCCGTGGAGGGGCCTGGTCCTTGGGATCAATGGAGAGAATTGCTGGAGAGTGGTCGGAGATGTTTGGGTTGTCGAACAGGACCTCAGAGAGAGGGAAGGTGGTCCCCCAGGGAGGGTTGGTTATAATTCGGTCGAGCTTGCACCAGATTCTAGAGGCTGATTGTTTGTTATTCCAAGTGAAGAAGTTACCGGAGAAGGTATGATCATGAAGATTGTTGCGAGTGAGGCAGTCAAGGAGCTCCTTGGAGGGTTGGGTAGTGTTTTGGTGTCCGGAAGAGAGCTTTTCAGATGAGTGGAGGAGGGTGTTGAAATCACCAAGAAGCACCCATGGGGTGTTAGGGACCAGAAGGCTAATTGTGTCAATGTTAGTCCAGAGAGGGGCTCTGTCGTCAGGAAGGTTGTGTGCGTAGACGAAAGAGCACTCGAAGGGAGGGGAGTTAGGCGGGGTGAGGGGGTGAATGGTGCAGTGTATGAGCTGGTTGTTTATGAAGGTTGGAGATAGGTTCAGTGCAGATGGATCCCACCAGAGCCAGATTCGGCACTTGGAGTGGGGATCAAGGGGAATGTTTGAGATGTTAGTCCAACTTGGGATGAGGGGGGAGAGGGAGATAAGCTTATCATGAGAGAGTTTTGTTTCTAATATTGCGATGAGGTCGAGGTTTTGCTTACGAACCAAGTCACGAATAGCCATATGTTTATTCGGATGGTTCATGCCTCGAATGTTCCAGGAGCAAAGTTTAATCGACATGGGGTGGGGTTTGGGTTTGGGTAGCGTCCTTGCTGCTATCCATTGGGGTATGAGTTGTTTGGTTTAGATTGAGTGGGGGGTCAGAGGGAAGAGTGATTTGTGGGTTGGAGGGTGAGTCGCTTTGGATTTGGATGGGCGGGATTGGGGTGATAGTAGGGTTTAAGGTGTCAGGGAGGTTTATGGTTTCAGGAGGGATAAGGGGTAGGGAAGGGGGGGGGGGGC
>BSUD01000002.1:7143043-7160600 GCA_033239045.1 Fagopyrum esculentum | reverse complement strand
GGGGGGGGGGGGGGGGGGGGGCTTAGTGATTGTTTTGGAGGCGTTTGACAGCCCGGCGGAGAAGGCAGCGAATGGATGCTTTGAGTGCTGCAGAGGGAGAGATATGCGTTGGGAGTCGTCCGGTGTGGGAAGGATAGGAGGTGGGCGCTTGGTTTTGGGGAAGGGGTCTTTAGGTTTAGGCGATGGGTTGCATTTGTGCCCAAAGACGTTGCATTTTGAACAGTGGTCAGGCAGCCATTCAAATGTGATTTTTTGAGTGATTTTCTCACCATCCGGACCCAAGAGGGTGATCTCTCGAGTGAGTGGTTTGGAGGCAGAGATTTCGACTAGGATCTTTGCGTGCCCCAACCGGTCATGGTTTGTAGAGCATTGATCAGTTAGCAGTGGGACACCAATAGCCGAGCCAATTTTTGCTAGCATGTTTGGGGACCAGAACCTATAGTCAAGATCATACAGTGAAGCCCATATTGGGATAGATGTGAGGCTGGCATATGAAAGCTCCTATACGAAGATGCTTGGTGCGCTCATGGAAGACAGGGTTGACAACTAAATGCTGAGCAAATTTTTTGTCACGGTACAAAGCAAACGGACAAGAAAGGAAAACATGAAGATCGAGGAGAATACCATCAAGCCAAATGACCTCACTAGTGGTCATGGACATAGCACTATATTTACCATCAATGGAGGACTTGCTAATAATTTTCTGTTTCTTGGTTTTCCAAGAGACAAGTGACTTACCAAGGAAGAGACAATAACTTGTGATGGAACGGCAAGAAAATGGGCAAGAGCCCCAATGAGCATCATTGTAAGAAACGAGAGAAAGAAAAGATTGCTTGGGGTAAGCAAGAGCATAGTCCATTGTACCTCTAAGATAAATTAGTATATATGTGGCAACATGCCAATGAAGGACACGAAGAGAGGCAAAAAACTGGCTTAGTTGCTAGACAATATAAGCAATGCTTGGCTGAGTAAGAGAGAGATAAAGAAGATGCCCAACTAGTCGTCTATAAAATTTTGGATTAGGAAAGAGATCTCTTGAATATGGAGAAAGATAAGTATTTTGTTGCATGTGAAAATTGACAATTTTGCATGTAAGCATTTGAGTATCATGAAGAATATAATGAATATACTTCATCTGATAGATGAGTAGACCAGATTGATCACGAGTAATCTCCATGCCAAGAAATAATCTAGCATTGACAAGATATTTGATGGTGAAAGCCTTATCAAGAGAGTGTTTGAGAGAAAGAATGTCAGATGGAACATCACCAGTGATGAGAACATCATCAACATAAATCAATACAACTGTGATGCCAAGAGTAGAGTGTTTGACAAACAAGGAGTAATCTTGGCAAGATTGAACAAAGTGAAATTGAAGAAGATGTTTTGTAATATCAATATTCCATTGCCTACTAGCTTGCTTAAGTACATAAAGAGACTTTTTCAATCGACAATCATGGTCAGGGGGAGCTTTGGTGTAGCCTTAAGGAGGAAACATAAAAACTTCTTCATCAAGAACGCCATGAAGGAAAGATTATTAATGTCTAGTTGGTGAAGAAGCCAATCTTTAGCAATTGCTGAAGCCATTACCACACGAAGGTAGCAAATTTTGCTATTGGAGAGAAAGTATGTTTATAGTCCTTATATTTGATATAGCTGTATCCTTTGGCAACCAAGCATGCTTAATTTATATTGTTAGTCCCATCATTGAAAATTATCAAGGAGCTTTTGTTAAAGGAAGGTCTATTAGACACAACATCATTATCTGTCACGAGATCTTCAAGAAGTATAATCGTCGCCATATCTCTCCAAGATGTGCTCTCAAGGTCGAGCTCTCTAAAGCTTTCGACATGATTGATCACCGGTTTGTCATAAACTGCTTGGGAAGGATGGAATTCCCTATAGATTTTATTCGACTCATTGATGAGTGAATCTCTTCTCCAACCTACTCCATAAACTTGAATAGCTGTCTTAATGGCTTCTTCAAAGGGTCAGAGGACTTAGGCAAGGTTGTCCACTCTATCCTCCTCTATTCACCATTGCTATGAAAGTTCTCTCATCGATGATTCATGTTAACACTACGAATCCTGACTTCAATATTCATCTCAAGTGTGCATCTCCACACCTCACACATCTATGTTTCGTTGATGATCTCATGCTATTCTGCATAGGCGATATTACTTCTATCAATATCATGAGAAGCACTCTCAATTCTTTTGGGCTCTATTCAGGATTGCACTTAAACCCTTCAAAGTCTTCTATCTATATTGGTGGACTCTCCCCTCAGGACCGTGACCACCTCTCAAACACTTTTGGACTCCCTTTGGGCTCTCTCCCGTTCACCTATCTTGGCATTCCTATTGGCAGCAAACATCTTAGCACGTCGGAGTACCTCTCTCTCATCACAAAAATCACAAACAAGATTTACTCTTGGAGTGTTAGAAATCTCTCGTACGTTGGTAGATAATAGGTTATTTCTTCTATTTTTATGACCATCAACTTTTACCGGTGCTCGGTTCTCCTGATTCCTCCCACCATCGTTCTTCAAATTAGAGGTCTTCTTCGATCATTTCTTTGGTCGGGTAAGACGTCTAGCCCTCATCTTTTAGTGGCCTGGAATGTTGTCTGCACCAGCAATGAGGAGGGTGGTCTTGGTTTCAAGGAGCTTCTCTATTGGAACAAAGCCTGCATTTCCCAGCTTATCTTTGAACTGGATCAGAACCATCAGAGCCTGTGGTCCGATTAGGTGAACAAAAAAATTCTTCAAGATCAATCTATTTGGTCTTACGCCGCTAACTATAAGCATAGTCACATTTGGTGTATGATCCTTAATGTTCAGGAAGAGATCTTAGCCTGCGTCAACGCTGCTCTTTTCCCCAACCTCACCACTAAGCCAAACGATGCTTTCTCCACTGGTGCAACCTACAACCTCTTGAAGAAGATCCTATACCCTGATCCTCCTTACTGCCTCGGTATCATTTAGAGAAGTATCAACATTCCAAAATGCAGTTTTATTGCGTGGATTGCAAGTCATAATCGGCTCCCGACCCTCTCCAAGCTTCTATCTTGGAACGTGATCCAGGACGATGCTTGCAAGCTTTGCTGCTCTCATCCTGAAGATGAGAATCACCTCCTCCATCTATGCATCTTCTCTACCGTTATTCTCGACCTCATCTCCAGGTGGTCTAGACAACCTTCCCCTTACCCTTACAACAATGATATTTGAAATTGGCTTAGATCGCTCAAACCTCACAAGCATGACCTTGCTACCCATGTTCGTATATCTTCGATCACCTGCTACATTTACTTCATCTGGAAGGCGAGAAATGATTTCATCTGTAACAAGTAGTCCACTCACCCCGCCATGTGTGCCCATAATGCAATTCCAGCCACAAAGAACTCCACCTCTAGTCATTGGAAGGATAGATCTCAAAACTCTCTCATGTGGGCTAAGTTACTTGGCATTCATCTTTTATAATTCTCGTAATCTCTCTGCTATGTCTCTTATTATGGTCTAGTATACCCCCTGTAAATCCTTTTCTTATAACCTTAAAAAAAAATTGTCCATCATGCCTATATTTGAGCTTATAAACCCACTTGGAATTAATTGTAGATTTTCCCGAAGGTAGAGAAAGTATGTCCCAAGTATCATTGATCTTAAGAGCATGAAGCTCTGTTGTCATAACTACAATCCATGGAGGAGAATCCTTAGCATGAGAATAGCTAGAAGAATCAAAAGAATTGATGACATTGCAAAATGCATGGACAAAGTCAGGATAATGAGAAGAGAGATTAAATTGAGCAACGGGGGCCATGGAATTGCAGGCATAATCCTGAAGGTATGAGGGGCGTGTTATGGTACGAGTAAGACGATAGGATGATATAGGAGATGTTGGAGAAATAATTACTAGAGGTGAAGGAATGATTAAAGAAGAGGATGAAGATGGTGTAGGAGATGTAAAGGGGACAAAGATAGGGTTAGCAAAGGCATCAAGAGATGGTGTAGAGGAAAATGAAGAAGATTGAAGTGTTTGTTGGAAAGAAGGCGTATGATCCACATCTGGAGCTGGAGAGATTAGAGGAAGAGGAGTGAAAGAAGGTGGTATAAGGTCAGGGGAGGAAGAAAGTTTGAAAGGAAAAACGTGCTCATGATATATGACATGGCAACTAATGATAATTTTGTTGGTTTGAAGGTTGAAGAGCTTGTAAGATTTTTGTCCAGGTGTATAGCCAAGTAATATGCAAGGAGTGGAAACAGGTCCAAACTTTTCCTTGCGAGGAAGAAGGTTAAAAACAAAGGCAACCAATGACCCATAGGCGATTGTAAGGGGCTTGATGTTTTGTAAGATCTCAAATGGTGACTTTCATGCAATTACAGGTGAGGGAATTAAGTTGATTAGGTAGGTAGCAATGAGAATACACTCTCCCCAAAAATGAAGAGGTAGACTAGCATGAAGTCTAAGTGCTCGAGCAATTTCAAGCAAGTGTCGATGCTTGCACTCCACCCTACCATTCTGTTGAGGAGCATATGGAGTTGAACGTTGATGAACAATGAATGAAGCAAGGAAGAATTCTTGAAGCTGAAATTGCAAGAATTCAACTCCATTGTCTGATCTAATAGTCTGCACCTTTGTGTGAAACTGAGTTTTCACATAAGCCAAGAAATTAGTAATAATCTTGAACACCTGTTTCTTATTAGACATTAGAAAAGTCCAACTGCATCGTGTATAATCATCCACTATGGTCAAGAAGTATCTAGCACCACACAGAATAGGAGTGTGATATGGCCCCCAGATGTCAACATGAATTATGTTAAAAGCAGATTGAGCATATGACTTACTAATAAGAAAAGACAATCAATGTTGCTTAGCCAAAATCCAAGCGTGGCATTTTAATTCTTACAATTTGGAAGTCAGACAAGTATCAACATGATGTAATTTTGACAAAGACAAATGACCTAGTCGATCATGAAACAAAGTCATGTCACAATACTTATTATCAAGTGTAGTAGCAGCATATGTCAATTTCTGAAGATTAGAAAATCCAAGCTTGTAAAGATCTCCTTCCTTGTAACCAGTAGCAATGAGGGATTCATTGATATGGTCCTGAAATAAATAGGAGTTGTGAGTGAAAGTAACCTTCAAAGGTAAATCATTAATCATTCTAGCGACAGAGAGCAAATTATGCGTGAAGTGTGGCAAATAGAGCACATCATGAAGTGTGATGGTAGGTGATAAGATCACAGTCCCACGGTGACAGACTTCTTTAGCTGAATCATCAGGAAGCCCGATAAGAATAAGTTTATCAAGCATGTGTAACATGGAGAAATAATCTTTGCAAAAAGTGATATGGTATGTGGCTCTAGAGTCCACTATCCATGTACACATATTGAGTGCATTGCTCACAAGGTGAGAGATAATACATGCAAAATTAATTGAAGCAGTGGATTGTGTCCATTATTAACTTGTGTACGTACTTTTGGATAGACTGTATTCACAATTGACTGTTGGATTCATAAATGATGAAGAAGCTTGTGAATTTGAAAGCTCGAGAGGATTATCACTAACAGAAACTTCCAAATTGTTAGCTAATCCGAAATAATGAATATTAACACGAGAGAATTTCTCATCTTTGGATTTGAATTCTTTATACCACTCAAGAATTCCTGTAACATTGAAACAAGCTTCTCTTAAGTGTCCCTTCTCCTTGCAATATGTGCACTAGGGGTGAGCATCTCCGGATATCCGATCCGATCCGACAAACTTTAAAAAGTCCGATCCGAGAACACCCGGATATCCGACAGTTTTATCCAGACGGATATCCGGTCCGAAGATCCGATCCGGATATCCGATCCGATCCGGATATCCGATCGGATCCGGATATCCAATCCGGACATTTATTCTTAGAATAGTCGGATATATCCGATCCGACTTTTTCCTCTAAACCCCAATCCGTATCCGATCCGATGATCCGTAAATTTTGTCCGGATTGGATCAGACTCAGATCACCAATTGTCGGATATCTTCGGATTCGGATTTTTCCGGATCGGATCTTCGGATTAGCGGATCAGATTAGTCGGATCGGATATTTTTGCTCAGCCTTAATGTGCACATTGTCCATCTTTTCTTTCTTAAAATCTCTCATACTACCTCATGCCTATCTATAAGGAATAGATCTAGACACAACAAGAGCATCATGTGCAGGTAAAGCATGACAAGTAATTTCTTTATGCTTTTCTACTTGAAGAATCATATGAAAAACTCAATTCATTGTAGGCAGAGTGTCTAAGGAAAAAATGTTACTACGAATGTGCTCAAATTGCTCATTCGGTCCCATGAAAAACTGCATAACATGCAATTTTTCCCCTCTCTCTGATATTTTCCTTAAGCAAATCACAACTACAATTGACTATGCCTCGACAAAGACATGAAGGAATAACATCAACTAACAACATTTCATCCCACAATTTTTTCAGTTTTCCATAGTATAATCCTACTGTGGTATTATCTTGTTTTTAGATGCTAGATCTTTGCGGATTTGGTAAATTAGAGGAGCATTAGATACCTCAAATCTCTCGATGATGTCCTCCCAAAACTCCTTTGAAGATTCTACATAAGTGAACATTTCAGCAACTTCTGACTTCATTGAATGCAAGATCCAGCATCTGATCATATATTCAGCTCGAATCCATCTGGTAAGCTGGGTCTTCATCTCCAACCGCAGGTTTTGCACATGAAGCATCAACAAAACCTGGCTTCTGTTTGGCTCCTAGTGCCATTCACATGCTTCTTCTCCAGGATATGAAGTTTGAACCATTGAAAAGGACTGAGCCTAAGTTGCAATTCAGGATTGTCCGAATTGGACCAATACAATGAATCATTCATATTGTTGGTCATATTTCGATCCAGATTCGCTTTCTATTAGCCATGAATTTTGAAGGAAAAGATGAGCAACGGTATGTATAAATGTTTGTATGAGAATTACGTGTTTACTTGGAAAAAATAGAGATCAGAAATGATAAAGGGAAGAATGATGAATTGAAACAAGTCGTGTATTCTTCTAAAAGGAAATGCAAGCGTATATATACAAGGTATAGGGCTATATATTTGTTAAGAGTTTGTTAGCCTTTAGGCTTTCTTACAAAAGTATTCCTTTTATTCTATGTAATATCAATCATATAGCCTATAGAAAGCAGCGGTGGCGGTGGTCATGATTGACGTAGTCACCACGGCGCCGAATAGCTTCTAGGGTTTTAGACAACACCAATCCATTTCAGTAGACCAACTTGCAACCATTAGACATAAACTTTATCAAGACTTTTATTACTTTTTGCTCGGTGACCATCACTTTAGCTCCAAAACCTTTTCAAATCGTTCTACATACCCACTTTATAATTTAAACATATCAAATTCAATCAAACATTAAGAGTTTGTGATCATTAAAGTCACATACTAATCGAGAGTATACATCCCAGCCCAACATTTAGCATACTAATTTGCTCGAGAACACAATTTTTTTTTTTTGGTGGGAATTGCTCGAGAACACAATATTCTAACATAATTAAGGAATATAAGTGGAAAAAGAAGAACGTAAAGGTGCAAGTTTTGCTATTGCAGAACCGGAAACTCATAAAACAATATATTTGAATACAAAGTGTAATTGTCAGAAACATGAGAATTTTGCAATAAACTTGCACATTCAAACAACATACTACATAAGTAGCAAATTAGGAGTAAACATCAAATCTTAGGACAAACTCATGGTACGTGCCCTACATATGGGCATGCAAAGGAAATAAAACTCAATACAAACATGTTATAATAAGCTTAAAGATCAACAGAAATGAATATCACGTCAAGGACAAAGCTTTTGTCGCGAACCCTAGGGACGAACAAGTCGTTCGTGTGACTAGGCAGAGTCTGCGGAATGCTGGGAAGCAGCGGCGTGTCCGGAGCCAACCTTGACACTCCTTTCGTTCCTACTAGTCATTGAAAACTGAATACTCTTCTCATGAAGGTTCAGCTCTCTCTCAGCCTTAGTGTATTCTGAGAAGTAGTAATCTTCCTCAGTGTAATCTTTAATGGGACCCCAAAGCATGCCACCCCATTGGCCGAAGTATATGAAAGCTATTGGTACAGTACATGCTATCATCATGATCCCCATGTAGACGATCCCTTTCTCTGTAGGGTATTTTGATCCTGTGAAGAATATGTATTGAGTTAACACTGCCCCAATGTTGCCTCCTGCTCCTGTCATCCCTGAAACCACGCCAAGTGCCCTGCAATATATATATTTTTAATTTACTTCATAAAATCAACGTATACATATTAATTGGTGGTACGTTACGTTTTTATTAGCTAAGGTTCCTTCCTTGTGATTGGAACTTCTATTTGTTTGGTCAACTTTGAAAAGTCAACGTATACATATTTATAAACGGTGAAGGAATCTTCTACATAGCATGGAATCTTTCATGTATTTTAGTATAATATTGATACAACAAGATTTTGTAATGATTTTTAGTGACTTTTAAGCATAGAGATTTAAAATTATAAATGTTTTATCTAGATAGCATCATCAATTTTTAACATTTTTTAAACATCCTCAAGATATCATTGGTAAACATTTCTCAACAAAAATGAACCGAAATCCGGTTATTAAGTATTCGATTTATATGCATGACTATCTATATCCGTAGTATGTCGTTGGAAGGAGAGTTCACGGGTCGGAAGAGGAGGAGCTTGTATAGACCAAAATCTTGTATGTAACTATAGATCATGTAACTTTTAGGGTTTTTTATTTTGGGCTAAAGTTGCTATTAGGGTTTCAAAGAAAAATGAAACGTAGTTGTAATATTACCTTCTAGAGACGAAGGGAACCACTCCAAAGGTAAGGCCACAAGCAGCTTGGATGAAGATGGAGAAGACGACCATGACAACAATGGATCCAATCAAAGAGTGATCAAGAAGACCAAGAACAATACAAAGAACACCACTCAAAGTCTGGACAATCCACCATGACCACAACCTTCCCCTCATTCCGTACGTTTTACTCATGTAATCCGACAAAAACCCACCACCGGGACGAGCGAAGAAGTTGGCGAGTCCGAAAGAGGCGGCAATGATCCCGGCTGTGTGAATCTTCAAGTTAAACTTGTCATAGAAATACTGCGCAATGATATTGTCGATTGTCAGCTCAACTCCAAGAGAGTATCCGTAACACAAAGCCGTGATCCATGCACGGTAGTTCGACACAGCATGAAACAAGATCTTTGAAAACTTCTCCTTCTTCATCTCACCGGATTTCTTCAACTGTCGGTAGTTTCCGTCGGGGAGATCCTGCCCGAATAACATGACGGCGAAGGCTGACGCCGTTTGGAGAGCTCCCGGGATGAAAAACGCGATTCGCCATGATATGAAGTCTGTTGAACCCATTTTTAAGATGATGTCGTAGACGAGTGGCATGATGAGATGGGTGGCTCCGCCTCCGAGATTACCCCATCCGGCGGCTATGGCATTCGCTCGGGCGACTAGTGGCGGAGAGAACATGGAACTCATCCAGAATGATGTTGACACGAATGTTGCCAGGCAGAATCCTGTGAAGAAGCGGACCAGCAAGTATCCCATCGCGGAATCCACTACCTGTTGACAATTAGTTATACCCAATTTTATTTCTTTAATAAAGACTCGTTTGGTAGGTGGGGAACGGAAACAAAATGAAATCGGATAAGGGTAATGAAAGGAAACGAAAATGATAGGATTTCTTTTATGGGTTAAAAAGACATCTAAGTAAATATAGTTTTGATTGAGTACGTACCGAGGTGCAGTAAACGGCAGGGGCGGTGATGAGGGTTAGAAGAGCAGAGGCAAGACGAGGGCCCACAAGATCACAAGCACTCCCCATGACAAGACGGGAGAAAACCACCCCGGAAACGGACGCAATACCCGCATTTCCAATATCGGTGGCAGTGAGACCGAGGTTGTCACGGATGATGGGAAGAAGCGGCGGCGCAGCAAATGAAGAGACGAAACACGCAAAGAATTGCACCCATGATAGGTGGAAGGCTCGCATATGAGGATTTGCTACCGAAAATAGCTTGAATTGTGTTGACTTATGCTCCGCATCCACATCAAGTTCGAACTTTCTCGGTTCAGCCATGTTTAATCGAACCGGATCGGATTGGGTCTTTTAGACGCTAGCTAGCTTCTTAACTAGAGTTGTTTTTTGTTGTTTTATGAAACTCATTGAGAATAGACTGATTATATAGTTGAAATCTTGATCATCAGTTTGTCTTTTCACTTGGATGGTCGGACATTTTTAAATTACATTATATTTGATGTCTATCATGGCTGATTCAATCATTTGAAAGATTCATGTGTATAGTTGGAAATAATTGAGGTATCTCTAGATCCAATTGGAGGATTCTAATGGTGGCAATCGTGGCTCTTTGTACTTAACGAATAAGACATCATTACATATTTATTCCGTACCTGATCTACTCCTTATAGAGTCAAACTATTCGTTCGATATTTGCAAGAGAAATTGCGATTATTGTATTTTATTTTAATCATTTTCTTTTTGTCTTTTCAATTTTGCACACAGGCATTGTTAATTAGTTTATATATTTGTTGTTGTAATTTATGGTTGCTTCTATCCTTTCCAAGATTGCTTTTATCCTTCCCAAAGATACGGCGACTATTTGTACTAGAGGTACAACTACTACTAATTAATCAACGGAAAGTTCAGTTTGTATACCGACCAGGTTTTGCTAGAATACAAACCATAACCATAAAAGATTAGATTTTATTTTCAGATTGTGTTTAATACGAAGTAGAAGATTGTGGTTGTTATTTTGGAGATTATGCTTGTTGTCTTAGAAACTCTTCTCATAAAACAGGATTTATTTTATAATTTCTTCTTATATAAAACCACGACCACAATTCTAACAACAACCACACCTATACCATAACCACAACCTCATATCTAATATACAAAAGATACTCTTAGTTTGGAAAATGATTGTAGTATATTTTAGTTATGGTGTTTTGAATTTGTTTTAGTTTATTTATCTCAATATCTATATGTGTAGCATTTTATGGATTCCAGTAGTGTTTTCACATTTCATTCCAAGTGCCCAAAACATAATCAGATCTCACTCATCCAAAATGGGTAAAAATAACCAATTTCCATTCACCCAAAATCAATAATAAAAAAATTCCGGTTTCTGCTCATCCAAATTCACGAATTTATGGCAACAACTCTAATGCCAAGCTTCCTTCTCTCAGATCTATCTCCTCTCCTCTCGTCCAAAATCAAATTTTCCGTCCCTTTAAATCTAATTTTACTAAACGCATATCCAATGTATTTTTTAAACTCCAAATCTAAAATAATTTCTTTTAAAACATCAACCATAACCCCAACCTAACTACAAATCATAACCGCAAGTCCAAATCTGATTTTACTAAACATGGTTGTTTTGTCAAGTTGGTAGTTTTTAAAACCTTAGCTTGACGTTTTTAAAATAAAATTCTTAAAGGTTTTCCATAAGGAAAAACTCTAGTGTCTTGATTCGAACTGACGCTTGGTGTTATTTAAAATGCCCTTTTGGTAAAGAAAGGATTAAAATATATCTCATTTATAAGTCAAGGACTTTTAATTTTCTACTTTCTATAAGTAATCAATAGGTTTTGATGATTGAAAATTTTCATATGAATATTTTAGCATTTGTTTGAGTTTAAGTTTTAGGACAAAAGAGGTCCACACAAGGACATTCCAGTCCGACCTTCGAATTCATGGTAGGGATGTCCGAACTCAAACAAGAAGAACACCTACAAACTGTGAGTATCTCAAAGGGTTTCCGAGTTATTTATGAAAAGACAACGACTTTACAAAAAGAAGATCAATGTCAACCTTGTTCTAGAGAAGATCTTACAGATTTAGGATATATCTTATGAAAATCTATCTTAGGAATCTTGTTTGATTTTATCTTAAAAATCTTGCTACATCAACATCAACCTTGTTCTCGATTATATTGTAGTTTCGTATTACAATATAATCAATATAAGCAATCAATATATTTGTTTTGGAAGCCCGACCTAGCGAAGCTAGGAAGAGAGTGATTTTTTTTTAATCTCAATTTACTTGTTTGCAAATTAAGGTTTTCACTATAAACCCATGTGTGAATCTTACAAATTTGATTCATGTGTTAGTTTGTTGCTTTATATATATATATATATATATATATATATATATATATATATATATATATATATATATATATATATATATATATATTTGAAATGTTAATTGTATTGATTGAGGAAGACGAATTTACAAGGGTCAAGGAAACACAAGCAAAGATTCAAACGACAAGCAACAAGCACGAGGGTCAAGAGCATCGTCGGGGGGCAAGGGGAGATCAAGGCATCAGCGGCAACATGGCGGACCAAATAAGGGGTTAGGATATTCTGTTCAGCAGATGGCCAATATCAACCCTGGGGACAGTGTTGCAATTCCAGTTGAACTCGAGGTGAAGTTTGGTGGACCTTATAATCTCAGCAGCACAATCAACAGCCCTGGTGAAGGTGTTGCTATATATCATGTTGTTCCTAGCCCTCCAAATGTGGTAAATGTAGGAGATGATTGACGCAATCTTGATCGTATCCATGGGGTTAGGCTTTTGAGCAGTCCAGGACTCCAGCCAAGGCCACAAGTTGTTGATGTAAGGCGTAGGGTAGGGGGTGCGAGTCCAGCGAGAGACAATGTCAAGGACAAGCGAGCTGTAGCTACAGTGGTGCCATAGATGGCCATCATTCTCAGTTGAATTGTGACAAAGCTTACAGGTGTCGTTCATGGTTAAATTCCAGGATCGGAGCTTGTCAAGAGTGGGAAGGCGTTTGAGTGCAGCGAGCCAGGCAATGTAGCAGCATCTGGGCTGGTTGGTACGTAACCAAATAGATCTGAATGGGTTCGGGTGGTAGATGGGGTGGGTGTGAGAGAAGATAGCATGGGCTTTTTTCCTGGAGAAAGTGCCATTAGGGCAAGAAATGACGTCACCCCTCCGGACACCATGGGACGGTAAAGGCAGTGAATCTCTCACCCTAAGAAGAGCTCTCCAGAAGACACTATGGTGGGGCTTTGCAATGCAATTCCATATAGAGTTGGTTCTTTTGAAGAGGTGCCGTTTAACCCAAGAAAGCCAGATGTTAGGATCTCCCCAATCAAGCTCATGAATGAGGCCAGCAAAGGCAACCTTGTTCCTTGTAGCAAGGTCAGGAAAATCAAGTCCGCCAAGTGCCTTAGGGGAGCATACAGAGGGCCAGGCCACTAGCACCCTCGAGCTATTGTCGGTCCCAGTCCAGAAGTAAGATCGGATGAGTTTATTAATCATTGAGATGACCTTTGCAGGAATCATAAACATGGAGCTCCAGTACTGGCTAACAGTAGAGAGAATGGACTTGACAATCTGGGCTCTTCCGGCGTAGGAGAGGGATTTCGCACTCCAAGAATGGATATGTTTGGTGATCCTGAGTATTAGAGGAAGGTAATCAGAGCAGCTCAGTCTTCTGTTACCGAGCGGGACTCCCAAATAGAGGAAGGGGAGGGTTCCAACCGTCATGCATGTGGCATTAACAGCGTTCGCAATCTCATGAGCCTCCATACCACCCAGGTAAAGGCAAGATTTGGCAGGGTTGATGACGAGTCCGGATGAGTCACCAAACGATACAAGAGTATCCATAAGTATTTTTATGGATAGGGTATCACCCCTACACAGAAGGAGAAGGTCATCAGCGAACGCCAGGTGGGTAATTTTAGGGTTGGATCATCGAGGGTGGAAGTTAAAGTCAGGGTTGAAGGTACTAGAGTGTAGCATTTTGGTAAGGAATTCAATGGCAATTGAGAAGAGAGGCGGGGAGAGGGGGCATCCTTGCCTCAACCCACGGGAACTCTGGAAGTGGCCCTTAAGGGAACCATTAACATTGACCGAGTAGGAGACGGTTGAGATACGTTCTTTAATCAGCCTGATGAAGTGAGTTGGGAAGCCCATCAGGGTAAGGCAGTGGATAATGAAGTCATGATTTACCGTATCAAAGGCCTTCAAAATGTCAATCTTGATAGCCGCTCTCGGAGAGATATTCTTCCTGTCATATTTGTGAAGCAGTTCCTGGCAAAGCAGTACATTGTGCTTGATGGACCTTTTAGATACGAAGGCGCTTTGGTTGAAATTGATCAGGCTGGGGAGTACTGCATTGAGGTGTTTGGAGAGTATCTTTGCAATGGCCTTGTAAATGGTGTTACAACAAGAAATGGGCCTATAGTCGGTGGGAGCTTGAGGAGAGTCACATTTGGAAATTAAGGATATAGAAGTGTGGTTAACCTGCTTCAACATCCTACCATTTGTGAAGAAGTCCAGGATAGCATCAGTGCAGCTCTTGTGAATGATACTCCAAGCAGATTTGAAAAACAAAGAGTTAAACCCGTCCGACCCAGGGGCTTTGTTAATGCCAATATTGAAGAATGCAGACTTGATCTCCACAGGGGTGACAATCAAGTTCAAGGACGCAACGTCCTCAGGGCAAAGGGTGGGAAGGTTGGCAATAGGGAAAGGTTGAGGAGGGGGCATGTTTTGGGGGTTGAGTGAAAGCCTGAAGTGATTGACCAGGATGTTGTCGATGGAGTTTGGGTCAAAGGTCATAGATCCGTCACTGGATCGGATAGACTTGATATGGTTCCCACAACTTCTATTTTTGATGCTTCTAAAGAAATAAGAAGTGCATTGATCCCCGTGAGTATACCATTTGGCTTTAGAAAGTTGCGCCAGCGTGGCGTGGAGAGCCTTGTAACCATCGTTCAACGCAGCCAGGAGCCTCTTCTCCTCATGATGGGTGGCTGAATCATGAAGATTAGCTTGAAGAGTGGCTTGGGTGGAGTGGAGAAGCTGGCGATGCTCATAAATATTTGAATGAAGGTCCTCCAGTTTAACACTAGGAAATTTTTTAAGCTTGGGCTTAAGGGTCTTCAGCTTCCTGGTAAGTTGGAACATTGAGTTACCCTCAATAATTGGATCCCAGGCATCCCTTAATTACCGTGTCAAAGAAGGCTTCATGGTTGATCCAGGTATTGTTGAAACGGAAGGGAAAGCACCTCCGGGCATCCACCACTTCAGTGAAGAGCAATGCGGGGGAGTGATTCGACACATCGGCAAGATCAAAATGGGTTTTAGAGTGCGGAAAGGCTTTAAGCCAAGCTGAGTTGGAGACAATGCGGTCAAGTTTACTCCAGATGTGGGGGTTAGATTGCTTGTTGTTCCAGGAGTACTTGCATCCTGAGTAGGGAAGATCAGCAATCCTGCAATGCTCAAAGCAGGTCCCAAGTTCGTTTGACGATTGTGAGAAATTCACAAGGCCATTAGAGGTCCTCTTATCAGGGGAAAGCGTGACATTGAAATCTCCAATAAGGGCCCAGGGCTTGCTAGAGTTAAGAAGACTCAGTGTAGAGATAGCATTCCAAAGATCCACACGAGCCTCCGGAGCGTTATGAGCATAAATGAAGGAAACTTCAGCCACAGTAGCCTGATCAGGTTTGGGTAATGGTTTGGCAATGTGGCAGTGAATTATTTGATTAGTGATGATAGAGGTAGTGAGATTGAGCTTCATTGGGTTCCACCAGACCCAAATGCGATAGTTGTGAGAGATGGAAGAGTTGGATATATGATTCCATGAGGGGAAGAGTGAGTTGGAGATTTTTGTTTCATTTTTGGACCTGAGCCGAGTCTCCAGGATGGTAAGCAAGTCAAGTTTGTGCCTCTTGGCAAGTGATTGAATGGCTCTTTGTTTAGAGGGGTCATTCAAACCTCTAATATTCCATGTACACATGCGTATAATCATCATTGAGCGGTTTTGTTTTGATCATTGATAGCACTAGCAATCAATGAGGGAGTTGAGGGGGTTGAGGAGGGTAGAGCAGTTTCCTTGAAAGGAGGAAGGTGGGGCGTGGCAGTAGTGGGGTGAGGAGGTGGATGGAGGTTGGGGCCAAGGTTGTTGGTCTTGGAGGAAGTAGCATGCTGAGGATTAACGTTATCAATAACTGAGGGGAGTGTAGGAGTATGATGCGGAGAAAGGACTTCCGTACACATAGTTTTTTCAGGGAGCAATTTGAAATTGGGGGGGGGTTGAGGGGAGAGTCATCAGTGGTTATAGATGTTGGATGAATCATCAACGAGGGGTCCGGAGTGGGAAGAATAGGTTTGGGGTTTGGATTGGGGGGTGGAGCATTGCGGTACGCTTAGCCTTGTGAGGTACCATACTCGAAGAAGTGGTCAACTTTGCTTGAGCACATACATGACCGAACACCAAGCAGGAATCACAACGGGGAGAAAGCCAGTCATAGGTAACTTTCTGGACAAAGGAGATACCATCCGGGCCAGTCAAGGTAATCTCCCTCAAGAGTGGGCGGGAAGCATTGATGTCAACCAGGATTCGAGCGAAGCCCAATCTTTCATGATTGGCCGAGCAGGCATCAGTGAGGATAGGGGTGCCCAAGGCGAATCCGATCTTAGAGAGCATATGCGCTGACCAAAACCTATAGTCGAGATCATGCAAGGAGATCCAGATAGGTAAGGAGGTGAGACTGGAGTAGTCAAGCGGAAGGTCCTTGGACCAACGTTTGAGGAGCATTGTTGTGGATCCATTAACCATCCATGGGCTACCAAGTAAAATGGAGTTCAAATCGTCTTCACTCGAGAATTGGAACACAAAAATACCCTTATCGTTCCGGAGAATCTTGGGCGAGGGGATAGTGTTCCAGTATTCAGCAACAAACTTGGTCATGCGCTGGAACGAGATCTGACTTCCAAGGGGAAACCCAACAATGGAGAGTTGCCATTTCTTCATTGGTTCTTTAACCTCATTATCAATGAAGTGAATGACCCCAAATTCGAGTCCAGGAGTGAAGGCAAGGGGGACATGGTTCTAAGAGAGGCTTCTAGTAACAATTTCCTTGTAGTTAACCACTGTGATAGGTTCCAGGACCTTGTCCATACTGCGAGCCTGGCTCAAAGGGGTAGGAGGCGAAGAGTCTGATGCATGGGGACGTGGGGGGTCGGTAGGCAAAGGGTTGGTTATTGCATGACTTTGAATTATTTCGGGAACAGTGCTAGCAGCATGGGATGTGGAGGGGCTGCTTTAATTGCATGTGGGGGATCTGAAGGGTCGACATTGGGGGAGCATGGCACCAGGGGTATTGGAACAGGTTCCGGCTGCAACGTAGGTCTATGGGGGTCAGGGTTAGGTTCCTGGGCCTGGAGCGAGCACGGGATCATTGGAACGTTAACAGTTGAGGAATTTACAGGAAGGGATTTGGGCGTGTTAGGGCATAGGGGGGGGGGATACCAGTACAGAGGTAAGGGTCGGTGGATCAGGGGGTTTTGAGGTGAGTCTGAGGTTGTTGGATCGGATGAGGTCGTCGGGGACATGTTCAGTTTTTTTTTTCCGATGAAGTGGGCGATGGAGGTGCGGACAGTTTACTGGGAGGAGTGCTATGAGGGGGGGGGGGGAGGCCG
>BSUD01000002.1:7131813-7139313 GCA_033239045.1 Fagopyrum esculentum | reverse complement strand
TCATTTGATCCTTTTATGCCCTATTTCTCCCTAAAATTTATTGATCGTTGATCACCTCCTTTTTGTTTTCCTTTATGAATCCTAGACACTATTGATTGATAACTGATAAATCATACTTAAATTTCGGTGGATACGACCTTGATATGAATCATATGCTAAATTGACATTACCATACGCTCACAATGATATTTTTATATTTTAGTTTCACACACCAATATAACGATACTAAGAACTCCCTATGTGAGATCAAAAGGAAAAAGATTGAGTTTTTGAAAAAACTAGACGTCCCAAACAGATTGGATGCCCCTGCTAAGATAGATGGTCGATCCTTTATGAAGGAACTTCCAAAAGAAGAAGATATTAGGTTTTTAATGACCAACTTAAGGAATTTTGTTGTATCTACCATCATCAAGATTAAGAAGGACTTTGAGGAAACATTTAGCCTTAAATGTTCCGGTTTAGGTTATATCGTTGAAGGGACGTCTGTAGAACTTGAACCTAGTCCCGATGATAAATATAGTAGTGAGTCACGTCCTAGAGTGATTCAAAACCTTATTGAGAAATACGTCTATCTTGAGGATAAGGTTAAGGTTTCAAAAAACACTAAAAAAAGTTTGGTACTCGGGGAAAATAGAACATTTTCTCTACCTTCAATAAACTCGTAGTTCAAAGTCTAGTACCATTGACTTCCAAAAGTAAAAAACTCCAAGGTAACCTACCCCGGAAAGAGCAACATGTTAACTTAAGCATATGGAACATTTATTGGACAATGGCTATAAAAAGAAAGAGTGAACTTATAAGAATAAAATGTGGCCTACTTATTATGCAAATAATGTCCGACAACTCTAAATATGTTTTGCATGTCAAAGTAAAGAGGAGCGTCAAAAATGTCATCTAAAAGGACACGAAATATTACATAGGTTACATGTGTCCCATGCACTTAAAATGGAAATGTCCCAAATACTCTATTCACTTAAAATGGAAATGTCCCTTCTATTCACTTAATATGTTCTCTAAAGACAATAAGTCATTTATGGAAATGTCCCAAATACTCTATTCACTTAATATGTTCTCTAAAGACAATAAGTCATTTATGCAAGGAAAACTACAAGGGACACATGGCAGAAGATGGTACTTTATGAGCTCACAAGAAAAGTGGCAACTATATGAGTGCATAGGTAGGTGTTTGTACTTGTTGATTTATATAGGTAGGCATACGAGGTTGAAAGAACAAGTAAAGACATTTGCAAGGAAGAGCAGTACATTCTAAAGACAATAAGTCATTCATTGCAGTCACGATTGGTGGTCCAAGAGATATGAGGAGCTCACACGTTTTTCATTGGTCATCATAAAAATGATGCATGTCCCATGAGTTGTAGCTGATGATTACATGTCATAATTCTGTTACTGGGGACACCCATATCTTTTTTCGGGGTCAGTTGTACATGAACTTCTATGGAACGACCACCTTATGTCCATGTTTCGAACACCCGGGTAAGATATCTAATTTGTACATGTTATCGTTCCGTTGATCTATAATGGTTTTCATAATTAGTTTTTGTTAACGACGTCTACATGTCTTTGTTTGTAGGATCCGGGATATGCTACGTGTTCGTGGTACGAGGACGGTGGATGAGATAGAGGATGAATTACAACGGCTTGTTGATGAGGCGGTGGGACACCGACCACCACTTGATCCTTCTCAAGTCCCGGTGTCGCAAAAATGATGTTTAGGACGTTAATCTTTTATTTTTGAATGATATTTTGTATTTATGTAGATTATGTATGAGATTTTGGTTGAAATATTATGATATTATGTTGTTATATTATCATGCAATTCTTGAACATAAGGAAATGAGCAACAAATGCATAAGACTTATTTATTCATTTTAAGTTTTGCATCTTCTGCAATATACTTGAATTGCAAGATACAAACATTCAAAGTTTTTAGATTATTCCAAATATTTTGCCCATAAGACCAAAACTAGTCTTAAGTACCAATAAAGTGATAAGCATATCTATACATATATTGATATGCTATTATGTTTAAGTGTCTCAAACTTACAAAAGAAGAATCACTTTTTCGAATAAGAATTCAAATTTAAAAAAGAAGCATCAACCTCAACGCGATTAGTGCACGTTGAAGTTGATCCGGATTCAGCATAGTCAGCCTCGTTGAATTTGAATAATTTTAACGCAATCTGTCTTCGTTGCACTTTGCATTTGTTCATTTATCACTGTGTATATATGATCTCCTTCCTTAACTTTTGACATGTGTGATTGCCATACATCAACTATAAAAACTATGTTAACCTAATATATGAATTTATGGGTTATTTCTACTAATTTTTTTTTTATTGATTTTAGGATGAAACCGTGTATTTTAATATGTACGTTCATCGCGTAGTTTGGCTTGAGACTAATTTAGAAAAACTATTAATTGAGTTACACTAGTTGTGATTACTGATTTGTCAACTAACTTCATATATGTAAATTACAATAATAGTCCCGAAACTTTTCAAACGTCGATCATTTAACCTAACATCAAAAGCATGTCAACTCATCACATATTATGGATTAATCACTCTACGTACGAATATGAAATGTCAACGAAAGCAGTTCCTTGAAAGCCGCATTTACTTTACGTATGCAACATTTGACCCTTACTTCCCTGAAATGATTTGCTATAATTTATTGCAAATAGCATCATGATAAGATATTTTTATATTGAAAAAACAAAAATATATATCCGTTTTAACTAAAAAAAATCAATTTAATTATGTTATGAAATAACGATATAGGTTTGCTATCATTAAATTACGACAGCATTTTGCAATGTTACTTTCGTAGTTGATATTTTGGGTTAAAATTGCAAATCATTACGTTTTTTTTTTTAATTGCGTCTGGTTAAGATGATGACAGGATATTATGGTAGTTTTTATATGTATTAGATTCATCAAGCAACAGCCCTTGACATAACCTATCAGAGTATCAGATCTCCTCAAGAATATACCAAGGATCTATTTAAGAATATACCACAAAATAAGTTTTGAGTAAACTGTCACTATGAAGTCTATGTATGTTACAAAGACATATAGCAACCTCATTAGTTGCTAGTCCAAAATAAATTGAATGATAACTTAATTAAACATAAATGGATATTAAAGATCGTAATTTCATTGCACTCTTCTTATTATATTTTTGTTTTTGTTTGGAATGAAGAACCAAACGGACCATATGTTTATTTCATAACAAAGTGCGTTAGGTTGGCTTACCTTCTAAAGATAGTCCAACTTAAAACATCTTGCAGGTGAGAATACGAAGTTTGTGATTATTAAAAATATTGGTGTTGGGTGTCGGATTTCTAAAAAGGGTTAATTGATCAACAACACGGTTAATTTATCTGAAAACATGTATGATTTGGACTTCGTCAAAGAAACAAAGATTTAGTTTGTAGTTGGGTAAAATCATTTCGATCTCCCATATACAACTCCAAATACCTTGAAGTGTCTTGATGATAAACAAATTGTCACCATCAGTACTATGACTATAATAACGATACAAAATAGAAACAATAAAAAGCATACTTTAGCTCTCTTCTCTCTCTACCCCACCCCCAGGTGCAAGCACTTGCACCACCCCAGTGTGGTCCCCCGGCCGCGCCCCGCCCGCCAAGCCAACCCAGTCCCATGGCCGGATCCAGGAAATCTCGCCGGCAAGCTATCAAGCTTTCCGAGTTGCCTCGTCCCCCTGCTGTGCGCAATCCCCCCTCCAAGACCACCTCCGCTACCTCCTCCCCCTCCACACCTGAATCGCCAGTTGAACCAGTTCCTGATGAGTTTATCCGGTCGAATAACCGGAGACTCTATCAGTCCCTTCCTCCCCCACCAACCCTTGAATCGACCACCAGCTTCCCTCCCTTGACCCAACCACCCCCAAAGCTCCCTACAGGACCCCCCCTCCTCCCTCCTCCCCTGAAAGGCCCTCCCCACTGGTGGTGACACCGCCGGCCTCCCCATACTCTCAGGTGTCCCCTCCCGCCTGTTCGATTCCCCCACATGCGGATGGCTTCCCTCTGGACGTGGAAGGTCATGCCCCGACATTAAATGCCGCCTTAACTGACCCTCAGCCATCACTCGATAATAACCCAGGCCCTTTGCACGCTTGCCGTTTGAGTTCCCATGCACCTACGAGCCCCCACGTACTCCCTAACCCCTCGCCCCCCAACTCTTTGCATGCCAACCCTTCGCATGCCATCCCTCCGACCCAAAATCAAAAAGTCCCTTTAGCCGCCACTATGGTGAGTTTCAAGGAGATTGTCTCCAAAAGTCTCAGCTTGAACCACATACCCTTAACGTTCACACCTGGCCTTGAATCTGGGATCATCCCATTTACGGAGGAAGATGTTGTTGAGGCTGAGATGAAATGGCAGCTATCCCTTGTTGGGTTTCCCCTTGGAAGTCCAATTTCCTACCAACGTATGACGAAGTTTGTCTCCGAGAATTGGAATGCTATTGCCAAGCCAAAGATCTTGCGCAATGAGAACGGAGTTTTCGTCTTCCACTTCGCTAATGAGAATGATCTTAACTCCATTCTTTTTGGTAGCCCCTGGATCACCAATGGTTTCACCACGCTCCTCTTGAAAAGATGGTCCAAGGACCTCGCGCTGGACTACTCGAGCCTTTCCTCACTACCCATCTGGGTCACATTGCATGACCTGGATTACAGGTTCTGGTCCACGCACATGCTTGCTAAAATTGGCTCGGCTATTGGTACCCCAATCCTCACGGATGCATGCTCCGTAAACCAAGAGCGTCTTGGGTATGCTAGGATCCTTGTGGATATCCTAGCAAGCCGGCCCCTTCTTTGCGAAGTCACCTTAACTGGCCCAGACGGCTCCTCTTTTGCCCAGAAGATCACCTATGACTGGCTCCCATCGCGCTGTGACTCCTGCAAGACTTTTGGGCACGATTGCCACTCCGCTTTTGGGATCGAAAATAAACCAAAAACAAATACTTACCCTAAAATCCCACATCCCGCCAAACCATGCAACTCTAACCCTAACCCTAAAACTATCCTCATCCTACCAACTCCGGATATCTCGCAGAGATTATCTCCGGCACTGATCCCGCTTAACCATCGTGGGATCATCTCCAGGAGCGCAGGACCCTCTCTTCTCCTCCCACCCACCCTTCCAGAATCACTGGTCCCTCAGCATACCACCCCAGATGCTGTGCCAACTTCAAAAATCCCCTCCTCCCCTATGGCACAAGATTCCCTCAACCCTAACCCTAACCCACAGGAACATACGCAACAGCCTCAATCCCTCTCTAACCCACCCTCTGATAACAGCTCCCACCCTATCCCAAATCCCCTCAACTGCTCGTCTACATCACTCCCTCCCCCCCTCCCCCCATGCTCCAAAGCCTCCACTTCCCTTGTAACTAGCCTGATAGCAAGTGCTACCCAGGCTCAACCCCAACTGTCTTAATGATAGTTAAAGCTTGTACATGGAATATCAGGGGTCTCAATGATCCCGCAAAACAAAGAGGTATCCAATCCTATGCTAAGAAGCAGAATCTCGACCTTCTTACCATCCTTGAGACCAGGCTTAGATATGGCAATGAAATCCGGCTTGGAAATTCTCTCTTCCACTCCTGGAGTCATGTTTCTAACTCTGCCTTTGCTCATAATTGTCGCATATGGGTGTGGTGGAACCCTGCTAAGATTCATCTCACTACTACACTTATCACCGACCAGATCATACACTGTCAACTCTCCAAACCTATCTCCAATCCGGACCAATTTCCCTTTGCTGAAATGTCCTTCATATACGCTCACAACTTGGCGGATGATAGGCAGGATCTGTGGTCTGCTATTGCCACAATTGGAATGCTCAATACCTCATCTCCCTGGGCCCTGATGGGAGACTTCAATGTTACGCTCTCTCCTGATGAAAAGACGTCCCGAAGTCTACCAAACATCACACAAACCTCCACTGAACTTGCAAATTGCTTTGAGCAAAACCAGCTTTCGGACCACCCATACTCTGGCTGCAAGTACACCTGGAACAATAAGCAGGTAGGAGCTCGTATCTGGAGCAAACTTGACCGTATTGTCACAAACAATGCTTGGCACTTAGCCTTCCCCCTCTCCACTACCCATTTTGCTCCATCGGATATATCGGATCACTCCCCTGGACTACTATCCACTGTCACGTCTTGCACTAGGAGAAACATTCCATTTAGATTCAATAACACCTGGGTGAACCATGAGGAGTTTATTAACTGTGTGGGGCGAGCTTGGAACTCTAGTGTGGATGGCAACCCTATGTATAAGCTCACCAAGAAACTGAAACTTCTCAAGCCCATCCTTAAAAAATTTCCTAGTGCAAAACTCGAGGAGATTCACACAAACATCATTGATCAAAGAGAGGGCCTTCATGCAAAACAGAACCAGCTACTATCGAACTTGCATGACACCTCACTTCAGGAGGAGGAAAGATCTCTTACATCGGCGCTTAATGATTGCAATAAGACCCTTCAAACCATGCTTGCTCAGCTTTCCAAAGCCAACTGGATTAGACACGGGGATCAATGCTCCTCCTACTTCTTCCGGGGAATCAAAAACAGACGATGTGCTAACTCTATTAATGCTATCCGTTCTCGTGATGGTACAATGACCCATGATCCTGACTTGATTGACCAAACATTGGTCGATCACTTTAGCCTCATCTTAAACCCTCCAACACCCTCCCACCTTCCACCTATCCCCAACATTACCCTACCCCAGCTCAACATGGGGGACGTCGCTGCACTGGATAAGCCGGTATGTCCTGAAGAGATCAAGGCGGCCATCTTCAGCATTGGTACTAACAAGGCTCCAGGGCCTGACGGTTATGGGTCTCTTTTCTTCCAATCTGCTTGGGATATCGTCCATCATGACTTCATTGAGGCTATTGAGGATTTCTTCATCAAGGGTCGCTTGCTCAAGCAGGTTAACCATACATCTATCTCATTAATTGCTAAACGTGATTGTCCTTTGGATCCCTCTGATTTCAGGCCCATATCCTGCTGCAACACCATCTACAAAACCATATCCAAGATCTTGTCGCAGCGCATCAATGCCATCTTACCGAATATCATCAGCTTCAACCAAAGCGCATTTGTCGCCAAAAGATCGATCCATCACAATGTGCTGTTGTGTCAAGAACTCTTCCACAAGTATAGCAGGAAACACATCTCCCCACGGGCAGCTATGAAGGTTGACATCTCTAAGGCCTTCGACACTGTGAGCCATGAGTTCCTTGCTCACTGTCTTCGACATATGGGGTTCCCTAACCGTTTCATTGGTCTTGTGATGGAATGTATCTCTTCTGCTTCATATTCTATCAATGTGAATGGCTCCCTTCGTGGTCACTTCTTTGGTGGGCGAGGTTTACGCCAAGGCTGCCCTCTTTCGCCCCCCCCCCCCCCCCCCCCCCCCCCCCCCCCCCCCCCC
>BSUD01000002.1:7116653-7131803 GCA_033239045.1 Fagopyrum esculentum | reverse complement strand
CCCCCCCCCCCCCCCCCCCCTCTTCGCCATTGCAATGGAATACCTTTCCAGGCTGATTCACACCAACACCACCAACCCCGAGTTCAACCATCACCCTAAATGCTCCTCACCCATTATCACGCATCTTACCTTTGCTGATGATCTTCTACTCTTTTGTAGAGGTGATATCCCTTCAATCCAGATCCTCAAAGACACCCTTGACCACTTTGGGTCCATATCTGGGCTCAAGATCAACCCCTCTAAATCCCTTTTATTCACTGGTGGTATGAATAATGGTGAGCTTGATCGTGCTGTCAACCTCACTGGAATGGCCCTTGGCACCCTCTCCTTCCACTATCTTGGGGTACCGATTGGTAGCAAACGTCTGATGATCACTGACTATCAACCCTTAATTCATAAGATTACCAAGCGCATTCAGTCCTGGAGCGCGAGGTCCCTCTCTTATGCGGGACGTTCTCAGCTTGTAAAGTCCATTCTATTCTCCATTAGCCACTATTGGTGTTCGATGTTCAGGCTGCCTGCTAAAGTGATCAGCGTGATTAACGGGCTCATTAGATCATACTTTTGGTCGGGTACTGCCAACAGCAATAGGGCCTTGGTTGCATGGTCTTCTATGTGTACCACTAAGGCCAGTGGGGGCCTGGGTTTCCCTGACCTCTTGACGAGAAATAGGGTGACATTTGCAAAGTTAATATATGAGCTTGACTTGAGTGGTTGCAACATCTGGATCAGCTGGGCTGAGAGGCACCTTCTAAAAAGGACTACCATCTGGAATTGCCCCTCCAAGCCCCACCATAGCCCCTTTTGGAAGGCCCTTCTCCACACCAGGGATGAGATCCTCCCCCGCCTCTCTGGACGCTCCTGTCGTGATGCATTGTCCGGCAGTGCTAACACTTTCTCATATAAGAAGGCTTATACAATGTTTAAGCCTGATCCCCTCCTGGCCCAGTCTACCCCGTACAAAGCCATCTGGCTTAGATCCAACGTCCCTAAATGCAGCTACATTTCTTGGCTTGCCTCTCTGCGGCGTCTCCCAACCCTGGCTACACTCAAAGCTTGGAACCTGGTTGATGTGGACACCTGCAAACTGTGTAACAGCGCCCCGGAATGTGATGATCACCTCTGGACCTCATGTAGCTACGGCTCCCTTGTGCTCGACATTATTTCCCGTTGGACCAAGACCCCTTACCCCGCCCCGTATATCAGGAACCTATGGGACTGGCTCTCCTCCTGGTCTGACCGTCAACCCAAGCTTTGGGACTGCATCCGCATTGCCTCCATCACCTTGTTTATCTACCACATATGGATTGCAAGAAACAAGCTTGTTTATAGTAACACCTTTACTAGAGCGGTTGAATGCGCTGGTATGATTACAAGATCCATCAAACTCCATTTCGAGCACAACTGGAAGGACAGATCTACTCCCTCTCTCACCACTGCTAGAATGATGAACTTTAAATTTGTTTAAGGATTGTCCCTCACCCCCTTCCCCTTTTTCAATAACTCTCTGTGTTGTGGTTGATGTTCTTGTAACTACCCCTCCTGCTGTAACCGTTACATATCCACTCTAATACAATTACCTATTCAAAAAAAAATAATAATAAATTGTCACCATCGATTTCGATCTTTTTTATGTGCAATCAGATAGCTTCTTGCAAGCCTGATTTTAGAGCATAAACTTCCTCTTTTAGTACCGAATTAAAGTTTTTTTTTTCGCACCAAGAGTAATAATCTCTTCATTATGGTTCCGAATAACAAAACCGATAGAGGTAACCCAAAAATCAAGTTTAGAGCCATTAAAATTAAGCTTATAGAATTCAACCTCTGGTTTATTCCATTTGATATTATTCTTTTTCCGTGGGAGTGGTGTTGTTTCTTGGTTGTGGTCTAAAGTCATTATCTTTATTTTATTTTTTTTTCTGGATACCATGATTATGTTGATAATGTATATATTATGTTATAGTCTTTTCTTTTATGGGCCTTTGGCCAGAGGCTTAGCTCTTGCTCGTTTAAGAAGGGTCTTACTTGTTGGTACTTCTTTATTTTAAGTCAACCACATACATCATTCATCTAATCTATATGTTTGTTGCTATCGTGTAATACCGGATTCTTGGACAATTTAATGTCGAGTTGTTATCGCAATAGATCATTGGATTTGCATTGTTGTTATCACCAAGCTTCTCAAGTACCCGTTGCATCCAAATCATTTGGCATAAACAGGTTTTTGCAACTACCAACTCTACTTTGGTTATGCTCAAAGTGTTATGGGTTGTTTCTTGGATGCTCAAACTACAACAATACCACTAAAGAGAAAAACATAGCTCGACTTACTCTTCCCGTCTTCTATGCTTCCAACATAGTCGTTGTGTGTGAAGCCTACAGTATCTTTGTTGCCTTTTTTCTGATAAAGGTTAGGATCCCAAATGCATGGTCCAACTCAGGAGAATAATTTACAGATGGCATGGAAAGATCTAGAATGTGCAAGAGAAAGCAAGCTAATAATTAGTAGAGAACTATGGATTTGTTTAGGATTAGTCTAGAATCTATATACATATATTAAAGCAGAAGCGTTTACTTCAACGTGGTTCATCCTAACAAAAAAATATGTCACATGTCATTTTCTTAGAATTTTAGTTTTTTTAAATAATATATATAGTTACTATATTTTAATTATCCTATTATAGAACTTATATTCATCTACTTACCAAACATATATGTATATATACTATTAGTGTTAAAATATATATCTACATACTAATAATAAAGTATAAGCCTTTAATGCTATGTTTTTTTTCGTTCTTTTTGTCAATGCAATTTAAAACGCACTCTCATTTAAAAAAATTTAATTAAGAAATTATATAAACTAACGATATATATATATATACACACTAATATTATAAAAAACCTTAATTACATAAATTATGGTTCCATATATTTTTATATTACGGGTCGTGTTAACGTTCAGTTTCATTTAATACCTTTTTTTTATCAACAACATGTAAACTATCATTTATTTAAAAATATTCCTTTCTGTTTTTATTATCTTTTACTTTCCCTTATAATATTATCTTTCAATTTAATTTAATTAATAATTTAATTTGTTTTACAATTTATTAAAGCTAATGCCGCACACGGTGCGGGTATTAGACAAGTTATCTTAATGATTTTTATAATTTAGTGCTTAGAAGACTGTGAAAGGCGGTGGTTAGTCTCGGTAACCGACCTTCAGCTATATATATATGCATAAGTGTGCTGTTGTAAGAATGTAATGTAATAAAGTGAGAAGTTCAATCGCAAAGGCCGAGGGTGAGTACGCAACAAAATACCTGCATATATATTTGGTGTGTGTTGAGAACGCGAAATTTTTTCTCCAACACACGTAACATAGGATCCTTTTTGACATCAAGTGAAGTTAAGTGGGACATGACATGTATTTGCAAATAATACTTATTGCAAACATAACTTATGACCTTGTGGTAAATGTTTAATCATGTTGCCCACCAATTAGTTATAGGGTTGTGTATACGGTTCAGACCGGTAGACCGTAAATTGATAACACACTGACCCTGAACCTATGTTTGCAATAAGTATTATTAGCAGATACATGTCACGTCCCACTAAACTTCACTTGATGTCAACAAAAAGGATCCTATGTTACATGTAGTAATTGATTCATCATGCTGCCCACCAATTAGTTATAGGGTTGTGCATACGGTCCAGACCGGTCCGGTTTCGGGTTGGACCGATTTGTACCTAAATTGTGCAGTTTTGAATATTTCGGACCGGACTGGACCGAGATTTGCAGGTTTGTGGTCCAACCCGAATTACAGTCTAATACGATCCAAAACAGACCCGGAATGTAACCCGGATTTTCAAAAAAAGATGGACCGTAGACCAGACCGGAAAAAAACCGGTCCGGTCTGATTTTGCACAACCCTGATTAGTTATAGAGTGACCAATAGACTCTTACTCCAGTAGTATCTTTATGTGATTTAAAGTTAGTCACCATTGAATTTGAAACTAAATTGCACTCTTTCAACCCAAACTTCTACAATACTTCCTTACCATACTTTTCTTGTCCGATAAACACACCGTTTTAGATTGTGTTATCCATAAAGTATTTCATTTTTTGCTAAGTTAGACATCTCAAACTCCCTCATCATAGATTGTTTGAACTCAAATATACAGCATTGTCTTATCACCGCCTGCATACATTAGATCATCCACGTACAAATTATAATCAATCTTTCACCTTGCTGATTGATCTTGATGAATAATGTTTGTTCACTTCCATCGTTCTCAAATCCCACAGTTGTGAAGTAGGAATCGATTTGGTCGAAACATGCTCTTAGGGCATGTTTGAGCCCCCTACAAAGCTTTATTCAATTTGTACACAATGTGTGAGATTGTTCGCTACATATCCTCTTGGTTGCTCAACATACATTTGCTAGTCCTTGATTCTAAATTAAGAAACTGAAATTAAGAAAACCCAGTAGTTCACATAAATTGAGGCCCTGCAACAATTGTAAAACAATGTTCAAAGTTTAGCGTATTTGCGGAGACCGTCGCCGGAGTCCTTAGCATGCTCCGGGACAGGCATGTTGCAAAGAAGAGTCACCCGTGACGTTGAAACCAACGTCTTGCCCCTCGTGTTTGATGGTTTTGTTTTCCAGATTTTCACCTCCCATACCTATATGTAAATAAATAAAATAAATATGAAGGAAAGATAATAATCCATACAGAATAAAAGTCACTATTAAAATTTCGACATCTTCAAAATCGGATATTGCTTAAATAACCAAAATTGGTTTTCAGTAGGAGTGATCATTTTCCGGTTCGGTTCGGTTTTTGGACCGGACCGGACCGGACCGGACCGGACCGGACCGGACCGAAACCAAACAGGTCCGGTCTCGGTCCAAATAGTTCGGTCCATCATCGGTCCGGTCCGGTCCGGCCCAAAATCGGTCCGGTCCGGTCCGGACCTATTTTTTAAAAAAAATTTGACAAAACGCAAAGTGTGGATTTTCTAAAAGTTATCCCTTACGCAGTTCGCAACTTACGCTCCCAATTCCCAAATCCCTCGACAATCTCTTATACTCAGTTTACCTAAATCCGTAATAGGCGACAGGCGGCCGGCGGTGACTGGCGTGCGTCGAGCGGCGAGCAGCGGAGATTCGACTCTCAAACCCTAATCGGCCTGTTTTGTTCTTCTGTCGATCAACTGCAGCTTTCGGTATGGTTAGTCCCTAATCTGCCATGTTTAGTCTAAGGTTTAAATCTAGGGTTTAGTTTATCCCCTCAATGCTTGCACTACGGAAAAATTGTCATATGTGTTGTTGGCATTAAGAATTTGATGGCTGGTGAGTTACCCAACTGGATTGTTCTTCTGTCTATTTCATCTATACAAAAAAAAAATTAAACGGCTGTATCTATTACCAATTTGTGCAAATATGTGTTTATATGAAATTGACTTCTCATTACAGAAGATGAACTACACTTGTCCACTGTTGAGTGTTCTTGTTATTTATGCAAATTATGTGTGGGCATTTCTCCCTATTTTTGCACTAGGAAAACCAATATACAGATTTATGTTGTAGTTCTTACTTTAATCTTACCTAATAATCTCTCTTGAGTATTGACATTAGTCAAGAGTGCATTATCAAATGGATGTCTAAATGAACTTGCTTCCTTCTTCCCATGTTTGAGAGACCACTTCCTGTGGCTTCAAGGCTTGAGAACTAATCATATATAATACTTCAGATTACCACTTCCTGTGAGCTTGCCAATTTGGTCAAATTATTCACTAATTATATTGCAGTATAATATTATTTACAATATATATTTAATTTAGTCAAATTATGACGACCCTTATGCTATATATGTTAGTAAAATTAAAAAAAAAAATTACCCCTAAATCTTGATGTCACTATAATAGGACATAAATTCAACTACAGAGAACAACATGCTAAATACTTTATATTTACTTGCTAACTTAATTAAATTATGTGAGCTTGCCAATTTAATAAAGTTCCTATGTAAATCTTATTTAAATTGAGTCAGTAGAGTCTGACTTCATGTGGCTTCAAGGCACACGCTCCATTTGGTTTCTGTCAACATTTTTTAGATCTTAATATATTCTGCTGCACTCTCCATTTTAATATAAACTACTTGCACTCTCCATTTGGTTGTTCTCTTTGTATGTGTATATTGTTGTAGTTACTGTTGTAACTTGTAATTATTGTTGTAGTTCCTGCATTTTGTCCTTTCTAAGAAGGATTACTTACAAGTTACGGAGATTACTTGGTATTGCATGTGTATATATTGGTATTTAATGTTGCTTTTATTTGGTATTTCAGATGTCTAATTCTCAATCCCTAAAAAGGAATAGGGTATCAACCTCAACTAGTTCTCAAAATGTGCCAACAAGATCATTTGCATCAACAACTTCACCCGAATTGGAGATTACCAATAATGCAGAGGAGAATGACGTTTGTGTTTCAGCTGATCTTGGAGAGGATGATATAGGTGAAAGAGCTTACATCAAACCGAAGAGGAAAAGGTCCGAATTCTGGAACCACTTCAAGGAGTATTATGATAAAAAGCAAAAGAGAAGGGCTGAGTGTATCCACTGCTTGACAACTTTTGCATCTGACCCTAACCTCAATGGCACAAAAAATTTGAGCAAGCATTGGACAAGATGTTTAGAAAATCCAGAAAATCACAACAAAGGTACACCATCTACCCATACTTCTGAAAAGAGTGGTGAAGTTTCTATTTCTAAAATGAAGAATTGGGTGTTTGATATGGTTGATAGTAGAAAGTCATTGAGTAAAATGATAGTGGCCGGGGAGTTGCCTTTTATGTTTGTAGAGAAGCCTTTTTTTAAGGATTTCATGACATCTGTATGTCCTGCTTTTAAGTTGCCTTCACGCACCACTGTTAGACGTGATTGTTTTCAGTTGTTTTTGGATGAAAAGGAGAAGTTGCAGTGCTTTATAAGAAACAATTGTCAAAGAGTTTGTTTAACAACTGATACATGGACTTCTATTCAGAGAGTGAATTATATGTGTTTGACTGCACATTTTATTGATAGTGATTGGAGGTTGCATAAAAGGATTTTAAGTTTCCGTCCAATAGTAAGTCATAAGGGTGAAGATATAGCTAGCTTGGTTGAAGATTGTCTGAGGCCTTGGAATTTATGTGATAAGATATTTACAGTGACTGTGGATAATGCAAGTGCAAATGATGTTGCTTGTGTGCATTTGAGACAGAGGATGATAGCAAATGGTGGTAGTATTAAGAAAGGGAAATTTGTGCATATGAGATGTACTGCACATATTGCTAATTTGATTGTCACTGCTGGGTTAAAGAAACATAAACCATGCATTGAAAAAATAAGAACTGTTGTGAAGTTTGTAAGGAATTCTGCTCCTAGATTACACATGTTTAAAAAGGAAGTTGAAAACTTAGAAATTGAGTGCAAGTCTTCTTTGATATTTGATGTTCCTACCAGGTGGAATTCAACCTATGTGATGTTAGATATTGCCTTGAAATATAAGAATGTGTTTGCACGATTGGATACTCCTAGAGGGGAAGATGGTGAGTATTTAGGGCGGATTACTGCAGAGGAGTGGGCTAGCATTGAGAATGTTGTGAATTTTTTGAAAGAATTCTATGAGTTTACAAAAAGTGTCTCTGGTTCCTCTTATGTAACTGTTGGGAATGTGTTTGTATATATTAGTCATATTATACTGCTGCTGAAAGAAAGAATAGGAAGTTGTGATGCACTATGTCAATCAATGGCTACTGATATGAAAGTCAAATGTGACAAGTATTGGGGAGAAGTTGAACAAATGAATATTTTTACTTTGGTTGCCATGATTCTAAATCCGAATTATAAGTTTCAAGGGTTGAAAATGGTATTGCAAGATGTGTATGGGGCAGATAAGGGAGAAAGAGTGGCCACCTATGTGAAGATTGTTACAAGAGAGTTATTTGAGGAGTACAGAAGTATTTATGGCCCTCCAAGTTCATGTCATGGGGATCAAGCTAGCAGAGATGTGACAGATTCTGAGAATGTAAGACATACAGAAGCGGGTGCTCCAAGTTACATGGTAAACTTGACTGCTAGATTGAGCATGTTAGGTGAGTCTGATGGTGCCTTCACAAGTGAGTTTGATAGGTATTTCCATGAGTTAACGAGTCCATGTGAGTCGTCTGGTATACTGATATGGTGGAAACTGAATGAGTCTAGGTTTCCAATCTTTGCACGTATAGCTCGTGATATTTTAGCCATTCCAGTCACTACAGTTCCCTCTGAATCTGCCTTTAGTACCGGAGGACGTACCCTTGATCAATTTCGAAGTTCTTTATCCAGTGAGGTATTATTATTTTCATTTGTTTGTATTATTATACTATTTCTCAAAACATTCATGTATTCTTTATTTTTATCTTTATATATTTTAGATGCTTGAAGCTCTGATTTGCACACAAGATTGGATTTGTGCAACTAGAGGAACTCGTGAAAATGATGACGGTGAATGTTTAGAAGTAATAGATGAAATGATAGAAGGTAATGTTTGTATTATGTTAATATGTTATGTATACTTTTACTATTGCTCACTTTTACCATTGAATTTCTTAGAAATGAAGAAGAGCAAGGGAAGTACACAAATCTGAAAGTAGTGCTGGTGCGGTGAAGTCTTGTTAGTGTAGTCTTGCAGAAAGTGTTGTTACTTGTTTAAGTTTAGAAGTTCTATACTTTGCTGAAATTGTTGTTCAATTGCGGTATGTTTTGTTGAATGTTTGACATAAATATCAGTATTATGAACTTGTTCGGTTTTTTTAACAGAATTATATTTAGTGATCAAGGAATTTGTTGGGGTTTTCACTTATCTATATTGTTCAATTTTTTGTAAAGATCTTGTATTTTTTAAGTATCCAATATAATAAATATCACCCCAATATTAATATATATGTTTATAAAAAAAATTAAAATAGTCAAAGTTATTGGTTAAGTATCCAATACAATTTATATTTAAATTTTGAAATGTTGGACAAAACTCATAAGTAACCAGTAACCACTAACTAGCAACTCAGCAAGGCAGTGAAGGGCTAGGCGCATGCTCATTTTTCGGTCCAAAATCGGTCCAGGACCGGACCTGGACCGGTTTTGGACCGGACCTGGACCGGACCTGGACCGAATAATTCGGTCCATTTCCGGTCCATACTATTCAGGTCCGGTCCGGTCCGGTCCGGTCCAGGTCCGGTCCAGGTCCGGACCGGTGACCAGTCCTAGTTTTCAGGCATCGGATGTAGAAGGTAATAAATTTTATATTAAGAATATATATTCTAAATAAAACATCTCTTATTTAATATGAAGATGTAAAAACGGGTTAATATTTGTTAATTTTTGTACAAAGAGGCCGGAATTGTTGTCAAATTTGTGTTTGTAATTCACTAGTTTAGAAACCGTGCGTGCACGGATATTTGTAAAAAAAATATATATTTTTTGAATTATTTGATATTTTATGATTACCGATGATATGAGTTAAAGTTATAAAATAATATAAACTATTAGTAACTATATTACGTTTATTTGAAACAAAATTTATAGATATGAAAATGTAAAAACCGGTTAATATTAGTTAATTTTTGTACAAAGAGGCCGGAATTGTTGTCAAACTTGTGTTTGTCACTCATTTAGTGATTTAGTACGTATTTAATAAGTTTATTTGAATGAACTCGAGTTGATTAAGCGGCAAAAACGGCTCTAATTGAACTCGAGTTGGTTAGAGCATCTTTATCCCAGAACTCTTCAAATAATTTCTTATCAGTTTTTTTAATTATTTTTTATCTTTAAAATTATTTAAGAACCTCTTTCTTCCATCCCAAAATTTAATTTTTTTTTTTAAATTTCTTTAAATTACATAACTCCAATTAAAACAAATCTTACTTCTCTACAATTGGGCAAAAACAAAAATAAAAATGCACAATTTTCTTGATTTGTGTGAATCATCCAGGAACTTGTCAGGTTTCATTTCTTTTCAGATAAACTTATTTCCACTCATAGCATTGATTCTTTGACCCAATCTGACATTAATCTTTATTTTTATATTAAGAAATAGTTAAAGAAACTCTAAGTATATGGGTTGAAGATGCTTTTAGCGACTCAACTAGCGTCCATGTACCCGGACCTAGTTGGGCGGAGTTACCCAGATCTAGCCGTTCACTGTCGTTGTACAATTAAAAAAAGACAGAATTCGAATCGCAAACCTGAATAGTACGGCCGACGCTCACTGGTGTGGCCTCGGCGATGACGAGGTCGCCGAGCATGGCGCTCTTAACATGATTGATGCTAAGGTGAACTCCGGCGACTCTATTGAGTCCACAAGCCAAGTGCGCACCGATGCTCGCCAATGCCTCCGCCACTAACGCCGATACTCCTCCGTGCAGAACCTTGAACGGCTGCGAAACTCAAATTCAGCACATTCAATCCTCAATCATTCAATTACTTAGATTCAGACTCAAATTGGACCTTCTCTGGTTTACCTGACAACATTTCTCGGTCACTTGAAGGCGGCCGGATACCAAATTGGGGGTGATTTCTTCCAATTGGAAGCCGATTGAGTGCAACGGCAGATCTACAGCTTCTGTCTTCTCCTCTGACGACGACGACGAGGCTGGGGGTAGAGTATTTGGTGGTTGGTGCTCCATCTCTCCTTCTCCGATCTCGTTTGGTGCTAATGGCTACTGACTTTTCATATTTATTCAAAAATAAAGTCGTGCGAAGTAGGTCCACAACGAAAAGGACAAATATATATTATACATATATGTATATTTGAAGGTGGCAGGTTAAATCTTGAAGATTAGGTTGAACAGCATTTGTATTAGGTAGGGAATAGATTTGTACAAACGCGGGTTCGGGATGGACTTTAACTAAAAATTTTATTCGAAAGGTTCGAGCCCGTTGGCCTGACTAGGTTCCTTCGGGCCACAAATATTGTCCATGTCCACCATGTAAAAAGCGGACGGACGGACTATCAGCCGGTCCGGATGGTCCGTATGTACGTGATTGTGCATTTCTCCTGAGATTTATCGTTCAAAACAAGTAATATAATGTATTTAGCACACACTTTCAATCCAACTATCACTATTAACAAGTTCAACAATAATCAACACACAAAATTGAATAAATCCAAATACTTGAAAAATCACAATTATCATTACAGTCAAGTTAGCCGTGCAATCTAGCTTGTATTACAAACGAAAATAACTCGTCAATATATTTCAAACAAACTAAATGAAAAATCAAAGTATGTGACACTCAAAACAATATAAATTATGTATACATATATTAACAAATTATAGGTATAAAATTATATACGGATTGGACCATAGCCCGCGGGCCAAAATGTTTACCCGTATCCGTCTCATTAAAATCGGATCGGATCAGGCCATATCCGAACAGACCAAACTTATTAGTCATACTCATGTTTTTTTTTCAGACAGGCGGACGGATTGGACGAGCCGGCTCGAATTTGTAGGGCTCTAGTAGAGACACACAACGGAGACATCGAATTCCTTTCCTAATGATCTGAATCTGCATCATATTCTCGGCATTCAATGTTTTTTCTCTCTTTATTATATTGATATTTTATTTGTCCGACACCAAGAATCATTTGTGGACCCATTTAAAATAATGTCGTGACAAGTAATTTATTAGAAAAAATCGGTGATTCGGAGCTGACTAAAAATCTATATATACTACTAAACTAGACTACATTGATGCTGACGTGGCGCCTCCATGTTTTTTATCGGATTAAATCTTTTATTAAATCAAAAATTAAGCCATAAAACCTTACTAAAATAAAATCTAATAAGAAATCTTTTTTCAACTAATCTTTGTCTAAATTTTCAGGTTATTCCCTACGTTTTCAATCATCACACTCATTCTGCTATTGTTTATTCATTCCTTAATTTGTTTTCAATAACTATTACTTCAACAACTTTGGCTTACTCGCAGACAGATTTTTCGAGATATGCCTGTGAAGATCCATCAATATTTAAATATACTCGCACAAGGTGCGAGATATGAACTAGTTATTTAAAAAAAAAACAACAACAACATCACCGGACCGGGGTTTCCAAAAATTCTGGTTGGGTCAGACCAGTTGCACACTTGTAGGACGTCTTGAATTCACATGGACCCAAATTTGCCGATAGCTTCAATGAAATTTCATGCCTCTTCTTAATTGTTGCAATGACAAGTTGTTATCATCGATGTCAATTCAATTAGAAATTCTACATTACTGAGAATTAAATTAGATATTTTGAGGGATAAAGGTAGGAGATGGTTTGGGTGCGGAGTAATTTCTTACGTGCGGAGTAATTTATCAGATCCGATATTACGGGACGTTGTCAGTATGATACGTGTAATTTTATTAAAAAGGTTTTTTTTTAAAATTTTTGTTAACAAATATCTTTTCGTTCTAAAATTTTTGTACATTTTGTTCATTTTTTTTTTTCTCACCTTAGATTAGTTTAAGTTCTATTGTTTAAATGGTTCAATGGTTCATGCATTTTTAAGCTAATAATATTACAAAATTTTGATATTTTTTCTACTTCTTTTCCCTTCTTTTTTTATCGGACACTTTTTTCGTTTAACTTTTTTTAGATTTCAATCAAATTAATTTTTTTTAGTTCAGATTCTATTGTACTAATAGTTCATATAATTTTATAATTTTGTTTTCATAAGTTTAAAATATACATGTACTAATAATATAAAATATTTGAACTAATAGAACACTAGATTTGAACTAATAGTATACAAAATTGAACTAACAAATATTATAGTAAAGTATTTTAATAACATAACTATAAATTTTGAACTTTTATAATATCATTTCAAATTTTGGGTATTATTAGTTCAAACATTGTGTTTAGTTTTTTTTTTTCAAACATAGTGTTTTATTAGTTTAAACAAGTACAATTAAAAAATGCAGAAAATATCAAAACTAGTGGTATAACTTTTCTTTAAATGAATTGAACTAAAATTATGAACTAAGATAATAACTATTACATTTTTCTCATGAAAATTACAGAAATATCATCACATCCCTCTTTTTAAAAATAGATTTTTAAAAGTATAAAATTGACTCCATACATTCTAAAAATTACAAAATTTCTTCCACATCTCTCCTAAATCACTAAATACAGTGGATAAAAATGTAGTTGTAGAACATTGAAGTAAATAAATCAACAACTCGGATTACTCCTTAATATTACACTATAACAATGCGACGTGCCTAAACCAACCCCTAAATCTAGCTAGAAATATAATCTAATTTGGAAGAAGAATCTAGAAAAAAAAAAATAGGTATAAGAATAAATTGCCTTACAATTAATAGTTTCTAGGTAAATGTATAGGTTGGTAATATTCTACCGCTATAAATATGAGGTAATACTAAATATTTGTATCATCCATTAAGAAGTAGAGTGGAAAGATTCTAAAAAAGATCGAGCATGCAAGTGAGGTTGGAAGATTGTAGGGAAGATCAATACGAATTATTCACGTATAATCCTATGGTATATTTCACTATATATGTATACAAAATCACTTTTGTATGGTGAAATCTATTCTCTTCTCCATCAACTACTACTGGAGTACCATGTTCATGCTACCAACTAAGATCCTTAACATGATCAACGGGATCATTCGATCTTATTTCTGGTCGGGAGTTGAGAATAGCAAACGTGCACTGGTGGCCTGGAAAGTTATCTGTTCTCCTAAAGCTAGTGGTGGCCTTGAGTTCCCTGACCTGCATACACGAAACAAAGTTGCCCTCTCCAGACTAATTTTTGACATTGATCGAGATGAGAACAACATCTGGACCCAATGGCTTGCTAAACACATTTTCAAAAGGAGATGCAATATATGGAATTGTAGGCCAAAAACACATCACAGCGCCTTCTGGAAGAGCTTGCTTCATATTCATGATGACATCCTTGCCTCAGAAGGGAATGGGAGCATGTTAGCTAATCCGAATGGCTCTTTCTCCCATAAAAACGTCTATTCTATATTCTCACCCTACCCTCCCACTGGTACCTCTAACCCATTCAGTGCTATCTGGATCCGATCCAACATCCCCAAATGCAGCTATATTGCATGGTTAGCTGCTCTCAGGAGACTTCCCACATTGGCCAGGATTAAATCTTGGAATATGATTGATAATGATACCTGTAGGCTATGCAAGAGTGCAGTTGAAGATGATAACCATCTTTGGGTCCATTGTAGCTATGGATCCCTTGTCCTGGACGTTGTATCAAGATGGACTAGAACCCCCTACCCTGCCCCCTATCATGGTGACATTTGGAACTGGCTTAGCTCCTGCAACACACATAAGCCGAAGCTGATTGATAGTCTAAGGATTGTCTCTATCATCTCATTCATTTACCATGTCTGGATCTCTAGAAACAAGATGATTTACAACAACCAGTTCATAAGGGCTATTGAGTGTGCTGCTAGTATCATCAATTCAATAAAAAGCCATTTTGAAGCCAAATGGAAGGACAGATCCCCACACTCTCTTCAAGTCGCAGGAATGCTGAGACTCCGATTTGATTAGGCCTTTCTATAGGCCTTTGTTCCCACTGCTCCAATGATCCAAGATCATGTACACGTTTTGAACTTGCTCTTGTACTCTGGACTAGAGTCCAATCTCCACCTTGTATATTCATTCTCAATACAAATTAACTTTTTAAAAAAAAATCACTTTTGTAATGTGTCTTTGTGTCGGTCTACGAATGAGTATACATGATATTATACGAGCTTGGTAAGAAAAATTGTCATTTCCTAATAAATGGTATCTAAACGAAGTTACGGTGATTGGAGATCGGGTAAACAAAATTCAATGAAAGAATCCCGTGTTGGTTTGATGACGACTGGCTTGATGGAAGAATTTGAGATGCTGTTGACGGGAATAACAATTTTCAATTTGTGAAAAATTACTGTTGAAGACCTATTGATATAACAAGGTTTTGATCAAACTTTAATGCTAGTGAAAATTTATTTGTATGCCTTGAATTCAAATTTCACAAATACAATCAGGAGGTCAACGGGATGAAGTCCCTTATTGTTTGGGTTCGGGG
>BSUD01000002.1:7097142-7110825 GCA_033239045.1 Fagopyrum esculentum | reverse complement strand
TTTTTTAAAAAAAAACGAGTAAAAGTAATAGTTCAAAACTTATTATAAAATAGTTCATAACTTATAAAAGGATACTTCATGAATTATAATAGAATAGTTCATAGTGCAAAATTTATAAAGGAGTGAAAGTAATAGTTCAAAACTTATCATGGGATAGTTCATGAATTATAATAGAATAGTTCATGAATTATAATAGAATAGTTCAAAGTGCAAAATTTATAAAGGAGTGAAAGTAATAATTCAAAACTTATTATGGGATAGGTCATGAATTATAATATAATAGTTCATGAATTATAATAGAATAATTCAAAGTGCAAAATTTATGAAGGATAGTGCATAACTTATAAAATGATAGTTCATGAATTACAATTGAATAGTCCATAACATATAAACGATTAATTTATGAATAATTTGATAAAATATATTAAAAAGTAATAGTGCATAAATTATAATAGGGTTAATTAAGTAACTAGACTTTTTTTAATTTATGAATACTAAGTAGGCTTTTAGTGGTTTTTCATTTAGTAAATGTACCCCGATTATATTTTTACCGTTCAACTAAACCCTAATGCCGCTTCTCACTTCGCATCTCTCTCCTTCGCTCTTCTCTTCCCATCGCCGCTCCGGAGTGCCTCCCCTGCTAGAAAGCTTTCTAGATTCATGTGCAGATCTATTGTGTATTTTAAATCCAAATTCATCTCCCACCCTCTCCCGTTTGATTCTCTGTCCTCTCCGCCTCAAAACAATTAATGAGAGGCTTCCAACTCCGAAAACGAGCAACCCGATTCTTCCACCGCCTCCTCCATCTTCGCCGTCGTCGCCGCCACCGCTACGCCAGCAGAGAACAACAGCAATCACGCACCCTCTTGGACTGGTTGCATCAGATAACGGGCAGCAGCTTCCACCAACGAACCGGGGCGGGTTACATGAAATTGGGTCATAACCACGAAGACGAAGTGATCCGGTTCGAAGTTCCCAAGGGCCATTTAGCGGTTTACGACCAATTCTTGTCGAGATAGAGAATACGACGATTCATCTGAGTTGGAACCGGATTACGAGTTCGACGCCCCCAAATTCTTCGACTTCAACACGCTCGATATGGAATTTGCTTGTGCAGTTGCTAGTATATTTCCATATCATGCTCTGTGTCTCTTCCTTGGTTTTATATTGGCTGAAAAAAAATCTAGTTATTCTTTATAATCTATTGCTTCGGGGCATCAAGATATTTCTTTCATGTGTTTCACATAGACTCATAGTAATTTAGGACTTGGTGGAAGCATTAGAATTCTTGAGGATGAGATCCTGATCATCTTTTTCTACAGTGCTTCACTATTGCTTGTTCTTAAGTTAAATGACAGCAATTTGTGTTTTTTCTCAATCAGAATATATTCTTTCATGTTGTTTTGGAAGATCTTATGTATTGGTATTATCTCTCATTGCATTAACTCTTCAGGTATGGTTCTGATGGGAGGCATAGGATTTTGGAAGACAGATTGACACGACAAAAGGCTCAGGCTTTGGTTGATGAGGCTGCTTCATGGTCACTTCTCTGGTACCTCTATGGAAAAGGAAATAAGTTTTTTTCATCTCATGTATATTATGCAGATCATAGTAGTTTGTCTGCTGTTTTACATATCTTTCATGTTGGAAGCTGTGTACTTGTGCAGTTGCTAGTATATTTCAGATACATCACGAACCAGAGAATGTGTACAGCTCATTGCTTGCCAAAGTAATTTAGCCGTATCACGAACCTCTGTGTCGACTTCAACACGCTCGATATGTGTACAGCTCATTGCTTGTTTTGGTTATTTTTGAAAAGCTCGTATAGGAGTAAAATTCTGGTACTGGAATTTGCTTGTGCTTTCTCATGATAATCTGCTAATTTCTAGTATGTAAAATTCTTACCAGAAAATTTTGTGAATTTTCTGGTATGAGTTTTTAGGTATGAATTTCATACCAGAATTTCTAGTTTTTAGGTATGAATTTCATACCAGAATTTCTAGTACGAATTTCTGGTATGAAATTCATACCAAAAAACTCATAGCAGAATTTTCTGTTATGTAAAATTCATACCAGAAAATTTTGTTATGAGTTTTTTGGTATGAAAAATTTCTGGTATGAGAGATTCTGGTAGATTATTCTGGTAGAAAATCATAAAATTTTGGAATGAATTTGACCAAAATTCTGGTAGAAAATTGTGGTATGTACTTCTGATATGAAAGAAATTTGGTATGAAAATAATTTTGGTATGACAAAATTCTGGTATGAAAAAATTTGACCAAAATTTTGGTATGACAATTTCTGGTATGACAATTTCTGGTATGACAATTTCTGGTATGACAATTTCTGGTATGACAATTTCTGGTAAGACAATTTCTGGTATGAGAAGTTCTGATATGACAAAATTCTGGTATGACAAAATTCTGGTATGAAAATAATTTCTGGTATGAGAAATTCTGGTATGAAATTTCTGGTATGAAAATTCTGGTATGAGAAATTCCGGTATGACAAATTCATTCCAGAAAATAAAAAAGAAATAAAAAAGAAATAAAAAAAGGCAAGAAAAATAATAAAAGAAAACAAATTCAGTAATTAAAATTTAAAACTTATACTTATATAACAAATAACAAACATCATTTATTATTTCTTTATAAATAGAAGGGTTAATAATTTTTACCTACTATTAAATAAAAGTGGTAAAAAATTTGGGGTACACTTTCTTAAACAAAAACTCAAAAAAGCCTAGTATGTCAAATTCTCCCATTATAATATGGTAGTTCAAACAAATTTTCATTCGATTATGGAGAAAAAAAAAAATCGTTTAAAATTTTTTTTTTCGGGACACGTGTCGGCCGTACGACCGTACCGTATTAATTGAACCGTACCTGAACAAAAGCATATATATATATATATATATATATATATATATATATATATATATATATATATAGAGTATAGATCCTATGAGAACACCCCTAACGTGAGAACATGAGAACAGATTCGTAATTATTATCAGTTTTGTTACGAATGTGTCATATCGTTTAATGTATTATTCGTAGTTATTGTTGGTTGGGTGGATTATTCGTAGTTATTGTTGGATTCCTAATTATTATTATTCGTAGTTATTATCATTTTTGATATCTACTCTAAATCTCAACCCTTAATACTCACATCCTGTACGATTGTTCTCATATTCTCACGTTAGGGGTGTTCTCATGGGAACCACACCCTATATATATATATTTTAAAAGTAAGTTGGGAGAATTTGACATACTAGGCTTTTTTGAGTTTTTGTTTAAGAAAGTGTACCCCAAAATTTTTACCACTTTCATTTAATAGTAGGTAAAAATTATTAACCCTTCTATTTAGAAAGAAAGGAATAAATGATGTTTATTATTTGTTATATAAGTATAAGTTTTAATTTTTAATTACTGAATTTATTTTTTTTATTTATTATTTTTCTTGTTTTTTTTATTATTTCTTTTTTATTTTCTGGACTAAATTTCTCATACCGAAATTTCTCATACCAGAATTTCACATACCAGAATTTTTATATCAGAAATTTCATACCAGAAATTTCACACCAGAAATTTCACACCAGAAATTTCATACCAGAAATTATCATACGAAAAGTTCTTACCAGAAATTTCATACCAGAAATTTCATACCATAATTTTTCGTACCATAATTTTTCATACCATAATTTAAATACCAGAAATTTCATACCATAAATTTCATACCAAAAGTTTCATACCATAAAATTACATACCATAAAATTACATTTTATCATACCAGAATTTTTTACACTAGATTTTCATACCATAAAATTACATACCATAAAACTACATCCCATAAAGTTACAAACCATAAAATTACATTTTGTCATACCAGAAATTTTGCATACCAGAAATTTTACATACTAGTAATTATACATACCAGAAATTTTACATACTAGAAATTTTACATACCAGAAATTATACATACCAGAAATTTTGCATACCAGAAATTTTGCATACCAGTAATTATACATACTAGAAATTTTACATACCAGAAATTATACATACCAGAAATTTTACATACCAAAAATTTTGCATACCAGTAATTATACATACCAGAAATTTTACATACCAGAAATTATACATACCAGAAATTTTACATACCAGAAATTTTACATACTAGAAATTTTACATACTAATAATTATACATACCAGAAATCTACATAGCAAAAATTTTCATATAAAAAATATACCAGAAATCTACATACTAGAAGTTTTCATATAAAAAATATATCATAAATCTACGTACTAAAAATTTTCATATAAAAAATTTATATACCAGAACACTTATTCAGTTAAGCAACATATTCTGCTTTGCGAATTTATAATAGGAAATTGGGGATTGAAGGGGCTTTAATTTCCTTTTTTTCTTGTTAATTTTGTGTGTTGATCTTCGAGCATGGAGAATTCAAACATGGCGGATTATGTCGAAACCGATCCCTCTGGTCGCTATGGTCGTGTAAGTTTCTAATTCAATTGTTGAATTTGGTTTTCTATTCTAAATAGAATTTCTATCCTTCATTTTTCTTTTGCCGTAATGCATTTGAAAGGAATGTTATCAAGGGGGTATGGTGCTGCTGCACTCCACTAAATGATGGTCTACCATGACAGCAAACTGACAAAACCGAAGATGATATTTCTTGGTTTCTCAAAGGAATGTTATCAAGGATCTCGGTAAACGGAGAGCTACGTAGATTCAAATTAAAGCTGACAAAATCTAGCATTTCCCTAGCAGCTCTCCCAAGTAGCGCAAAGATCTCAACCAAACCAGCTGGTGGAATTTCCAATCCATTGACAAGTTCTATGGGGGTAAGCCCAGGTCTGAAATCATAAGTTTCTAGCCATGACTGAGGATCTGCATAATAACCAGACGTTTTACACCACTCACGGGATTCATTTGCATGAATCATATCTGCAAGGGGGTATGGTGGCTTCTGATTGAAGTAGAGCCGAGCAGATTCCAGACATGAACGCAAAAGAGCAGCATCTCCATTTGGAAGCTGTACAATTGCAGCAGAATATTGTGCTAGTGAGTGACACAAGGTTGATACTGCTGATTTGTATGAATCAGGAGGCAGCCCTTCAGAAGCAACAAGATCAGTAAGCTTGACACGGCCTATCGATGGCAGGTCATTTCCTGCCATGGACCATCACACTTATAGTAACACTTCCTTCGATCCGTCAAAGGGTCAAAAATCAGAGTCCTAAAGTATCAAAGAACAAACCAGATACATGTTATAAAGATATTACAACTTTCTTCAAGTACTAGGGCATAGTAACCAGTATACAAGCCAGATATCAGCATATCAATAAAATCACTATCAAATGTCAATTGTTTGAAGAACTGAGAAATAAGCATAGTTTAGTTAGAGAAGTATCTATGGCAGACCTCTTTTAGCATAATTTTGAGTTGACGCATACAAATTTAAAAGAGCAATATTGATGGGCTATCCGCGGACGAAAGAGAAACCTGGAAATAAAGAAGATCCACAACTGCCTATAAAAGAGGAACGAGCAAAAGTGAGAGAGCTTAGCAAGTCGTTATCGCAATTTTGGTTACGGTAATCAATAACTGGAAGTGAGAGCGGGGTTGGAGCCCTAGTCAACATAGTTAAACAAAACAGTGAAATAAAAAACGAAAACCCTAGAAAGAAACAAAAAGGAGTTCACTTGCTTTAAACGCAAGACCTTTCAGACAGAACCTTAATTGAGCTACGCTGGAAATGGCGAGAATGGAAAGCAACGTCTGCAATGAAATTCTTAAGTACGAGTAGCAACCTTTGGAGGAGGCAACTTCAGAGACGGAGACAAATAGAGAGGGATCGGAAGTCGTCGTATCGATGAGGATTCCGCCAGGGGAGGGTCGGCGTTAGGCCCAGGGGACCACCGGCCGCCGGGAGAGATGAAGAAGGGAGAGCCGAAGGACCTCTACGGAAAGCGGAATGGAATCGGAAGAAATTGAAGGATATGCAAACGAAGGGAGAAGTGAAGGAGGCGGAGGAATTGAAAGTTCGACGGTTAAAAAAATTTTAGGGGTATATTTACTAATTGGAAAACTGAAAAAAGCCTACTTAGTGTACAATTAAAAAAAATAGCCTAGTTATCTAATTAGCCCAAGTAAGTTTGGTAATTAAGTAGACATATATAATGTATTACTAGTGTATTACCCGCACTATGTGCGGGTTCAGTTTTAATAAATATTTAATACTTAAAAATTTATATATATATTTTTGTAAAATAAAAATCCGAAAAATGAAATTATAATCAAATATTATGATTTTTAATTCTCTTTTAAGTATTAATCTCTTCTAATTAATTATATTTTTAAATTGATTTGTTAAGATATGCTTGTTGGTAAAAAAAATTCGTAAAAGTTTAAAAACTATTTTTATAAAAATATTAATTTAAATATTTTTAAAAAAATTTAGAAATCAATTTTCAATTTATATTAACATTTGGAAATCACTTTTTAAAATAATTTTTTTAGGTTTCGAGAAACCTGGCGTTGACACGTGGCAATAGAGGTTTCTGCTTTAATAGATATAAGATAAGATAGTTATTTTAATAGTTAAGATATCAACTACATATTACATTTTCGAAAAATCAAAATTACGTAAAAATGACACGTAATAACGAACAGATAAGGAAGTAAGCATGTGATATTAAAAATTTTGACTTTAATATAGTATATAGATAATTACATATGGAATACTATATATATTTCCTCCATAATATCACCCAATGTGTATGGTATACAATCAACTTTGGATATCATTTCTCATTCATATGGACAATATAAATTAATATACTACGTTATATATATTACTCGAATGCACGAATCCAAATGCTTCCATTTTTAGCGGTAATATTCAGCGGTAAGCTTCCACTATATAATTATACATAATTGATAAGACATATGAAAGAGACAGTCAAATACAAACCCTAAAATGTCTACGTCTCAGGCCGAGAAGAAGATGACGATGAAGCTCCTTGTAAACAAGAAGACCAACAAATTGATATACGCAGAAGCAACAAAAGACTGTATTGATTTCCTCTTCCAAATGCTGGTCCTTCCATTGGGATCAACAATGAAGTTGCTGTTGAACGATGACACAGCACTCAATGGTGGTAGCCTTGGAAGCCTGTACAAGAGCGTCGAAGAATTGGAGTCGGAGTATCTGGTTGATCCGAATGTAAGCAGAGAGTGTCTTTTAAACCCGAGTGTACCCAAAAACGTGGCTTCTCGGGTATCCGATTGGTTCATCAACCTTAACCCTTACCCTAAATCTCCGAAAACATTATACACGTGCAAAACTGCCCACTTTCCACTTCCGATGTCTGATGTAGTAGGTCTTAAATGCCCTCACTGCTCTCTCTCGTTTGATCGTCCTTTACAATACATTGGCCCTGAGGCGAAGACTGGAGAGGGGTACGTTAAAGGGCTTTTACGATTCATGATAACAGATGATTTGGTGGTGAAACCGCTTACGTCAATATCGAGTTTTGCCCTTCTGGTTGAGCTTGAGATCGAGGATTTGAGTTCCATTGAAGAAAAGGAGGTTACCCTTGATACTGCCAAGGTATATACACTACTGGATCGGATCATCTGCTTATTTAATGTTTTCAATTTGCGGTTTGTGAGTTTTTGTTGATTTTTGCTGCAGGGCATGGCATTGCTGAAGGCGTCCATGACTTCCAAGACTGTTCTCACTGATACTTTTCTTGTCAACCAGGAAACGACGGATCCTGTCGTCGTTTAGTAGCAGTCAAACTGTGTCTTATTATTTGCATTTTTTTTGGTAGATGTCTTATTATTTGCATGTTGTTGCATCGTTGCGGTCTTTCAGCTTCCATTGAAGAAAATCAGTCATATTTTGTTTCTTTTATCTCCATTTCTCCAATAATGCTACATTATAATTATTATGACACTAATATATACATATAAGTCTAGTAAAACGCTCTTGTTTCGTGGGCGGTAGGGTTTGCAATGAGTCGGATAACGAGTAGTTAGAATTGTTGGAATAAACATATTGGGTTTCCTTAGGTTTTCTCTCTGATGGTAAGAGAATAGAAAACTGTTATTGATTTGACGTACACTTTTATTAGCCCGCTAATATATTTAGTCATATAATATAATTAATTATTATAATATGTAAGCCCACTAATAATAATAAGATTAATAAAATCTTACAATCTCCCACTTGGGCTACATATTAAATAAACAACTATATTATTCAAAATTTTTTATGTGTACACGTAATGACTAATTTTATGTAGACTTATTCTTTAATCAATTTGGTTCACCTCATATATCAATATGAGATCACGGCGGCTTTCGTCACATCATCGTGACTAAACCTTCCGTGTGTTCACCACATCAGTATATTCGATGACATAGATCAAGTATGGATGAGTGGCATGAAAATTACATGAAATGTGATCTCATAAACATGTCTATTTTCAACTGGTTCTTCTTTAATCGGAGATCAATCCAAAACAACCTTTAGTTCAAAATGTAAATGACGGCAACTTTATTATGCATAAACTATAAACATAGAACATCTAAACAAACTCCCACTAAGTCAAGGGATTACAAAACTGTCAAGCCCCATACGAGCAGTGTGCTCATGGAAAACGTTAGGAGGAAACCCCTTAGTTAACGGATCCGCAATCATGGAGTTTGCACTTATGTGTTATATACAAATCTGCCCACTTTGAACTTTTTCCTTCAATGACAAGAACTTGATGTCAATGTGCTTCTCCTTTACAAAACTTCTGTTGTTATTGGAGAACAAAACTGCAGCCTTATTGTCACAAAATAACTTCAATGGCCTTTCAATTCCAGTAACCACACGTAGGCCTGTGACAAAGTTACGCAACCATATCCCATGAATGGATGCTCCGAAGCAAGCCATGAACTCTGCAACCATAGTGGAGGTAGCTACAAGTGTTTGTTTGACACTTTTCCAAGATATAGCTCCTTCAGCCAACATGAAGACGTAGCCTGAGGTGGATCGTCTACTATCAATACAACCGGCAAAATCAGAATCAGGATATCCAACGATCTCCAATCTGTCTGATTTCTTGTAAGTCAGCATGTAGTTCTTCGTTCTTTGCAAATACCGGAGAACCCTTTTTGCTGCTTTCCAATGATACGATCCAGGATTACTTAAGTATCTGCCAAAAAGTCCCACAATAAATGCTATATCGGGACGGGTACAAACTTGAGCATACATTAGACTCCCTACCACTGAGGAATAGGGAACCTTTTGCATCTCCTTTATTTCAGTATCTGTTTTGGGCACTGTTTGAGACTAAATTTGTCTCCTTTAGCTATTGGTGTGTCTCCAGCTGAGCAATCTTTCATGTTAAACCTGCTTAGTACCTTTTCGATATAGCCCTTTTGTGATAACCTGAAGTAACCTTGAGATCGAACTCTTAGTATTTGAATTCCTAAGACAAAAGCGGCGTCCCCAAGATCTTTCATCTCAAAATTTCTAATGAGAAATTTCTTGGTTTCGTGCAATAAGCCTATATCGTTACAAGCCACTATTATGTCATCAACATACAGTACCAAAAAGATAGATTTGCTCTCACTGAATTTGTGATACACACAATCTTCAACCTTATTCACCTCAAATCCAAAGGAGGTGATCACTTGATGAAATTTATGATTCCATTGCCTTGATGCCTGTTTAAGCCTATAGATGGATTTCTTTAATTTACAAGCCATAGATTTTGAATCTTTGGATTCAATATGTTCTGGTTGAACCATATAAATGGTTTCATCAATGTTTCTATTGAGAAACGTTGTTTTCACATCCATCTGATGTAACTCTAAATCAAAATGAGCTACTAGTGCCATTATTGTCCTAAAAGAGTCCTTAGATGAAACCGGAGAAAAGGTCTCTTTAAAGTCAATACCTTCCTTTTGAGTGAATCCCTTTGCAACTAGACAAGCCTTATATCTTTCGATATTGCCTTTTGCATCCCTTTTGGTTTTAAATATCCATTTACAACCAATGGGTTTTGCACTTTTTGACAACTCGACAAGATCCCATACGTCATTGTCCTTCATGGATTTCATCTCCTTTTGCATGGCTTTAATCTAATATTGAGAGCTAGAACTTTGAAGGGCCTCAAGAAGATTGATTGGATCATCCTCTACAATGCCTGCAGAATCTTCTTGTTCCATAAGATACGCGATGTAATCATATGGTATCTCTCCCACAAGATCTTTTTGTTCTACTAGATATACAATGTAGTCATCCGAAATTGCATATCTTCTTTATCTATCTGATCTCCTTAAAGGCACTTCTTGAGGTGGTTGGATTTGCTCTATGGAAGGAACTTCATTGTTGTCTAAAAATGGAGTTGTTTCTTGAAGAGTGTCAAGAGTGTATCCTGGTCACTTTCAATAACAATATTGGGAAGAGAGATAAATTCCTCTTCCTCAGAGACAACTTCGTCAAGAGTGACATTCCTTAATCCTTCCCCTCCAAATTCTACATCCTCAAGAAATCTGGCATTTACCGACTCAAAAAATGATCGGGTAGCGGGATCATAAAATTTAAACCCACGAGAGCGTTCAACATATCCAACAAAGTAGCAACTAGTTGTCTTTGAGTCCAACTTTCTTTCGTTAGGCTTGTAAGGCTTTGCTTCAGCTGGATATCCCCAAATGTGTAAGTGCTTTATGCTAGGCTTTTTCCCAGTCCACATTTCATATGGGGTTTTAGCTACCGATTTGCTAGGTACTCTATTAAGGATATATACTGCAGTTTTTAGCGCTTCTCCCCAAAGTGATTCAGGTAAAGAAGAATGATTAATCATACTTCTCACCATGTCCAATAGCGTTCTATTCCGTCTCTCAGCAACACCATTCATGCTGGGTTTGCCCAGCATAGTGTACCGAGGGACAATTCCACACTCCTTTAGAAGTTAGCAAAGGGTCTTGGACGTTGTTCTCCCGATCCATCATATCTGCCATAGTATTCTCCACTGCGATCAGATTTAACGGCTTTAATCTTCTTACCAAGTTGAAGTTCAATTTCAGCTTTGTAAGCCTTGAAAACATCCAGAGATTGTGATTTCTCACATATCAAGTAAAGGTACCCATATATGGAGTAGTCGTCTATGAACGTAATAAAGTATTGTTGACCATTCCACGTAGCTGTAGGGAATGGACCACAAATACCCATATGTATTAGTTCTAAGACTTTTGTACTTCTGTTCGCACCTAACTTTCTTATGTTTGTTAATTTTTCCTTGACACACTCAACACAAACTTGAAAGTTTGTTAAATCAAGGGAATCAAGAATTCCTTCTGACATAAGCTTTTGAATTCTATGTTTAGAGATGTGGCCTAAGCACTTATGCCATAAGAATCCAGAATCTTCATCCAATTTTAGCTTTGTACCTCTAGAACCTGTGTGCAGGATTTCATTATGGGAAGCAACCGTTCTAACATATAAAGTTGATCAATTAAGATACCGTACCAACAAGATTTGAATTTAAAGAAATACTGAATTTTCCATTTCCAAATCTACAAAGGTATCCACCTTTGTCCAAAGTAGAAATTAAATTCTGTTTAAATAACGGAGAAACAAAAGTATCCTTCAAATCCAAATAACATCTAGTACTTAAATTTAATCTAAAATGCCTTATTGCTTCCACAAGAACTTTATTGCCATCACCAACATAGATGAATCTTTCAGCATCACTTGGTGGTCGACGCCAAAGGCAACCCTACATTGACACACAAATGTGAGTAGTAGCACCAAAATCTACCCACCACGTGTCAATAGGTACAGAAGCTAAATTAGCCTCCGAACAAACTAGAGTGAGAACTTTACCCTTCTTTTCACGCCAAGCAGCGTACTTAGAACATGCTTTCTTCATATGTCCTTCCTTTTTGCAGGAAAAACAAGTGAGTTCATCACTTTGCTTCTTCGCCTTTTTCTGCAAATATGTAACAGCTGCAGTATCCTTAGCCCTCTTCTTTGATTTGTTTTGAGAGCTTGATGCAAAGTGAGCACTTTCTGTCTTATCTCTTTTTATCCTGTCATCTTCTTGCACACATTGCGAAATGAGCTCATTAAGAGTCCATTTCTCCTTCTGAGTATTATAACTCACCTTAAAATGACTAAATTGTGTCGGAAGAGACATGAGAACTAAATGCACGAGTAAATCATCATTTATCTCTAACTTTAGTGCTTTTAGTTTTCCCACAAGATTTGACATTTCCATAATGTACTCCCTTATGTTTCCTTTTCCTTTGTACCTCATAGAAATCAGAGCAGCCAAATGGTTGCTTGTTCTGCTTTCTCATTCTTGGCAAAATATTTATGAATTGCCTCAAAGGATTCCTTAGCATCTTTGCTATCAGAAATAGAGCCCCAAAACGCTTCCGGAATGGAACGTTTCATGATCATAAGACACATGCGGTTAGAGCGATCCCACTTCTCTACTTTCGCTTCATTGGAGTTATCCTCAACCAAAGTGGGTCGTTCAGTCCTTAGCGCAAGGTCTAGATCCATACATCCGAGAACGATTTCCACACTTTCCTTCCAGACCTTAAAATTTGTCCCACTGAGCATTAAAATGGAACTGACTTGAGCAGAAACATTAGTAGTAGTTGCTGAAACTAAACATAATAGCAAAGAATTAACACAATTAATCAATTAATTTTAAAACAAGATATCCAACACAACTTGACTTTAGTGTTTGCACAAAATATCAATTGTAAATAGTACTCTCAATGCAACAATCAAATATTGATAATAAATCCGGTCAAACAATAGCCTTTCTTTGGACAGACTATCATTCACATGGATAACCTTTATATTTATCTCTATTTATTGTCGCATGCGCTTTTATTATTTGGCCAAACATTGACCTTCCTTTGGGCCAATCAATATCTGCATAATTAATGAAAGTGCAATTGATTAATCAATATATCATCCTAAGTGTGATTTTATTTGGCCAAAAATTAATCTTCCTTTAGGTCGATCAATATTCGCATAAACAAGTATAATCACTAGTATATTTAATGTTTGACCAAATATCAACCTTCCTTTGGGCCGATTGATATCCGCATAAACAAACGATACACTAACCTTATAATTTTAAATTAAAATAATTTACACAACATAGACTACTTTGGTAGCATATTGTTTCAATTAATTTAATTTAAAATAAACTTTAAATATATAGATACTTAAATATATCTCGTGTTAATAAAATCCGAATATTACACTCGATAACCTTTAATCGATACAAAATATAGTGGAAAAGACCAAAATTTTATGTTCATAAGAACAACTGCACTACGTACCAATCGTATATAAAACACGATATTATTTTGTAAAGCAATAAGCTTTTCAAAATAATATCTCAACAGAAAGAAAAGCATATGCCTAGCTTTCATCTAAAGTAGGATATGTAGGATAAGAAAAGCATAGGCTTTTCAACTGAAGTAGGATATGTAGGATTGCACGCAATCATGACCATATCCATATATATATATATATATATATATATATATATAGGGTCCTGTTCCGGCGAGGAGGACCCTTGCAGATAGGAATAAGGAGAGCCGAGGTGGTGACATGTGGCATGCCACGTC
>BSUD01000002.1:7076898-7096988 GCA_033239045.1 Fagopyrum esculentum | reverse complement strand
TTTTTTTTTTTTTTTCCAGATTTTCTTTTTGTAAATAAAAATTGGTATTCCTATTTTTATAAGTATGTGTTCATTTCTAAAAGAATCATTGTTCATATTTTATCAATAAATGTTCATTTTTTTTCCAACACTAACTATTCATTTTTTTAACATTAATTGTTCATCTTTGTATTTTTTAAAACATTTTTTCGGATTTTTTTTTGAAAATTATAATATTCTTTCAAATCGTGTTGATAAAATATGATCCTCATTTTTTTACAAGTATGTACTCATTTTTTTTACAGTTATGGTGTTTACAATATGATGTTCATTTTTTTTGAAAATTATACTTTTCTTTAAAATCGTGTTTATAATATTCAGAGATCGATTACATAAAAAATTGTGAATCAAAGAGAATAAAAGATGATTCAGGTTTTGTTTCTTCGAATTTCTAATCTCACTGTTTAGATTTCCATTCTTAAGGTTTAGGTTTCATTATAATTGATGTTTGTGTTCGAAATCAAATTTGTTTGAATCATTTTTGTGTTTGATAAGTTTGATTGAGAAAATACATGTATATACATATGTTGAGTTGGTCTAATAACTCCAATTGAATAATCTATATGCTCATTTTAGTGTGCACGCAAACTGTTCGGAAAAATGCCTTGTAGAAAAATAGTTTATAATATTTACAGGAATAATGACATAAAAAGTATGAACACTGACGAATAAAAACATGAACAATGACGTATAAAAGTATAAACACCGATGAGTTATCTATAAATTTGACACATACATAACATATTATGATCATCTTTTAACATTTTATGATGAGTTTTTTTTTATTTTTGTGGTTATATACTGTAAATGAACATCTATGCATTATAAAATGAACACAAAAGAATAAATGGACATGACACTTTGATGAATAAAAATACTATGAACACCGATGTATAAAAACATGAACAATGACATATAAAAGTATGAACACCGATGACTATTTTGAACGTAAGGGTATCTTTCCAGATTTTAAGTCAATTTACAAAAATGTCATTAATGATGAGCGTGTGAGAGCCCTTGATTTAAATGCATCCAATGGCTTACAGCCCTCCTAATTCCTATTTACAAGCTCTCTCCTCACTTGAACTAATATATATATATATATATATATATATATATATATATATATATATATATATATATATATATATATATATATATATATATATATATATATATATTCAATATATCCATGAAAATACACGTCAACCACGTATATGCATAAAAACAAAACTTGTGAAAGCACTATACTTTTACAACCGTAAGCTTTTATACATATTAAAATATATATATTATATATTATACAAAACGAATGGAAACCTTTATAATGGCCGAAAAGCAATAGCTTTTGAATTAAAATTTCAAAACAGTAGATTTGTAGGGCACCAGTAGATATATTAATTATATAATATATATATTCAATGTATCGGAGACTGGACGCTTAAAAAACGCAGCAGAGTGATATTCCTAAAAACAGAATACAAAACTACGGTCCGAATACAAAAAGGACCGGATGCTTAAAAAAAACTTAATATCAATTCGATCATAAACGAAAAAAACGAATATTCCTAATAAACAAGCATGATTAACCACTCTGATACCACTTGTTGGAATAAACATATTCCCTAAACCGTAAACGCAAGGATCGATATCATGCTAGGGTTATTAAGGAATCTAGAATTGCATACGTGGTTCCATAATAGCAATTGGATCAAGGCTTAGTGCGGAATCTACGATCCGAATGAGCGCCGCAAGTATACAACCTTCCTCAGTCAAACCTCCTTAGGGTTTCTTTAGGTTTTCTCTCTAATGGGAAGAGAATAGAAAACTGCTGAATTTGACGTATTGGGAACCATAACCTAATAACGTTTATATAATGACCTAATAGAATCTCATTAAGTTTATTGGGCTAAAGTCTGGTATCCGCCCATTAAGCCCATACCGCTTAATAAAAGTCTACGGGCTTTACTCGTTTGAATCACTTTTATTAGCCCACTAATATATTTAGTCATATAATATAATTGGTTATTATAATATGTAAGCCCACTAATAATAATAAGATTAATAAAATATTACAAGAATTATTGCCAAGGCCAAACTCAAAATTGTAAAACGCTCCTATTTCATGGATCGATGAAGAAAGACTCAGAATGGACGTCGGCATGAAGTTGCATCCACATGCTATGGACGATAGGGCAATCACAAAACAAATGCTCTAACCTTGATATGAGCCATGATAGCCAGACGTTTGTAACAAATTCTGTATGATGTGACACATGATATGAGCTGTATAAATACAGCTATCTGTTTAATGAAATAACAACTTTTTGATTCTCTAAATTGAATCTCTTACATCTTCTCTCTTGTCTCCCTCTCTATAATCAAACTTCATGTTCTTGTTAGTATACTCATGGAGCTGTAAGTTGTAACATGGTATCAGGATAATGCACCATGAGTTCTTCCGATTCTGATTCTTCTCATCAGTCTCACCAAACACATCAGATCGATCCTCCTCCACTCTCTTCCAATGGCGATCCAACAAATCCACTTTTTCTGTACCGTTCTGATCCACCATCGCTCAAGCTCGCCATTACGCTACTCACCGACTCCAATTACAATATATGTAAGCAATCTGTTGAGGTCTCGTTCCTTGCCAAAAAACAAGCTCGGCTTTGTCACCAGCGACTGCAAACGTCCTTCTTCAAATGCCAAGCTTGCTGCTCGCTGGGACCAATGCAACAACATACTCATTTTGTGGCTTCTTCACTCCATCGAAAAGGATATAGTTGAATCCGTATTGTATTGCAAATCCGCACATCAGATCTGGACTGAATTGGCTACCCGCTATGGTAAATCCAATAGAACTTCTCTTTTTCAACTAGAATTGACAATAATTTCTCAAGGAAATCAGTCTATTAAACTTTATTACACTCGGCTAAAGAAAATCTGGGACGAGTATATGCTTGCTACTGAAACATACATATGCAGTTGTGGATCTAACGAAATTGCTTTGTTAATTTTAAAGAATCAACAAGTTATACAATTCTTAGTTGGATTGAATGACTCTTACGGCATTATGGGGTCAAACATTCTTATGATGCATCCAACACCTACTCTGGATGAAGTGTATAAGATGATTCTCCAGGATGAGACTCAACGAGGTTTCACTTCCTCTCTTGGAGTTTCTGATGACTCCACTGCCTTATATTCTCAACACAGAGGTTATTCTCCTTCCAACTTCAGGTCAAATTCCAAAGGAACCTTTTCAAACAAAGGATCTTTATTATGTGATCACTGCAAGGCTAAAAATCATACTATTGACAAGTGTTGGAGGCTTCATGCTATCCCGCAACTCCTACACCGGGAGTTCGCTTTTGTAACCATTGCAAGATTGCAGGTCATATCATTTTCAAATGCTGAAAAGTGCACGGCTATCCCCCAAGTCACAAGTTTGCTGCTACATCTCTTTCTCTGGATCAGTTAACACAATTATTGGCATTACTCCCAAGACTTCTTCTGAGCCAAACAAGGAGTCTCACAGTGCTATGCTTGCTGGTAATTCTTTGTGTCTCTTCTCACCTTCTTTGAAATCACAATGGTTATAGACAGTGGTGTCACTGATAACATCACCCCTCATTTAGACCTGTTTTTATCATACACTTCTTCTTCCCATTCCATGCTCATTACTATGCCTAATGGTAGCACTACTAGAGTTGAACACATTGGCACAATAACTCTTAGATCTGATCTCACCCTTCATAATGTCCTACATGTTTCTACCTTTCAATTTAATTTATTATCTGTCTCCAAGCTGTCCAAAGACCTATCCACTAATATCTCGTTTTCTCATACACATTGTTTCCTCCAAGACCATTTTACGAAGCAACACTTGGTGATTGGTAGATTTTGTAATTCAAGGGCCTATATTTGGTTGACAAAGATCATGTTCCTCCTAACCATTTACCTTTTTAATCTTGTAATAAACTTGCTTTTATTGCACATCATTCTTGTTCTATGTCACATCCCACTGTAAGTGCAGAAGTTTGGCATTGTCGCCTTGATCATCTTCCTTTTGCACAACTTCATCATATTACACCTACTACAAGTATTAAAGAACATTCGATTTGTCAAATATGTCCACAAGCAAAACAAACTAGACAATCTTTTTCTACCTCTCAAACACATTCTACTAGCCCTTTTGACCTTATACATATTGATACATGGGGACCTTATAGACATAAAACCTATAATGGATACTCTTATTTTCTTACAATCGTGGATGACTATACAAGATCCACATGGACTTACCTCATGGCACACAAGAGTAATGCTCTCCACATTCTCCAGTCTTTCACCAATCGTATATTCACTCAGTTTCACATCAAAATCAAGGCTATCCGTTCGGATAATGCCTTAGGATTTTCCAGCCATAATGCTACCTCTTTTTTATCAAAAAGAAGGCATTATCCATCAATCATCTTGTCCCTATACTCCACAACAAAATGGTGTTGTTGAGAGGAAACATTGCCACATTCTTGAAGTAGATCGAGCTTTGTTTTTCCAGTCCAAAATACCCTTAGCATATTGGGGAGAATGTATTCTTTGTGCCACATACATCATTAATCAGTCTCCTCTTTCTATCCTTCACAACAAATTCCCTCTTGAACTATTATACTAAACACCCTGATGCGCCCTTGGATGTCCCTTTGACGTTGACCGTAGACGAGGAGGACGAGGCTTTACGGGTTCACTCAGATGGACCGCTCACCCGATCCCGAGCTAAGGCCATTGCCCGAGCCACCGGCTCCATTATCGTCCGCACCACAGCTTCACTTGGGTCCATTACCGGCATGCCATGCCTCTACACCAGCATGGCATAGGCTACCGTTTCCGTTAGCGGCATGTCTCATCTTTCCGACTCCATGACATGAAGCTAGCTTATTTTCGGACTATATTTTCACGTTTTCCTTTTTATGTAATAAAGAGATATTCCGTATAAGAATATTCCCTTTTGACCTTATCCTTTTAGGTTTTGATCTTATCCTTTTAGGATTTGATCTTATCTTTTTAGGTTTTCCCTTTTGGGCTTTTCTTCATGTACTTTTGTTTGGCCCGTTGGCCCATAGGTAGGCAAGACTCTCTATATAAGAGATATCTTGCCTCACTTATTTTTCATGTTCAATGTTACTAAGTTTTGAGAAGAATTTCCTCTTACTTAGATTGGGCATCAAAACCTCTCTTCTATCTCTCAAATTTCTTTCTTGGATCTCGTCTTTGATCCAAGAAATCCATATTCGAGGATTCTTCCTAAGAATCAACCTTCGATCCACACAAAAAGGCTTACTCGAACTCTCTAGATCGAATTAACCTTTGTTTCTTCATCGCTTCCGCCCCTTTGGATCCGAATCAATACAACGTTGCACAAAGAATCAAGGAGTAGTTGGAGTTTTGCTTGATCTAGATCCGGAGTTATTCTTGGTTACCTCCAAGGACGCATCACAACCCCTACATATTCTCATCTCAAAGCTTTTGGTTGCTTATGCTTTGTAAGCACAACCAAGCCTCATCGTGACGGTTTTCTCCTCGAGCAATTCCTTGTGTGTTCTTAGGTTATCCTTATGCCAAGAAAGGTTTTAAACTTCTCAACATCCACAATAAAGAAATCATCATCTCTCGTGATGTTACTTTTCATGAAACCACTTTTCCCTTCCATACCATATCCACTTCTACCACTACATTACCTAGCTCTCTTCCTCTCTTTGACTCTAGCATTTTCATAACTTTGCCTACATCATCTCCCAATACATCTCTCACACATGATATATCTCCCATTTTCTTCCTTCCAACTCTCCTACACCTTCTTCAGATAAGGTATCCTTGGATCCTAATCCATCCTCACCTTCTTCACAATCTCTAGATCCTCTTCCTTGACGTTCTTTTTGTCCTCACAATCCACCTTCTCACCTCAAGGATTTTGTTTGCTCATATGGCTCTTCATCTCTACCGTCACCAGGTATGTTTCCTTCTCACATTTTCCCTCAATCTCTCCATGCTTTTGTATCATCTCTTTCTTCCTATGTGAAACCTACTACGTATACAGAAGTTGCTAAAGACCCCAATTGGGTTCAAGCCATGCACACTGAGTGCCAAGCCCTTCAACAAAACCATAAATGGGACCTTATGCCCTTTCCACCAATAAAAAAGCCATTGGATGTAAATGGGTATTTAAAGTGAAGCTTAAAGTTGATGGAAGTCTTCAACAACATAAGGCAAGACTACTTGCTAAAGGATTCACTCAACAAGCTGGGGTTGATTATCACGAAACTTTCTCTCTTGTAGTCAAAGTGACTACCATACAAAGCATATTTGCAATCGCAACTTCTAAGACCCTCCACCAGTTAGACGTAAATAATGCCTTTTTACATGGCAATTTACATAAAAATGTGTACATGAAAACCCCACCAGGCATTCCTAATCCTAATTCTCTCGTGTGCAAGCTTAACAAGTCCCTATATGGTCTAAAACAAGCGTCCCGACAATGGTTTTATCGACTCACAACTGTCTTGCTTGATAGAGGATATGTTCAATCAAAGAATGATTACTCTTTATTTATTAAACATGATATGTCTCTCATTACAGTGGTAGCCATCTATGAAGATGATCTACTTATTACAAGTTCTAATGATGAAGAGATAATTCAACTCAAGTCTTATCTTGATGTCACTTTTAGTGTCAAAGATCTAGGGACCTTAAACTTCTTCTTGGGCCTGGAAATTAGCTATTTTCCTAGAGGCATTGTCATTTCCCAGAGGAAATTCACATCGGAGTTACTTCATGAAGCTAATCTGCAAGACATCAAGCCCACTGCTACTCCTCTACTCTTAAATCTCAAGTCTCTTGATTTTGATGATTCTTTGCTATCAGATGCTTCAGTATATCGTTCCTTGGTGGGCAAACTTAAATTTTTTACCTACAACTGACCGGATCTTTGCTTTGTAGTTCAATGCTTGAGTTAGTTTCTTCAGAAGCCTTCTACTTCTCATATGACTGCACTTCATCATACTCTCAGGTATCTACATGGCACTATAGGACATGGAGTGCTCCTAAATGGTTGTGATTCCCCTTCATTACTTGCCTATATAAATTCTGATTGGGCTGCATGCCTAGTGTCTCGAAGATCAGTTGGTGGCTTTGTCATTCTCCTTGGCAGTTCCCCAGTTAGCTAGAAGTCCAAGAAGCAATCAATAGTATCCCGCAGCTCTGTAGAAGCAGAATATCATGCCATGACCAGTGTAGCAGCTGAAGTCACCTGGCTAGTTCGTCTGCTTACTGACTTAGGCCTTCCTCCACCGCAACCAGTACACATCTATTGTGATAATAATTCTGCAACCCAGATTGAACACAACCCAGTCTTTCATGAGCGAACCAAACATATTGAAATCGACTACCACTTCACTAGAGATAAAGTGATATGGAAGGACTTCTTGAGCTCAAACGCATACCCACTTCAAGTCAACTTGATGATGTTTTCACTAAAATAGTACCTTCTTCCCAGCAGAATAATCTTCCGTTCAAGCTTGGACCGGATCGAGCATCCCATTCCAGCTTCGGGGGGAGGGGGGGGGGGTGATATGAGTCATGATAGCCACACGTTTGTAACAAACGCTGTATGATGTGGCACATGATATGAGCTGTATAAAGACTTCTATCTGTTACATGAAATAACAACTTTCTAATTCTTTGAACTGAATCTCTTTCATCTTCTCTCTCGTCTCCCTCTCTATAATCAAACTTCATGGTCTTGCTAGTATACTCATTAAGTTGTAAGTTATTACAAAGCTCTCTAGTTCAGTCAAGCAATTAGAACAAGTATCCATAGACTATAGTGCATAAGTAACGTCTTAATCTCTTAGAGGCCACTAAGATGCCTTCATTCAGAATTTTTCAAGTAAACAAACGGACTCTTTCTTGGACACACAAACGCCATAAATACCGAAAGAGCACACCCTCTTATTGACCAAAGCCATGATCATGAAAGATGTATGAACCATCACGCGTCGAGAATCCAAGGACACCCCTGCTACATAACAATACGTAAAACAGAAGTAGTGGCCAGTCAGATTATCAAGGGAGAAAAGTGTTGAATTTTGGGTAGGCTAGTAGTATATACATAATTTTGAATTTTTTTGATCCGCTCTCATGTATTTAGGTTGACAAATTAGTTCACAATTCAATTTATTAATTTATTAAAATATGGGATGAGATGTAGCAAACCTCATCCCACCCTTAAATCCGTGGCTGCTCGGATATATTTAGTGCACAAAACGGAGATCCAAAGCCTTTTTTGTCTTGATGAATCTCTAGCCGAGTTTCCCCAAAATAGCTTTATTGAGACGCTCCATATTACGTAAACCCAGACCTCCTACTCGTTTAGGACGTAGTATGGCCCCAGACGTTGTCTTGAATGAACTTATTAATATCATCACACATCTTTGTGAATTAACATAGTAACAATAGATTACACATGGATAGAAGATAAAGATGGATTGAGCAAGAGTGAAACACCATGCGAAACTCAAAATCTTACTTCTCCAACCACTCAAGCGGGTGTTAATCTTATTAAGAAGAGGTGCAAAGTTTTCCTTAGTACTCAAAACTTGTAAAATCAGAACTCCAAGTTAATTTCTCAAATTACGGGTGATGGAAACCCCACTCAAGATCTCAAGATCTCAAGATAATTGCAATGATCTTTGTAACTTTCGGTGAGACATAAATTTTGGACTTAGATATGCTAACCTTGAGACCCGATGGCTTGCAAATTTTTTTAACACATATCATCACCACCTTCATTTGGGACACATAAACCCGCTAAAAGGATGATATCATCTACAAAGAAAACATGAGACAAAGGTGGACCTCCGTGAGATTAGAAAATAGGCTTCCATGTATCCAACTCAACAACCTCTAAAATAAGATGAATAAGACAGTTAACACACTGGACAAATAAATAGGGGGAAGGGGATCCCCTTACCGAACTCCTCTAACAAAGTGTGTTTGATCAGTTAGTTCGCTATTCCATTGGAGTTGCATCCGTACAGTCGAAACACATTCCCATATCATTCTGCCCCCATGAGAAGAGAACACAACTTGAATAATAGTGTTGTCAATGAAATACGTATTTTGTCATTCCCTTGTTGATTACTCCATTTTCACCTATAGACGGTCAGGTATCACTATTCAGATTCTGATTTATATAGATGATCTGGTCATTACTAGCAACAATCTTACTACCATTTCCAGATTCAAGGGTAATCTTCATACATACTTTCACATGAAGGACCATGGACCCTTCAATTCTTCTTAGACATTGAAATTGTTTTCACTCCGACTGATTTATGGATTAACCAACAGAAATATACCCTTAATAGTCTAGTCGATTATGGTCTACTTGGATGTAAACCTGAATCTTTCCCGATGTCTGCAACCACAAACTTCAATCGGATTTGGCCGCCTTGCTTGATGTTCGTGAGAAATATTGTTGTTAATTGGTTGAACGTCTTATCTACTTGTCCATCACTTGCCTTGAACTTGCATATTCGGTTCATATACTTTTCTAGTTCATGGATACTCCTCGCCTTTGACAATGGGATGCTTCCTTGAAGGTTCTTTGTTACCTAAAGCTTGAGCCTACTCAGGATATTTTCTTATCTCACTCTGGTGATCTCTGCATTCGTGCTTTACGTGACTCAGATTATGCAGCTTGTCCTACCACTAGACGATCTACTACAAGCTACTTCATTTTACTCGGTTCCTCACCCAGTTCTTGGAAAACAAATGCCGTCTCTAGATCATGATACATGAAAAAGCAACTACATACTGTGTTTATTTCCTCTTCCAGGTGTTGGTACTTCTAGTGGGTTCAGTAGCATGCTGAGCGATGACACAACACGAAATGATGATAGTCTCAGAAATCTCTACAAGAGCTTCGAATTACTCAGTGCCGAGCATTTTGATAAAACCTGAGAGTCTCTTTTGAACCCAAGGGGAACCAAATATGCGGCTTCCCCTCGAAGATATCTTGACAAATTAGTCGCGTCAATTTTATTACAAAAATAAATAAATAAACAAATCTACTTATCCACCAATCAAAATTTACAAATTAATCTAGTATAATTCGGTTGAGGAAATCTCATGCAAATCTTCTAGCAAGATTTTACATATTTTTTAAATTTAAAACTAAATCAAACTTTACTTCTCTAGCTATATATAAGTAACCAATGCCATTGAAAATCAACGACCACTCTCATCAATTTTATTTGGGAGAATTTGACATACTAGGCTTTTTTTAGTTTTTGTTTAAGAAAATGTACCCCAAATTTTTTACCACTTTCATTTAATAGTAGGTAAAAATTATTAACCCTTCTATTAGAAAGAAAGAATAAATGATGTTTGTTATTTGTTATATAAGTATAATTTTTAATTTTTAATTATTGAATTTGTTTTCTTTTATTATTTTTCTTGCCTTTTTTTATTTATTTTTTATTTTCTTTTTTATTTTCTGGACTGAATTTCTCATACCGGAAATTCTCTTACCAGAATTTTCATACCAGAAATTTCATACCAGAAATTATCATACGAAAAGTTCATACCAGAAATTTCATACCAGAATTTTTTTCATACTAGAATTTTTTCATACCAGAATTTTTCATACCAGAAATTTCATACGAAAAGTTCATACCAGAAATTTCATTCCAGAAATTTCTGAATTAAAACTAGCGGCACAATCAGCACTTGATCCTTGTGCTTTCTGTCCGCTATTTATATTTGTTTACATAATACTTTTATTTTGAGACAATTTTAACATATAATTCTCCACTCAAATAATGCTCAACTCCTCCACGTCTTGTCAATTTGTCATTGTCAACTGGGAAAAAGAACAAGTCTTTTGGAAACCAAAGGACACGGTGATGGACCCATTTTTGCAAACCGTCATCATATACGCAAATTACAATAAAAAAAATTGCAAAATTACAACGAGCCCCCTACAATTTGCAAAATTAAATATTAGACAATTAAAAATTCATTCCGGTATGTAAATTTCGGTATGTAAATGTCCGGTATGTGAAATTCTGGTATGTGAAATTCCGGTATGTGAAAATCCGGTATGTGATAATTCCGTATGTGAAAATCCGGTATGTGAAAATTCGATATGTGAAATTCCGGTATGTGAAAATTATGGTATGTGAAAATTCCGGTATGTGAAAATCCGGTATGTGATAATTCCGGTGTGTGATAATTCCGGTATGTAAAATTCCGGTCCGGTATGTGAAAATTCCGGTATGTGAAAATCCGGTATGTGATAATTCCGGTATGTAAAATTCCGGTCCGGTATGTGAAAATTCCGGTATGTGAAATTCCGGTATGTGGAAATTCCGGTATGTGATAATTCCGGTGTGTGAAAAAATTCTTCATTCTAGAAAATAAATAAAAAATAAAAAAAATAAAAAAGACAAAAAAAAATAATAAAAGAAAATAAAAAAAAGAAATTCAGTTTTTAAAAAGCATTTGGAAGAAAGAAGAAAACAAGAGGATGGAGAAGGTTTGACGGTAAAAAAAATAAAAGGAGTATATTTACTTAATTGAAAAACAAAAAAGCCTACTTACTATCACTATTTCTCTTAATACCCTACTAACCAAATTTGCCCATTTTATTTCTTCCGGTAAAAGTGATAATATATTGAGGTATAAATATACTACTGTAACAATAATCTTATGATAGATTTTTAATTATATCCTTTTATTTATTAAAAAAATTATAATTCAATCCCCACTGATGTTAGTTATATTAGTTAAATTTTTTTTTTATAAATTAATATCCAATACATAATATATAAAGAAAAAATATAATATTTTTTATTTAAAAAAAATCACAGAAATAACGAGCACTATACTAGTTTTGTATCCAATAGTGGTAATAATAATGAAGATGTTCATCTACCTTCAATAAAAAGGCTTATTCATATGATAAATATGTTCATCGACACTTTCTCCATCCGTATGTGATAAATATGTTCACCAAGATCTCCCCCTTTAGACCCAATCGAGCTGTCACCGAGCTGGCATCCGGTTGATAATGAAAATGGCTTATTCATATGATTAATACATTATCATCCCTAAACAAAGTGCATCCTCTTAAATCAGCAGAAACATCCATACTGAATCATCATACGTTGAAACCAATTAAAGAAAAACAATACAAACAGCTGAGTGCATGCTAACAACATCTAAATCACTCGTCTATGGTGTACGTGAATCTTAAAGTTACTTCATCAGCCGCAAAAAATCTATTTTATAATCATATTCCAGATTTACCCAAATCTTCTCAATTAAATATCATTTATCGTATATAATTCGTACTAATCTGTATCACAAATGAATCTTAATCAATCATGCTAATGCAATTGTGTATATAAACCGTCAAAATATCACTATGGTTTGTATAATTAACCTTCATTCATAATCGCCATGGCACAACTTCTACTTCTCTCCCTCATCATAACGACGGCAACTCAATTCATAAATGCCGACGCTCAAGAACTGGCTACCGGAGTATGCTACGGTCAACTAGGCGACAACCTTCCACAGCCGGCAGCCGTGGTGTCGCTCTTGCACACACACAAGATCAACAAGATAAGAATCTATACACCCGACAAACCCGCACTCGAAGCCCTAAGAGGAAGTGGCATCAAAGTGATCGTCGGGACGTTAAATAGTGACGTGGCCGTGCTCGCCCAGAGCCTAGCAGCCGCACAGTCATGGTTCGCGGCCAACATCCAGCCTTACGTCGGGAGCGTCGACATAACATATATTAGCGTCGGGAATGAGATTTACCCCTCGTCGAGCTCCAGCATTACACCCGCCATGCGGAACCTTCAGGGTGCCGTGGACGCTGCGGGTCACCACGGTGTGATCAAGGTCAGTACTGTGGTCAGCATGGCTGTGATGCAGAACACTTACCCTCCGTCGAGCGCTTCTTTCGTTGATCCGGAAATGGTCAACATTGTCGGATTCCTGAAGGTTAGTCAAAATTTCTCCTTTTCTTTTTACATTCGTATAGTTGTAAACATCAATAACCGTTTTGAATTATTTGAAATAAATATCTTTACTTTGGTTGTAGGAGCAAGGCGCGGAGTTGCTAGTCGACGTGTACCCATACTTTCCTTATTCGGAAAACATGGATAAGATTCGATTGGATTACGCAACTTTCACAAATAACGAAGTGGTGCTAAAAGACGGTCCGTTGGGATACACTAACTTGTTCGATGCGATGATGGATTCGATCTATTGGGCTATGGAGAAAGCGGGAGCCCCTAACGTAGGATTGTTCGTGACGGAGACTGGGTGGCCGCACGGTGGTGGGTCCCCGTTGGTGACAACGATGGAGGTAGCGGCTACATACAACAAAGGGTTGGTGCAACATCTTCAGAGCGGAGTGGGAACCCCTAAGAGACCGGGTAACTTACAAGGACTTATATTCGGGATGTTTGATGAAGATCAAAAGCCGGCTGGTGTTGAGCAGAATTGGGGTATTTTTAAACCCTCAGGAGAGCTCAACTACAACCCTTTTCCAAATTAATTATTTACTCTAATGCTATTGAATTTTATTTGTTTTAGGATAGAGTTTGTATCGCAATAGCATTTTGAATTATCTTCCATTATTCTGTTAAAAAATGTGTATTATTATGATCCTACGAAATGCAATACGATATAAACGCTATTCTTATGTCTATTCAAAAGAAAATTAACAAGGGTAAAATGGCTAACGAAGCCTTTTATTACTATTCTCTTACGGATGAGTTGGTTAAGTATGTACTTTATTTATCTTTGTGCATAAAGTAGGTACCTTTTTGTTTTTTATTACAATATAAGTAAATCTTCTCTCTCCTATAATAACTAATTTTCCTAATAAAACAAGGAAAGAGATGCTAACAATTCCTAAAATATCTCCATAATTAATTACGGACATTTAACAATATTCATCTTTTGTTATATTATTCTCCATTGTTGTGTGTAAAAGAAATCGAATCTTCAGTTCGAGAGTATCAATGAAGGGTTGTCGATGAAGATACGTCCTACATAACTCAGCAAAATTAATTAGTACATGTGTATTCCTTGTGGATCCGTTATTAATACATATTTTTGTGATTTTTTTACATAATTGTTACAATTATGTAGTAAACGTGTATTCCTTGTGAATGACATACCTCGAAGTGTAAAATATGTATGCCAAATGCATTTTATGTAGCTGATATTTGTGTTTTTTGTATTAACATTGTGTAATTGAAATTGTGTACGGACATTGTGTAATTGAAATTGTGTACGGACATTGTGTAATGGAAATTATGTATTATAATTGTGTATCATCAAAAGAATACACGAAGTTTGATTAGTATAGTTGGTATAAGGGTGGGTGGTGTTCAACTCGCCCAGAGTTCGAATCCTAAAACATCTTAAATAAGAGAGAATCTTTAAATTTCCATATTTTTGATTCTTTTTTACTTATTAATACGGGATTCAAACATCTCAAATAACCTAAAACTACCAATAATTGATTCTTTTTACTTGATTATCCTAGTCATTAATCTTTATTTATAATTGGTGAAATTAGGGTGCCTACTTTGAATACAAAATACAAAAGGTATCTTATTTCACCAATATTCTCTTACTCTATTAGGACAATGTGAGGGGAATTAACCCACACGCCATTTTGTGTTAAAATTACCGTGTTTTTTCAAATTTCTACTCTCTTCCCATGGTTGTCTATATCTTTTTTTCATGGCAGTTACGATAAAAAATTACAACAAAATATCTTGCATCATTCTGTTAATGTGCATTAATTATTATAGGGCCGCGGGCCCCATGTCACGCCCCAACGCTGACCTCATGCCCGACACCACTCCCAGCGGTCTTGCTAGCGCCCAAAGACACCCTTGTCACCGCCCCTGCGGCTCTCCTGAGCCGCCCCCATGGTGACATTGCCCGAAGATCAAGGCCGGCACCCCAGCGCCTCTTGCTAGCGTCCGGATGAAGACCAACCGTCTGTGTCACCACCCCCACGGTGACACCGAGCCTCCCCTGCGGATTGACATCAGAAACGTCAAAAAGATCAACAATCAGACGTTCCAAAGACACCACCCCGCGGCTTAGTTGAAGATGGAGCGTTTAGCAGTATACCGCCCCTGGGGCCCTCATGCCCACGCCTGCGGTTTAGTGACAGAAGACTTTACTCCGGCAATTTTGACTCACCTTTATGGCCATTGAGGTGGCTATTTACACAACCAATGTACTCCCATTTATTGTTAGTTATAGTATAAATAGAGCTCTAGACTGATTGCTAGAATCATCCTATTTCCCCCACAAAATATCTTTCATCATTTTGTTAACATGTATCCAAGAAACCTTGTGCTATGATTGTCTTGGTGGTAGAGTCCTGAAACAAGCAATCAGTAGAGTTAACAACTATCGTGCACATGGACTAAGCAATAAGACGATGGGAAGATATAAGGTTATGCTTAAATCCAAGCATAAACAATACATCTTCCAATGTAAGAGTGAGAGAACTAGGCACTACTCCTGAGTGGTGACAATATTCACTGAACATCGGGTAGACCAATCTAAATTGGTTTAGATAATAGATTCATAGTAGAGAAAAGATCAGGACAATAGCATATGTGCTTTGTTGCTCCACAATCAACAATCCACATATGAGGTGGAGAAGAGGCATGAGCAACAAAAGATTTTATAGTACCTGCAAAGTTAATGGAACTAGATGATCCATTACTGCCTGACTTTGTGTTCAAGATCTTGAGCATTTCTTGATAGATCATAGAAACTGCATTGAGATTCATCCCTTTGTTATCTTGATCATCAAAGGGAGTGTTGAGTATTGGACTTGTAGAGACATTGACAGTCAATGAATGAGCATTTCTTGGTTGTTATATATGGTGGTCTGTCAGTGGTGAAAACCTTTATACTAATCAGCAAAACCATGAATCTTGAAGCAAGATTCTTTCAAGTGCCTCTTCTCTTTGCAATGGTCACACCTCCTATCCCATTTATCCCCATTTATCCTTTCTAAAATCTTGTCTTTTTCCTCCTGCTTGACGATGGTGAATTTGCCTATCAACTCCGATGCTTCATGAGAGATAGATAGAGTGGATGTAATTTTTCGCTGTTTTTCAATTGGAGAATCATGTGAAAAGCACGATTCAAGGAAGGTAAGGTTTCAAGAGATAGAATGGTAGATCTGACATGATCAAATTGATCATTTAGTCCCATCGAAAACTGAATAAGGCATGTCTTGGCCTCACGCTCTGCTAGATGTAGGAATTTCACATTTATAGTGAGCCATTCCAACACAACTACAAATTGGCAACGCATCATGAGCTTGCAATTCATCCCACAGTTTATTGAGTCTTCCATAATAGATTAAAATAGTAGCATTATCTTGTTTCATAGAAATTCTTATGGATTTGATATATCAAAGGAGCATTGGATACCTGATACCTCTCAAGGATTTCATCCCATAGTTCTTTGGCCGACTCAACATATGAGATCTACTCAGCGACATCTCGCTTAATAGAATGAATAAGCCAATAGCAAATCATCTAATCGACACGAATCCAGTGAACAGATTTCTCCACATCATCGTTATCCTTGACGCAATATCTAGTAATGAATCTGATCTTCATTTTTGCTCTTAGTGACATGTGAATCCCTCGTTTCTAGGATGAAAGTTGTATCCATCGAACAATGTCGAGACCAATTGCGTCCCTGGATTATCAAATGGTGCAAAGTAAAGGGGATCAATGAAGTTGCTAGGTAAAGTACGTTCAATTCCGAACAAAAAATTGTTTCCAACTCCAGGTTGCACATCGTCGTTCCTGGGATCTGGATTATCCAAGTTTGGATCTGTATCGTGAGTATCATTGTAATCATCCATGGTGATCAAGCTCTAGTGTGTTTGAGAAAAAATTTTTACAATGAATTCTTCATTTTCGCTTGATACCATTTGAAGATATAAAGATGAGAAAAAGAAACTACATTTGCTCATGTATTTTGTTACAATTCAGGGTATATACACCCTATGTTTGATTCTTAACAAGGCTTTGAAACTAATATCAAGGCATTGAAGTCGATCTTTGCGCTTAGTGACAAATATGTTTCTCAAGCCTTGAAGTGGATCTCAAGGCCTTGACTTCGAAACCTACAAAAAATTTGTTAGTCACAATTTAAGCAATATAAAGTGCGGAGTGTAAAATATCGAGACACAATATGTTCACGAAGTTCGGCCCTAACAGCCTACTCTCCGTCTAGGGTTTCCGACCCTATGATTCTAACTATCTATTATCTGCTTGTTGTGAGTCCTAGATACAACCTAGAAGAATTTCCCTTTTTCTCTCGCCTCAATGCTACGATCTAGTCAACTTTATTCTAACAATAATAGCCTAGTTACTTCATAGAGTAACGTTCTTAAGTATAACACTAAAATGATATTCCAATGGAGCTCTTGTGTTTATCTCACTCTATCAAATCAAATAAAGTACGCTCAAAGAGGAAGACAAACTTTTGGATTGATGAAGATGTCTTGTATGATTGCTGGTAGGCTTGGTCTCTTTATCTTCAATCGATGTCTCTTTTATAGTCTTCTATGGAGGAACTTCTTCTAGCCGTTTTCTATTAGTTGTTGCAATGTCTTCCTTCCATAAAATCCTATGTTAATTTGTTGAGCGTGATCTTTGCATGTGTTGTTTGTGTACTAGCCGTTTGAGTAGATCCTTCGAGCAAGATCCTCTCCGAGATCTTCTCTTCAAACGCTATCTTTGATAGACGTTTGATCTTCTCCATGATCTTCTCCACAGCCGTTCAACAACTTCAACAAACTTCTTCATAGCCATTTGATATCTTCTTATACATTTGAGATCTTCAGCCGAAATCTTTTCTAAGATCTTCTCTTTAAACGATCTCCATCCGAGATCTTCTCTTAAGATCTTCTCTTCAAACGCCTATTTTTCTGCAACAATATCTTTATAGTCGGTTGTTCTTATAAGATCTTTTCTCCTAGATCTTTTCGTTGGTTGGTTTGTTGTTGTAAGTCTTCGGCCAAAATTTTCCCTTGTAATAGCATCCAAGACCTACACACATTTTCAACAAACAAATCAAGACAAGCAATCTAGACATATAATCGATATTTGTTAATTTATAATAACCACATATTATGTTAAGTCTTCCATCATTTAAATAAAACCATTAATATCAAAGGTGGAGTTATCAATCTCCTCCTTGATGGAAGGCAAGCCAAATATCGTAAGTGCATTTAATGTTAGATATATGCATGCATAAAAATATTCGACAATAAATGCAGAATGTTGAAATATCGGATCGCATATTTTTCTCCCCCTTTGTCTTTCAAGAAGGGAGAAAAGCAGTTAAAGCACGGAAGTACAAAGTTATTACAAACCAAAGTTTAACAAAACAAGGTTAAAAAACATCCCACAATGTATTTCAAGGCCTTGAAAACAAAAATAAGGAAAATCTTAAGCGCATGTCAAGGCCTTGACATCCAGTTTCAAGGTCTTGTAATCGATTTCAAGACTTTGAAATCTATTCTTGGTACCACCGAGAATTGTGTTGGCCCCGAACATCATCATAACACTTCTGTCTCCACATTGCATGAGCTTCGTCCAGCATTTTCATCTTCTTGTATTCATCAACCATACGTTTGTTATCAGCATCCTTCTTTTTCTTCACAACACTAAATTCCTCAATAGTCAGAATGGTTGGCTCTTCATGAGTTGGGCGAAGAATCGGTTGATTCTTAACAATGTTTGTAGCAATTGAGCAACACATTCGACAACTTCTCCCGTGTTTTCTCAGCCGCATCCTCAGTTAACGACATGATACTCCCAGTGGTTGTGAAGGTAAGGTCATTCAAATAGAACATTTGATTGACCTTGGAATGCTTGATCGATAACATCTCATGTGTGGCATCGAGCTTGTCCGACACATTTGACCTAAAATCAACCATTTCTCGTCGAAGATTATCAAACCCAAGTTCCAATGCATTCAACCTCTATTTTGTCGACTCAACTCATATGATGAGAAAAGTACATCCCGTTCCTTTAGTTTTCATTCTCCCGTTAACGTCTTTTCAATCCCTAGGCATTCAAACACTCTACGTCAATCTTCCCAGTGGACACCTGTTTGTCCTTATTCGAGGTGTCAATCGAGAAGTAGGCGAAATTTTTTGGCAGGAAGTTGGTGTATAGGAGGGGAATGACGCGGGTATAATTAATCGTATGGAGCATGTGGTTGAGGATGAGAATAGGGAGATCAACGTCGAGACCATTCAACACATGATGGATTAAGTCTAGAATTTGGGGAGTCAACAATTCTCTAGAGTTAGATATGGGTACAACACATCTAATAAAGAGATTAAACACAATTTTTGCTTAAAGGACGAGGGATGTGTGTGTAAGATGGAGGGATGAGGAGTTAGGGAGGAGGAATTTCTCCTTTTCTTAGAGCGCACACTTTCAGTTCTAGAGGGGTGATGATAGAAAGTTGAGGTGGGAAGCCTTAAAATCTGAACAATAAGAGTGGGTTAAGAGTAGTCAACTTACCTTTCACGATAGATTCTAGGGTTAGGGTTCCCTTGTCCCTTGTTGTTGTGAGATTTTCATAGAACAGTCTTGTGAGCCTTGTGAATGCTACTTCTCCTGGATTCAATATTTTTCAGGTTGAACACCCCTGTAGCAAAGTAACGCATGGCAACTGAAGAGACTTAAAAAACTCCATATCCAAAAATTCACACATGCAAAGTGGTCGTGTGTGAAATCCGTCAAGTCAAGTGCCCGTTGTTTTGAAATTCCTGAACCACTTCGTAGGCATCCCAGTTTGAGCTGAGATCTCAATGTTTGCCTAAGGAGAGGGTGTTGCCAAGTCTGAGGATACATGAACCACGACATCTTTGGATGGCCCCCCCGGGGGGG
>BSUD01000002.1:7025290-7071280 GCA_033239045.1 Fagopyrum esculentum | reverse complement strand
TTGGCTTGATTAATTAAGTAATTAAAGAGAGAATTAAATAATTAAAAAAAGGAAGGAAGCTATATATGTGTGTGTGGGGGGTGGGGGGATATCAAGAAACTACTTTTGGGTTGTTCATGAACACTACTTTTAAATTGGATATCAAGAAACTATATATATTTTCAAGGAAGCTTGCCAAATCTGTTGCTCAGTTTGTTGGTTCTCTTGCTGAGTTTCTAATATTTTTAGTAAAGACGTGTGTGTTTTTAGTCAAAACGTATTTTTTGTGAAAATTGTTGTTGAGTTTAGTGGCTTGTTGAGGTTGCTTCTGTCTTGTTGAGTTTTGTTGCTGAGTTTACATGTGTTTTGTAGTCAAAATGTATTTTTTGAGAAAATTATTGCTGAGTTTGTTTGTTCTGTCTTGCTGAGTTCTTGTTGTTGAGTTTTTGTTGATGAATTTATAGTGTTTGAGGTTGCTTCTGTCTCGTTGAGTTTCTATTGCTGAGTTTACATGTGTTTTACTTTTGGTAGTCAAAAAGTATTTTAATTTAGTGAAAACTATTGCTGAATTTATTTAATCTGTCTTGCTGAATTTACAGTTGTTGAGGTTGCATTTCTTGCTATTTCATATCATTTATAGTATCAAGTTTATTCTGCATTTGCTAGTTCTGTCTTGGTTTTGTCTTGGGTTTTTTTGTATTTTAGAAGCCTTCCTAAGTTTGCCTATGTTTCTTGTATATATATTGTCTTGGGTTTTTTTTGTGTTTTAGAAGCCTTCTACCTACTTATTGTGAAAACTACCGAATTAGATATTATTAAACTAAGTAACATATATGTTTTTTTGTAGAAATAGATCGTAGAGAGGTTATTTTTGCATTTTAGAGCTCAAGGACATTTTCTTCAAAACTTAAGGTATGTTCATATGTCTTGCCGTCTTTTTAACTAGCAATGAAGGACATCAAGCATATAATTGAAAAATTGGTAGTAATGTAATTTTGGCTCAATCCAATGGGAGAAAAATTGGTAGTCAAAACGTGTTATAAATCCATTTAAGAATGTAGTCTTTTGGCTCAATCCAATGGGAGAAAAATTGGTAGGCGACATCAAGCATATAATTGAAACGTAAGTATAAACATGTTTTAAATATATCTAAGAAGCCAATAACATTCTACCTTGTAGTAATGTAATTTTGTGTAAATAGGGGTATGAAGGTGTGGATTGCTAACAAATCCTCAACAAGCATAACAAGGCGATAAAGTGGATTGAAGCAAAGGTTAGTTTTAGTTATCTTTGTTATCAAAAGTTTGTTATGAAATGTGTTGGTTCACTCTTCAATTTATTAGTTTATAAAAAAAATGTGATGACTATTCTCTAAATTCATTAATGTTGATTATTTTATAGTGCCCTTACCAGAAAGATAATGCAAATTGTGGTTATTATGTCCTTCGATTTATTCAAGAGATTATCGCAGAAGGACAATATCAAGTTCCTAAGAAGGTATGTGTATAATTATAGTTACTTCTCTAAACATTTACAATTATTAACTTGTCAAAATTGATTTATTATTAGTGAAGTTCACTATACTTATGACTTGCATTAGCTATATTCACTTTTCTTGTGTTGTCATGTATATATGACATGTTTTTCACTAAATCATTTCCCCTTGATTGACAGTGGCTTTCGGAGTCAGCTAAGTCGGTGTCATATTCCCAAAAGCAAATCGATGAGGTTCGAGATCAGTGGGTTAGTTATGTGCAACAATTCATACGTGTACACTAGTTGCATTGGTTTCATTAAGTTGAAAGAACAGATATTGAAGTAAAAAGCTTGGTATTATGAAATACTTATGGATTTTTAATGATTAGTATTTTGAGATGATCGAAATGATTATTGTTGTCAATTGACATGGTTATATTTGATTGATCGATCCTCATGGTGTTGTTGATGATTGTTTTTTAGTATTATTTGTCGGTTAGCCTGCCAGTTTAGCTTGTTCATTGTGTTGGATTACTATAGGTGTACGGTATATATGCGCAACAATATAGCATATTCAAAAAATAATATATAGTATTACTTCGGTTGTAGATGAAACCGTGATAAACATATTTATCACGGTCAAATTCACATTTAACACGCGCTACTAATTTACCACGGTTCAGTATTATTACCAAAATTCAACATTATTACCACGGTTGTATAGCACCGTGGTAAACACGATTAACACGGTTGGAGGAGAACCATGGTAAACACAATTAACACGGTTCTAGGAGAACCGTGGTAAACACGATTAACACGGTAAACACGATTAACACGGTTCGAGGAGAACCGTGGTAAACACGATTAACACGGTTCGAAGAGAACCGGTAAACACGATTGACACAACACTTTTAACACAGTTGGGATGGAACCGTGGTAAAATTGCATGTGGTAAACATGTTTACCACGATCCATCTTAACCGTGTTAAACACTTTTACCACGGTTGAACCATGAACCGCTGTAAACACGTTTAACACGGTTCTCGCCGAACCGTGATAAAACTGCATGTGGTAAACACGTTTACCACGGTTCACGTTGAACCGTGTTAAACACTTTTACCACGGTTGAACCATGAACCGTGGTAAACGCGTTTAACACGGTTCTAGACCAATCGTGTTAAACACATTTACCACAGGCAGTTTTAGAACGGTTCATAATCGTGTTAAATAATGCACACGGAACCGTGTTAAATGTGCAGTTCTGTACTAGTGAACACAGGATGTATTAGGATAGGGAGTTGGACTAAAATAGAGGGTAGGAGGAATCGAAGTGAAGACCTCTTGTATATGCCTTGTGTTGTAGATTTCAAAAAAACTGTGTCGTACAGGTATCTTTGAGCCTACGTTTCGAAGCCTTAGAAATATCTTTCACCGATCAGATTTTGGTATGTCATAGACGGATCTGCATACTGGGACGTATCAAAAGTTGGAGTCGATCCAACGGTCGGATCTGGATTTATAAGAGTGCAAAGTGGGTTGTTTGTGCAGTGCAGTTGTGAAATGACTCAGAATTTGACTAAGTATATAATTTATGGATGTTGTATCCAACTTTGGAGAATTGTGTAGAAGTTGTTGTTGGGTATTTTTGAGATTTTCTTGCTTCTATGAGTAGAGTGCATCATGTAGAAGACCTAGATATTTTATTTGGAATTTTTTATATTTTTATTCGGTTCTCATATTTTAAGCCAAAGTTGGACCGTAAGTACTTCTTATGAAAGTTAAGAATGTGACTAACACTTATAAAAGTTTAACAAACTTCCTTTTTAGAGTGAGAGTGCGGTTTTGAGTTCCAAAGAATAGTTTATAACTTTGTTATAGAATTTTTAGAGTTTCGGGACCAGGGGTAAAATGGTCATTTAGTCGTATAAGAGTATTTTGATAATTTTCTTATGATCGATTATATATCTTAGAAGTTGGAGACTTCTAAGAAAGTGGGATACATTATTGATCAACGTGCCTTGTATGACAGGCGTTTGAGTTTTTACGGATGCAGACCGAGTTGAGATTGTGAGAGTTGTGGTTTGAATAAGGTAAGTCCATGCGACTTACTTAGCCGGTTTCTAGATGTTAGTTGAATGATAATGGTGGTGTGTGCGATGTGTGTTTATAATAACAACTTGTTAGGACGACCGTTATTATTATGTGTTAAGGCCCAAGTGTATGTATAATGGGCCGTGACATCACTACCCAGCTTTGCCAGGAGACTGGGAGGTTCTCTATACCCAGACCATACAGATACACGGTGAGATGCATCGGATCCACTCCTGATGGGTACACGGGGGCGGAGGCGAGGTTTGGGAATCCCTCGTGTCAAAAAATAAGTATCATTAGAGTGAATGACTTAAAAGAAGATAATAAATGGATTGTTTGAAAGCATGATGAGTGTTTATTATTTTTATGTGTGTGTGCTATTATTATTCTCCTAATGTTTAGATAACTAGCTAATGGTTGTTTGGTTGTGTTTTAGTTTTACTGCAGGTTAGAACAACAGCTGAGTGATCCGGAAGTAGTGGTCAGCCGGGTCTCTGTACTCCTTAGAGTGGGGTTGGGTGTTCACCTTGCTGTATCTTGTTCTTGTTAAAGGCCTTTTCCGTTGTTTAAGTACTATAGGCTGTTAGACGTTGTTGTATTCATCTCTTTAAAATACTAATTTATGAATTTCGTTTTTCTTATTTCTGTCTTGTTGCAAGATCCTAGTAAAATTGTTGTCAAACTAAGGTCGGGACCCATTGTGAGGTCCTAACCAGTAATGTCCCGAGTTCTGAGAATTTGGGGTATTACAACATGGTATCAGAGCTCTAGGTTGGCAACAATGGCACTTGAAATCTTCTGGAAGACCGAATAAGTACTTAAGCAGAACCCGAAAAGGGATCTAAGTTTTAAAAAGAATTTTGGTTTTCAAATGCATGCATAGACTGGATGGGGATAGAAAAGTACGACTGACCACCACTACTACCGCGGATCTCAGTATGCTTAGTATGAACTTTAGGTTTTTACTCTCTTTGGACTTATTCTTGATTATAAATATATGTGATATAGATAAGTATATGCCGAAGCTTAGTAGGAATTATAGTTATACTATGCCCTTAACGGAGATAACCAAATGAGATCCTCACTCCGTTGACACACCTAAGTATATTTGAAGGGTTTCAACGTGAGGATTAGTATGCACAATCTTATGTGTATTAGAGTAGACGAACGGCGGACAACTCCTTCGAGCTTGTTGAGGAACGTCGAGACGGAAAAGTGAAGACTAAAAGATAATACCAACTATGATGACAAAAAGGGAATCCCGAGTCAACTCAATAGGATCCAATGAAGAATATACATGAGAATAGTTCGGGAAAAGCGTTGGATGACCGGCAAATATACAGTTGGGAAGACACAAACCATAGGTTCTTTCAAGTGTGGTGTAAAGCAACGTTACAAACGAAGCGGATACCTTCTGAAACGCACATGGGCATGAAAGTCAAAGTGAAATATAGTAACAATCCAAACAAGAGGCATTGAATCTAAGCTTACGGATGGATCAGAAGGTGAAAGTTTGAGGCTAGAAGCAGAGCGGAAGATGATCACTCTTGACAAGCTACTTTCCACTACAATCAAGATGAGAAACCGAGACAATCATAAGAGTAGGAGTCAAGATAAGATACATTGCCCATCCTGATACGAAGAATTAAAGATCCGCAAATTTAAAGTTATAGGTTTCTAGAAAGGGGAAGGCCGATTTCACCAACATAGAAGTGGTGTGACCTCCTAGAACGTACAAGAATTACAACAAAGACCGGATTTCTATAAAGGCAGAAGTACAAGCAGCACCCAAGCAAGAAGGGCGTAGGAGAATAGTCTTGGGGAAAAAGAGTGTCACTGATAACTTCTCACTCACGAAGGATTTATGTTAATAACACTGGCGGGTCATAACAGAGAACCGCAAGTGGACAATAATTCGGGTAAAAAGAATCATGGAGAAATGCCTAGAAATTATCGTAGAAGAATTGATAAGTCTGTTGACGGAAGACGAAGATACAACTAGACTCGTAAGAGTATAGTACTCTTATAGGAGTGTAATTTGTAGAAGGAGCTAAAGGAAATGGAAGAGATATATTTTCACCTTGTATATCACACCTGGAAAGAGTTAGAAGAAAAGTAAGTCTACGATCTTATAGAAGGTCAACTACAGACTAATTGCTAACAATAGAGAATATACCCTTGTTGGCTAACTAGTGATGGTTGGTTGACAGATAAGAAGAATAACCACAAGGTTATAAAAGAAATTTACCAACATCTGGGGAATATCTTCCAGAGATCAACGACGACAATGGTGAAGTTAAATCAATACAAGTACTAGTAGCCTTGATGGTAACATTAAATGAGTCCAATATGATAACTCTAATAAAGAAATTATAGAGAAGCTCTTGACGGTCGGTAATGACCATTGATGATAGAAATGGTGTAAAGGGAATTGTTGTGAGTAGTTACTTACTACTGACTAAGGAAAGATACATATCAAAATTACTATGAAGGAATCTCTGTAAGAAGAACTAGAAGAGTAAGAAGAAACAGATGATTGTGAACATGTTCTATGTCTTAGCATTCCACACAAGTAGGACTGATGGTGCTCCTCCGAGAAAAAGGTGGGATCAAACAGTCTAGATTGACAGAGGAAGCTCTTGTGATTAAAGATGTGACACAGAATAATTGGAATTATAGAGGCGGCACAAACATTGAGAGTATGAGTTAAAGCCTTGATGAAATGTCTGATCGAGTTGCGAGGTGATTACAGATGGGATCCACATGTTAGCCAACACAGATATGAGAAGGAGTAAAGTTGAAAGACTAAAGGTTGTTATATGGATCCGGTATCACACCAATAAGATGGTTACCGAAAGGACTAAAGACTGTTATTTAAGGAGAAATGGAGGTACTCCATTGAAAATTCAGCTAGACTGATGACCTAAGAGTTGATGGAAGTAATAAGACCAACCAACGCGGTTCGTCAAGCGAGTACAAGACTCAAAGGGGTAACTATCCTACTATGGTAAAGATTTAAAGAAGGTAAAGTGACACGAGCATAAGGACAACATTATAAATGCGAGTCAAGAACGTTTAATAAAAGTCATACACATCGGACCGATAACGCTAGGAGGAATAAAGTGTAAACCAAAAGAATAACTTGACCAGTAAGAAGGTAAGTCAGGTATCAAAAGGCGGGTCTTGCTAAATTGGAATAGAGTATTGAGATGAGGATACCCTTGTAGAATCTATGCAAGAGTACAACGTAATTGAAATTCTAACATGAAATGAGCAGTAATGATTAACTGAAAGTTGAGACCGATTCAGGGGAGAAAATTGTTATAAGACGAGTCACCTAGTAGAAGAGTTCACAAGACAAACTTGAGAGACCAAAAGAGATAAAATGTCAATCCGGATATGAGGATCTAAGGTGCATGGAATGGGGTACCCACAATGGAGTGTAGAAGCAAAATGTAGACTTTACAAGTGTGGAGAGGTTTTGACCTCCTCAAAGATATAGGAATGTGAAAGAAGTCACAATGCCGGTATGAAAGAGTCGAAGCCCTGTAGCGGAAACAACGGAGTTTCATGAAGGCAGTATTGCCGGTAACACGAGCGAAGGAATGTATATATGAGAACGACCTTGGTGGACTCGAAAGTCCAGGTTGACCCCAATTATCATGGGACCTAAGTCGTCAACACCGACGGTCCATGCAAGGGGAGCTGCAAGGGGATGATAACTAAAGTCATCAAAACTACGAAGACACTTACTAGTTATCGTTGAAGACTTGGAATGATTATTTAGGTCAAGATGAATGACCCAGTTGGGCTCGAGAAGTAGAGTTAGCTAAGGAAGCAGAAGTGTGGAAGATAAAACGAATTATCGAAGCATGAAAGGATTAACCGAGCAGATGATGCTCACCAAGAATTTAACGCCAGTATAGGTATGAGAAGGACAAGTCCGGGATAGTGATATAAGTCAATTATAGACTGACCGACGTCAATTGAGGACGTGTAAGTATTGGTTGATATTGACGAGTAGGTACCGTTAAGAAGAGATATTAGGACTGCGAATTTAAGAGATAACTTTACCAATGCCTTGGAGGATTCCCCAAGTAAGCAACGACAACCTTCTAGGATGATTTAAGGATATGGAGCGAAGCGGGTTAGAGGTTACTTTCTGGTTGGTTAAGAACAGACTACGGTTGAGTAAGAGAGTAAGGGTCTGTTTGAGGAGAATCTTGTTAGTAGTAGGAGGGAAGTATAGGCGGGAGTCTGGTAAATCATGTTGATCCTCAGAAAGACGCATTGTGACTAATGGGTGTTACACCAGAAGTGTGGTAGGCCCATAACCCACAGATGAAGAAAATCAAATGTTAGGCGAATTATGATTCAAGTTAAGAAATTAGAAATTTATATGAAAAGGTCCATTTGGGTGTGTGATTTGTTTTGAGTTATATAAATTCAAAAGCTTGACAAGAAGTAGGTGAAAATCCATTAATTAATGAACGATCCTATTAGGTCACATTGAGGAAACCGGGCCAAGCGATTTGCATTACAAAGAGCATTAGGCACTTAGTAAAGTGCCCACATAATTTAAGATCATTATTTCCGAGACACGTCATCAGCTATGAAGATCAGAAAATTTAGCCGGTTCATGCTTTTGTAGAGTTCCAGTGGTTTAGACGAAGAACTGATAAGGCCACTTGGGAGACAGAGGAGAGTATTAGACGTAAATATTCCGAGTTTTATGTGGGGTTAGCTGCTACTTCTGTATCGACGAGTTAGTACTCGGAGGCTGTGTTGTGTGACTTCTCATGTTTTTACCTTGGATTGAGTGATTGTGTTTTCTTTGATGAGTGCATGTTTATGATGAATGAGTAGTTACATGTTAGAAAACGAGATTTAATGAAACTAGGTTATACAAAGAAAGTCGTTTGATTAGATACCTTATTCTAAGTTTCGGGACGAAACTTATTTCAAGGGGGTACTAATGTAATATCCGGAATTTTGATTCCGTTTATTTCAGTAGCAAACCGGATTTCGATCCTTTGATCCCTATCTGTCTACTTAGTTGGGCACAATATCTCGAAAATTTTATCATTTTATGTAACACTTCTTCACATAAAATGATAAGCTTTTTATAGCAAACCGTAATCCATCAAACCCTAATTTATAACATGACTTATATTTGACAAGGTCATGACATCCTAATGACGAGACCATGACGAGTTTCGACAAGGCCTTGACAAGCTCATAAAAATCCCAGCCCACTTCTTTTTTTTTAGCCCACCTTGGCCCTTCCTCCAGCCAGCCTTGCTCTCCTGTGCGTGCCAGTCAGCCTCAGGTCCAGCCCAACGTTGTCCTCGCTTCATGCCCAGCCCGGTTAACTTCTACGCTAGCCAGAAGCCCAACCAATTGCTGGCCTAAGGAACAGCGGATGACTCCCAGAAGATGCCGCTGAAGTGAGAAAGGAAGGAGAAGATCTCCTAGTAACTACTCCCGGATTTCACGCTCTCTCGATCTCTCTCCCTCCTACAACGACGACTAGATTCATTTCATGAATCCACACCTCCCTTCTTCAGCATACACGATCGTCGCTTTCCTCGTACTCTGCTGTCAAGCTACCCGGATCCAAACCCTTCTTGTACACCGAACCGCTGCTGTTATGCTCGCTGGGACGAGATAGAACCAAGCCTGCACACGTCCAGTCACTATAGTCGTAGGAAGCACCATGGTGTGAAGCACCAGGTCACATAGGCGGAGATCCTACTCTACAGACCTTCCTCAAGCCGACGCCTCCTCAGTCAGATCGGGCCTGTTGTATCTTCTGTACTCAGCAACATCCGTCGTAGGTGAGCATCGTCTTCCCTCTCTCGCTTCCTTTGCTTCCCTACGTACTTATCGATCATATGAATACGCAGAACCTTGGCTGCATAGGCTCGTCACAGTTGCAAGCAACTTCACCCCATTACCAACACTCCCGGAACAACAGCAGAACGTTGAAGGTCTTGTCTACAGCAGTCCAACACCAGACCCTTCCTGCTTCCTTCTAGCGACGCAGCACACCAAGGAACCGGAGTACCTTCATCCTAGAGCCGGTAAGCCTCTGCTGTGTGTTTTCTGTTGCTGTAGGCTGGGTATACCGTAGGGAAGAGAGGTTTAGTTCCTGAAGTTGTGTAGTGTGTATACAATTTAAGTGTGACTGGGAGTTTAGGGGCCAGTAGGTTTCGAACACAGGATGTATTAGGATAGGGAGTTGGACTAAAATAGAGGGCAGGAGGAATCGAAGTGAAGACCTCTTGTATATGCCTTGTGTTGTAGATTTCAAAAATACTGTGTCGTACAGGTATCTTTGAGCCTACGTTTCAATGCCTAAGAAATATCTTTCACCGTTCAGATTTTGGTATGTCATAGACGGATCTGCATAATGGGACGTATCAAAAGTCGGAGTCGATCCAACGGTCGGATATGGATTTATAAGAGTGCAAAGTGGGTTGTTTGTGCACTGCAGATGTGAAATGACTCAGAATTTGACTAAGTATATAATTTCTGGATGTTGTATCCAACTTTGGAGAATTGTGTAGAAGTTGTTGTTGGGTATTTTTGAGATTTTCTTGCTTCTATGAGTAGAGTGCATCATGTAGAAGACCTAGATATTTTATTTGGAATTTTTTATATTTTTATTCGGTTCTCATATCTTAAGCCAAAGTTGGACCGTAAGTACTTCTTATGAAAGTTAAGAATGTGACTAACACTTATAAAAGTTTAACAAACTTCCTTTTTAGAGTGAGAGTGTGGTTTTGAGTTCCAAAGAATAGTTTATAACTTTGTTATAGAATTTTATAGAGTTTCGGGACCAGGGGTAAAATGGTCATTTACCCGTATAAGAGTATTTTGATAATTTTCTTATGATCGATTATATATCTTAGAAGTTGGAGACTTCTAAGAAAGTGGGATACATTATTGATCCACATGCCTTGTTTGACAGGCGATTGAGTTACCACGGTTGCAGACCGAGCTGAGACTTTTGAGAGTTGTAAATTGATTCCGGTAAGTCCTTGCGACTTACTTAGCCAGTTTCTGATATCAGTTGAGTGATAATGGTGGTGTGTGTGTAATGTGTGTGATAATAATGATAACAACTTGTTAGGACGACCGTCGTTATTATGTGTTAAGGCCCAAGTGTATGTATAACGGGCCGTGACATCACTGCTCAGCTCTGCCAGGAGACTGGGAGGTTCTCTATACCCAAACCATACAGGTACACGGTGAGATGCATCGGATCCACTCCTGATGGGTACACGGGGGCAGAGGCGAGGTTTGGGAATCCCTCGTGTCACAAAATAAGTATCATTAGAGTGAATGACTTAAAAGAAGATAATAAATGGATTGTTTGAAAGCATGATGAGTGTTTATTATTTTTATGTGTGTGTGCTATTATTATTCTCCTAATGTTTAGATAACTAGCTAATGGTTGTTTGATTATGCTTTAGTTTTACCGCAGGTTAGAACAGCAGCTGAGTGATCCGGAAGTAGTGGTCAGCCGGGTCTCCGTACTCCTTAGAGTGGGGTTGGGTGTTCACCTTGTTGTATCTTTGTTCTTGTTAAAGGCCTTTTTCGTTGTTTAAGTACTATAGGCTGTTAGACGTTGTTGTATTCATCTCTTTAAAATACTAATTTATGAATTTTGATTTTTCTTATTTGTGTCTTGTTGCAAGATCCTAGTAAAATTGTTGTCAAACTAAGGTCGGGACCCATTGTGAGGTCCTAACCAGTAATGTCCCGAGTTTTGAGAATTTGGGGTGTTATAGATGTCTTACGTCGATATGTTTTGTTCTTGAATGCTGCACACGATTTTTGTTATCGAAATAACAGTAGTATTATCACATTTAATAGCGATACCTTTGAGATCAAAACCAAGATCACGAAGTTGTTGAGCTATCCGTAGAGTTTGTGACCAAAGGCTCCATCAGCTATGTATCCGGCTTCAGTTGTGGATAGGGCGACAAAATTTTGCTTCTTGGAGTGCCAAATTGATAGGGATGACCCTAAGTATTGGAAACATCCAGACGTGCTCTTTCCATTGACCTTATAGCCTGCAAAGTTTGCATCTGAAGAGCCAACAAGGTGAAACGAGTTTTGTTGTGGATACCATAACCCTAGATCCTTAGTGTCATTAAGGTATCGAAAAATCCTTTTCACAGCTATCAAGTGTGACTCTTTGGGATGAACTTAAAATCTACCACACATGCACACACTAAACATAATGTCATGTCGACTAGCGATTAAATATAACAAAGAACCGATCATACCTCGATACTCCTTTTGTACAACACTTTTACCATTCTTGTCTTGATCTAATGAAAGAGTAGAACTCATTGGGGTCTTTGCTACCTTGAATTGATCCATTTTGAATTTCTTGAGCAAATCCTTGGTATGCTTGCTTTGGTTAAGAAAGATTCTTTTCTTAGCTTGAGTAACTTGAAGACCAAGAAAGAAGTTTAACTCTCCCATCAAGCTCATTTCAAACACTCTACACATAATATTTGGAAATTTCTTGCATAGAAAATCGTTAGTAGCAGCAAATAATATATCATCAACATAGATTTGTACTACTAATAAATTGTTGCATCCGATTTTGACAAACAAAGTTTTGTCAATCAAACCTCTTTTAAAATCATTTTCAAGAAGATACTTGGACAATCTTTCATATCAAGCTTTAGGAGCTTGTTTAAGATTATAAAGAGCTTTGTCCAATTTAAATACATGATCTGGAAATTCATCATTTTCAAAACGAGGAGTTTGAACAACGTAAACTTCTTCTTCTAACAAGTCATTAAGAAAAGCACACTTAACATCCATTTGAAGTAGTTTTATGTCCATGAAGGATGTAAATGCAAGTAACATATGTTTTGGCTCCCTTGTGAAGGTTAGTTCGTCTGTCGATTTTATCGACCTTTCGATCAATTAGACGGTGTGTTGTCTAGTGCATTAACCGCTTTCCCTTACCAAAAAATAAAAATAAAAATTATCAGCCAACACACTCGATCAGCCTCGATCAGCTCCATGAAATAGCTAGATATTATTTTAGAATTATTGAAACTTTGAATTAAATATTTTTTTTCTATAAACATATAAACAATAAAAAAATATTTATAAAAGATTGAGTGTTGTTAATTTTCTGTTGAGTAGACATCAAGAATAGCGTTTGTATCGTATTGCATTTCGTAGGACCATAATAATACACATTGTTTTTAACGGAATAATGCAAGATAATTCAAAATGCTATTGTGATTCAAACTCTATCCTAAAATAAATAAAATTCAATAGCATTACGATAAATAATTAATTTGGAAAAGGGTTGTAGTTGGGCTCTCCAGAGGGTTTAAAAATACCCCAAGACTGCTCAACACCAGCCGGCTTTTGATCTTCATCAAAGATGCCGAATATCAATCCTTGCAAGATACCCGGTCTCTTAGGGGTTCCCACTCCGCTCTGAAGATGTTGCACCAACCCCTTATTATACGTAGTCGCTAATTCCACCGTTGTCACCGACGGGGTTATAGCTGGATTGTGTTTAAGATTATCCATATATTAAAAGAGGGTAAAGATTAATCTCAACATGTATATTATTACTTTTTAAATATTCTCTTTTTTTCGCATCATGTTAAAAACACATTATGTTTTTCGTTGATATCACTAAAGTACTTTTATTGTTCATAGCAATTATAAAAATATAACAATATGGTGTAAGTACAAATACAAAATATTTTAAAATAAGATAATATGTATAAAATGCATATTTATAGATAAAAAAAATTATTATACATATTATAGTACTTTTACTTTTTTTAAGACATGTTCAAATCCGGACAGCCCGCCCGGCCCGACCCGTCCACCAGAAAAACGGGCGGGTATGAACATGGGAACAAACCCGACCGGGCAGAAAAGCCCTGCCCGTCCGCCCGGTTAATAAATAAATAAATAAAAATATTATAGTATAATTATTATAAATATTAAGTATTAAAATAAAATATGTAAATATCTTAAATATAGTTTATTCTTAAGAAAATTTAACTAAAAAATATTTTTTTAATAATATTTATTAAAAAAAATGAAAAACGGGTAACCGCGAGCCCGGCCGGGTACGACACCCATCCCAGGCCCGGTAGCCGGGCCTAACCCGGCCCGGACCCGACTAAACGGGCTCAATATTTTATAAAGCCCGGCCCGTACCCGGCCTGAGCCCGGATATGAACAGGTTTACTTTTTTTCAAATTTATAATTTCTTACCATTTAATTTGAGTTTTTATTAATTTGAGCAAAAAATAGAGTTGCTTTATAGTGAAATTCATTTAAGATTAAACTTAAAATTAGTGTTATATAAGATTTAGGGTTGTTCGGCGTAACTTTTTCAGTAGATTTTCATTAAACTTTTTTTAGAAAATTAAATGGTGTTTGGTAGGAGAGGTTTTCCATTAGTTTTAGTTTTTTGGGAGTTTTTGAGGAGGTTTTGGAAAAGCTACTACTAATAGCTTTTTGGGTAGATTATCAAAATTTTTATAACTTTACCCCTCTTTTACATCTTCAATAATTTGTACATTTTTTTGTCCTTTTTTGACTTTTTGGTAAATCTACCATACAAATCTATCCACAAATCTACTCTTGTCAAACATCAATTTTAGGTTATTTGTTAGATTTTCGGTCAAACCTCATTGAAAATCTACTCAAAGATCTACCAAAAAAGCTAAAACTACTTAAAAATCTCGCTTCGCCGAACACGTCCTAAATTTTTCGGTTCTATCAAAATTTGATTATCTTTTCTAGTTGGAAAGAAATTGTTCTTAATGTGATAATCGAAGGATGTGAATGTGAGTGACTCATTTAAACAAGAAGTTTATAATTTTGTGATTTTAACAATAAATTTTATACAAAATTGTAGACATTTTGAATGTGTCGATAACGATGAAACAGCTAGCATGCAAAATATAAAGACTTAAGATAGAGCAAATGGTTAACATAGACCGATTGTATAGCTAGTAAATGATGATTAAGACTCAAGCCTCCTGCTTGACAAGAAAAGTGCTAGTCAAGACAGCGTTTCAAGGGGAAAGATCAATCAACCAATCGGATATCCGGGAAGCCACATATTCAATTCCCTCGGGTTTAGAAGAGACTCTCTGGTTACATGAGGATTTATCAGATACTCGGCGCTGAGTAATTTGACACTCTTGTAGATATTTTCGAGTAAAATGAGGTAGTTTGTAATAGAACGTATAGTGGTAGGACAAGTTGCATAATTTGAGTCACAGAAAGCACGAATGCAGAGATCACTAGAGCGAGATAAGAAAATATCTTGAGCGGAACCAGACCTTAGGTAAAAAAAGAACCTAAAGGTAACAATCCATTGTCCAAGGGGAGGAGCAACCATGAACTAAGAAAGTATATGAACCGAGTATGCAAGTTTAGGGGGGAATGATGAACCAAGAGAGTTTGGTTGATGTTTCGATTATATTCAATTATTGATATTGTAACCAAGTAAGGGGTTTGGATTGGAATATAGCAAGACAAAAGCATAAGAAAGCAAATAAAGATGTGAATAGAATGATGAGAAATGGACTACACTAGGTTGAATCTTAGCATGCAATGCCACTTTAGTTGGTTCCTTTTATAAGTATTTTAGCAACGTTCTCGTCTTGATCATATATGTGTGTTGAGCCAACCGGCATCAACACAACTTAACAAGTAAATGTTCCGTAAACCTACAAGAACAAGTCCCAAGTTAGCTTTCAAACAAAGACAAAGAGATATAGAGAGAAGAATAAAACCATTAGACTTTTCTTTATATTTATATTCCTTTTTCTTTAAGTAATCACAACCAGCTTTAACCTAAAGGTTTTCTACTAGATTAAAGACCCGAACCCGGAATATGTTAATCCTACTTCTTGCATGCAATTAAACACTAAGGTGATCAAGCTAAGTGGTAAGAAACATGCATTTTGATAAGTAAAGCACAAGGAATACAAAACATATACTGAATAATACTTATATTAAACAAGAACTTACAACCAAAGCAGCAATGCAGCTTCAAAACAACCCAGTGTAGCAAGGAGATTAGAAATTAATTACACAAAGGAAGCAAGGGAAATTAGAGAGAATAATTGGGAAAATGATGGATGATTCTAGCGATCAGTTATGGACCTGTTTATACTAGAATTGGCAGTAAAAGGGACTAAATGGCCGTCCTAAATAGCCACCTTTATTGCCATAAAGGTGGTGCAAACAGCCGGAGTAAAGTCTCTGGCGCTAAACCGCAGGGGTGGGCTTTAGGGCCGCAGGGGCGGTTTAGGCAAAAACGCTTGGTGATCTTCATGGCCGCAGGGGCGACTTGGCAATTCCGTTGGGGCGGATCTTTAATGCTCTTCAAACGTCTGACTTTTCATCTTTCTGTCGCTTCTGATGTCGAGCCGCAGGGGGCGGCCCAATGTCACCTCAGGGGCGGTGACGTTGGCTCTTCAGCTTCACAGCTCCGCAGGTTGGTCCGCATGTAGAGGCGCTGGGCGCCGGCTTCGCTTCTTCAAGGTGAGTCACCGCAGGGGCGTCCAGAGGTGGCTGCAAGGGCGGTAACAACATCGTTCCGGGCACTGGCGAAGGCGCTGGCTGCGTTCCAGAGTGTAGTGTCATCCGTAGGGACGGTGACACTGCTCCGCGGGGGCGGTGTGGCAACAGAAGCTTGTCTTCGTGAATGCTCTTCAACTCCCAAGTGCTTCTAACTTCTCTTTTTGCTTCTTTTTGACTTCTTCTTCTGGATTAAGAAGTTAGTAGCACAAACCGACTCTAATACAATGAAAAGACTCTAAAAACTAACCTAAATGATAGTGATTCCATCACCCATCAGTGTTCCAGAGTTGGTATCAGAGCCTTAGGTTGACAACAATGGCACTTGCTACCTACAATGAGGTTTTGATAGGTAAAATAAATAAAACCCGAAAGGGGTCTGACGTTTTAAAATATTTTTGGTTTTAAGTGTGGTTTTGGGATAGAATGTACGAGAAGTCGTCACCTCTTCCATGGATCTGTGCAGCGTAGATATGTATATATATATATATATATATATATATATATATATATATATATATATATATATATATATATATATATATAGTTTATTGTTGTGAGGCTAGGGTCAGAATCCATTGTGAGATCCTAACCCAATGTGGCATTCCGAGTCTCATGGATTCGGGGTGTTACAAATATAGTTTTTGTTTCATGTTATATGGTCCAACGGTATGGGGTTCGCCTTGATATTGTGAGGTTTGTGTGGAATTTGTTCGTGAGAAGAAGTCGAGGATAGGTTATTGAGATCTGAAGGCTCCAAAGAAGAGTCTAAATTTGAGGTTTCCGCCGGTGGTCCTTGAGAGTTGTACTCTACATTGCTTCGACAAACTTGTTCTTGTTGTTTCTTCTCGCTCTGCTTACGTTGCGGTTCTTTTGGTGCTCCTTCTTGATGATTGGTTCGTTGTGATCGAAGTTTTCTTTTGATGTATGTTTTTTTTCCTCCTTTTTGTATGTTTTGTTTCCCTCATGATGGTTAGTCCGTCTGAAGATTTTATCGGCCTTTCGATCCATTAGACGGTGTGTCATCTAGTGCATCGATCCGCTTTCCTTTATCCAAAAAAATAAAAATAAAAATCATTAGCCAATACACTTGATCACCTCCATGAAATAGCTAGGTATTATTTTAGCTTAATTGAAACTTTTGAATTAAATATTTTTTTCCTATAAACATATAAACAAAAAAATATTTATTAAAGATGGAGTATTGTTAATTTTCTTATAAATAGACATCAAGAAGAATAACATTTGTATCGTATTGCATTTCGTAGGACCATAATAATTAATGCACATTAACAGAATGATGCAAGATATTTTGTTGTCATTTTTTATAGTAACTTACATGGAAGAGAAGATGTATACAACTACGGGGAAAGAGTAATAAAAGGCTTAGTTAACCATTTTATCCTTGTCAATTTACTTTTGAATAGATATAAGAATAGCGTTTGTATCGTATTGCATTTCGTAGGACCATCATAATACACATTTTTTAACAGAATAATGGAAGATAATTCAAAATGCTATTGCGATACAAACTCTATCCTAAAACAAATAAAATTCAATAGCATTAGGGTAAATAATTAATTTGGAAAAGGGTTGTAGTTGGGCTCTCCGGAGGGTTTAAAAATACCCCAAGACTGCTCAACACCAGCCGGCTTTTGATCTTCATCAAACATCCCGAATATAAGTCCTTGTAAGATACCCGGTCTCTTAGGGGTTCCCACTCCGCTCTGAAGATGTTGCACCAACCCTTTGTTGTATGTAGCCGCTAACTCCATCGTTGTCACCGACGGGGACCCACCACCGTGCGGCCACCCAGTCTCCGTCACGAACAATCCTACTTTAGGGGCTCCCGCTTTCTCCATAGCCCAATAGATCGAATCCATCATCGCATCGAACAAGTTAGTGTATCCCAACGGACCGTCTCTTACCACCACTTCCTTAGTTGTGAAAGTTGCGTAATCCAACCGAATCTTATCCATGTTTTCCGAATAAGGAAAGTATGGGTACACGTCGACTAGCAACTCCGCGCCTTGCTCCTACAACCAAAGTAAACATATTTTGTTACAAATAATTCAAAACGTACGATTATTGATATAACAATTATACGTATACCTTCAAGAACCCGACAATGTTGACCATTTCCGGGTCAACGAAAGAAGCGCTCGACGGAGGGTAAGTGTTCTGCATCACAGCCATGCTAACCACAGTACTGACCTTGATCACACCGTGGTGACCCGCTGCGTCCACGGCACCCTGAAGGTTCCGCATGGCGGGTGTAATGCCGGAGCTCGGCAACGAGGGGTAAATCTCGTTCCCGACGCTAATATAAGTTATGTCGACGCTCCCGACGTAAGGCTGGATGTTGGCCGCGAACCATGACTGTGCGGCTGCTAAGCTCTGGGCGAGTACGGCCACGTCACTATTTAACGTCCCGACGATTACTTTGATGCCACTTCCTCTCAGGGCTTCGAGTGCGGGTTTGTCGGGTGTATAGATTCTTATCTTGTTGATCTTGTGTGTGTGCAAGAGCGACACCACGGTTGCCGGCTGTGGAAGGTTGTCGCCTAGTTGACCGTAGCATACTCCGGTAGCCAGTTCTTGAGCATCGGCATTTAAGAATTGAGTTGCCGTCGTTATGATGAGGGAGAGAAGTAGAAGTTGTGCCATGGCGACTATGAATGAAGGTTAATTATACAAACCATAGTCATATTTTGACGGTTTATATACACAATTGCATTAGCATGATTGATTAAGATTCATTTGTGATACAGATTAGTACGAATTAAATACGATAAATGATATTTAATTGAGAAGATTTGGGTAAATCTGGAATATGATTATAAAATAGATTTTTTGCGGCTGATGAAGTAACTTTAAGATTCACGTACACCATAGACGAGTGATTTAGATGTTGTTAGCATGCACTCAGCTGTTTCTATTGTTTTTCTTTAATTGGTTTCAATGTATTACGATATCTAAGATGATGCAGTATGGATGTTTCTGCAGATTTAAGAGGATGCACTTTGTTTAGGGATGATAATCATTGATTATATGCATAAGCCATTTTCATTATCAACCGGATGCCAGCTGGGTGACAGCTGGATTGGGTCTAAAGGCGGATATCTTGGTGAACATATTTATCACATACGGATGGAGAAAGTGTCGATGAACATATTTATCATATGAATAGGCCTTTTTACTGAAGGTGGATGAACATCTTCATTATTATTACCACTATTAGATACAAAATTAGTTTAGTGCCGTTCTTTGGGTAAGTTTTGTTTAAATAAAAAATATTATATTTTTTATTTTTATATATTATATAGAGAATATTAATTTATATAAATTAAATAATATGATTAACGGTGAAGATTGAATTATAATTTTTTTAATAAATAAATAAATGACATGATTAAAAATCTATTTCAAAAATTATTTTTACAGTAGTATATTTATACTTTAATATATTATCACTTTTACCTGAAGAATTAAAATTAATGAGAGTGGACGTCGATTCTCAATGGCATTGGTTACTTATATAAAGATAGAGGAGTAAAGTTTAATTTAGTTTTAAATTTAAAAACTATGTAAAATCTCGTCAGAAGCTTTGTATGAGATTTTCTAAACAAAATCGAATTATAGTAGATCAATTTGTTAATTTTGATTGGTAGTTAGTAGATTTGTTTATTTATTTATTTTTGTAATAAAATTGAAGCTGACTAATTAGTCAAGATATCTTCGAGGGAAAGCCGCATACTCGGTTCCCCTCGGGTTCAAAAGAGACTATCAGGATTTATCAAAATGCTCGGCGCTAGTAATTCGAAGCTCTTGTAGAGATTTCCGAGACTATTATCATTTCCTGTTGTGTCATCGCTCAACAGGCTGCTGAACCCACTAGAAGTACAAACACCTGGAAGAGGAAATAAACACAGTATTTAGTTGCTTTTTCATATATCATGATCTAGAGACGGCATCCTGGTTCTTGGTTTTCCAAGAACTGGGTGAGGAACCGAGTAAAATGAAGTAGCTTGTAGTAGATTGTCTAGTGGTAGGACAAGCTGCATAATTTGAGTCACATAAAGCACGAATGCAGAGATCACCAGAGTGAGATAAGAAAATATCATGAGTAGGCTCAAACTTTAGGTAACAAAGAACCTTCAAGGCAACATCTCACTGTCCAAGGCGAGGAGTAGCCATGAACTAGAAAAGTATATGAACCGACTGTGCAAGTTCAGGGCGAGTGATGGACAAGTAGATAAAAACATCCAACTAAACGAAGATATTTCTCAAGATCATCAAGCAGGGCGGACGCATCCGATTGAAGACCGTGGTCAACAGACACCGGGAAAGGTCGATGTAGGTTTACATCCAAGTTGACCGGAACCAGTCAGAATTTCAAGGGTACATTTTTGTTTGTTAAGACATAAACTAGTCGCCGGAGTGCGAACAATTTCAATGTCTACGAAGAATCGAAGGGGTCCGATGTCCTTCATGTGGAAACATGGATGAAGATGATCCTTAAATTTGTTAATGGTAGTATGATTGCTGCTATTAATGATCAAATCATCTACATAAATCTGAATCTAAAGGGTGATACCTGACCGTTTGTAGGTGAAAAGGGAGTAATCGGAAAGGGAATGACAAAGTCCGTATTTCAAAAGGGCGGATGTGAACTTGTGAAACCAATTTTGAGGAGCTTAACGAAGACCGTACAAAGATTTCTTGAGGTGACAAACTTGAGAAGAGGTTTGAAATCTGGGAGGCAGAAACATATAAACTTCCTCATGCTAATCACCATTAATAGAGACATTGTGAACATCCATCTAATGAAGTTCTCAGTAATAAATAGAGACAATGACTTAAAGTAGTTTAAATGTGACTAATTTAGCAACACGAGCAAACGTTTCACTATAGGCAATACGTTCTTGTTCACGGTTGCCAAGAACAACCAAACGCGTCCTATAGCGCTCAATTTTACCATCAGAGTTGTATTTGATGCGAAAAACTCATTTAGAGTCAATAGATTTACGAGCAGCATGAAGATCAACATATTTGCAAGTGTTGTTGCATTGCAGGGCAAATTTTACCCTGTATAGCTTGCTGTCATTTTGGATTTGCAACTACATCCCTAAAGGAGGTCGGTTCATGTTCCTGATTGGCATAATTAAGAGTAACAACATAGGCAAGAGAAAGGTGTTCATATGATCAAGAAGCCACAATAGAATACCGGGAAACTCAATTTTGTCTTAGAAGCTAAGCTACCTAAGTTGAATTCGGCACAAGTGCGAATATTCATCAAATCATTGTCACCCAATTCATTCATCACCCCTCGATAAATACAAGCTTATATTCACGGTTGCCAAGAACAACCAAACGCGTCTTATAGCGCTCAATTTTACCATCAGAGTTGTATTTGATGCGAAAACTCATTTAGAGCCAATAGATCCACGATTAGCAGGGAGATTAACATATTCACAAGTGTTGTTGCATTGTAGGGGGAAAAAAAAGTACCGTGCATAACTTGCTGTCATTTTGGATTTGCAGCTACATCACTGAAGAAGGTATGTTCCTACACCTGATTGACAAAGTTAAGAGTAACAACATAGGCAAAAGAAAAGTGTTCATATGATCAAGAAGCCGCAATAGAATACGGAAAAACTCAATTTTGTCTTAGAAGCTACCTATGTTGAATTCGGCACAAGTGCGAATATTCATCAAATCATTGTCACCCATTTCATTCATCACCCCTAGGTAAATACAGGCTTATATATATTCATATGTATTTTATGAGTACAAAAAATTTAAAAAGTCTAATAGTACACATACAGAGGTCATACACAAAAATTAATGTTGGGAGAGGAAAAGTTAGCATGAGTGCATAACTTGTGTAGGAAACAAAAAGACATATATTTGTCCAACAATGGACAACTCCCTACAACTCAAAACTCGAAACTGCAAAATCCTTCAAATATATGTAATGACTCCTAAATTTCAATGATTATACTCCCGAATTACCATGTGTAAAAATGCAGAATGCGATTGTAGAGTTGCTTCTTTTTTAATAAAATAGATAGTGTAGTTTTAAAATACAATAATTATTCATCTTAAACAAACAAAATGCCTATGTCCATAGATCAAATCATTTTAGATTTTAAATCAGAAATTTGTCCTTGATAATTGAAGGGTTTCATATTGTAATATTATTAATATTATCAACAAGAAAGTGGTAAAACACTTTAATTTAGCAACAACCCCTCACCGACAAAGTTACGGATGCCAATGGATCTCCGAAAAGACGTGTCAAACTGTCACATGTCAAACTTCGGTGTTATTTCCAATCGGTGTGTATGTTGATAAAATTCTTTATGATGTTATCAAAATGGGTGCCACACATGTATTGTTAGGATGTCCATGGCAATTTGATCGTCGAACGTTTCATGATGGTTATCTTGACCAATACATGTTTTAACATAGTGGAAAACAAGCCACGCTTTTGCCTATAAATCTGCATGAGATTTTGGTAGACTATGCGGAAGTAAAAAAAGACAACAGCTATTGATGAGGCCGAAAAAGTATCGGCAAAGTCGGATCCTCCTCGGAGTTTCTCCGATGTTGTCAGCGCTAATAGATCCAGCAACCGCGATACCTCTTATCATTCCAAGGGCATCACAACGGGGTCTAGTCAATGATCCTTCGTTCCTATGACCGCATCCTTGACATTCCTGATGACTATCATTCAAGGACTTTGTGAGCCGCAAATTCTTTTAGCACGTCGACACAATTTGACACCGATCATGAAGGGCAAGTTTCCTTATTTCTTGCTCGTCCCATATCGTTTATCAACTTCTCATGACTTAAATAATGTGTCACACGAGGTGACTTTGTTGTTTACAAAATTTCAAGTTGTTAGGTGTTGTGACCTACCACCCAGTTTGCCAACGATTTAAGGCTTTGAGCATCATCTCAGTTTGGTTCCCAATGCTTCTTTACCCAATATGACAACATTCAGATCAACTCTAGAGGGGCGGGAAGAGCTCTATTGCTACATACAAGAGCTTTTGAACCAAGGATATGGACCCGAGCCCTATCTCCCTAATGCGGTGCAAATCACTTTGGTGCCTAAGAAGGACGTGTATTGGAAAATATGTGTGGTTTACCGTACTCCACAACTCTACCACCTTGATGGACTACGAGGTCGAGCCTACAAACTAATATGGTGTACGTACACCCAACGTTTATCAATAATGGCCTTTCCCCATCTGTTGATCCCTTATTCGGCGAAAGTGAAACGGGGATGTTTCGCATCCAAGATGGGAAGACTGATGTGCCCTTGACTACCACTATCACCCATGTGTCTACTCATTGTTAGCATGAAATATTGTGATATTTTAGGCACGTTTTCTAATCGTATTTGATTCATATTGATAGTCTTTGATTGATCTTTGTGCATATGTGAGCTAGTATTGCCTATATTGTCAATATGGATGTCTACACAAGTTCTATGTTGATTTTAGGTGATTTGGAGCTATTTCCGAACGGAATCGAGCAAAGGAGAGTTGAGTTGATATGTCCATAGATCGAGGACACTTTTTGGAAGCAATTTGGAGTGTTATATTGAGGAATGCACGAGTTTAGGGAAGAATCATGTTCTTGCCCTAAATTACGCCCTAAAATACGGCCGGAATCCAAACCACGTTCAGAATTACGGCCGTGGATTCAGAGTCAGAACTCGATGTTCATTCCAGAGGATACTACGGTCGTGGAACTAACCGTAATTGTTTCCACGCCCTAGAATTACGGTCGTGGAATCTTCCACGACCGTGATCTTGGCGAATCTTTTCGCCACACTTCGAAGCCACGATCTTTTGAAGATCGGGCCGGGCCGACACTTTGCCCTGCATTATAAAAAGACGGAAGAAAGGAGATTCCGTCATCCCCGCTTACGCATAGACGTACATCGCCGCTTAGCGTTCTAGCAATCGACGCTTAGGATCAACGCTTAGCAACGCACAAACCCTCATTTAGAGGCATTTGGGAGATCTCATTGGAGATCAAAGTTCGCATCGGAGAGCTGCTCAAATCTCGCACTTTTAGTGGAGATTGCTGTTGTGATCTTCGGATTTGTGGAAGATCGAAGTTCTTGGAAGATTTTGCAAGAAGATCTCTCTTCTTGTTTAGGTTTGATTTGGAAAAGGATTGACATCCCGTTTCTCTTCTTTCCTAAGGTTGTGGTTGTTTACTCTGTTTTGAATCTTTTGATAAACACTTGTTCTTGGTTGTGATCTTGAGATTCATTTGAAGATTATTGATAGTTCTTGAAAGTTTACATCTTTTATCCTTTAATTCTTGAATTAATATCAATATGACGGTTATTGGCTAAAAACCCTTAACAATTCTAAGGTGAAGGGTTGATAGTTGTGGCATAGGTGATGATAGATCGATCGTAAACAGATTAGACCCTGAGAGTTAGAGAGAATCGTCGATGAACCCTAAATTACGGGCTGTTCTTGAGTTCCACGACCGTGGAATCTCAAGATCCAACCGTGATTTACCTCTAGTTTACGAGCCTGCTTTTACTTTAATCCAAAGTTAAAGATTTGCTTTAACTTAGTTTAGACTTGTCTTTTCTAGGTGGTAGTGAGCCTCAACAACCTCTACCTCGATTGTGAGCCTCAACAACCTCAATCGGTTAAGTTAGTCTTGATCTTTAGGTTATAAGTTTGGGTATTTGACACTAATTCTCGCCTTTAGAGTCTTTCTATATTGAGCCTCAACAACCTGTATAGAGAGTACCTTTTAGGTGGGTTACATAAGGTTTTTGGAACCTCAACCGTACGATTACCTTACATTAGTATACCTTTGCATATCTCTACTCTGTCTTTATATCATTAGTACATCTTGAATCTATTGCCGCAACTGGATACCTGGATCTTTAGGATTGTTGTTTTCCCAATATTTGCAAAACTCTCATATTTACTCGCTTGACAATCTATAACCGAATTTGTTCCCACCCAAATCCCTGTGTTTGATACTCTGGAATTCTTGCTTAGCTACTTCGATCCGTACACTGCGGGTTCGCTTCTTGATTCTAGTTTTATAAATTTAAAACTTATTTGCACACACCTCTAGGGGCGAACAAGTTTTTGGCGCCGTTGCCGGGGATTTGGTTTCGGCCGAATTCGGTAACCGGTTGTCAAGCTTGGGAGCTTGCTCTCGTTATTTGATATTATTTCGAGTGTATGCGCAGGTCTAGGAACACCGAAGATCTCTTACCTCTTGATCAAGAGCTAGAGAAAACCTTGAGGCAAAAGCGCAAGGAAAAGAAAATGGCCGAAGGAAACGAGCGTGATTTTCAAGCGGAGCTAACAGAGAAGGAAGCTCAACTCCGCTGGAATGAGAATCTTCGCCGGGATGAGATGGATCGACATCAATCCCAAGTTAACGCTCTACAAGATCAGATGTTCCAAATGGGGTTACAAATGAGCGAGCTTAAGAATAAAATGATCAAGAAATCCTCAAGAAGGACATCAAGGTCTAGAAGAAGAAGAGGTCATTCATCCGCCGATGATAGTGACTCTTCCATGCCACCATTAGAAGAGATTGATCCTACGGTCAATGTGAATCCCTTCAATCCACAAGAAGCTGCAAATCGTCGTGCTCCACCTAGGAATGCGAGGGTCGAACGTGTGGATAATGAGCCAAGAACTCTTGGCCAACGAATGGATCCAACACAACAACCACGCCGTTTGGGCGTGAACTTTGATGCTGAAGATGTACAAGGGTTTAGCTTCAACCCTCAAGTTATTACTCTTGTTCGCCAAAACCAATTTGGCGGTACAAGTGCCGAATCTCCACACCAGCACTTGCAGAACTTTGAGTGCATGATGGAGACAATGAGACCGAAGAGCGCTACTACCAACAGCTACAAGCTTAAACCTTTCTTCTTCTCTTTGAAAGGGAAAGCGCTGTCTTGGTATCAAGCTCTTCCTAATGGGAAACTAGATACGTGGGAAGACCTTTCTGCGGAGTTTCTCACCAAATTCTTTCCGCCTTCCAAAACGGCGGAACTTAGAGGTAAGATTAATGCTTTCTCCATGAGACCTAACGAAAGTTTGTTTCAATCTTGGGAAAGGTTTCAGGATTTGCTATTGGATTGCCCTCATCATGGCATATCCAAACTTGCCTTGCTGGAGATTTACTACAAGGGGCTGGATGCGGGAACGCAATTCAACCTCCAATCCCTCTCATGTGGAACGTTCATGGACATGAGAGAAGATGACGCTTGGGACTTCATTGAGAAGCAAGCAAGAGTCATAGAGAAGTATTCCCACCGGAAAGTGGAGGGAAATCGTGTGGAGCAAGGAGCGAAGCTCACACACGAAGCTCAAAATCAGATTTTCTCCCTCAACAATGAGATCAAAGAGTTGAAGGAGACTATCAAGACCAACTTCCCAAAGCAACAAGGGAAGGATGTTGGTTACTTAGGCAACAACATTAATGGCGGCAACAACAACAACCGGAATAACAACCGGAACAACAACTGGAATGGAAACAACAACCGGAACAACGATTGGAACAACAATAGGGGTTCAAACAACAACAATTGGCGCCCCAATCAACAAAATTCCGGTAACTCTTATCCTTCCAATTCTAATTCACTAACTCCACCTTCCTCTTCCTCTACTCCTTTGAAAAGCCAGGGGCAATCATCTAATGGAGGAAACACTTCGGGGAAAGAGAAGTCCGATCCCATATTGGAAACGATCTTGGGAAAGCTTCAAGGGTTGGAGAACCGCCTCATCAAGGTTGATGATCAAGTTTCTAAGGTTGACAAAGCTCAAAAGGTTTTGGAAAACCAAATGTTCAACCATGCGGAGGAAGTTCCTAGAAATCAAGGGAAACTTTCAGGAAAGACGGAGGACAACCCTAAGGGAAGGGTAATGGCAATAACAACTAGGAGCGGAGTGACTACCACCGATCCGCAACCTACGTTCATTGAAGTCCCCGTAGAGAAAGACAAGGAAAAGGGGAAGGAGAAGGAAGACGTCTATGTCCCTCCTGCAGCTTACAAACCTCCCCTACCGTTCCCTCAATCTAGAGCGCGAGCGCGCCTAGACAAACAATTCGGTAAGTTCATAGAACTCATGAGCAAGCTACATATTAATATACCTTTCATTGATGCTATTGTAGGTATGCCGGCTTATGGCAAGTTCTTGAAGGAGCTCCTCTCTAACAAGAGGAAGCTAGAAGATTTTGGAGAGGTCAAGATGAGTTCAGATTCTTCGGATCTCATCAAGACTATGAAGGAGAAAATGCCCCCAAAGCTGAAAGATCCGGGGTCATTTTGTATTCCCATTGGTGTGGGAGAGGTCACATATGACGCTTTATGTGACTTGGGAGCAAGTGTGAGCATCATACCACTTGCGTTGTGCAGGAAGATCGGTTTAGGCAACCCTAAACCGGTGAAGATGACGTTATACATGGCGGATCGATCCATTACTCGTCCCGTCGGCAAGACGTCCCGGTCAAGCTAGGTAAATTCTTTGTCCCCATTGATTTTGTCGTGCTTGACATTCCTGCAGATAGTCCGGTCCCGATCATACTCGGAAGACCGTTTCTTGCAACTTCCGGCTGCATGGTCGATTGCAAGAATAGAAGACTCGCTTTTGACATTGGAGAAGAAAAAGTGGAGTTCGTTCTCTCCACTCTAGTGAAGGAACCAATCTTTGATGAGGATATTTACGATGTCCAAGATGAAGAAGGTTTATCTAGGGAGGAGGTAAGTGCAATTCTCTTTAACGATCCTTTACAAAAGGTTATCACTATGAGTCTAACCAATGAAGGAGAAGAAGAAGAGTGCAAAGAGGAAATTGAAGCCTTAGAAGCACAAGAAGAGATGCATGAAGTGGAGTTTGAGAAACTCCACGATGAGGCTGAGAATACTAGAATCCACGGTCCACTAGTACAAAACCCCCCCTAGACCTCGCTTATGTTGGAGCGGTTTAAAAGAACCGTGATCAGAGATATTTTCGGACCACGGTTATATGTATAACCGAGGTTAATTTAATTATATTTATTTTAAAAAAATTTTAGACCCCGGTTATATGATTCAACCGGGGTATTAAAATTTCGGACCCCGGTTATATTATTAACCGAGGTGACAAAATGATTCCGGATCCCGGTTATTAATAAACATGGTAAAAAAAGTAACTAAACGGCGTCGTTCTAGTTAGCCCTCTCTGCAGTTACCCTAGACCTCAGCTCCCATCTTCTCGTGGTCGTCTTTTTGCGCTTTCTCCCTCCACAATGGCTCTCGAAAACGGAGGAGAGGAAAACCTTAGAGTTGAAGAGAGCGCCCTAGCATCAAAATTGAGAAAATGGCGACCGGAGGAGAGGAAAACCTTCAAGAAATCGATGCGCGACTTCTTCTTCGAAGACGAAAGCCAATTTGAGAAGTGGAATGAGGATTTCATCACTCAGATGTGTCACGAGTTCTTCCGACTTAAGGTATTTTTCTGATATTTAGGATAATGATCTCTAATCGAGCGCTTGACTAATGGATCCGTGATTTAATGATATGATGTTTGATCAGAAGTTTTAATTTTTGCGGTGGTTCTTTTTACTGTGTGCTATAGTTTTGTGGACGATGCACCCTTGAAAGAGATGCTCACTTGGTGAAGGAGGCTATCGCCAAGGGAGTAGAAGGTTATAACTAAATGATTCAAGTTGCTTGCATTCGGTCATCTGAAGAGCTATTGGGAGCAAGGAAAGCATACCATTTCCTCTTTGACCTCTCCATTGAAGAGGTCAAAACCGAGGGAGAAGGATGAATTTGTTTCAAAAAGCTTTATATTGTTGCTCTCTGGTTGCTCTCTGGTTGCTCTGTGTAAATAGCTCACATTAGATTAATGTCTTTTGCCCGTGCAATGTCTGCAAACACGTTTGTTCTAAGATCCATAAAAAGGTTAATTTGGTTCTATTTTACAGAGGTTGTTCATGTACTGTAGGGCTAGGTATCCTACTGACTTTGACAAGGTGGATGACTTGTATATTGCATCAATTCAAGGGTAGCAGCTCAAGGTAATTAACTCAACTATTGAGCTAATAATCAGGATTAGTGTTATGATATACTTTATAATGTGAAAATTTTGCTTCAGATCAAACCCTAATGTGAAAAAGTTGAGGATATGCTATCCCTGTCCTTATCAACCTCCTCACTGAAGGCACACCAAGAGGCAAGAAAGACGCAGCAACTGCGATTTTCGACCTTTGTATCTACTAAGGGAACAAAGTCTGGGCCGTTAGTGTGGGATTCGTTCCACCATTAGTGATGGTATCTTCTCAATCATTTCCTTCAAATGAACGAATACAAACTAGAAAAATGAGTAATTTAAAATGTGTTATCTCCATGCAGTCACTTTCTATCACTTTGAACTTTAGGATATTATGACTAAACCATTATAAGCATAGTCATAGACAATGTCATCATGAAGGGAGTAATTGTTGCACAAAGATTCAATGTCATTCAAGTTCAGTTAAATAGTGGGATGACTTGTTGCTCATTTAGACCATTGTATTGCTGGTGTTTATGAGGATACACAATGAGATTATGTGTTTTGATTATCAATAGGACATTAGGCTGTCAAGGTTTCCATGATTAATGTGATGATAATTTTATGCTAAACAAGGAGAAAATGATAAAACGAATGACAAGATCTAATCCACCCTAGGCCCAATGGATTTAGCAGAATATTTTACCCAATTATCTTAATTATAAATAAGTTATTCTTCAATTTCCACTACAGCCTAATTTCCACTACAGAATATTGCAACCTTTTGTAACTTCTTCCTTGTGATGCTTTAAATTCTTAATAAACTATTATTCTTGCTTTTTACTAGAACTGTTTTACGTAAAATCATATCTGTCATACTTTTGTTAAGGTTCTTGTATTTGATGAAGCTATATCTCACATGATGCAATGTAGGAAGAGGAAGCAAAGGAGGAAAAGGAACAAGCTAACCTAAAGAAAGTGAGTGACCTTAGGAAGGATGTGGCCTTGGAAGAGATGAAGGATGCAACTGCAAGAGAAATAGAACAACTGTCTCATTGGGATTTTGAAGATGTTGCTATTGGTATGTTTTTCGATTAAAGATTTGGGTAACCGGTTAGATCGAGCTGCTTTGATCGAGTTGTTCGGCTTTCCACAACTGTAGCAAGTTTAAGCCATTTCTTATTTCTGAGTCATAAGAGAGAGCGAAAGAGACATAATCAACCATTCTATAATGAAGAGTTGTGTATTGTTGCAGGAAGTTGAAGAACAACAGGTTCAACGAGACGTTAAACATGGGCAACAATATCAACCAGCAACTCGATCTTGTTGATCTTCAGCACAATGACATCATTGCATTTACATTAGGTTCCTCCTACAACAACACATTGATGTGAGAATATCTTCTCTGATTACTTGTCAACAATAAAAAAAAAAGAGTAAAATGATTTGAAGCTCACTTTAAAGTGCTACTTAACAGTTTGATGGACAATCCAATTTGCTCCAATGAATTGTCTGTTACCAACTTTTGCCGTCTGGATCAACAGTTCAAGAGGCCTTATGCGACCAGCTTGGCAAGCTGTGGGACCAAAACATGCCCGGAAATAGACTAGAATAGGAGCCCTCAGAGTTGTGAATTCTCCTACCTATACGAGGGAACTCTGTATTTCCGTGGACCTTCTTTTAGGGACTTATCTAATGCCACGGTCTTCCATGCCCTCGAGATGGACCTATGGACAAAGCTAGAAATGACCCCCGGATCAGTCTCCCTTCAGGACCTAATCTTCAACAATGATGACTACCTTTAGAAGCATTTGGCACTCTTCCCATCCTCCCAAGTGTCCTTCAACAAGACACAAGTACAGAGGATTGGATTTGAATTGAGCAATCAGTCCTACAAACCATCCAATGGTTATGGGTTCGGACCTTAGTACATCATTGCACATCCTTATATCTTCCCAGGTGATTAAGTGTCTCTACTATCATATCAAATAGCCACAAATGTTAGTAATGTCACTAAACTGTAAGTTATATATATATATATATATATATATATATATATATATATATATATATATATATATATATATATATATATATATAATTTTATCAAAGAAATGAGTGCAGACAAATGTTTGTGTATGGACTGAATATTTAGAAATCTGATGAGCCTATTGTTCTTGCTGACTAAAAGTAAAAAAAATAAAAAATTTGGTATGTCAAAGAGAAAATGCTATCCCTGAACTGTTTGATTACTCTTGATCGTGTCCATTCATATGTCAAAATCTGATGGGCCTATTGTTCTTGCTGACTATCCTATTTCTCATCATTTAGGCTAGCATGATCTATACTTTGCATCTGATATTGTTTAGTTAAAATCATATTATAGGACGATATTGTTTAATTAAAATCATATTATAGGACGTGCAGAGTGGATGAAGTTTGAATAAGCTTTCAACCACATTAATCATTGTCAAGAATCAAGATCCTCTTTAAAAAATGTAATTGTTTTCATCAGGTCAAGGATAGTGGATTGGAGGATATTGTTATGACAATTGAAGAGCTTCGTATTGGAGTCAAATCTCAGGGGACAGGTAAAGTTTCTGAAAATATTGTTGAATGATATTAAAAAAATATATTTTTGAACGATATTTAGGGGAAATCGTTTGAAAAGGCAGATTAGAAGCAGTAGCATGCATAACTCTTGAAGATGTAGTAGCATGCATAACTCGTATTCTAATTGCAGAAGCCATAATATGGTATTTTCTTGTTTGTTCTTTGAGCTGTAGGGTAACATAGATCCAAACATTTGCAATTTGCTTATTAAGGCTTTTATTGGCAACACCAAATCAATGGAGAAGTGCTTGTTGATCCTATGAGAATCTAGGAGGCTTAGTCATGCCCTATGTGTTTCACCTATAAATGAGACATTTTTTACACAGCTTTCCGACGATTATGGTGATGCTTTCAAGTTGTTCAGTACTGGTTAAGTTGTATGAAAGATGTCCATTCTGCACTGCTCGGCTTTAAGTAGAATTTTCCAGTTGTGTACTTTTCAGTTCTGTTGGGATTGACAGCTAAAGTAGAAAGAGTGAAATGTGGTTTTTTGTTGTATGAAAGATGCTTTCAAGCCTTGCACCCACGGTTCTTTAAAGAACCGTGGTGGGTTTTTTTTATAAAAAAAAAAGAACTGTGACCCCGGTTATTTTGAAATAACCGGGGTCCGAAAATACCACGGTTATTAAGAACCGTGGTGTTTTTTTTAAAAAAAAAAGAATTGGGACCCCGGTTATTTTGAAATAACCGGGGTCCGAAAATTACCCCGGTTATTTCAAAATAACCGGGGTCCGAAAATTACCCCGGTTATTAAAAAACCGGGGTCCGAAAAAATTATCTCGGTGACGTTTACCGGGGTGCGAACGCTCGGACCTCGCTCCCGTTAACCACGCTTCCTTAACCGGGTTCCCGTGTACAAAATAACCGTGGTCTAGGAGGGGTTTTTGTACTAGTGGTCATACTCTGTATTCCACGACCGTGGATTCCACAACCAAAATCGACCTCCATTCCAGAGGATATTACGGCCGTGGAACACATGAGGAAGCCGTAATTTTGACCGTGGAAGAGGGTGACCGGCATACTTCTTCAACTTCTTCTAATTCTTCTCCAGCCCATTCAACATCCTTAGAAACTTCTAAGGAAACATCGGATGCTCCTCAAGGGTCATTGGAAGCTCCGAAAGTGATGGAACTTAAACCGCTCCCTACTCATCTAAGGTACGCTTTTCTTGGATCTAATTCTACCTTTCCGGTTATCGTTAGCTCCGAATTAAGCATAGATGAACATGAACAACTCATGATTGTCCTTAGGAAACATAGAAAAGCCATAGGCTATACTATTGAGGACTTAGTAGGAATTAAACCCTCCCTATGCATGCATAAGATACTAATGGAGGAGGACTTTAGAACTTCAAGACAACCTCAAAGGCGGTTGAATCCGACCATGAAGGAGGTTGTCAAGAAGGAAATTCTTAAACTTCTTGATGCAGGTATCATCTATCCTATCTCCGATAGTAAATGGGTGAGTCCAGTTCAAGTAGTTCCGAAGAAGGGAGGAATGACGGTCATCACCAACAAGAACAACGAACTCATTCCTACCCGAACCGTGACTGGATGGCGAATGTGTATAGACTACCGCAAGCTCAACAACGCAACGCGGAAGGATCACTTTCCATTGCCATTCATCGATCAGATGCTTGAAAGGTTAGCACAACATTCATACTTTTGCTACCTTGACGGTTATAGTGGCTTCTTTCAGATTCCGATACATCCGGATGATCAAGAGAAGACCACATTCACGTGCCCTTGGGGTACGTTCGCCTATAGGAGAATGCCGTTCGGGCTTTGCAACGCCCCAGCCACCTTTCAACGGTGCATGATGGCCATCTTCTCCGAATACGTAGAGGAAATCATGGAAGTCTTCATGGACGACTTCTCCGTTTACGGTTCCTCTTTTAACGATTGTCTTTCTAACCTTTCTCTTGTTTTGCAAAGATGTGAAGACACTAACCTAGTTCTTAATTGGGAGAAGTGTCAATTCATGGTTAAGGAAGGAATCGTGTTAGGTCACTTAGTCTCTAGTAGAGGGATAGAGGTAGACAAGGCTAAGATAGAGACCATAGAGAAACTTCCTCCCCCAATTTCGGTGAAAGGGATAAGAAGCTTCCTAGGACATGCTGGATTTTATAGGCGTTTCATTAAGGACTTTTCTAAGATATCAAAACCTCTCACTAATCTATTGATGAAGGATGCGGTTTTTGAGTTTTCGCAGGAATGTTTGGATGCGTTTAACACCATTCGGCAAGCTCTAATCTCAGCGCCTATTATCCAACCTCCGGATTGGACTCTCCCCTTCGAGATTATGTGCGATGCTAGTGACGTAGCCATTGGAGCTGTTCTTGGGCAACGAAAGGGAGGACGAACCCACGCCATATACTACGCTAGCAAGACGCTAGACGAAGCTCAGCTCAACTACGCCACTACAGAGAAGGAATTTTTAGCCATTGTCTACGCTATTGACAAGTTTCGCTCTTATCTTGTAGGTGCAAAGGTGATTGTCTACATGGATCATGTTGCGATCCGGTACCTCCTTGCGAAGAAAGATGCGAAGCCAAGGCTGATTAGATGGATTCTTCTCCTACAAGAATTCGATCTAGAGATCCGCGACAAGAAAGGCTCGGAAAATTCTGTTGCGGATCATTTGAGTCGTCTAACACATCTAGAGGACGACCATTTGCCTATTGATGACTCCTTTCCGGACGAACATTTACATATCATAGAGGAGTGCATCAAGGTAGTCTCCAAAGGTAACGAACCATGGTTTGCTAATTTCGTTAACTATTTGGTTTGCCAGGAGATACCACCCGGACTGTCATACGCACAAAGGAAGAAGTTCTTTAAGGACGTCCGGGAATACTATTGGAACGAGCCTCTCCTCTTTAAGAGAGGTCCGGATGGCATCATTCGGCGATGTGTGCCGGAAGATGAGATGCAAAGTGTCATCCGCCATTGTCATTCACTACCTTGTGGAGGACACGCTAGTTCGAACAAAACTAGCGCAAAGGTATTGCAATCTGGATTCTATTGGCCTACTTTATTTAAAGATGTGCAATCCTTTGTTTCTTGTTGCGATGCTTGTCAAAGAACAGGCAATATTTCTAGAAGGAACGAAATGCCCCTCAACAACATCCAAGAGGTGGAGATTTTCGACGTTTGGGGAGTCGATTTCATGGGACCATTCCCATCTTCTTGTGGAAACCAATACATATTATTGGCGGTAGACTACGTTTCTAGATGGGTGGAAGCAATTGCCTCTCCCACAAATGATGCCATGGTGGTGGTTAAGTTCTTCAACAAGACCATTTTTCCACGATTCGGGACGCCAAGGACGATTATTAGTGATGGAGGTTCCCACTTCATAGCCCGTCGCTTTGAAGCTCTTCTAGCCAAGTATGGGGTTACTCAAAAGATAGCTACCCCTTACCATCCACAAACAAGTGGACAAGTCGAGATCTCAAATAGGGAGATCAAGGGAATTCTAGAGAAGACGGTTTCAAGGACTAGGAAGGATTGGTCCTTGAAACTAGATGATGCATTATGGGCGTACCGGACTGCGTACAAGACTCCCATAGGAACCACACCATACAACCTTGTGTATGGGAAGTCTTGTCATTTGCCGGTAGAGCTGGAGCACAAAGCGTTTTGGGCTATCAAGTGGCTGAATTTCGGCATGAAGGAAGCGGGAGAGAAGCGTCTCCTAGACATCAACAAGCTGGATGAACTCCGTTTGAACGCCTACGAAAACGCTAAGATCTACAAGGAAAGAGCAAAGTGTTGGCATGATAAGCATATCATTCCAAAAGACTTCAAAGAAGGAGATCAAGTTCTCCTCTTCAATTCGAGACTTCGCCTCTTTCCAGGTAAGTTAAAATCCCGTTGGACTGGACCTTTTCTAATTAAGCGCATTTTCCCCCATGGTGTAGTTGAAGTATGGGGTGAAGCTAGCGGAAGTTTTAAGGTGAACGGCCAACGACTCAAGAAGTATACGCCGGAACTCCAAGCCGAGGAGTTTGCACCTACCGCACTCGAATAGGTACGATATTGGTCTAGCTACGGACCTTAAACAAAGCGCTTCTTGGGAGGCAACCCAAGGTATTGCATTTTCGTTTTTGTTTCCGATTCATAGTTTAGTTTAGAATAGATATTTTTCGCTTTATTTTCCTCGATTTCTTCCGGTATGTTCGTGTTTTTGGTTGTAGGATCGATGGAAAAGGAGAAAGGGAGGATAATGTCGAAGAAGAGTGACGAAATTTGGATTTTGGAGCTTTACAGAGAGTTCCACGGTCCAAATTACGGTCGTCATAGCTACAGTGACCGTAATTTTCAAACGCCTTTGGAAAATCATCAAAACCACGGTTCAAAGCACTTCCACGGCCGTGGAATGCCCCGACAGACCGTAATTTTTGGAAATTTCGCCGGCCACTATATAAGCCACATTCTTCACAAACTTAACCACAATTTTCCCCAATTCCACGACCTAGATACCGAATACCCTCAACCTCTCCCAATTCCTCGTTTTCTAATCGTTTTCAACGATTCTTCGTCCTAAACTGCAGCAAATCCAATCACGAACAAGATCCAAGCAACAAATCGAGTGGAAATCGATCAACAAACGCGCATTTTGGAATTTTTCAATCCGAAAAAGAGGTTATATCTTTCTTCTTGAATTTCGCGGATTTAGTTCGTTTTTGCTATAGATCTTTAGGAAGAACTGAAAAAGACTGGAAGAAATTAGATTAGGACTGCTTGTTGTGGTGATTGTTGGTGAATTTGCTGAGATTCACGAGTTTCTGAGACGAATCACGGTCTCTGGGTAAACCACGGCCGTAATTCCCCAAGAACAGACCGTGATTTTGGTGAAAAATGGATTTTGTAAGGAGAATGTCGGGAAGGATAAAAGAGAAAAAGGGAGAGCAAAATAAGAAAAGAAAGGGCAATCCCTCCACCTCTAGGGCACCACCACCCTCATCTCCCTCACTACCATCCTCACCTTCACCTCCATCTTCACCTCCATCTTCACCTCCTCACCCTAGCATCCCCACCATACATGAGAACTACCTTGCTGCGTTCGAGAAAATAGAGAAGAGGACAGTGATAGGTCCTAGGTATTTGTTGTTGGAGGATCTACATCCTCTCAACATAGTTGAGGATCTTACATGGCTCTTGGATAGAGCCGGATTGCTTGTCTTCACAAACATTCGTGAAGACGCCTATGAGGAGATTACCCGAGAGGTTGTGACGTCTTTCGAGCATAGCCATGTTGATAGGACCGTCTCCTTCCGTCTCATGAATCGAGACTATCACCTGAGTATTGTTGAGTTTGGGACCATTTTCGGGTTCCATGAGACCTACAATGGTCGACTTCCTAGAGGCGTTTCCGCCAAGGATTTTTGGGAGGAAGTGGCAATGATTTACGCTCAGGAGGACCGATGGCAGCCCGCAGATACCAAGGCTAAATTGATGTACCATTTAGCCTTGAAGATAGCTCACCGCGTTCTTTCGGAGTGTCTCTTTCCTAGGACGGAGACGCCCCAAAAGATCAAGACGGATGAGTTATTCCTGCTTTATAGTATGCTTTATGGATGTCGTGCAGATTGTGCTACTCTTTTGGCGGCTACGATGAGTAAACTCAAGAACAAATCAAAGGGGAACATTGGATATGGTGGGATAGTGACCCACATAGCTAGGACGTTTGGTGTGGATTTTTCAGCTTGCACCCGTATACCGGCGGTTCCCTTAGGGCTACATGCTTTTATGGTTAGGGGACTCATCTTTCCCACACATAGAGGTCCGCCTTATGCGGGCATGCCTTGGGAGAGCAGGACGGGTAGGGGTATTGAGTGGCTGCCGGAGTATTCCATTGTGGCGGGACGCCACAATTGGAAAGAGACGTTCGCTGCGATGCATGTGAACAGGCTAGTAGCTCCCCCTTACGTTCCACCACCGGTTGTGGATGAGGAGGACATTGGAGATCAGTACGAGAGTGGTGGAGGAGCGGAGCAGGAGTTCGGCACGTTTCCGGATCAGCCGGAGGCGGTCCCGGATGTACCTAGGCGCTCTCCACGCCCAGCTAGAGCTTCAGGCTCGTCATCTCGCCGCGCTAGCGTGAGTGAGAGGCCCACGTGGATGACTACACCTCCCACTTGGTACGACACACCCCCTCCTTGGTCCACGACGCAGCCAGCAGCACCACCACCAGCACCAGCACCAGCCGATGCCCCCGCATGGTATGATCACGCCCCGGGATGGTATGAGAGGATGCCGGATTGGGCTACCGGACTTTCAGAGAGAGTAGGAGCGCTAGAGATCCGGGCGGATGCTAGAGACGGACGCCTAGACGACCTTGACCACATGATGAGGGACGTCTACCGCCAGCAGTTTGGGCGGTTCTATGATCCGAGTTTCTCTCCATTCCCACCTCCACCGGCGCCGCAGTGATTTGATGCCGAACCGTTGTTTTAGACATTCCCGCCACCACTTGTGAGTTTCTTTTTCTTTTCTTTCTTTTGTTCTTTCTTTTGAACATTAGGGACAATGTTCGTCCTAAGTATGGGGTGGGATGTACTAAAAATTTGTAATAACTCTACTCTCTATGTTGCTTTCATTTCGAGACTATCATTGCATGTTCATTATGTGTTACACGTTTTATTTTTGCATTGCATGAAAAAGAACTTTAAAAACCCATAAAAATTGAAAAATTTTGAAAATTTTGTGCTTCTAATGAATTGAGATGATTTCCATGATAATCATTACTTGTGGAAGGAGTTCGATAACAATTGCATGCTTAAAAGGATTGTAAATCGAAAAGAATTTGAATGAATGAATTCTACCTCTTTTGCAAGTTTTATAATGTGAAAACGTTACCTAAATCATGTTGAGAAATTGAAGTTGAAATCACATTATAAGTTCCTATACTTCTTGTTGAAATGATTAAGGCAATTCGATACTTTCTTTCTTCTTTCTTTGATCATCTAGCTCCTCATTGAAATATTAGCCTCCTTTACCTATCCGGAAACTTGGAAAAGTGAATGAGAAAAAGGCATGTTTGATGTGGGAGGGCCATGAGAGCAATTAATTGCAATCAATTGAATAGGAAGAAATTGTAGGTTTGGGGAAGTCAATCATGACGATGAGTAACTCGGCACCATTCACATAGCCGGGTGTTTGTGTCTTGCCAAAATCGAATTGAGCGATATTTCTAGCGGATTATGGTATGTGCGCTAAAGGTTTGAGGCATCTCTTGCAAATTTGAGAAACGCCGATCTCCTAGGCTTCGGTTTTTGTGCACCTCTATCCATAACTCCAAAAGTAAAGTCGAAAAATGAAAAGCGAGAGCGAAGCTCTAAGTTGAAGTGTTGCGGGAACCGCATAAGAAGAAGAAGGTAGTTGTCCACTTTCCCGGATTTATGCACCACTTCCCCTTAAAGTTTTCCCTTCCCTTCCATACTCTAGACCTTTTCTTTGGAAGTCCTTAAGATCAAAAGAATGTTATATGACTTGGTGATCTATATTGAAGTTTCTTATGATTGATTTTGATAAAGTTCGAAGGTTATGATGCTTGTTTAGAGGTTAAATTGATTTATGAACTCTCTTTGCTTTTTACTCTTTATTTGAGTATGTGAAAGTTTGATGAACGATTGAAGCAAGGTTTGAGAATGATCTATTCTTTAGAAATCACATTCGCCAGAAGAAGGTACACATATTTCATCCTAACTCTTGTTTAAAGCTTTTTGAAAGACCTTGCTTAGGGACAAGCAAGTGTTAAGTATGGGGTTATTTGTTAGCATGAAATATTGTGATATTTTAGGCACGTTTTCTAATCGTATTTGATTCATATTGATAGTCTTTGATTGATCTTTGTGCATATGTGAGCTAGTATTGCCTATATTGTCAATATGGATGTCTACACAAGTTCTATGTTGATTTTAGGTGATTTGGAGCTATTTCCGAACGGAATCGAGCAAAGGAGAGTTGAGTTGATATGTCCATAGATCGAGGACACTTTTTGGAAGCAATTTGGAGTGTTAGATTGAGGAATGCACGAGTTTAGGGAAGAATCACGTTCTTGCCCTAAATTACGCCCTAAAATACGGCCGGAATCCAAACCACGTTCAGAATTACGGCCGTGGATTCAGAGTCAGAAGTCGATGTTCATTCCAGAGGATACTACGGTCGTGGAACTAACCGTAATTGTTTCCACGCCCTAGAATTACGGTCGTGGAATCTTCCACGACCGTGATCTTGGCGAATCTTTTCGCCACACTTCGAAGCCACGATCTTTTGAAGATCGGGCCGGGCCGACACTTTGCCCTGCATTATAAAAAGACGGAAGAAAGGAGATTCCGTCATCCCCGCTTACGCATAGACGTACATCGCCGCTTAGCGTTCTAGCAATCGACGCTACGCTTAGCAACGCACAAACCCTCATTTAGAGGCATTTGGGAGATCTCATTGGAGATCAAAGTTCGCATCGGAGAGCTGCTCAAATCTCGCACTTTTAGTGGAGATTGCTGTTGTGATCTTCGGATTTGTGGAAGATCGAAGTTCTTGGAAGATTTTGCAAGAAGATCTCTCTTCTTGTTTAGGTTTGATTTGGAAACGGATTGACATCCCGTTTCTCTTCTTTCCTAAGGTTGTGGTTGTTTACTCTGTTTTGAATCTTTTGATAAACACTTGTTCTTGGTTGTGATCTTGAGATTCATTTGAAGATTATTGATAGTTCTTGAAAGTTTACATCTTTTATCCTTTAATTCTTGAATTAATATCAATATGACTGTTATTGGCTAAAAACCCTTAACAATTCTAAGGTGAAGGGTTGATAGTTGTGGCATAGGTGATGATAGATCGATCGTAAACAGATTAGACCCTGAGAGTTAGAGAGAATCGTCGATGAACCCTAAATTACGGGTTGTTCTTGAGTTCCACGACCGTGGAATCTCAAGATCCAACCGTGATTTACCTCTAGTTTACGAGCCTGCTTTTACTTTAATCCAAAGTTAAAGATTTGCTTTAACTTAGTTTAGACTTGTCTTTTCTAGGTGGTAGTGAGCCTCAACAACCTCTTCCTCGATTGTGAGCCTCAACAACCTCAATCGGTTAAGTTAGTCTTGATCTTTAGGTTATAAGTTTGGGTATTTGACACTAATTCTCGCCTTTAGAGTCTTTCTATATTGAGCCTCAACAACCTGTATAGAGAGTACCTTTTAGGTGGGTTACATAAGGTTTTTGGAACCTCAACCGTACGATTACCTTACATTAGTATACCTTTGCATATCTCTACTCTGTCTTTATATCATTAGTACATCTTGAATCTATTGCCGCAACTGGATACCTGGATCTTTAGGATTGTTGTTTTCCCAATATTTGCAAAACTCTCATATTTACTCGCTTGACAATCTATAACCGAATTTGTTCCCACCCAAATCCCTGTGTTCGATACTCTGGAATTCTTGCTTAGCTACTTCGATCCGTACACTGCGGGTTCGCTGCTTGATTCTAGTTTTATAAATTTAAAACTTATTTGCACACACCTCTAGGGGCGAACACTCATCTCGACACTTTCAACGACATAGCCTACTTTGCGAGACCAAGAATTTACCGACGGATAATTGAGGTTAGCCCACGGTGTCGACAGAAGACGTTTCCCGTATATATATTTTTTCGTCTTTATATATTTTATTTATTAGATGTTTAAATAATTAAAGGAATATTCTTGTGATCTCTCTTTTAAGAAGACATTTATGGTTTGGAAAAATTCATAGTATATTCTCACCTAATACCTTCTTTAATGTCTAGCATATTCTCATTTTAAATCTTTTGATTTGCCACCATTTTCCCCCATATAAAGGATGATTGACATCATTTGTAAAGTAGGTCTAATTTAAATTAAGTATAATTGAGAAGCATTTCTTCATCCTTGGTTGTTGGGCATCACAATCGTCCTCTCTTGAAGCTCTTCTTTCGATCTTTGATCCAAGTCTCCACCTTCGAGGATTCTTCAAAAATACCTATTCACTCCCCTTCCCGGATTGCTCGATCTACCCAGATCGAATCAACCATTCGATTCCGCATCCATCTCAAAGCTTCCGCCAACTCGTTTCCAACGTTTGAATCCATCCGCACATACCAAAACAAAGTAGTTGAAGTTCAATCTCAATCTAGATCCGTCGTTTGTCCTTATACGCATCCAAGGACGCATCAGTGTTGTTCCGATTTCTTGCATTTTTTCTACAGTTTTTTGTTTTCAATTTTGTTAATAGCCTTTTACTGAATTTGTTGATACAATTTCTTGACCATACCAAAAATGAACTAATGCCTTCAGTGGAGATTGTAGAGTTGAAAACAGGAGAAAAAAAATAAGGAAGTTGTAGAGATGGTAAAATTTAGTCTAGAGGAGTAGGCCTTTCATCATATGACAAATGGGCCAACAACATGCTTAAAGTGAAGCTAATGGCCCAATGCAACCCTACAACTAAGGTTATAAACAAAAGGTACGAAGCGACACATTTTTGAGTGAGCACTTTTCATTAGGGTGAGCAAAAAAATTTGAACAGTTTAATACGATCCATGAAACCGAAGATCCGATTCGAAAAAATCTAAAAATATCCGGTAGTTGGTGATTCGAGTCCGATCCCATCCGGGAGTTTTTTTCGAATCATCAGATCGGATACGGATCGAGGTTTTGAGAAAAAGATCGGATTAGATCGGATATATCCGACTAGTAATAAAATTATGGATTTCGGATCGGATATCCGTATTGGGTTTCGGATATCTGTATCGGACTTTGAATCGGATATCCGATCAGAATAGAAGTGTCGGATATCCAATCCGAATAGACGTGTCGGATATCCGGGTACTCTCGAATCGAACCTTTATAGAATTTCCGGATTGGATATCCGAGCCTTTGAATCGGATATCCGAAAATGTTCACCTCTATTGTTCATCGCACGAAAAAAGAGAGAACTCGATAGACAAAAGCGAAGAGAAAGAAAGGGTGACAAAGAGAAAACGAAGAGAAAAAAGCTACAAAGAAAGAAGAAAAGACATCAATGAAGCGAGTTTCACCAAACGTTAAAAGAGAAGTTTTGTCATTTTCAGATTGGTTGTTCTTAGTTGTGTTTGTTTCTTTGGTTTTATAAATTCGATGCATATTGGGTCTCTCTTGAAGTCACTACTTGTGTTCGTATTGTTTAGAACGGGATCATTCTAAATCCGTTTTCGTCATTGTTCGACATTAACCTAAAATTAGAACTACAGTTTCATTTCACATTAGAGTCCTCAAAACTTAAAATCTGGATAAGAATTTATTTGCGGTGTACAAAGGAAACTTAAGGTTCGTGCATGTGCACCATAGACGAGTAATATAGATATTGTACGCATCCATATATAAAAAAAGTTGTTGCTTTTTTATTGGTTACAACGTATTATGATCTTTGAGCAGAATTATAAGAAATTTTTGCAAATTAAGAGATTGCATGATGTTGGGCCATTAAGGAATTGATTTGCAAGTTAGCTATAAAGTGTTTTTTTTAACATAAATTGCTTCAAATTGAGATAAAAACAAGTTTCATTCAGGGCAATTCATATAGATAAAAACAAGCTTCAAATTGAGGCTATCACCTTTGACTGTTGTGGTATCTTCGCGTTTTGATTAATTTAATGGTATTCTATTTCGAGAATATTTCTTTGCGAGTTTAAACAAAATCTAATGGTGATTTTGTGGTATTTATCATAATCAACCCGCATTTTGACGGTTCGAACCGAACCCGCAACCACTCGTTTACCTATTAAGTGTAATACATGTATGGGGCAGAGTTTACAGTGAATAAAATTGATAACTAATTTAATTCAATGAAAGTATATTGAAGCCAATTAATATTGTTGCATTTACATGTCTGTTAATAGGTAAATGAGTGATTGCCGGTTCAATTGAACTATTTTGACATGGGAGTCTATGAATGTTTTTTTTTTTTTTTGATAATGAAAAGCGGTTCGATCCTATAGACGGCGCGCCGACTATTGGATCGAAAGGCCGAAGAAGATCGGCAGACGGACTAACCGTCATTAAGGACGACAACAAAGGAGAAAAAGAAAACACAAAAATACATCATAAGAAACCCGAAAGCAGGGGAGGTCTTCAAGGGAAAGCAGTATGATCCAGTCAGCCGGAAGCGACGAGCATGAAAGTTTATCTTCAAAGGAAGTACACAGGCATGAAGCCTGGGGAACAGCTGTGGACACCTCAAATTTGGACTGCAACAGAGCCGTCAGGAGTCGATCACACATCCACGCTCCCTTCTCGACAAACACTCGACACCCCACCAAAGACCGCATGAAAACAGAGAAGACGAAGCTGCAGCACACGGGTATCATGATATAAGATACTTTTTTTTTGTAAGAGAAAATCCTGTGAATCATCACCACCGTGTGGCCACCCACTATGTGCTATCAGACCACCCACAATGGTGGGTATATAAACTAAAGTCTCTAAATTCTCTCTCCGTCATATCAGTTTATAAAACTCTATCTACTTTTCATCTACATTCATAGTTTTTAACTCTCAATATCTTAACTCTAAATTTATTCCCCATCACATTTATATTCTTTTTAAAATATTGATATTATTAATTTTATTTATAACTAAATTTATTTCTAAAAAATAAAAAATAAATATATAAACAATTAATAAAAATGAGATTTCTAAAAACACTTCATTAATAATTAAAAGCATACAAATAAATTAAAATAATAATCGCAAAGTTAAGATGCAAAACATGAAAATACAAACACACCAATACATACGAAATCATACATAAAACTACTAATTTCCAACATGAGTATTGTCAAACTTTTCTCATAGGTGTTGAATCAAATCATGTTTCAATTGTTCGTGTGTAGTGTTACTCCGAATTTGGACACGGTTTGTTATGTAATCTGCTGTAAAATTTGGTATCCCAGGCACATACAAACACACCAAAGTAGTGCTCGTCAAAGCTGTCTAGATATGTATTGTAATATATTGGGTTTTTTAAGTGTGGTGTTTTAGATATGCATTGCAATATATTCAATTTTATGTGTAATGTCTTGTAATATATTAAATTTTATGTGAAAAAAATCTCTTCTAATATGTTCTATGTATAATGTCTCGTAATATATTAAATGTCATGTGAAAAAAATCTCTTCTAATATATTGATTGTTATGTGCAATTTTCGTAATAATAATCTAATAAATAATTAAATAGATATTTTATTCTAAATATATGCAATATTTTAGTGTCTATGGGTAGAGAAAAATAAATTATGAATATTAAAAAATATTTATTAAGATATAATTATTTTAGCTAGAAAATTGATTAATCTTTACTTATATTACTTCTTTACTTACATTATACTTATTTTAAAAACATATTTATAATGAATATTAATATCATTATTAATTTAATTTTTTTTACTTATATTACTTATGTTTTATGGAAAAAAATAATCATTCTAAACATATTTAATATTAGACTCTATGGGAAGTGTTCAAGTAAGGCCCATTATTCCGGTAAGGCCGTGCGGCCGTCTGTACGGCCGACACGTGTCCCGGAAAATTTTTTTTTTTTTTTTTTTGAACGAGTTTTTTTTTTTTTTAAAACGAGTAAAAGTAATAGTTCAAAACTTATTATGGAATAGTTCATAACTTATAAAAGGATAGTTCATGAATTATAATAGAATAGTTCATAGTGTAAAATTTATAAAGGATTGAAAGTAATAGTTCAAAACTTATTAAGTAATAGTTCATAACTTCTAAAAGGATAGTTCATGAATTATAATAAAATAGTTCATAGTGCAAAATTTATAAAGGAGTGAAGTAATAGTTCAAAACTTATTATGAGATAGTTCATGAATTATAATAGAATAGTTCATGAATTATAATAGAATAGTTTAAAAAATTTATAAAGGAGTGAAAGTAATAGTTCAAAACTTATTATGGGATAGTTCATGAATTATAATAGAATAGTTCATGGATTATATTAAAAAGTAATAGTTCATGGATTATATGAGAATAGTTCAAAGTTTATAGGGTAATAGTGCATAAATTATAACATGGTAGTTCAAATAAATTTTCATTAGTTTCCGGAAAAAAAAAATCGTTTCAGAAAAGAGAAAAAAAAAAAAAAAAAAAAAAAAAAAAA
>BSUD01000002.1:7012900-7025221 GCA_033239045.1 Fagopyrum esculentum | reverse complement strand
AAAAAAAAAAAAAAAAAAAATCGGGACACGTGTCGCCCTGTGGTACGGCCGTACGACCGTACCGCCATAAAAGGGCCGTACCTGAACATTTACCTAGACTCTATGGATAAAGAAAAATAAATTATGAATATTAAAAATATTAATTCATCAAAATAAATTTATTTTATCAAGATAGATAGTTAAATTATGAACTAAAACGATTTACAAATCAAGAAAATATGGGAATGGCAAAATCTGTTGTACATGCCATGCGGCCTAGACAAAGATTTGTTTGAAAAGCATATGAATAGGAAAGACAAATGCGCTACTTTTTGTGTGTTATTCAACTTCAGATTTTTTATAACCAAATATACCCTTATTTTATTTCTCTCTCTTCGTCTCTTATTTCAACTCTTACATCCAAATGTCAGAATTGTATCTAACCCACTTCACTACTATTTGCGAGAGATTTAATATATTATAGTGTTTAAAAACCGTCATTGTAGATGGTCTCACCAATCCTACTTTAGGGGCTCCCACTTTCTCCATAGCCCAATAGAACAAATCAACCATCACATCGAACAAGTTAGTGTATTTGAATGCTCCTCTTGCTACACCACTTCTTTAGTTCCAAAAATTGCGTAATCTAACCGAATATTATCCTTGTTTTCCGAGTAAATAAAGAATTATAGATAGAATTACCATTAACATGATTTTGGATAAGTTATTCAATTAGGGTAACCCATATAGATGAAGAAAGAATTTATCAATTAGGACAATTCAGAGCCTTGATCGTTCAACCAAACCTGGAATCTTTTGTTACAAATAAAGAATAATGATCTTTCCTAAAAACAGTCTTATAAAATTTAGGATTTAAAGAAGAAAAATTTATTATTGTTTAAAGAATGCATCTAAATGATTTCATTCTCCTAGTTAAATATGACTCCCAACAAACGTTATCCTCTTACAAAGAGGTCTTTATCAAGGAAATCCGTTATTGCCTTGCTCGATCTTTAGCCTAGCGAGTAATATACTAACTAGGAATATACATAAATCTAGTAACGAGAATCGAAAGATAACTAACTTTCCGATCTTCAAGAATGAATCTATCATTCATTTTCTGCCTTTCACAAATGTAGCATCAACATGCAATCTCTAAATCTGCAATTTCCCAATTGATCTCAAAGGTCCTAATACGTTATAACATTAAGAACAGCCATGCAATGTACATGCAATAATCACCCTGATTTCCCCAGATCTTTTCATTAAAATTTTCTTGTATTTAATACACGTCTATATTAGACATAAACCGTAATCGCTCATGCTAATCCAACTTTATATATAAACCGGTCAAACATCACTATGGATCAAGACATTGTAAGCCACATTTTAAGCCATGGCAACATCGCTACGTCTCTCACTCATCGTAATGATCACATTGTTACATACAACTCAACTCGTCAATATTGGCAAGGCTCAAGAATTGGCTACCGGAGTATGCTACGGACTACTAGGCAACGACCTTCCACAACCACCAGTCGTGGTGTCGCTCTTCAAGGCACACAATATCAACAAGATAAGAATCTACACACCCGACAAACGCGTACTCGAAGCCCTAAGAGGAAGTGGCATAAAAGTCATTGTCGGGTCACTAAATAGTGACATCGACGTGCTCGCCAAGAGCCAAGAATCCGCGAAGTCATGGTTCGCGACCAACATCCAGCCTTACGTTGGGAGCGTCAACATAACTTATCTTAGTGTAGGGAATGAGGTATTCCCCTCGTTGCCGACCTACCACCTTGCACCCGCCATGTGGAACCTTCAGAGTGCCGTGGACGCGGCCGGGCTCCATGGTGTGATTAAGGTCACCACCGCGATTAGCATGCAGGTGGTGCAGAACGCTTTCCCTCCGTCGAGCACCACTTTCATTGACCCTGAAATGGTCAAAATTCTCGAGTTCTTGACGGTTAGTCCAAATCTTTAATTTGTTACGTTATAAATCAAACACACCAATTATTATTAACATCCGCGTGATGAAATTGGTTCATCCACTCATTTTTTATTGAACAAATTATCTAAAATCGTGTTAATGATGATTCCATTTTTGGTTGAAGGAGCAAGGCTCGGAGTTGCTAGCCGATGTGTACCCTTACTATCCTTACTCGGAAAACAAGGATAATATTCGGTTGGATTACGCAACTTTCGGAACTAACGAAGTGGTGTTTCAAGAAGAAGAATTCAAATACACTAACTTGTTCGATGCGATGGTTGATTCAATCTACTGGGCTATGGAGAAAGCGGGAGCCCCTAACGTAGGGTTGGTGATAGCAGAGACTGGGTGGCCACACGGTGGTGGTGATCCATCCGTGACGACGTTAGAATTAGCGAATACCTTCAACACGAGGTTAATACAGCGTTTTCAGAATGCAATGGGAACTCCCAAGAAACCAAATATCAAGCTAGAAGTATTTATATTCGCGATGTTCGACGAAAATCAAAAGGAGCATGGTATTGAGAGGTTGTGGGGGATTTTCAAACCCTCCGGTGAACTCAACTACAACCCTTTTCTAACTTAGTTATTTACTACTAACTTTTTTAGGGTTAAGTTAGAATCACACTCCATTATGAATTATCTTGTTTTATTTTGTTAATGTGCCTTATTGTAGTTCGATCTATAAAATACATTATGATACAAAAAGTTTACTATGATAAAAAATACAAAATCACTATTAGAGTTTGTTTAAGATCGATAAGTATCATTCCAAACCAAAGTATTAACAAAGCAATCAAAAATCATATTTGTTTGACGATTATAATTGAATGTTAGAAGTGTTTTAACATATTAAAAATAACATAACTATTTTATTATATCTACTTCTTTTTAATCGTTTTCGATCTACTCTTACTATATCTCTTTAACCAAACGGACAATTAAAGTAGTCATTCTGTTATAGAACCACCCAATCAAATGAATTACACATCTTACCCTTCAAAGTGAAACATTATCAAAATATCACCTAACTTATTGAAGGGGGAAAGTTTCACATTCACTTTTATAAATGGTCAAATTTGTTAAGTATGTTTTTTTAACAATTTTACTTTATTAAGAGTACTCATAGCATAAACACAAGCCATTTTGTGTCAAATTTCTACTCTCTCTCCATATGTGTCTATTTATTCTCTCTCATGGTAGTTACGTTCAAAAATGGCAACAAAGTTTCTACTCTCTCCATAAACTCGTTAAGTAAAATATTGAAGTCATACAAAAATCTATACTAGACAAACATACCATAGCTCAAACCAAACAATATACACAGGAAGAATATCAACAAATCATACCAGAAACTCATATCAAACTCATACCAAAAACCATACCATACTTAAAACAAAAACTCATATCAGACAAACATACTAAACAAACATACCAGAAACTCATACCAGAAGGCAAAAATCATACTAGAAACCATACCAAAAACTCATACCAGAAACTCATACCGAAAATTTATATCAGAAACTCATACCAGAAACTCACCAGAAATCATACCGAAAACTCATACCATAAATCATACCACATATTCATATATACTAGAAACACGTCAACAAATCATACCAGAAACCCATATCAAACTCATACCAAAAAGCATACCAAAAACCATACCGGACTCATATCATAAACTCATAACAAAAACCCGTACCAGAAATCATACCAAAAACTCATAACAAAAACACATTACGAGAAACTCAAATTTCTGCTATCTTTCTCTTCATATTTGTCTATTTCTCCTCTCTCATGACAATTACGATCAAAAATGACAACAAAATATCTTGAAAACATTAACTTGTACCCTCTCCATATATTCTCTCTCCATATATATATATCTGTTTCTTTTTTTAATAGAGAGGGTTAAAATCGGATCAATTACTCTTACCTAACATTAATGAAAGTGATAAAAAAAAAGAGGAGTATACAAAACAAAAGGTTATAAAAAAAAGAGCTTACTTCACACATTTCTTTCTTCAAAAATTTAACAAACTAATGCAGTTGTTAAAACATTTAAGGAATTTCTTATCATCTCATTTAAATATAAATAGTAGATATCTTGTTGATATAATAGTGGCCCGTTTGACACAAAACACGAGATTATTTAGGAAATTATTATCCTCAATAATCACCTAAATAATCGGGAATCCAAGTGTAACTAGATAAAAAAAAAATTGTTCAAATAATCTCAAAAATAATCTATGTCCAAATAATCGCTCCAATAACCCCATATAATGTGCTTGCCGAATAGGTGCATATATCTTTTAATACTATTATGTATAAAGAATAACACACTAATCATGGACACTTATAAGGGATGATTATTCAGTTTGTATTCTTCGTATGGTATTAGACTATTAATCTCACATTGACTATCATCGCGTTTGGTATGTAGAAGGAGATTATTGGGGTTCTCCGGAATTATAATCTCGGGATATTATTCAGGCAATTCTTTTAAACCAATTCAACTTGGATCATTGATATTATTAGAATTACTATGGGATTATAATCGAAAGAATTTGGTAAAGTAGTCTCTTTTTATAATCTTTTTTTTTATACCCCTCTATTTCTTACTACTTTCATTAATATTAGGTAAATATAATAGGTTGGTCCCTTTTTAACCCCATCTATATAAAAAAAACTTATATGATTTCTGGTTGAGTTTCTAGTACGGTTTTTGGTTGAGTTTATGGTATGGTTTCTGGTGTGAATTTCTGGTATGGTTTCTGGTTGAGTTTCTAAAATGATTTTGGGTTGAGTTTCTGGTATGAGTTTCTAGTATGATTTTTGGTTGAGTTTCTGGTATGGTTTTTGGTTGAGTTTTTGGTATGAGTTTATGGTTGAGTTTTTGGTATGGTTTCTAGTATCTGTTTCTAGTATGAGTTTCTGGTATGGTTTCTAGTTGAGTTTCTAGTATAATTTCTAGTATGATTCAAAACTCTAGCTTTCTGGTATGGTTTCTGGTATGTGTTTCTAGTAACATGAACAAATCCGAAAAATCTCTCTATGACAGCGCCCTTAGCATTTACATATCAAATAACAATAGTCATATGTTCCTTGATTGAACTATAACGAGCCTCGTCAATCAAAAGAGAAAACACTCTATCTCCAAGATCACTGACCATTGCTTTTCTTGTCATTGCTCCACACGCAGTTTTAAGATCATCTTGAATGCGGTGACTAGTGAGCTGAGCATTCTTAGGTGCATTCTCATTCACCACCTTTCCAACTTCAACAATGCGTTTACTGCACCAGCTATGCATCTTCTTAAATTTTCTCTATTGTTGGAGCTTGTCGACTCTCTATGACCCCAAAATGGCAAACCTTGTGCAAGTAGAAATCTAACAATATCCAAAGTAAAGGTCAAATGAGTACGATATTGAGCACCCAAAGTTGCATTTACAACAGGTACACATCTTGTCAAACTTTGTCTTTGATCTTTGAAATTGCTAAATAAGATTTGAGCTTCATTGTGAGGACTTCAAACTAATCTAACATGTTCTCTAAATGCTTGAGTAGCTTTCTTCCAATTGCAAAATCCTACTTTCACAAATGCATCATTCAAAATTTTGTACTTTGTCCCCCCTCTAAAGAGAAAACACAAAAAACAGAATGCAGTATCTTTAACAACACTATATTCTAACCAGTCATAATCCTTAAACCAGTTCGACACGAAACTCTTCGACATCTTTCGAAAACTCTTCCGTAGAAAATCATGTGAGAGATGTTGACAAGGACCTCTAACCACATACTCTCTTCTCACGTCATCTCTAAATGAGGGATCATATTCATCTATAGCTTTGTGCAATCCCGGATCACTAATTACATCATTACTCATATTTTCCATTCTAGGTCGTTTTTCTCTCATATCAACACTAGCAAAATCATCATCATCATCATCATCAACTTCATTTCTATGAATACTCTCACTAGCAACACCATCTCTAGTATCATCTTTAGCAACATCACTTCTAACAACCTCATCTCTAGCAACATCATCGACATCATTCACATTTACATTATCAACATTTCGAGGTTCTTGAGGAATGGAGGCCGAATCAATACTCGACAAAAGTCGTTTTTTCGTCCGAATAACAAATTTATCCATTTTCTAAACAAATCAATTAATCAATTACAATTAAACACAATTCAAAACTCAAACCCTAACGGAAAAAATCAATCAATAAATCATTATTCAATTCAACAATCAATCATCCTCCAAACATCTAAATTAATCTAATCTAACAAAAATTACAAATCAATTTAAAAAAACAATTTAAAACAAAAACAAAAAAAACGACTTACAGTGCAAGGAAGGCTTGAGTCGTTGAGGCATACAGGCTAGGCAGCAGAGGTGTTGGCCGGCCGTTGAGGGTTGGTGCGGTGCCTGAAGGGAGACTGGAGTCGTTGGCAGCCTGGCACTGGCGGCCTTAGGGTGGGGTAGCCACCAGTGGAGTCACTAGGCAGCCACCAGCGAGCATGGGAGACCGGGAAGACGCTGGGCAATGGAGTTGGTCGCTGACTCGCCGGTGCGTTGTGGCTCGTTGGGCACTGGAAAGTCCGGCGGCCGGCGGTTCTGGTTATTGTGCACTGCAACCTGAGCGAGTGTGCAGCGTGTGGGAATCGGGAGGAGTCGATCCGTCGAGGAGAGATGGGACGGGAGGAAAGAGGTGGAAAAACAAATCATTCTTGGCTTGAATTTTTTTCAGCAACCACAAAACGATGTCATTTTGTATTTAAATTTTTTTTTAAATTCTTTTCTGTAGGGTGGGGCAACGCCAAACCACCCCTCCCCCCCTCCAAGGCCGCCTCTGCTTATATTTATGAGTTTGTTCCAAGATATTTTTTTAATTAGTAAACTTTTTTATCTTTTTTTGGGGGCAAGCGTTCAAATTCACAACGACCAACAAAACTCGTAAGATGTCGACGCCTATTTTGAGCGTTGGCGGATGACGCCGGCGGTCAATTTTTTTTTTTCCCCGATCTGGGCATTAACGCCATAATATGACAATTTCCTATGTACAAGAATTCCGCCAAAGTGACCCAAGATAATACAAACAGCTGCCAATAATTCAGGATAATTTTCTTTTAAAATTTGGGCGTCGGCGCCCACTAGACGTTAACAGATTGCGATTTATTTGTGTGTTAGTTAGTGTATTTAGCTTTTTTGATTATTTTTATAAACTCAACTAAAAGTTAAAGCCTACCCACGAATCTAGCTTTATTAGACTTTTTTATAGTCAAACTTTTTATAAAATAAAAAATTTGATCTATATAAAAACAACCTTGGTCCAACATCTGGTCCAATAAACCAACCTTGGTTTAGTACCCTTAAAGTTTCGTTTTTTAGCTAAGTGTTTTAAATAAAAAGAAACAAAATCCGGTCAAATACAAATCCTAGGATTCATGTTGGGTTGTTTAAAAAATCATTCTTATAGAGGACATTTAATTCTTCGTTTTCACAACTCAAACAAGATATATTTATTATGTATACTATCTTTGAAAATCGTGAATTCTATGTGAAATTATCCAAACCACAACTCACAACTCGTCTATATGGATTACCCTATATGAAATTTGCTCTTATCTCAATTTAAAGCCATTTATGTTAAAAAAACACTTTATAGCTAACTTGCAAAGCGATTCCTTAATGGTCCAACATCATGCAATCTCTTAATCTACAAAATTTTTTTATAATTCTTCTCAAAGATCCTAATAAGTTGTAACCAAATAAAAAGCAACAACTAACTGCATATATAGATTACCTTAAATGAAATTTGTTCTTATCTCAATTTGAAGCCATTTATGTTGAAAAAATAGCTAACTTGCAAAGCAATTCCTTAATGGTCTAACATCATGCAATCTCTTAGTCTGAAAAATTCCTTATAATTCTTCTCAAAGATCCTAATAAGTTATAATCAAATAAAAAGCAACAATTCACTGCATATATGGATCCGTACAATTCCTTAATTGGTCCAACATCATGCAATCTCTTAATCTAAAAAAATTCTTTATAATTCTTCTCAAAGATTCTAATAAGTTGTAACCAAATAAAAAGCAGCAACTCACTGCATATATGGATTACCCTAAATGAAATTTGTTCTTATCTCAATTTGAAGCCATTTATGTTAAAAAAAAACACTTTATAGCTAACTTGCAAAGCAATTCCTTAATGACCCAACATCATGCAATCTCTTAATCTGCAAATATTCCTTATAATTCTTCTCAAAGATTCTAATAAGTTGTAACCAAATAAAAAGCAACAACTCACTACATATATGAATCCGTATAATTCATTAATGGTCCAACATCATGCAATCTCTTAATCTGCAGAAATTCCTTATAATTCTTTTCAAAGATCCTAATAAATTGTAACCAAATAAAAAGAAACAACTCACTGCATATATGGATCCTACAATTCTTTAATTGGTCCAGCATCATGCAATCTCTTAATCTGCAAAAATTCCTTATAATTTTTTTCAAAGATCCTAATAAGTTGTAACCAAATAAAAAGCAACAACTCACTACATATATGGATCCGTACAATTCCTTAATTGGTCCAACATCATGCAATCTCTTAATCTACCAAAATTCCTTATAATTCTTCTCAAAGATCCTAATAAGTTGTAACCAAATAAAAAGCAACAACTCACTGCATATATGGATTACCCTAAATGAAATTTGTTCTTATCTCAGTTTGAAGTCATTTATGTTAAAAAAAAAACACTTTATAGATAACTTGCAAAGCAATTCCCTAATGACCCAACATCATGCAATCTCTTAATCTGCAATGGGTCCCGATCTTGGTTTAACAACAACTTTACTAGGATCTTACAACAAGGCACAAATGTATTTTAAAATTTTTTCAAAACATAATATTTGATTGTATGAATATACACATGTGACAGCCTTACAAAACATCTATATGTTTATATAACATGCATGCCGAATGGAAGACTCCCCCGTCCTCATCTAATGAGTACGTGGACCCGGCTGACCATCCGTCCCGGATCTCTCTGCAACTGTCTATCTCAACAAATCTACAACACGGATAAACCGTTAGCTAACAATCTAAATATAAGTAGAATAAAGATAGCACAAACACAAACAAGGTAACGTAAACACCCATCATGCTGGCACACAATCCGGTTATTATCGTGATTCACTTTATTCCGTTTTAAAGTTGTGGCACGAGATTTTTAAGAGTTCTCACCTCCGTTCCTTATCCAACTGGGTGTAGGTCTAGCTTACCTCCGCCGGTAGCATCACTACAAACCGAGTGTGGACTAGTCCCTAAAGAAACTCTCAGCGCCCTCAAGCTAACTGAGCAGAATGCCACCGCCCGTTACTCTTAGGCCAATGTATAGGTCGGTATATTATTACTACTAAATACAACTATAAACACATCATTCAAGCACAACTATCATAATCCACACTCATATCTAGAAGCTAGCTAAGTAAGCCCAAAAGACTTACTTGAATCCATCTCGACTGTCTAATCTCAATTCGGTCAACAACCGTAGAATACTCCATCGCCTGTTATACAAGGCAAGTGGATCAATAATGTATCTCACTTTCTTAGAAGTCTCCAAATTCTAAGATATAGAATCGATCATAAAAAATTACCAAAATACCTTTATACGGTTAAATGACCATTTTACCCCTGGTCCCGAAACTTTATAAAATTCTATAACAAAGTTCCAAACTATTTTTTGGAACTCAAAACCACACTCAAAACTCTCAAAGGGAAGTTTGCTAAAGATTTAGAAGAGTTAACTACATTCTTTACTTTCATAAAAAGTCGCTAAGGTTTCGACTTTGGCTTAAGATATGAGAACCGAATAAAAATATAAAATTCCAAATAAAATATCTAGGTCTTCTACATGATGCACTCTGCTCATAGAAGCAAAAAAAAATCTCAAAAATACCCAAAAACAACTTCTACACAAGTCTCCAACAACATGTGAGCATGTAAACACCGAATATATGTGACTATACCGCCGAATATATAGAATCAGGTCCGGTGAATATTTCTTCCATTAATAACACGATTTTCCCCCCTTTAATATCGCCTAATATCAGTCATCTATTTAACGATCTAACGGATACAATTTGTTCTTATTTTACATGGTAAAAATTGTTTACATGGGAGTCAACCTCTATGTATATATGTATATATATATATATATATATATATATATATATATATATATATATATATATATATATATATATATATATATATCCTGACTCATATGTAAACAATTCTTACCATGTGAACATGTAAACACCGAATATATGTGACTATATCGCCGAATAATTCTTCCACTAATCACACGATTTTTTTTCTTTAATATCGTCTAATCTCAACCATCTATTTAGCGAACTAACGAATACAATTTGTTCTCATTTTACATGGTAAGAGCTGTTTACATGTGATTCTCTCTCTCTCCCTCCCTCCCTCCCTCTACCCCACCCTTATATATATATATATTGAAATGGTACGTTTCCGGTTTTGAACAAATATATTATAAACTATAAAGATATTATATGATGATTCATATAACTTGTTTGGGATAATCATATAATAAAGTAATACTATACAATTTTATTTTTGAAAAAGTTTTAGATTTTAGCATTTATTAATTTAATTTAATAACAATTTTATATATAGAGAGAGTGAGAGTTATTTGTTAAGTTTATATCCTCTCTTATAGTAGCAACTTCTATGAATCGTCGGATTAATGAGCGGACACTTCAAATTAAATAACCACGAAGACTTGACTTTTTCTTTAAAATTCAGCCTAAAAGTCTATCTACAATTTTAGTTTTAGTTAACACTAATTAGATTTTCTTATCATACAAACCACAGAAAAATAACGATTTTATATATAGAGAGAGAGTTGTCTATTAAGTTTATATCCTCTCTTATATTAGCAACTTCTATGAATCGTCGGGTTAATGAGCGGACACTTCAAATTAAATAACCATGAAGACTTGATTTTTTCTTTAGATTTCAGCCTAAAAGTCTATCTACAATTTTAATTTTAGTTAACACTAATTAGATTTTCTTATCATACAAAACACAGAAAAATTTAAGTCTAATAAAAAAACTCACTATACCAAACAAACCCTTAATTCTCCTCATTCGATCCATCCATATGTTGGTCACGTCAGGACGAAGGTGAAGAGAACATTCTCACCCCAAATGCCGCAACCCTCGCATAACCCACTTATGTATTGCGGATGACCTAATGTTATTCTGTAGGAGTGATCTCACCTCTATTCTCACCTTGAAGCATACTCTTGATTCTTTTGCGACATCTCTAGGCTTAAAGTTAATTTTGCTAAGTCGACTATCTTTCTTGGAGATCTTCCCCCTACAACCCAAAACCACATCATCAACTCCTCGGGCTTTCCCTCTGGTTCCCTGTCATTCCATTATCTTGGTGTCCTTGTTGGGAGCGAGAGACTTAACCTCCCTGACTACCAGCCTCTCATCAACAGCATCACAATGAAAATTCAATCTTGGAGTGTCAAGCTCCTCTCCTACGCTGGGAGAATGCAGATCACCTCCTCCATCCTCATGTATATGGATTACTACTGGTGTTCGGTCTTCCTTATCCCCTCTACTATCATTCACAAGATCCAAAGCCTCATTCGCTCCTTTCTTTGGTTTGGTATTGCAGTAGACGCTCCTTTGTTACTTGCAACATTGTTTGTACTCCCAGGAATCTGGGTGGTCTTGGATTCAAGGAGCATCTCTCGTGGAATAAGGCGTGTCTCTCCCGTCTCATCGATGATCTAGCCTCGAATGTAGATAATCATTGGTGTGTAGATCACAAAGAACATCCTCAAAAGCCATAACATCTAGAACTGCCAAACTAGCTACAATCACAGTCATATTTGGAACATGATCTAGCCTCGAATGTAGATAATCATTGGTGTGATGAGCTTCTTAATTCTGGATTTGCGAGGAATCGTATAGACTCTATCACTTGCCCTAACGGCTCCTTCTCTACCACGAAGGCCTACACCTTCTTCAGTAACCCTACCAATCCCCCCTATACTACCAAGTTTAATGTTACCTGGCAAGATCTAAATATCCCCAAGTGCAACTTAGTCACTGGATTGCGAGCCACTAGAGGTTGCCCACTCTTGTCAAGATTCTCAAATGGAATATCAATATTGTTGACACCTGCAAGCTTTGTCAGAACCACCTTGAGGACGAGGCTCATCTTTGGACAAATTGCAGCTATACCCCTCTAGTCCTTGACATCATATCTCGGTGGACTAGAATC
>BSUD01000002.1:6983832-7009188 GCA_033239045.1 Fagopyrum esculentum | reverse complement strand
GAGAGAGAGAGAGAGAGAGAGAGAGAGAGAGAGAGAGGAGTAACTTATTAATAAACCACACATTAGGGAGGGTAATCTCTTAAAGTAAAATGCAAATTAGGGGAGAGAGGGTAATTTTCCGAGTAAATCGCCTAGATTCGCTAACTAAAATTTTCAAAATCATTTTTTTGGATGTTTTAATACATTCTTTTACATTTTTACCCTTTAATAGTTTTATATTTTGCAAACAATAACTGACGTATTTACCTTTAATTTAAACTAAAAAAAGTTAAGGAGCTTAGTTTGTACTTACGATACAAAAAAGGATTTATTAGACAAATCTTTTTACTTTTTAGAGTATATCTTTTTTTTTCTATTATTCTAAAAAAATATGTGCATGACACACTTTATGATAACCTTTTACTACGAGCAATTATACGAATGGCACGGCATTTCAAGCATCATTCACCCTTAAAATACTATTTGGAAATTAAGTCTTAGGGTCATAATAAACAAATAATTTAGATATTCACGAATAATTATTCGATGTGCGTTGGTAAGAAGTTGTAAGAAATTTAACTTAAAATTATTATATTCGAAACTATATCAAGATAGACCTTGGTGTCATGTGTACATAACTAAAAGTTGAAGGGTACTAGATCCGGTCCAATGCTCTTCCTTTGAATTTCGACAAGTCTGGTCTGAACCAAAATGAAAATTAAAACAAAAAAAATTTCTCTAGAATGATAAAAAAAATTATGTCCATCTAAAAATTTAAGGTCTAACTTCCAAAATTATGTCCATTTTAAAATTTAAGAATAGGTATATCAAAAAAAACTTAATTAAAATGTATGTAAATGAGAAAATTGGATTTTTTCCCCCCCAAAATAATTAAAAAATGAAAACTCTTTCTAATAATAGACAAGAACTGAAACTAATTCCGAGAATAGAAAGAATGTTAGAGTTGGAGTAGACACGTAGTTTTAAACTAGATGAATAAGCCGTAGTTTAAGTTGTTCTTTCTTTTATAAAATTACGTAAGTCGCAATTTGGAACTGCGACTTATGTGTTTGTTTTTTTTTAATATTTACGGTTACATATTAAAAAATTTGAAGAACTTGCAATTTTAAACTACGAGTTTTTACGGTCAAAGATGCGCAATTACTTTACAATGAACCCTCACCTTTACACTATGAGTTCTTCGAATTTATTAGCGTCAAAGATGACCTTAATGCATGTAGGTGGTCGTTGGAATATTACATGAACCCGTAGTTTGAATTGCGGGTTCTTTGTTGTTTTCAAATTTTTTTTTTTTGAAGGAAATACAGTTTTGAACTTGTGATTTCATTATCCTTATTTACCTATAATTGCAACCACGACCTCTCCCTCTTTTTTCATTCTAATAGTTGCGGCCTAACCAGGGACTTCTCTCTCATTTTTAGATCTACCTTCAAACCTTCCTCCCGTTTTCTGTAATTCTTGTTCAGACTTAGTGTTGTGTTTTATTTGTTCTTGTAAATAGAGAAAATTCAAATAGTGAAATAAAAGCATGACTCAACACAGAAAAGTCATAACAACAAAGTAAACACAAACCGATAATGTTTCAAAGAAGGGTCAAAGGTTTAAAACTAGTTTACATGTCCTTGTTCAGATGGGTTAGTAAATTCCATATTAAAATTAGCATGCATAGTTCACATCCAAAGTAAGTAGGATTGATACATTCATTTTCAAAATAACCATAAGAAACCAAATGCATATTTCAAATGCCACAAAAAGTTAGGTGGAGAAAGTCTCCAACCTCTTAGCAAATCGAAGTTCTTATTCCAAATATCTAATGTAGAAGTGAAGTGGGTAAAAACCAAGTTTAGAGTACACCTAGTTTATTTTCGAAGAGCCAAACATGTTTCACGTGGTTGATTTGTGTACAGAGGAGTCTTCTCTTAAGGAGACACCCTTTTTGGTTCAAAGATATATCAAAGCATATTTTCGGGTTGTCAAAATAACTATCTAGACCAAGACATTCGTCAATGGATGAAATCTGGAATGGTGACATTACAAGAAAGATTTGCAGCTTAAAAATCACCCTCACTCTATCTCCTTTCGATATGTTATTGTAGAGAAAACTCTTTTGTTTTTTCCTTCTCTTCCTTCTTCTTCTTTTCCGTTATTTCTTTCCCGGAACGTCAGGCTTCTCTTGCTCCACTAATAAGTGATCAATTTGAGGTGGAAATAAGGGTCGTTCCGGTTACTAACACCTCAAGGATATGGTTAGGGTTTTCTCCAACGAATAAATCAAACGGAACCCCTTAAGACACAAACGAATTGCTTGCTTATAGAGAGGTCGGGAGTACTCCCACCAAGGAAAGCCACCTTCCCTTCCAACCCATCTTTGGTAACCAAATTTTAAAATGCTCAAATCCCGGAAAACAAAGCAAGCACCAACCCTTAGAAAGATTAAACTCATTTTTATGCTCTCAGTAGGCAGAAGCGAGGCCGAGAACCCTTTGAGTAGCCGAGAGCCATAGCTAGCAACAAGAGGTGGAGCAAGCGGCGGTAGCCTTTGAGCAGGGTATGAATGTGTTTCGTTTTTAGGGTTTCAAGGGTGGAGAGGAATAAGACCCGCACGAGTATATCACGTTGATTGAGAGGGTAAACGGGGTCTATTTTTTTTCCTTCTTCCTTAATTTTGGACCTTTTAAATATATTTTTTGCTTTTACATACGATGACGACACTCATACTACTTTCTAACAAAAGTTCTTTTTAATTTGGGCTATACTAAATTCAAACTTCAGCATTACGGAAATGAAATAAAGTAAAAAAAATTGGACTTGCAACAATGCAACCTTTACAACGGGGGTTGATAGACGTACCGGCGAAAATCTATAATTGTCACCCCAACTACGCACTTCGCGTGCGTAGTTGTTAGCGTCCCCAACTACGCTGTTGGGGAGCGTAGTTGAAGTTTTAAAAAAATAAAAATATCAATTACGCTTTTGGGGAGAGTAGTTGGAGTTCCCAAAAAAATTTTAAATTTTTTTTTTAGGGAACTCTAACTACGCTCCCCAAATGAGTAGTTGCTTTTTTTATTTTTTTTGGAACTCCAACTACGCTTCCCAAAAGCGTAGTTCAGACCTTATCAACTACGCGCACGTGAAGTGCGTAGTTATGGTTACTAATAGAGATTTTCGCCGGTACATCTAAAAATCACGTTTACAAATTCTCATTTCTATTTATCTGGACCTCAGCTTGTTATTAGATTTGACTACAAGAGACATCAATCTCTTTTTCAAATTGTTGTGCGTCCGATATCAATCATTCAATCATATTCATCTGTACCTCAAGATTTGAACCGTCGAAACGCAATAATCAAATAGCTCAATCTTACTTTTACCCATTTTACACAAATCAATCAATCACCTTCCCCCCTACTAGTCACGTCCATCCACCCATTTAACCCAAATACGTCCCTTTCTCCACCCTTTTCCCCTTAATTTGGGGTGAAAATATGAAACTCCATCAAATATCGAAACACATTTTAACTTTCAAATCTTGTAATATTTCACATAATCACCCAATATTTGAAAGTTTCACATTTACTTCCAGAAATTCAATTAAAGTTGCAATTGTTAAAGAACCATAAAAATTTCTCATAATCTTCTATAACTTTTATGAGTCTAAAATCAAATCTATAAAACAATGACAACAAATGCAATACTAAAAACGCCTACATTTGCATGCTTAAAGTAGCTACTTAGCTAGCATTAGAGTACTCCGTGTTGGTCATGCAAATGTAAACTTCCATACTACGGAGTACTCCGTAGTATATTTTTTTTTTTGAAATGTTAATTTGTATTGAATGAAGAATGTACAAGGGTTACAATTGCATGATCAAGTACATGGGATTATAAAGATATTGCACAGTCTTCTGCATTATTCAAGCAAGGTTAAGATGGAGCATGCTGGCCGACATGATGGTGGAATCGGATCGGTCTCTCCAGTTGGTTTCGAAATGGGTCTTCGTGGACTTACTCCGTAGTATATTAGTAGTCACTTGCAAACTAGGATTAGAACCGGAAACAATACAATGGTGACGTTCGAGGCTAAGAAAATGACCTTGAAGTTCCTCATAAACAAAAACACGTACCAAAAAATTAAGTTATATACACGGGGATTTTTTCTATAATAATTGAAAGGAGATAATTACTTTTGACGTTATGCATGAGTGAAAATTAATTTCGAGAATAGGAAGGTTGTTAGGGTCGGAGCATACCCGTAATTTTAAATTACGGATTTAGATGAATAAGCCGTAGTTTAAAACTACGGCTTTGTTGTTCTTGTTTTTTTTAATTACATAAGCTGCAAACTGCAGCTTGCATGTTTGGTTTAGCAATGATTCACAAATCACCCATAATATTTTTCCACTCATGCATGAGTTTAATTCTAAGTTTAGATAGTTCTATTGATTCACCTAATAAGCAACTCACCCCATGATCGAGAGAAGATTGCTTCTGTTTTCGGAAATCGTTGTTAACCTTAGCAAGGCACGTCAAATACTCATTAAGATTAGTTTGTTCAGTGTAGTTACCTTTATTCACTGCTTTATTGTGGTTCTTTTCTTGTTGTTGTTCAAAAGAAGCCTCTTTTTTGTTCATCTGAGTGTGAGTTTTATCCGTACACATCACTTCTTTGAAAGAAGCTTTGTGCTCATCCATGCATTTTGGAAAACAAATGAGATGGGAATGAAGTAGCAATATTCTCGAAAATGGAAAAAAATGGGACGAGTAATGGAGTGTTTTATTACTTCTGTTATATAGACGGATTACAATGGGCACCTATTGGCTCGATGTTAATACCAACAACATACCAGCTTGAGGCAAACTCAAAAGATTTCTTAAGATCTTTTGTAATTCTTGTAAATATCACGAAAGAGTAAAGGATGACGATTCTATCTAGTCTAGTATAGTCCAGTGGTTTACAATTTTGGTTAGTAGCTCGTGAAATAAGCAACACCATAGTTGCTAGGACGGGCTCCTCGTACTTGATGATCTTTGACCATACATTGTATATCATGCTCATACGCTGCTTTAGACCCCTCGATACAAAAATTATGCGGAAAACAACCATTCCAGATCTAAGTTGACCCGCCTCCTTTGGTCGGGCTTTCCTTCTCGTATTCTTCCCCATTCTCAGTATTATTTGCTTCTTTTTAGGGTTAACGATGGTCGAGAAGGGGGAAAGTCGGACACCAGATCTAGTGACGACACATACTTCATAGTCGTAGGGGGTTATGAGATTGAAATCTATAACGAATAAAATAAAACGCAAGATCGAAAGACAAGAGAACGAATCTCATCTCAAGATAGTAGAAGAAGTTTAAGCACACAATTTTTAACAAGGTTCGGAATGAAATTCCTACGTCCTCGGAGACTCAAGATATTACCCAATCCACTATAAAAAACGAACCAGAAAACTGAGTACAAGCGTCCCAAAAAGAACACAAAACAAATCTGAACGTGGATACAAAGAATTGAATAGCAGAAGTTCTGAACACAGATGCGAGTCTGGATGTACTTTAGAAAGAGATCTTCGTCCAAGAACTATCGAAAATGCCAGTAGACTGAAGGGCTTAACCCTAGTAAGTCTCATTGGACACTTGATCATTAAAGTCGGAGCTTCTTTGAGAACCCTTCGATTCCGTTGAAGAAGACATGTAAAGGAGGGAAAAGAGTTTCAAAATATTGCTACCCTTCACTACAAATCAGCTAAGGAGTATTTATGTTCAGCTCCATAAACACCTATATGAAACGCTGAGTTTCAACATCCGGTTGGACTTTAGATCACATGGATCTCCGATCTGACTTTTATTTATGGACCTCACTTCAATATACGGCGGCCAACATAAACGATAAAACCCGATCCAATGTTTATACCTCAATGTTTACTAATTTCGTTTTATTCCCTATTTATCGAAAAGTTGGAAATTACAAATCTCTCACAAAATCGGGTTTAGTGCTCTAGGATCCGGGTTGAAATTTTCTTGGATTGTTGTAATTAAACGATCAAGAAGAACATGCAATTTTGTTCGGCTTGGAGAACGCTTCTTGGTCTTCTGTTATTTTTGGGGAGTTGAAGAATCACAGCTTTAGCTCGTGAAAGCACGTTCTTGTGAGTCAAAAGGTTTCTTAATAAGTTTGAGGTTACCCTTGATATATACATTTCACAATTGCATATACATCGGGAGTTTTTAATATAGCTTTTGTTGCAGGGGTTAGCATTGTTGGAGGGGTTAGCATTGTTTAAGTCATTATACATGGTTGCATGGTGTTAGATCGTAGTCATGTTACGACTACGCATGCCGGATGCGGAGTAGTTTATAGCAAACATTTCGTTTGAAAAACAAACGGAAAATGACTACGGCTATGCACTGTGTAGCCGTACTAGATTTAGAAACAAAAAAAAACTTTCTACTACAGCTCCGCATTACGTATCCATAATCGGGGTATGAATAACACGTTTTCGTGGTACGAATAACAATAACCGTGCGTAGTTGAACTTTTTCAAAATACATGCAAAAAAATGTCTAATTCGAATTAAAAATATAGATTTTTACCGCTACATTTACGAACATGGCTCTCTCTTTCAAATTGAAGATTAACTTTTTAATTCGAATATTCATCTATTATTAGATTTGACTGCATGAGTCGACATCAATCTCTCATTCAATTGTTGGGATTTTAGATGTGTAAAAGCGGAATTTCAGGAAACGATTTCCTAAACATCTAAACATGGATCGCATGCATAATAGATTAGATAAGGGGAAAAGGAATACCTTTTGATGCGTGTTCGATAACTCTTTCAAGGATATGTAGAGTCTCAAGTGTTACTCCTCTAGTTGGTCCACCCGAGATTGAACAAGAATCGCCTTAACCTTCGATTGCTAGAACAAAGGATGAAGCTTTTGAGAGAGGGATCGAAGAGGAAGAACGTCGCTTCTTACGTGAATACACGGCTGAATGTTTTCTTACGTCAAATCCTCTAATCGATCGAATATATATAATTAGGGTTGGGCTTTTTAACTATTAAAAAGCCCGACCTTAAAATATAAGATATATGTTCAGTAATTAATAAATAAATAATCTCTTATCTATTATTAATTACCAACTCCAAAATATATTTTGTACTCCTACAAAATATATCATTTTCCACCATATACTCCTATATGGTAATTCTCTCATTAATTGATTCAGTTCTCCTACTCGTTATGGTGTGACCTCATAGGACCCGATAACACTAGCAATACATTTTATCATATAAATGTACCGATCATGGTTAGCTTCTAGCAAAACGCCATGACCCCTAATATTATCGGATTATATATATCCCTATATTTAATGTCCTATCTCATCATCAGTAATTGCACCTTGGATAAAGGACACAATTCCTTCAGTCTCCCACTTGTACTTTCATACAAGTGTGCAATGTTAAAAATTCCCTTATCGCTTAATGTCCTTATCTAACTATGTGATGGAAACCATCTTTGCCATCAGATATGTTTCTTGAACTCCTGAGATCAAACTGTCAGTACAGATCAAATCTGAGCATGGCCATGCGTTTACACAGTTCTCACTCTTCAAGTGGCCGGGGACACCAATCCTTCCCAACATATCAAAGTATGCTGGTATAGGAGGATTAATCCAATCTTGCAACGACTATAACTCCCACTCAAATTTTGACCACCCTGATTACTGCCTTTATAACTGCCTGTTACGGTCAGCGCTTAACAATATCTAAGATATGTCATCCTTCAAATGAAAGTTATATCAAGCTCATGTTAAGGAACTCACTGATAATGATAATCGCTATAACTCCTCAATAAGTCATGAGAGCCATAGGATCGGTCTATCCGATGAGTATCACCATACTCACCTATGTAAGCGATTGGACATCTCCATGTCCTATGAACTATGAAACCCACGTTCATCATTCGCTCACAAGATGGTCTACTTTAGAGTCGTTTGTATCCAAGTTAACGACTTAGACCACGAATCCTTTCAATTTAATAATTTCAGTTCACTTAATGTGGTTTCATTCACCGGAACTTTTCCAGTAAGCACATTTGATAATTAATAAATTGTTTGGATACTTTATTTAATATTCAAGTAATAATCAAATAAGAATATGAAAACTCATATATAAAACAATCATAAACTCCATGACAAAAACAAACGTTTTCTCAATCCAAACACATAAGTTCAAAAGAATTCTCTAACGTGTTTGAGCCCTTTGGCCCGAGTATGACTATCATGCTTAGGCCTATTCATGGGTTTAGTCAGTGGGTCTGCAATGTTATCATCTGTGTGCACCTTGCACACCCTTACATCATCCCGATCAACATAGTGTCTGATCATGTGATACTTCCGCAGAACATGTCTGGATTTGGAGCTTGAGCTAGGTTCCTTCGCTTGAGCAATCGCGCCATTGTTATCACAATAGACGTCAACTGCCCTCGTCACGCTAGGGACAACGCCGAGCTCAGCTATAAACTGCCTAATCCAGATCGCTTCCTTAGCCGCTTCTCCCGCAGCAATGTATTCTGCCTCTGTGGTTGAGTCCGCAACCGTGTCCTGCTTTTGGCTTTTCCAACTTACCGCTCCTCCATTCAAAATGAAGACGTATCCAGACTGTGACTCAAAGCCATCTCTGTCAGTTTGGAAACTAGCATCGGTATAGCCCTTGATGACTAACTCATCATCACCTCCATATACCAGTAGATCATCTTTAGTCCTTCGCAAGTACTTTAGGATGTTCTTCGCAACTTGCCAGTGAATGTCACCGGGGTTCGACTGGTACCTGCTACACATACTCAAAGCATATGCAACATCTGGTCGAGTACAGGTCATTGCATACATGATGGATCCTATAGCAGAGGCATAGGGAACCTTGCTCATCCTCTCAATCTCACCAGGTGTCTTAGGACACTGGGTCTTGCTGAGATGGATCCCATGTTGCATAGGCAGATATCCTTTCTTGGAATCTGTCATCTTGAATCTCTGTAGAACCTTATCTATATAAGTTCCTTGACTGAGACCAATAAGCCTTCTAGATCTATCTCTATAGATCTTGATGCCTAGTATGTACTCGGCCTCCCCTAGATCTTTCATTGAGAAATGCTTCTTAAGCCACCCCTTTACTGTTTCCAGCATCGGAATGTCATTCCCAATGAGTAGTATGTCATCCACATACAAGACTAGGAAAGTCACCTTGCTCCCACTCAACTTTTTGTAAACGCATGGTTCTTCTTCACATCTGATGAAATCAAACTGTTTGATCACTTCATCAAATCGAAGATTCCAACTCCTGGATGCTTGCTTCAGTCCATAAATGGACTTCTTAAGCTTGCAAACCTTCCTAGGATATTTCGGATCCTTAAAACCCTCAGGTTGCATCATATATACATCCTCTTCTAAATAGCCATTTAGAAATGCGGTCTTGACATCCATTTGCCATATCTCATAATCATAGAAGGCGGCAATCGCTAGGATTATCCTAATGGACCGGATCATGACGACCGGGGCAAATGTCTCCTCATAGTCAATACCATGAATTTGTTTAAATCCCTTAGCAACCAACCTTGCTTTATAAACAGAGATATTTCCATCCTTGTCTGTCTTTACTTTAAAGACCCATTTGCAACCAATAGGTTTTACCCCATTAGGCAAATCAATCAAGTCCCATACTTGATTTTCAGACATGGATTCCATTTCGGATCTCATGGCTTCAAGCCATTTTTCGGAGTTCTGATCCGTCACAGCTTGCTTGTAGGAAGCGGGCTCGTTATGCTCCATTAGGAGCACTTCGATCTCGGCATGCAACACATAGTCATCCAAATGTCTAGGTTGTTGCCTTACCCTATTTGATCTCCAATTTGGGCCAACAATAGGAGAGATTTCAGCTGTATGATTTCCTACATCATTATGCAGTTCCTCATTTGTAGAGTTCTCCACATCAATATGTGGTTCCTCTTCAGCCTGATCTACTGTAGGAATTGATTCTTGAACTGGATTAACTTGCCTCATAAGAGGTTCATTAAAATAGTCAAGTTCCTCAGTGACATCTTGTATGTCCTCGTGTTGTTGCGTTTCTTGCTCACAATTAATCTCATTAATTTGAACTTTTCTCCCACTTGGCTTATTGGAAAAGAATTCCTTTTCCAAAAAGACAATATCCCGAGCAACAAACACTTTGTTCTCTATGGGATGGTAGAAATCATACCCCTTTGTTTGCTTGGGATATCCTACGAAGTAACATTTGTCTGATTTCGGTGCTAGTTTATCAGATTGTAAACGTTTTACATAAGCTTCGCACCCCCAGACCCTCAGAAATGACAAGTGAGGAACCTTTCCTGTCCATATCTCATATGGTGTCTTGTCAACTAAACGTGACGGAGTCCTGTTTAGAACGAACGCAGCTGTTTGGAGAGCATATCCCCAAAAGGATAATGGAAGATCCGCAAAACTCATCATTGAACGGACACTGTCTAACAAAGTCCTGTTCCTCCTCTCAGACACACCATTTAGTTGTGGAGTGCCCGGGGGAGTGAGTTGTGTCACAATTCCACAATTTCTCAAATGATGATCGAATTCATGGCTCAGATATTCGCCTCCTCGATCTGATCGAAGCACTTTTATCTTCTTGCATGTTTGTCTTTCCACTTCATTCTGGAATTCCTTGAACTTTTCAAAGGATTTTGATTTCTGTTTCATCAAGTAGATATACCCGTATCTACTAAAATCATCAGTAAATGTAATGAAGTAGCGATAGCCAGACCTAGCCTCTTTACTCATAGGTCCACATACATCCGTATGTATGAGGGCTAGAAGTTCAGAAGTCCGTTCACTCTTACCAGTGAAGGGTGACCTTGTCATCTTTCCCATTAGGCACGACTCGCATGTTTCAAATGATTCCAAATCAAATGGTTTAAGTAATCCAACTGTTTGGAGTTCCTTAATGCGCTTTATGCCTACGTGACCCAATCGACAATGCCATAGGTTTGCTTCGTTTGTTTCATTTGACTTTTGCCTTTTTGTATTAATGTTATATATCTCAGTTTTGAGGTCTAATATGTATAGTCCATTACTACTCATATTCGCACGACCATAATAAATACCATTCCTATAAATCTCCATCATCATGTGACCAGTAATGGTAAATGTATAACCTTCACGGTTTAAAACTGAAATTGAAATTAAGTTCTTAGTAATGCATGGAACAAAATAACAATTATTAAGTTCTATCTCTAAGCCAGAAGGTAAAGTCAAGCAATAATCTCCAATGGAAACAGCAGCAACTCTTGCTCCATTACCAACTCGTAGATCTGCCTCTCCCTTCCGCAACGTCCTTCTATTTCTTAGTGCTTGTACATTCGAAGTAATGTGAGAAACACATCTGATATCCAATACCCATGAAATAGAATTAGTTGACAAAATTTCAACAACATGAATACCCAAAGTGGAGACATTCCCCTGCTTCTTATCCTCCATGTACGTCACATGGTTCTCATCAGATGAGTTCAATGTGAGTTTAGGGATTGGATGTTCCAAGACATCCTCTTGGTTCTCCGACTTGAGAACAATTCTCTGATTTCTCTCCCAATTAAGGAAGTTGTGTTCGTTCATTTTCTTTTTATCGAGTATGGAGCGTAAAGAAGATATGAGGTTTTTGTTTGACATGGTGGACTACAAAAACACAGAATAATAAAATGCAGATAAGTTATGATTGATTTTGCAAAAGCTATAAACTGTTATAACAATTATAAACAATTGAAGTTTTTGCACATTTCTACTCATATTATCAATTCCCTTAGTGAGCAAAAATGATTCCAAGATCCTATCATATATGAACCTTAGCGTACTTTGGCACTGCCCTAAGTCTCATATAATCAAGGTAAGTAAACTCCTTTACTAATTATAACTCCTTATAATTCTTGGTTGATGGTAACACATCTCATGTGAACTCACCCTTATGTCTCAAAATCCAAAACTTTATCTTTTGGTCTTTTGTTGAGTTAACCATATCAAAGCAGCATGCCCCTTAGTATGAGCATACCCGCAATATATCTAGGTCAAAGTAAGGACACCCCGCTTTGACGGAACCTATCCTACAAATTCCTAGATAGGGATCGGTTATGATATGGGAAGACAATTCTCAATATTCTTTTAAGGGACGTTTTTAAGCATGCGAGGTTGTTATTTAAAAGTGAACTCATAGCAAAAATAACAAACAAGCATACAAGTGGGAATTTAAGGCATTCAAAAAACGCATTAAATTAATGGTTCCTAGTATGGCCCCTCAAAAAGAATCTTCATTCTTGGACCTCCATGGATCTCCATCCTTCGGGCTCCTTAGGACTCTAGTCTTCTTGTATAATGAATTTAAAAAATAACTCTTGCAGAAATTGAAAATTACAAAAATACATAACGATACGCAGATCGTGTACAATAAAACCATAACGATGCGCAGATCGTATTTAACTATCCTAAGATTGGGGCCATACTAGTAACCGCCTGCATGAGCATATCACTATACACATACATACAAGCATGGCATATATGATATTTAAAAAAAAATACACATAACCACTTTATCACATAAAAAAAATATAGAATTGGAAACTCCTTTCCGGTATTGTTTTAATCAATCATATTGTGTATGGTATTAATATCATATATTAATCATTAAAATGCTAAAGGTGTAAAATTTCTAAATTCGGAACCTTTCCAAAATTAGTATCTTTCTATTTATGGTAACTTTCTAAAATTAGTAACTAGCTAATATTAGAACGTTTCTAATGTTAGATCATTGCTAAGATTAGACATATTTATTATTTTAGTAACTTGTCAAAATTTAGAACATTTCTAAATTAAAACCTCATACATAAATAAGCAATTTTCCATAAAAGGTGGGTATCTTTTATTTTAAGATAAAATTTAATTAAGTAAGATATCATATATCCTAATATAATTAAATTATAATCTCCAAATAAGATAAATCATATTTATCCTAAAAAAAAATATTTTAAAAAGAAAATAAATCATATTTATCTAGATAGAATATCTCATATAATATCTTTTAATTTTAAGATATAATTTAACTAAGTTAAAATATCTCATATCTTAACAAATTTAAATTTATTTGTTTCCATCCTGATAAATCATATTTATCTAGATATAATATCTCATATAATATCTTTTAGGAAGCAAATCTTATCTTTTTATTTTAGGGTAAAATATCTCATATCTTAACAAATTAAATTTATTTACTTTCAACTTGATAAATCATATTTATCTAGATATCATATCATATATAATATCTTTTAGGAAGCAAATCTTATCTTTTATTTTAGGGTATAATTTAACTAAGTTAAAATATCTCATATCTTAACAAATTAAATTTATTTATTTCCAGCTTGATAAATCATATTTATCTAGATATAATATCATATATAATATCTTTTAGAAATAATTATTATTTAAATAAATAACTAATCAAATTAGATAATTAATAAAATAATCTAAAACCCTAAAAAAATGAAATTAAAAACCCTAATTTTAATGCCGTACATGTTGCCAACAAAAAAAAAATTTATATGACAATATTAGCTACATGTATGCGTAAGTTTAACTTGCTTAATCATATTAAGCAATTCCTTAATCATCATTAAGGATTTTTGTTTCATCATTATCTTATAGAAACCTATTAACCTACGTAAACTGCCGCAACATTCATTGAAACAATTTCCTTAATAAACTAATCATGCTTAATCATTATTAAGCATCCAATTTTACACCTTAATCATGCAAATTAATCCATACAAACAATCTCTTTCGTAATTGAAACAAAACAATCAATACATGCATCGATACATGGCCTTTTTAGTTTGATCTAATCAATTTATGCAAGAGGCTCTGATACCACTGTTGGGATTTTAGATGTGTAAAAGCGGAATTTCAGGAAACGATTTCCTAAACATCTAAACATGGATCGCATGCATAATAGATTAGATAAGGGGAAAAGGAATACCTTTTGATGCGTGTTCGATAACTTCTTCAAGGATATGTAGAGTCTCAAGTGTTACTCCTCTAGTTGGTCCACCCGAGATTGTACAAGAATCGCCTTAACCTTCGATTGCTAGAACAAAGGATGAAGCTTTTGAGAGAGGGATCGAAGAGGAAGAACGTCGCTTCTTACGTGAATACACGGCTGAATGTTTTCTTACGTCAAATACTCTAATCGATCGAATATATATAATTAGGGTTGGGCTTTTTAACTATTAAAAAGCCCGACCTTAAAATATAAGATATATGTTCAGTAATTAATAAATAAATAATCTCTTATCTATTATTAATTACCAACTCCAAAATATATTTTGTACTCCTACAAAATATATCATTTTCCACCATATACTCCTATATGGTAATTCTCTCATTAATTGATTCAGTTCTCCTACTCGTTATGGTGTGACCTCGTAGGACCCGATAACACTAGCAATACATTTTATCATATAAATGTACCGATCATGGTTAGCTTCTAGCAAAACGCCATGACCCCTAATATTATCGGATTATATATATCCCTATATTTAATGTCCTATCTCATCATCAGTAATTGCACCTTGGATAAAGGACACAATTCCTTCAGTCTCCCACTTGTACTTTCATACAAGTGTGCAATGTTAAAAATTCCCTTATCGCTTAATGTCCTTATCTAACTATGTGATGGAAACCATCTTTGCCATCAGATATGTTTCTTGAACTCCTGAGATCAAACTGTCAGTACAGATCAAATCTGAGCATGGCCATGCGTTTACACAGTTCTCACTCTTCAAGTGGCCGGGGACACCAATCCTTCCCAACATATCAAAGTATGCTGGTATAGGAGGATTAATCCAATCTTGCAACGACTATAACTCCCACTCAAATTTTGACCACCCTGATTACTGCCTTTATAACTGCCTGTTACGGTCAGCGCTTAACAATATCTAAGATATGTCATCCTTCAAATGAAAGTTATATCAAGCTCATGTTAAGGAACTCACTGATAATGATAATCGCTATAACTCCTCAATAAGTCATGAGAGCCATAGGATCGGTCTATCCGATGAGTATCACCATACTCACCTATGTAAGCGATTGGACATCTCCATGTCCTATGAACTATGAAACCCACGTTCATCATTCGCTCACAAGATGGTCTACTTTAGAGTCGTTTGTATCCAAGTTAACGACTTAGACCACGAATCCTTTCAATTTAATAATTTCAGTTCACTTAATGTGGTTTCATTCACCGGAACTTTTCCAGTAAGCACATTTGATAATTAATAAATTGTTTGGATACTTTATTTAATATTCAAGTAATAATCAAATAAGAATATGAAAACTCATATATAAAACAATCATAAACTCCATGACAAAAACAAACGTTTTCTCAATCCAAACACATAAGTTCAAAAGAATTCTCTAACGTGTTTGAGCCCTTTGGCCCGAGTATGACTATCATGCTTAGGCCTATTCATGGGTTTAGTCAGTGGGTCTGCAATGTTATCATCTGTGTGCACCTTGCACACCCTTACATCATCCCGATCAACATAGTGTCTGATCATGTGATACTTCCGCAGAACATGTCTGGATTTGGAGCTTGAGCTAGGTTCCTTCGCTTGAGCAATCGCGCCATTGTTATCACAATAGACGTCAACTGCCCTCGTCACGCTAGGGACAACGCCGAGCTCAGCTATAAACTGCCTAATCCAGATCGCTTCCTTAGCCGCTTCTCCCGCAGCAATGTATTCTGCCTCTGTGGTTGAGTCCGCAACCGTGTCCTGCTTTTGGCTTTTCCAACTTACCGCTCCTCCATTCAAAATGAAGACGTATCCAGACTGTGACTCAAAGCCATCTCTGTCAGTCTGGAAACTAGCATCGGTATAGCCCTTGATGACTAACTCATCATCACCTCCATATACCAGTAGATCATCTTTAGTCCTTCGCAAGTACTTTAGGATGTTCTTCGCAACTTGCCAGTGAATGTCACCGGGGTTCGACTGGTACCTGCTACACATACTCAAAGCATATGCAACATCTGGTCGAGTACAGGTCATTGCATACATGATGGATCCTATAGCAGAGGCATAGGGAACCTTGCTCATCCTCTCAATCTCACCAGGTGTCTTAGGACACTGGGTCTTGCTGAGATGGATCCCATGTTGCATAGGCAGATATCCTTTCTTGGAATCTGTCATCTTGAATCTCTGTAGAACCTTATCTATATAAGTTCCTTGACTGAGACCAATAAGCCTTCTAGATCTATCTCTATAGATCTTGATGCCTAGTATGTACTCGGCCTCCCCTAGATCTTTCATTGAGAAATGCTTCTTAAGCCACCCCTTTACTGTTTCCAGCATCGGAATGTCATTCCCAATGAGTAGTATGTCATCCACATACAAGACTAGGAAAGTCACCTTGCTCCCACTCAACTTTTTGTAAACGCATGGTTCTTCTTCACATCTGATGAAATCAAACTGTTTGATCACTTCATCAAATCGAAGATTCCAACTCCTGGATGCTTGCTTCAGTCCATAAATGGACTTCTTAAGCTTGCAAACCTTCCTAGGATATTTCGGATCCTTAAAACCCTCAGGTTGCATCATATATACATCCTCTTCTAAATAGCCATTTAGAAATGCGGTCTTGACATCCATTTGCCATATCTCATAATCATAGAAGGCGGCAATCGCTAGGATTATCCTAATGGACCGGATCATGACGACCGGGGCAAATGTCTCCTCATAGTCAATACCATGAATTTGTTTAAATCCCTTAGCAACCAACCTTGCTTTATAAACAGAGATATTTCCATCCTTGTCTGTCTTTACTTTAAAGACCCATTTGCAACCAATAGGTTTTACCCCATTAGGCAAATCAATCAAGTCCCATACTTGATTTTCAGACATGGATTCCATTTCGGATCTCATGGCTTCAAGCCATTTTTCGGAGTTCTGATCCGTCACAGCTTGCTTGTAGGAAGCGGGCTCGTTATGCTCCATTAGGAGCACTTCGATCTCGGCATGCAACACATAGTCATCCAAATGTCTAGGTTGTTGCCTTACCCTATTTGATCTCCAATTTGGGCCAACAATAGGAGAGATTTCAGCTGTATGATTTCCTACATCATTATGCAGTTCCTCATTTGTAGAGTTCTCCACATCAATATGTGGTTCCTCTTCAGCCTGATCTACTGTAGGAATTGATTCTTGAACTGGATTAACTTGCCTCATAAGAGGTTCATTAAAATAGTCAAGTTCCTCAGTGACATCTTGTATGTCCTCGTGTTGTTGCGTTTCTTGCTCACAATTAATCTCATTAATTTGAACTTTTCTCCCACTTGGCTTATTGGAAAAGAATTCCTTTTCCAAAAAGACAATATCCCGAGCAACAAACACTTTGTTCTCTATGGGATGGTAGAAATCATACCCCTTTGTTTGCTTGGGATATCCTACGAAGTAACATTTGTCTGATTTCGGTGCTAGTTTATCAGATTGTAAACGTTTTACATAAGCTTCGCACCCCCAGACCCTCAGAAATGACAAGTGAGGAACCTTTCCTGTCCATATCTCATATGGTGTCTTGTCAACTAAACGTGACGGAGTCCTGTTTAGAACGAACGCAGCTGTTTGGAGAGCATATCCCCAAAAGGATAATGGAAGATCCGCAAAACTCATCATTGAACGGACACTGTCTAACAAAGTCCTGTTCCTCCTCTCAGACACACCATTTAGTTGTGGAGTGCCCGGGGGAGTGAGTTGTGTCACAATTCCACAATTTCTCAAATGATGATCGAATTCATGGCTCAGATATTCGCCTCCTCGATCTGATCGAAGCACTTTTATCTTCTTGCATGTTTGTCTTTCCACTTCATTCTGGAATTCCTTGAACTTTTCAAAGGATTTTGATTTCTGTTTCATCAAGTAGATATACCCGTATCTACTAAAATCATCAGTAAATGTAATGAAGTAGCGATAGCCAGACCTAGCCTCTTTACTCATAGGTCCACATACATCCGTATGTATGAGGGCTAGAAGTTCAGAAGTCCGTTCACTCTTACCAGTGAAGGGTGACCTTGTCATCTTTCCCATTAGGCACGACTCGCATGTTTCAAATGATTCCAAATCAAATGGTTTAAGTAATCCAACTGTTTGGAGTTCCTTAATGCGCTTTATGCCTACGTGACCCAATCGACAATGCCATAGGTTTGCTTCGTTTGTTTCATTTGACTTTTGCCTTTTTGTATTAATGTTATATATCTCAGTTTTGAGGTCTAATATGTATAGTCCATTACTACTCATATTCGCACGACCATAATAAATACCATTCCTATAAATCTCCATCATCATGTGACCAGTAATGGTAAATGTATAACCTTCACGGTTTAAAACTGAAATTGAAATTAAGTTCTTAGTAATGCATGGAACAAAATAACAATTATTAAGTTCTATCTCTAAGCCAGAAGGTAAAGTCAAGCAATAATCTCCAATGGAAACAGCAGCAACTCTTGCTCCATTACCAACTCGTAGATCTGCCTCTCCCTTCCGCAACGTCCTTCTATTTCTTAGTGCTTGTACATTCGAAGTAATGTGAGAAACACATCTGATATCCAATACCCATGAAATAGAATTAGTTGACAAAATTTCAACAACATGAATACCCAAAGTGGAGACATTCCCCTGCTTCTTATCCTCCATGTACGTCACATGGTTCTCATCAGATGAGTTCAATGTGAGTTTAGGGATTGGATGTTCCAAGACATCCTCTTGGTTCTCCGACTTGAGAACAATTCTCTGATTTCTCTCCCAATTAAGGAAGTTGTGTTCGTTCATTTTCTTTTTATCGAGTATGGAGCGTAAAGAAGATATGAGGTTTTTGTTTGACATGGTGGACTACAAAAACACAGAATAATAAAATGCAGATAAGTTATGATTGATTTTGCAAAAGCTATAAACTGTTATAACAATTATAAACAATTGAAGTTTTTGCACATTTCTACTCATATTATCAATTCCCTTAGTGAGCAAAAATGATTCCAAGATCCTATCATATATGAACCTTAGCGTACTTTGGCACTGCCCTAAGTCTCATATAATCAAGGTAAGTAAACTCCTTTACTAATTATAACTCCTTATAATTCTTGGTTGATGGTAACACATCTCATGTGAACTCACCCTTATGTCTCAAAATCCAAAACTTTATCTTTTGGTCTTTTGTTGAGTTAACCATATCAAAGCAGCATGCCCCTTAGTATGAGCATACCCGCAATATATCTAGGTCAAAGTAAGGACACCCCGCTTTGACGGAACCTATCCTACAAATTCCTAGATAGGGATCGGTTATGATATGGGAAGACAATTCTCAATATTCTTTTAAGGGACGTTTTTAAGCATGCGAGGTTGTTATTTAAAAGTGAACTCATAGCAAAAATAACAAACAAGCATACAAGTGGGAATTTAAGGCATTCAAAAAACGCATTAAATTAATGGTTCCTAGTATGGCCCCTCAAAAAGAATCTTCATTCTTGGACCTCCATGGATCTCCATCCTTCGGGCTCCTTAGGACTCTAGTCTTCTTGTATAATGAATTTAAAAAATAACTCTTGCAGAAATTGAAAATTACAAAAATACATAACGATACGCAGATCGTGTACAATAAAACCATAACGATGCGCAGATCGTATTTAACTATCCTAAGATTGGGGCCATACTAGTAACCGCCTGCATGAGCATATCACTATACACATACATACAAGCATGGCATATATGATATTTAAAAAAAAATACACATAACCACTTTATCACATAAAAAAAATATAGAATTGGAAACTCCTTTCCGGTATTGTTTTAATCAATCATATTGTGTATGGTATTAATATCATATATTAATCATTAAAATGCTAAAGGTGTAAAATTTCTAAATTCGGAACCTTTCCAAAATTAGTATCTTTCTATTTATGGTAACTTTCTAAAATTAGTAACTAGCTAATATTAGAACGTTTCTAATGTTAGATCATTGCTAAGATTAGACATATTTATTATTTTAGTAACTTGTCAAAATTTAGAACATTTCTAAATTAAAACCTCATACATAAATAAGCAATTTTCCATAAAAGGTGGGTATCTTTTATTTTAAGATAAAATTTAATTAAGTAAGATATCATATATCCTAATATAATTAAATTATAATCTCCAAATAAGATAAATCATATTTATCCTAAAAAAAAATTATTTTAAAAAGAAAATAAATCATATTTATCTAGATAGAATATCTCATATAATATCTTTTAATTTTAAGATATAATTTAACTAAGTTAAAATATCTCATATCTTAACAAATTTAAATTTATTTGTTTCCATCCTGATAAATCATATTTATCTAGATATAATATCTCATATAATATCTTTTAGGAAGCAAATCTTATCTTTTTATTTTAGGGTAAAATATCTCATATCTTAACAAATTAAATTTATTTACTTTCAACTTGATAAATCATATTTATCTAGATATCATATCATATATAATATCTTTTAGGAAGCAAATCTTATCTTTTATTTTAGGGTATAATTTAACTAAGTTAAAATATCTCATATCTTAACAAATTAAATTTATTTATTTCCAGCTTGATAAATCATATTTATCTAGATATAATATCATATATAATATCTTTTAGAAATAATTATTATTTAAATAAATAACTAATCAAATTAGATAATTAATAAAATAATCTAAAACCCTAAAAAAATGAAATTAAAAACCCTAATTTTAATGCCGTACATGTTGCCAACAAAAAAAAAATTTATATGACAATATTAGCTACATGTATGCGTAAGTTTAACTTGCTTAATCATATTAAGCAATTCCTTAATCATCATTAAGGATTTTTGTTTCATCATTATCTTATAGAAACCTATTAACCTACGTAAACTGCCGCAACATTCATTGAAACAATTTCCTTAATAAACTAATCATGCTTAATCATTATTAAGCATCCAATTTTACACCTTAATCATGCAAATTAATCCATACAAACAATCTCTTTCGTAATTGAAACAAAACAATCAATACATGCATCGATACATGGCCTTTTTAGTTTGATCTAATCAATTTATGCAAGAGGCTCTGATACCACTGTTGGGATTTTAGATGTGTAAAAGCGGAATTTCAGGAAACGATTTCCTAAACATCTAAACATGGATCGCATGCATAATAGATTAGATAAGGGGAAAAGGAATACCTTTTGATGCGTGTTCGATAACTTCTTCAAGGATATGTAGAGTCTCAAGTGTTACTCCTCTAGTTGGTCCACCCGAGATTGTACAAGAATCGCCTTAACCTTCGATTGCTAGAACAAAGGATGAAGCTTTTGAGAGAGGGATCGAAGAGGAAGAACGTCGCTTCTTACGTGAATACACGGCTGAATGTTTTCTTACGTCAAATACTCTAATCGATCGAATATATATAATTAGGGTTGGGCTTTTTAACTATTAAAAAGCCCGACCTTAAAATATAAGATATATGTTCAGTAATTAATAAATAAATAATCTCTTATCTATTATTAATTACCAACTCCAAAATATATTTTGTACTCCTACAAAATATATCATTTTCCACCATATACTCCTATATGGTAATTCTCTCATTAATTGATTCAGTTCTCCTACTCGTTATGGTGTGACCTCGTAGGACCCGATAACACTAGCAATACATTTTATCATATAAATGTACCGATCATGATTAGCTTCTAGCAAAACGCCATGACCCCTAATATTATCGGATTATATATATCCCTATATTTAATGTCCTATCTCATCATCAGTAATTGCACCTTGGATAAAGGACACAATTCCTTCATCAATTGCCTTGCGTCCACCGTCAATAATATTCATTTGGACTTGAAGATTCGACACCGTCAATACACAGTGCTCGGAGATCGAAGCACATTTCAACTTTCAAGTCTTGGGTAAATTTTCACAAAACGTCCTTTAATAATAGTTTTTGACGAAATCACCCAATGAAATAGTGAATTTCACAACTTCATCCTTTAAAGAGAAACATTGTCAAAGGACCACCCCAAATCAACAAATTGAAACGGGAGAAAGGCTTCTCATCATCTCCTTTAGGTGCTTTCATTTGCATGTTTATTGAAGTAAAAGTTAAATTGTGAGAAAAATATAATAATAATAATAAATAATAGTAAAAAGTTAAATTGTGATAAAATAATATGTATTATCTTATATATAAATAAATGACACGTGATTTTTAATTTATATAATATATAGATTAAGCTCCTCTTTATTTTGGAAGAATTTGGATATTCTAATGTTCATTGAATTGCATACTATTTTTATTGGTGAGATTCAATAAAACGTGTTGTACGAGAGTGATGCAACTAGTCTTAATAAAATTGAAAGAAGCTTGATTTGGGATTGGTATCAGCCATGGTGGCTTCAAGTTCCAAAAATTCATGTTCCTCCGGCGCCTAGTATGTGATGACGAATTTGTTTCCATCGATTTTAATAAAAATGCAAACGGCACAAAAAATGTATTGTTTGGGGAATTTGGCTCGGGTGGTGGTGGATCCGGATGTAATCGAATTGTGATTATCATGGCAAGGGAGTATTTTGGCTTGAGGGATCCGGTTCAAGGTTAGAAGGGATCGAGTAATCAGACTCGGGGTGGTGAAGGAAGGCGAATCAGGCTCAAGGTTGTGATGGGCAAACAAGGTGTGAGAGTAATCGAGTTCTTCTCCTCGGTTAATTCTTAAGCTCAATATTTTCAAGTTTGTAAGTCAACCATAACTTTAGCCTAGTTTGATTATCTGTTTAAGATATTAATTCTCTAAATATCTACAAATATGTTTATAGTTTAGGTTTGATTTCTTGTCTTGCTAAGCCAACCATATATTTGTGATGTTGTATTATGTCATTGTTTGTTGTATCGCTAGAATGAAATTTATTGTTGAGCAACACAAAATCGATGAGGATATTGATAGAACAAAATATTCGTTAATCTGCTCCCATAAACTACCTTTCAGAAGCCGATGGAAATGCCAATTTCAGCGGCTCCTAAACGCTAAAATAAGCTTAGTCAAATGCCAAACGTTGAGTCTCCCAAACAGGTCCTCCATTTTGTGTTCAACTCCCAAACGCTCAGAGATGTTCCATCAGCTGCCAAACGTTGGTCCCAAACGGGGCCATAGTTACATACTTGCACTAAAAGTCTCCCACAAAAAAGCTGGGGTAGATTTGTAGAAATAACGCTTTTTAGTGGGTGGCTTATGTGAAAAAACTAAATTAAAGGTGTTTTATAGAATTAACAATTATAAACCGGTCAGCGTGCAATCAAACCAGTACACAGGCACACAGCTACGTAGCAGTAGAGTACTGAATACTCTGCAAATATATATATCTATATATATATTGGTCAAGCAAAATGTAAACTCCCATATCACAAAGTAGGAGTAGAACTACAAACCATACACACAATGGCGACGTATAATTCAAAGAAGATGACAATGAAGCTCCTCATAAACAAAAAGACCAACAAAGTTGTATATGCAGAAGCAAATAAAGATTGTGTGGATTTCCTCTTCCATGTGTTTGTGCTTCCAGTGGGATCGGCGGTTAAACACCTGATCAACGATGCAACAACAACAGTCAATGGTAGTAGCCTCGGAAATCTCTACAAAAGCGTCGCACAATTCGACAAGGATGTAATTGTTCCGAATGTAACCCGAGAATGTCTTCTGAGCCCGATGGTACCAAAAAATGTGGCTTCCCGGGTATCCGGTTGGTTAATCGACCTTTACCCTGAACAGCCCAAAACATTCTACTCCTGCACAACTAGCCACACTTCATTATCTCAGGGTGCGTACACTGATGGAAAAGGTGCTATATGTCCGTACTGCAATCTCCCGATGAATCGTGTTTTATATTACGTTGACCCTAGATATCAGACTGGAGAGGGGTACGTAAAAGAATCAGTGCCTTTCATGATCACAGATGATCTGGTGGTGAAACCGCTTACATCGAAATCGAGTTTTGCTGTTCTGCGTGAGCTTCAGATCATGGATTTGAGCTCCGTTGAAGAAAAGGAGGTTACCCTTGATAATGCCAAGGTATGTACACTGGATAATCTGCTTATTTATGTTTTCAAACTGCGGTTAATATTCTATATCATCTGGTAGGCAATGGCGTTGCTGAAGGCGTCGTTGATTTCCAAGACTGTTCTGACTGACACTTTTCTTGTCAAGGAGGAGGTTCAGTGAAAGTGATCCTTCCTGTTATATCAAAATATGTTTAAGTGGTTCTATATGGTTGCCTGTTGTTAGATCGAACCATCTTTGTTGAAGTGTTTTTGGGCATTCAGCTTTTGTTGTCTCGTCGTCATGTTAGTTTATATATTTTGTTCATCCGGATAACTTGGGTTTTGTAAAATATTAGTTTATATATTTTACCAGGCTAGACTTTTGTTGACTTGAATATATTGTATGTCGAAATCATGAAGCTTAACTTCAAATAAGCCATGGCACGGCCGCTACTTCTCTCCCTCATCGTAGCATGTACTATAATTTAGTATATATACCAAACACAGATCAACAAAATGAGAATCTACACACGCCCGACAAGGCTGTACTCCAAGCCTTAAAAGGAAGTGGCGTAAGAGTTACCATGGGGACACTAAATAGTGACGTGGCCGTGCTCGCCAAGAGCCGAGCAACTGCTCAATCCTGGTTCGCTACAACATCAAGCCGTATGTGGGGAGCGTCAACATAATTTATCTCAGCCCCAAGAACGAGGTTTACCCCCAAATCTCTACTTATATTGAACTAGTGCCGTTCAATGACATTAGAAGGTCCGGTGTTTACGTTTTTTTAACAAAAAAACACAAGAATGAAAATTATATAATTTGTTGCTAGTTAAATTTATTTAAATTAGTGATAAATGAAAATATGTCTTTTTTTTTTTTTTTTTTTAGTAATTTGGCATTTACGCCATTTTTCATAAGCTTCGTTCTTCTACAAACCAAATAAGCCTATTAAAAAATACGAGCTTGTCAATCAGCTACTTATTTCAGTTATTCATTCATCTTCAGCTTTAGCTACCAATAACCTTCAGATTCATCTTCAGTGTCAGAATAGAGAGAGATTCAGGAAAGAGAGATATTGAGCAGTAAAACTTGTCATGTATTATGTGTGTGGTTTTATGCTGTATTTATACACTTGTCTCTAGTGATAATAGAATTCTATTTACATGTATTTACATACGTGACTCTTCACCC
>BSUD01000002.1:6957993-6983780 GCA_033239045.1 Fagopyrum esculentum | reverse complement strand
CCCCCCCAAACTAGGATGTGGTAACATTCCGAGTTTGCTGAGTAACCTATCTTGCTGTACATATGGGATGGTCTTAGTAAACACATCAACAAACTGATTATGAGTGGATATATGTTGTAATTGGAATAGCCCTTACATTACTTTGTCACGGGTAAAATGACAATCAATCTCGATGTGTTTACTGCGTTCATGGAACACTGAATTTTTGCTAATTTGTATGGCCGACTTGTTGTCACAATACAAGTGAATAGGTTGAGGAGGATGCAACCCTAGTTCTTGAAGAAAACGTATGAGCCAAGTGATCTCAGCTGCACCTAGTTCCATGGCCCTATACTCTGCTTCAGCCGAGCTTCGAGAAACTGTAGTCTATTTCTTAGACTTCCAGCTGATGGGAGATGTGCCTAACAGAATGACATAACCACTTACACTTCGCCTTGTATGAGGACATGATGCCCAGTCACAATCGGTAAATGCCATAACTTTTGGATGATCACAGATGTTCAATAAGATGCCATGCCCAATAGTACCTTGGAGATATTGTAGAGTATAAATCAGTGCCTCCATGTGAGACGAATAGGGCTCTTGCATGAATTGACTAAGGCACTGGACATCATAGGACATATCAGGCCCTATGTGAGTAAAGAAATTCAGCTTCCCTATAAGAAACTTGTACAAAGATATATCTGGAAGAGGTGTACCAATACCAGGAGCCAGTTTAAGATTCAATGGAAGAGGTGTGGCAGATATTCTTCCTTGTGTAAGTTGGGCATCAGATAAGAGTTCTAGTGTGAACTTGCGTTGGGCTAAAAAAATCCCTGAAGGAGTATGAGCCACCTCTATACCCAGAAAGAAGTGTAACAACCCCAAATCCTTGATGCTAAATGTGGTGTCCATAAACTTTTTCAATGCAGAAGTATGTGCTTCATTGGATCCAGTAACAAGCAAATCATCAACATAGATGGCTATAATGGTGATGTCACTGTCATCATGTCGAAGGAACAAGGAATAATCGTTTTTAGATTGATGAAACCCTTGTTCAACTAGAGCAGTAGTGAGACGGTGGAACCATTGTCTGGACGCATGCTTCAATCCATAGAGGGATTTGTTTAATTTACACACAAGGTTCAATGGATTGGGTCTTCCAGGGGGCAACTTCATGTAGACATCCTCATATAAATTACCATGTAAGAACGCATTGTTGACATCCATCTAATGTAGTATCCATGACTTAGATGCAGCTATGGCAATAATACTCCGAATAGTTGTCATCTTTACTACAGGGAAAATGTTTCATGATAATCAACTCCTTCTTTTTGATTAAAACCCTTTGCAACAAGTCTGACCTTACACCTTTCTAAACTTCCATCTGCTTTGAGCTTGACCTTGAATACCCACTTACATCCAATAGGTTTCTTGTTGGATGGTAGAGGTACTAAGTCCCATGTATGATTGCTTTGTAAGGCATGGAATTCTTTATCCATAACTTCAATTCAGTGTGGATCATTGGATGCTTCAGCATAAGTGGTGGGTTCAACAAAAGAGGTTAAAGATGATAAGAAAGCAATATGAGTGGATGGTAAAGATAGAGGAGAAGTCATACCTGGTGATTGGGAGCAGGAACTATATGTACAATCATAGTCTGAAAGATATGATGGAGGATGGGTGATACGAGTTGATCGTCTGGTGGTGATATTATTTTCAACAGAAGGTGAGGAATTATGGTCACTAATTGGTTGAGATGACTGAATCGAAGATGTGGTATTAGAAGATGACTCAATAGAAGGTATATGTTCAACAGAAGATGGCTCAACAGAAGGCATATGTTCAGCAGAAGATGGCTCAACAAAAGGTATAGGTGTTTGAGTAGGTAAGAAAATAATAGAATCTAATGTTGAGATGTTAAAAGAAGATGGAAAATATGAGGTGGATGAAAAGGATATGTGATGAAAAGGTAAACAGTGTTCATGAAAAATCACATCACATGAGATGGTTATGTGTTTTGTATGAAGCTTAAGGACTTTATATTCTTTTTGGTTGTAGGGGTATCCTAGAAATATACATGGCTGGGCTCGAGGTTTGAACTTGTCTTTGTCAACTTGGGGAATATGAGTAAAACATAGACAACCAAATATTCTCAAATGGTCATAGGTTGGAGGCTTGTTGAAAATCATCTCAAAGGGAGTTTTGTTGTGAAGAATTATGGAAGGACATCTATTGATTAGGTATGTGGCAACCAAGATACACTCACCCCAATATGAAATAGGCACTTTAGATTGACTTTAGATTGAAAGTAGAGGGCACGTGCTACCTCTAGAAGGTGCCTATGTTTACGCTCTACAATCCCATTCTGTTGTGAGTGTAAACATAAGTGGTTTGATGTGTAATACCCATGGTAGAATAGAAAAGCAAGGCATCTTTGCTTGAGAATTCCAAAGCATTATCCGACCTAATGGTTTTAAGAGAGGTATTAAACTGGGTTTTGACCATGCTAGCAAAGGTTTTGAGAATGATTAAGCTATTACTTTTGTGGGACATAAGATAGGTCCAAGTACAACGGGAATAGTCATCAACTATGGTCAAGAAATAGGAGAAACCATTGTGAGTTTGGTGTCGGTATGGACCCTAGGTATCAATGTGGATAATGTCAAATATGTAGTTAGATCTAGTTGTGGATTGAGAAAAAGAATGACGATGTTGACGTGCTTGAGGGCATATAGTGCAAACAGAATGTGCTTTGGGAGAAGCAATATTAGCATGAACATGGTGAATGAGATCAAATGGTAAATGTCCAAATCGACAATGTATCAATTCAGCATTAAGTTTGGTACAAGAAGTATGCAAAGAAAGGCTCTTAGTGTCATGAGAACTAAACATTTTATTACAACTTTGATCATAAGAGGAAGAAGTATGAGGAATGTTTTTGTCGACAACATATAGCCCCTAAAAAGCTCTACCAATCACCATTGGTTTCTTCATCAAATGGTACTATAGAACACAAGCATGAGGTGTAAACACAACATGAGGAAATAGTTTATTGGATAATTTTTGTATGGAAATAAGATTGAACTGAAAATCGGGCACATGTAAGACATTAGACAAGGTGAGTTTGCTGTTTATGGTAACAGTGCCATAATGAACCACTGAAGCACGTCGGCCATTAGGCATTGTGATAAAGGAAGGACTGTCCACAGGGAAGTAAGAAGAAAATAGGATGAGGTGTGGGGTTATATGGTCTGTAGCTCCACTATCCAAGATCCACCTTGAATCGAAACTAGAAGATGAAAAACAAGCATGCTTACCAGCGAGAAGTGCAGCCTGATTGTGGACCGGATCTGGAGCATGATTCTTGTCAAGAAGAGTAAGAATGTTAGTCATCTGTTCTGGAGTAAACATCTGAGAAGACTGAGCAATAGACGAGGCTGCAAGCTTGTGACCAGGTGGATATCCCACAAGTTTCCAACACTTAAAAACTTCATGTCCTGAAACTTTGCAATGACTGCACCAAGCTAGACCAGGTATTGGTGATGTTGGATATCCAATAATCTTTCAATACTTATCTTGATTATGTCCTTTTGTCCTGCAATAATCACAAAAAGGACGTGTTCCAGGGCTGGAACTAGGTTTAGCATCATTGTAACACCGAGATGCTTGTTTGCGGATAATCGATGCTGAGAATATAAGGCCGAAGCAATATCATCAATAGATGATGAGCAAGAAATCATACGTTGGCGTTCTTCTTGTAAGACAAGCTTATAAACTTCATTAAGCACATGAGTTGGTTGCAACATTAATATGTGAGACCGAACGAGAGAAAAAGACTCATTCAATCCAACTAAGAACTAAATTATTTGTTGATCTTGCATTATTGACACAACAACCGTATTAGATCCACAAATGCAAGTGCGATTCATCACACCAGCTTCATATTCATCCCAAATCTTCTTCATATTAGTAAAATATGAAGTAATGGACTGGTTACCTTGAGTTGTTTAATTTAGTTCCTTTTGGATTTGGTATTGTTTGTGCGATTTGAACGACCAAAGCGTACGGCCAGCTCACTCCAGATCTGAGCAGCGGTAGTGCAAAAAAGAACCAACTCTTCGATGTCTCTGTCCATGGAATGCAGCAGCCATGAGATCAACATATTGTTGCATTGATCCCATTTGGAGGCTAATTTGGGATCGATCGGACGCTTGCAAGTTCCATTAACAAACTCCAGTTTGTTTTTTGTTGAAAGAGAAACTTCTACTGATCTCTTCCATCAAAAGTAATTGGAAGGAGATAGAAGAGTAGTAGATAGTTTCAAATATGGAGTATCTGAGTGGTGTAGATAGACTTGTTGAAGAAAGGGATCATCAATGGGAATTGGATCTGTCGCCATGGAAGAGGGCTTAACGATCCTCCGATACCATGTCAGAATACGTGATTCAGGAAAGAGAGATATTGAGCTGTAAAACTTGTCATGTATTATGTGTGTGGTTTTATGCTGTATTTATACACTTGTCTCTAGTGTTTACATGTATTTACACACGTGACTCTTCATTCAGTTCCAATAATCTACCAAATTTCAAACAAACCATAATATATAGAGAAAATTATCTAAACAGTACCCCATCTTTTAGGCTGACTAAACTTTAGTACCCCATCCTTTTAACTATTAGAACGGTATCTCATCTACTGACCCCGACCGAAGATTAGTATATACGGTACTGTTCACACGTTAATTCATATGAACGGTGTTCAATATTAGGGGTAAAATTGTCCTCCTGCCTTTAATATAATATTTTATTTTAAATTTTAATTTTCCCTTTCTTGAGGACCTTTTTGCAAAATTTCCAAATTCTCTCTAAACCCTAGCTTGTTTCTCTCTTCTCCACTCTTCCGCCACCTTCTCCCACATCTTCTCAGATCTGACCATGGATATGGACACAACAGCAACAGCAAAGCTCTTAGAGAAAGGGTATTCGGCATTCGGGTTAACCCACATCGGCAATTAACCTGAACCCATTTATACTGTCTGGAGCTGGCTTGAATCCGACATCATCCTACCTCAAAACAGCGTGAAACAAGAAGCAAATGAAGCTAAATTAACCCGATAATTGAATAAAGTGAATCAAAAAAATCTATTTTTAATTGTGAAAGTGCACTGACTCAACAACAAAGCTTTGACACGATGAATGTGAGCTCATTTAAGTCTATTTTGTTCATATAATTGAACATAATCAATACAATAGAATGTGAGCACATCTTCTTCTCTGTTTTCCTCCATTCTGAAGCTCTTTTCATTCCGCCAGTGGAACCAGTAAGTACCTCCTCTCTATCTAAATTTTCCTCCATTCTGAAATTCTGTTGCACAGCAGGCCGTAGCATCTCATCTCGATCCTACTCCTCCAATCGAACCAATAAGCACGCCATATCTTCATCTCTTTTGGATATGGGTAGCTAGCTCACTTCTCTTTACTTCTTCTCCAATCGAGCACAAAGAAGCAGATGAACCCAGGAAAGGAACAAGCTTTCCCTTAGCACCATAGAAGGTATTACCCTCTTCTTCGTTCTGTAAAAACTGTCTTGGACCAGTAGGGTTGTCTCCTTCTTCGCGGCACCAGTGTGGGTCAACCCGAACGCCAACTACTGGAGGAAGCATGAGAAAGGGTTTGCTGTTGATGTTGTGTCGATGTAGGTTAACCCGAATGCCGACTACCCATTCTCTCAAAGCTTTGTTGTTGTTGTTGTTGTTGTTGTTGTTGTGTCCTCCATTTCCATGGTTAGATCTGAGAAGATGTGGGAGAAGGTGGCGGAAGAGTGGAGAAGAGAGAAACAAGGGTTTAATGAATTTGAGAATTTTGCAAAAAGGCCCTCAAGAAAGAGAAAATTAAAATTTAAAATGGAATATTATATTAAAGGCATGATGACAATTTTACACCTAATATTTAACACCGTTCATATGAATTAACGTGTGAACAATACCGTATATACTAATCTTCGGTCGGGGTCAGTAGATGAGATACCGTTCTGATAGTTAAAAGGATGGGGTACTAAAGTTTAGTCAGCCCAAAAGATGGGGTATTGTTTAGATAATTTTCTCTAATATATAACATTTCACAATCCCGCATAGATATATGGGAAGTTTTTATCATAGTTTTTATTGCAGGGTCAGCATTGTTGAAGGCATCCATGACCAGGGGCGGCCCTTAGGGGGGCCAGGGTGGGGCGGCTCCAAAAAAAAATAATTTTTTTTAAAAACAATCATTTTAAAATGGGTCGTAGCTTCTCGTTTATAAAAAATTTTCTACGATTTATTAATTTTTTAAATATAAATATTCTTGTGTTATATATAAAAGTTTTTTTGGATGTTTCGCCGAAGTAAACGAAACTTCGAAAGAATTTTCCGTTTTAGGTTCGGGGTGAAATAATTCACCAAAATGCACGAGATTTGTTGTTTGAAGTAGAAGCGCGGTCTTAGACTGCACTATTATTTGTAAAACGCGTTGTCTAGGACAAAAATAATAAAAACACAAATAGAGGCGTCATCCTAGACCGCGGCTATAGTGTAACGTTTTTGAAAGAAAACAAAAAATTAAAGAGACGCGGTTATAGACGCGCCTATAAGGCAACTATTTTTTTTTAAAAAAATTTTAGTGGACCGTGCCTTTAAAGGTAATGCTTTTTTTTGTATTTTTGTTTATTGTAAGTAGACGACATATTGCCTTTGTTTTTATTACTATTTTATTTTTATACGTATATTTATCGAAATTTTATTTCGCCCCCTTTTTAAAATCCTGCAGCCGCCACTATCCATGACTTCAAAGAATGCTCTCACTGACACCGAGTCATCGTTTACTAGCTAATATAGGATACCTTTTGTTATATGCATAAAAAATGTGTTTCAAGTCATTATATATGGTTGCATGCTGTTAGATCGAACCATATACGTACGCAACTCATTGTTGGTTAACCCTGGTATATATAGGTTCAAAGATAATATTAATATTTTAACTAAACCGTCAACCCTCAATCATATACATCTGCACTTGATATCGTAAATAGCAGTGGTCGAATATGCAATTATTACTAGATTTGACTGCATCAGAGAGACATCAATCTCTCTTTCAATTGCCCTGCGTCCGCCATCAATCATATTCATTTGGACTTGAAGATTCGAACCGTCGATACGCAGTGCTCAGATATCGAAGCACATTTCAACATTCAAGGCTTGGGTAAATTTTCACAAATTGTCCTTTAATAATAGTTTTTTTTTACGAAATCACCCAATGAAATAGTGAATACACAACTCCATCCTTCAAAGAGGAACATCGTTAAAGGACCACCCAATTTAACAAATTGAAACGGGAGAAAGGCTTGCATTTACTTTCAATTCAATAAAACTTTGCAATTATTGAAGAACCACGGAAGCTTCTCATCGTCTCCTTTAGCTGCTTTCAATTTGTATGCTTTTATTGGAGCAAAAGGTAAAATGGGTGCAACATGTAATAAAAAATAAATAAATAAAAAATAAATAATAAATGAATAGTAAATGTAAACCGTAAGAAAATACATGTGTCATTCGATATATAAATGAATAAAACGTGTTGCTAAGGACTTTTTTTTGAGTGAATTTGCTATATAGCCTTAGTTCACTAATTTTGTTTAGTAATTGTGAAGCTTGATAATTTTGTTAGAATATGACATCTTTTAAATAATTTAGACTAATTTACCATTCTACAAGAATTTAAAAGATTCCTAATTAATTATTGCCTTTTAATTGACCTACAATCCCTAATTGAAGATGGTGTATTTTGAAAGATTCCTAATTAATTATTACCAATTTTAATTAGCGTAATCGATTAGTAAATCATAAAGAATACAAGATCAAGAAAATTTTATGTGAATTGATAAAACTAACATGTTAGATGCTTGTACTCTTTCATGTAAATCATGAAGAGTACAAGAAAATTCTTGATAAAATTGAACAAAAAAATTACAAGAATTGATCAGCGTGATCAATTAGTAATTAATCGTGTACAAGAAAATTTTACAAGAAGATAAATCGTGAAATCGTGTACAATAAAATTTTACAAGAAGATAAATTGTGAAATCCAACTTGTCCAGTTGATATTAGGGTGGGAGGGAGGGGCAACCAACCAGAGATCAATTCTTGGTGACTACATTTGTTTATTAATTTTTCGTACTTTTGTAAGAATTATAAAATTACAAGCAAAAAAATAAATATCATTTACAAGAATAAATTATAAATTTACAAGAAATCTGTTTCATTTACAAGAATAGTTACAGTAAAGTTATAAGAATATGTCTAAATTAAGATAAAATTTATTATAATAAATAAGGGTAAATCCGCCATTATTTATTTAATAAGACTATTCACTTAAAAATTATAAGTCTAGGTTATTTACTAAACAAAATTAGTTATTGGGTGCATTTCATCCAATTTTCTCTTTTTTTTGATATAGTATATAGATCAAGCTCTTCATTATTTTAGAAGATGTTGGATTTTCCGATTTTCACTTAATTGCGACCTATTTTCATTTACTAGATTCAATAAAATGCGTGTTGCACGCGCGGTAGATCTAATCCTAATAAAAATGAAAGAGGCTTGATCTAAAAAATATGTCCGGATCGAATCGGACTCGGATCACCAATTGACGGATATTTTCGGATTCAGATTTTTCTGGATCGGATATAACATCACCGCAATGATTTTGTATAACAAAATCAATGGATGTTATTCCCGAATCGAGTTTTGATCCATCAAAGTTGAGTTTGTGGAACCAGGGTTTTTGTTTATCCCATATAAAAATAATTTTTTTCTTGTATTGGGTAAGTTGTTCTTTTGAATATGTTTAAAACCATAGACATCGTCATCGGTCTTATGAACTAGGTTATTATTGAAATTTAGAATGTTATGATCCGATTGTATTATTGTTAAAAACGATTTTATTTCTGAAATCATATTAAACAATATATTTTCTGACGTTGTATTATAAAGATATCGTACAATAAAAATTCGTTCATCTCTATCAGCTCCCATAAGCTACTCATGTAAACCGATGGAAATGTCAATTCCAGCTGCTCCTAAACGCTACAATAAAGCTTCGTCAGCTGCCAAACGCTGAGGCTCCCATCAGCTGCCAATCGTTGGTCCCAAACGGGGCCATTGTTACGGGTTTAGTTACGGTGAAATTCTTGAAAAAAACTCTACCTAGAATTGAATGAATCTCAGCCATTCAATGATAATTCAATGGTCAGATTAAGTTCATTCTCTCTCCAAATTTTTTTAATTTTTAATTACCTTTAATTGTGTTTGAATATTTCTATAGGATTTTGTGAACTTCATCTAGAGTAATTCTAGGGGAACAAGATCCCATTGTTACACATTTGGATTAAAAATCTTCCAAAAAAAAGCTGGGGTGAATATGTAGAAATAACGCTTTTTAGTGGGTGATTTATGTGAAAAGACTATACTAAAGGGGTTTAATAGAATTAATAATTATAAACCAGTCAGCAATACAACAAACAATGCCTCTTTTGTGGAACTTCTATATTACAAACTAGTTCAGTGCCCGCACCTTGTGCGGGTTTTGTTTAAATAAAAAAGTATTATATTTTTTATTTTATACATTATGTATTGGATATTAATCTATAAAAAGTATTTAAGACTAAGAAAAACTATTTCATTCAAACTTAATCATTTTTTATTAACTAATACGACTAATTGTATAGATAATTATCAATTTTAATTTATATTTTTATAACTAAATAATTAAGTCAAAATAATTACTTATGATATTTATTGTTAAAAAAATTTAGATGTACGTTGAAAAATTTGTAGCATGCGGGAAGTATCAACAATAATTTTGTTAGATAAGATTTATAAACTAAAATAAATTATGTCAGGATATATAAAAACATACGGGATGTATCAACAACAATTTTGTTGAATTATAATAGACGAATTTATTTATTTGGATTGGATTGATAAAAATTATGTTATTAAATTTCGAAATTAAAAATTAAATACAATAATTAACTTAAAAAATTATATTTTAAAATTAAAAATAAGGTGAAGAAAATGAAATAAAATTTTAAAATGTGCATATATTATTTTTTTTGAAAAATTATAAAAACCAAGTTTAAAAAATATGAAGAAGATTTCAAAATCTCGTTTGTTAAAAATTTGGAGATCTAGTTTGTTAGCAATATCTTATGTTTTTTTTTATTTTTAAATTTTGTGAGATATATTTAACAAGTTTGTTAATAAGCCAAACAAATTCTTACGTGGCAATTTTAAAATGTGATGTGGCATTGCTGATTGTTTATTAGTATTTTTATAATTTATTTTATAAAAGAAAAAATGGCAAATCTGTAAATATTTTATGGCATATCTGTAAATATATTGAAAAAAATCCTAGGTGGCATACCTTAGTGATCGACATGTGGCCTTAAGGGTTCTGTTTTAGTATGTTATATAGATTAGGAGTAGAACTAGAAACCAATCCATACATACAATGGCGACGCCTGAGTCAAAGAAGATGACTATGAAGCTCCTCATAAACAAAAAGACCGACAAAGTTGTATATGCAGAAGCAAAGAAAGATTGTGTGGATTTCCTCTTCCATGTGTTTGTGCTTCCATGGGGATCGGCAGTTAAACTCCTGCTCAACGATGCTACAACAGCAGCCAATGGTGGTAGCCTCGGAAATCTCTACAAAAGCGTCGAACAATTCGACGCCGACGATCTGATTAATCCGAATGTAACAAGAGACTGTCTTCTAAACCCTAGGGTACCCAAAAATGCGGCTTCCTGGGTACCCGGTTCATTCATCAACCTTTACCCTAACCCTGAACAGCCCAAAACATTCTACTGCTGCACAAATTACCACTGTTCATCAACTCATGGTAATTACTCTGATGAAAAAGGTGTTAAATGCCCGTACTGCTCTTCCTCGATGAATCGTTCTTTAAAATACGTTGACCCTGTATATGAGACTGGAGAGGGGTACGTAAAAGGTCCTTTACGATACATGATAACAGATGATTTGGTGGTGAAACCTCTTACATCAAAATCGAGTTTTGCTCTTCTACTTGAGCTTCGGATCAAGGATTTGAGTTCCATTGAAGAAAAGGAGGTTACCCTTGATAATGCCAAGGTATGTACACTGGATAATCTGCTTATATATGTTTTCAAACTGCGGTTAATATTCTGTATCATCTGCTAGGCCATGGCGTTGCTGAAGGCGTCCTTGATTTCCAAGACTGTTCTGACTGACACTTTTCTTGTCAAGGAGGAGGTTTAGTTTCAGTGATCCTTTTGTTATATCAAAATATGTTTAGGTGGTTATATATGGTTGCATGCTGTTAGATCGAACCATCTATGTTTAACTGTGTTTGGTGTTTGAAAGTGATTTTGGTTTCATTTTGGAGAAACAATAGAGTTAGTGTTTTTTTAATGGATCAAATATTTTACATTAGTGTTTAAGGGTGTGTTTGACCTGCAACACAAAAGTGTTTTTAAAATGGTTTTTAGAAAACACTAGTCTTTAGTGTTTAAAAGCGGAACAACGTTGCAAGCTTCTTCCATCAATTACTAGTGTTGATCATGCCACTGTGTGACTACTGTTAACATGTCAATCTGCCAAAGACGTCCCGTCAACAAATGTAAGTAACCAAAGAGTAGCATCGACGCATTGTACGTTCAATTCATAAAATAACAGAATCAAAGAAAAGAAGGTTACTTGATTTTTCCAGTTCTAACTGCAGCATAAAAATTAGTACATGAATCGAAAAAGACATTATAATCTACTACAAGTAATCACATTGCAATAGCTTCGGTTTCTATGGTTGCGAAACCAAGATGTAAAAACAAAATAAAAATCTAGTTTGTAAACAGACTATTGAAACAAGCACATAAAATGAAATCCAATTCCAATTCATACACCAAAAACTGGCTAATTCCATTTTTTGTTGTTTTTCTGGCAATTTAGAGCAACAAGACTCTTTGTAGTTGGGTAATCGAGTTGCAGATTGAGAACCGAAACTTGTGACGGATGTATGTGTTGAACGAGCAAACAAAAACAAACTGATAAGAGATCTACCAAAGCAAACTCAACTAAGCAGAAGAGGATCGATCATCAACTTGCCTAAACTCAGCTGAACAGAGATCTTCAAAAAAAAAAAAAAACTCAATCCCCAATTCATTAATGAAGCGAAAGAAGGATTGAAGTACCTCGTTTTCTCTTAAATTTTTCTTTCTTCTTTGACCACCAGGCCTAAAAATCAAGCGTCTTCCTTCGTCTTTCTTCTTCTTTCGTCGTTCACAGGGTATAGGTGGAATGAAATAATGCTCATTATATACTTGGAATGAAATAATGCTCAAACACTTGGTGCTTGTTGTCAAAACCCTTGCTTTTGTGAGTGTTTGAAAAACCGACTAAGAAACACTAATACCTAGTGTTTTTGTATGTGCCAAATACTCATTAAATAATGAAACACTCTGCAACACTAGTGTTTGAGCCTTGTCAAACACATCTATGTGATGATTTTCTTATTTGGTTATATCGTGAAAAATGTGGCCTAAAATGATGGTATGTATGAGAAATAGTTGTTTTGGAGAAACACTAATGCTATTATGGTATTTTTGGAATTGTTTTGGAGAAACACTAGTTTTTTTTTTTGAAAAAGGAAAGCGGTTAGAACGACGTACTTTTTAAAGGTAGTCCATGCTAAAGCATCCTTGCGGATGAGAACTAAAAGTTCTGGATTGTCAGAAAAGGGTATGTTGGGGTTCGAAATTTCCAAATGGGTCAATCAATCAGCAACACAGTTGACTTCTCTGAACACATGTCTGACCTTGACTTCTTCAAAGAAGCAAAGATCTAGTCGGGAGTCGGATAAGATCATCTTCACCTTCCAGGGACAACTCCAAAGTCCTTGGAGTGCCTTGATAACACATAAGTTATCACCATCAATTTCGATCTTTTTTATATTGAGTTGCTTCACTAAGGCTTGCTTTCAGCGCGTAGGCCTTTGCTTTTATGACCGAATTAAAATTGTTTTTCCTAACGTCCAAGCTTATTACTTTTCCGTTGTGATTTCCTATAACAAAATCAATAGATGTTATTCCCGAATCGAGTTTTGATCCATTAAAGTTGAGTTTATGGAAACCATGTTTTGGTTTGATATTATTTTTCTTTCTTGTGGTAGATGTGTTGTTCTTTTGGGTATATTTAAATTCGTTAATGTCATCATCAATGGAGTCATTTTTCCAGTTTTGGATTTGTGTAATGATGAAGTTGACGATGTAGTGATCCGAACCGACAACATCATTATTGAAAATGATTTTGTTTCTGAAAAACCAGATGCTCCACCATATAGTGGTCAGACGTAAAAAGTTTGTTGTGCCGATCTTATTCTTAGTTTCCAACAGTAGTTCGTGTGGTTTTTTATTATATGTGTTTATTGTATTGAGGTTCGTCAAGATAGTTTTGTTAATTTTTGTGATTACGTTTTTGTTGTGCACTCGAAAAGAAGGTGTACAATGTCTTTGAGTTGATGATTACAGAATTCATAGTTGGATGTAACAGCCATTCTTTTTTCGCTGAGTTTTAGCTTTAGTTGAGATCCCGTTTTTAAAGATTTATCATATGAAGTTTTTTATTTTTTCTTTAATGTCAAGTTTCCAAATCCATTCACACGAATAGCCAAGGAGCCATCCAGACTCCTCATCAATCATTTCCGGTCCTGATTTAGTGGAGAACCAACCATTCGAGCTACTTCTTTAGTATAACCTGTCTTGTATGTCATTTGTTGGGATTATAGTTTCCGGGTTTGTTTTCTAATTGTTGGGCTTAAAACGTTTTGAAGTTCATTTTCAATTTTGATGTTATCCATTCAATTAAATTCATGAAATGACTTAACTGTGTATGAGTATTGATGATATTTGTGCTATGAACCAATTTGATAAGGGGAGTCGTTGTGACCCAGTTATCTTGCCAAAAATTAATGGTTTTCCCGTTGCCTACTTGCCAGATAATTCCGGTTTTTAACTCGTCTTTTAGTTTCATGAAGTTTTTCCATTATTATGACGCTGATCCTTTAAGATTGTATTGGAAAATGTTTGTGTTTCTCATGTATTTTTCATTAATAATTTTCAACCATATGTTAGTGTGTTTTTAGACTTTCATTAATAATTTTCTCCAAAACACTAGTATTAGTGTTTTTTGGACTTTCAATTAGGCCATGGTATTGCCGGAGGATGTTACCCTAAATGAAGTTTGTCCTTATCTTAATTTGAAGCCACTTATGTTAAAAAATTCCGTACAAAGTCCTAATACACTGCATGACTGCATACAATATCTATATTACTCGTTTATGGTTGACACGAACCTTAAATTTCGATTTGCTTTGTAAGCCGCTAATAAATTTGATTTGTAACATTTAGAATGAAACTCAATTTACATTCTATAATGCCTTGATTTCCCCAAATCTTCTCAATTAATATTATTTAGTATTTAATACTTGTCTATATGAAGACGTGAACCGTAATGTAATGCATGTATATATAAACCGACCAAACATCATTGTGGTATAAGACACTGTAAGTCGAAATCATCAACCTTAACTTCAACTAAGCCATGGCACGACCGCTACTTCTCTCCCTCATCGTAGCATTAGCTCAACTCGTCAATGCCGAGGCTCAAGAATCGGTTACTGGAGTATGCTACGGACTATTAGGCGACAACCTTCCACAACCACAAGCTGTGGTTGCGCTCTTCAAGGCGCATAAGATCAACAAGATCAGAATCTACACGCCCGACAAGGCTGTACTCGAAGCCCTAAAAGGAAGTGGCATAAAAGTGATCGTTGGGACATTGAATAGTGACATTCCCGTGCTCGCCACGAGCCAAGAAGCCGCTCAGTCGTGGTTCGCGACCAACATCAAGCCTTACATCGGGAGCGTCAACATAACTTATCTCACCGTCGGGAACGAGGTTTACCCCTCGTTGCCGAGCTCCGATATTACACCCGCCATGGTAAACCTTCAGAGTGCCGTGGACGCGGCCGGTCTGCATGGTGTGATCAAGGTCAGTACGGTGGTGAGCATGCTTGTGGTGCACAACACTTTTCCTCCGTCGCTCACCACTTTTCTCGACCCAGAAATGGTAAACATTGTCGGGTTCTTAAAGGTTAGATACTACTCTTTCCTTTTTTTTAACATCAAGAGGGAAAATATAATCATGTTTTTTTACAATAATTTATACATAATATACTAATGTTTTACATATTTATAATACTAATAATAATAATAATAAATGAATAGACTATATTATAACGGAAATATATATATATATATATATATATATATATATATATATATATATATATATATATATATATATATTAGGCGATATTAAAGGGGAAAAAATCGTGTTATTAATGGAAGAAATATTCGCCGAATCTGACTCTATATATTTGGCGATATAATCACATATATTTAGTGTTTACATGTTCACATGATAAGAATTGTTTACATGTGAGTCAGTGAACATTAATATATAAGTAGAGTGCATCAATGATATTATTGGAAATGGACAATCTAACAATTTTGGTTTGCAGGAACAAGGAACAAATTTGTTGGTCGATGTGTACCCATACTTTCCTTACTCGGAAAATTTGGATAAGATTTCGTTGGATTACGCAACTTTCGGATCTAAACATGTGGTACTTCACGATGGTGAGTTAGGATACACTAACTTGTTCGATGCGATGATTGATTCGTTCTACTGGGCAATGGAGAAAGCTGGAGCCCCTAACGTAGGATTGGAGGTGACGGAGACCGGGTGGCCGCACGGTGGCGGTGACCCTTCAGTGACTACGATTCAAATAGCAGCAACCTACAACAAGAGGTTGGTGAAACATCTTCAGAGCGGAAAGGGAACTCCCAAGAGACCGAATGCCACATTACATGGATTTATATTTGCGATGTTTGATGAAAATCAGAAGCCGGCCGGGGTTGAGCAATTTTGGGGAATTTTCAAACCCTCTGGGCAAGCCAACTACAATCTTTTCTAAATTAATTGTTTGCAACAAAATCTTTTTTTTTATTTTATTAGAGGAGATAAAATACTAAGTTCATAATAAAGTGTACGTATGCTAAATTAGAAATCAAATATTACACTTCTTCAGATATATAGTATTATTAATTATTGGTATGTTAATTCGGGTATTCAGGTGTCCGTCAAATACGGATGAAATCGTCGTCCTTACAATGTACATGAAACTTAAACTTTTTTCTTAAGAAAAATAAAATAAAATTTCATTTTAACTGTCAAAGTCTTATACAGACAGACCGGAAGAGTGGGAGTCGTGTGCATACGAGCACACATGCGTATTAGGCCCAAGCCCAGCATATAAACCCGGCGAGGTAAGTTCCATCCTAAAACCAATTGGCAATAGGAGAAGTAGCACACCGACCTTATATACTAGGTTTTGGAATGTCTCCATCTTTTCGACGTGGGACCTTATTATCTCCAACATTAACATTGAGAAACATATCAACTCACGCCCTCTAATATCATAATTTCCCAGATTTTAAATGTTATAAAACAATTAAGGTTCATGTCCATTTTAGGGTCATGTAATTTTAAGAAAGGTATCAATACAATAATTGCGTACACCATCTATATAAACCACCCAAACATCATTATGTGGTTTAAACCATTTATAAGCCACAATTCATCGCCATGGCACAACCTCTACTTCTCTCCCTCATCGCAACGATTGCTATACTACATACTACTCAACTCATCAATGTCGATGCCGGAAAGTTGGTTACCGGAGTATGCTACGGACTGCTAGGCAACAACCTTCCACCGCCACCGGCCGTGGTGTCGCTCTTCAAGGCACACAACATCAACAAGATGAGGATCTACCAACCCGACAAGGCCGTACTCGAAGCACTAAGAGGAAGTGGCATAGAACTCACCGTGGGGACGTTAAATAGTGACGTGGAGGTGCTCGCCCGGAGTCCGGCAGCCGCTCGATCCTGGTTCGCGGCCAACATCGAGCCTTATGTGGGGAGCGTCAATGTAAGTTATATCAGCGTAGGGAACGAGGTTTACCCTACGTTGGCGAGTGCTGACATTGCACCGGCCATGCGGAACCTTCAGAGTGTTGTGGACGCGGCTGGTCACCATGGCGTCATCAAGGTCAGCACCACGGTTAGCATGGCTGTGGTGCAGAACACTTTCCCTCCGTCGAGCACCACTTTCCTTGACCCTCAAATGGTTAACATCGTTCAATTCTTAAAGGTTAGTCCAAATCCGAAAATAAAAGTACAATAGGGGTGAACATTTTCGCATATCCGATCCGATCCGATAGTTTATAAAAGTCCAAGTCGAAACCTAGAATATCCGGATATCCGTCCATTTTATATGGATCAGATATCTGATCCGACTTTTCCTCAGAACCTTGATCCTGATCCAATTTGATGATACAAAAAATATGTCCGGATCGGACTCGGATTACTAATTACCGGATCTTTTCACATTCGGGTTTTTTAAAACCGATTTTCAGATTAGTGGATCGTATTAAGCGGATGGAAACACTCAAAACATTATACAATTTTTTTTGTAGGTTTAGTTATAAGTTATGTATGATTGTTTGTGTTATTTGTTGTTGTTTTTAACCATTTTTGCTTGCAGGAGCAAGGCACGAAGTTGCTAGCCGATGTGTACCCATACTTTGCTTACTCGCAAAATATGGGTAAGATTCGGTTAGATTACGCAACTTTCACAACCAAAGAAGTGGTCGTACGTTACGGTTCATTGGGATACACTAACTTGTTTGATGCAATGGTTGATTCACTCTATTGGGCTATGGAGAAAGCGGGAGCTCCTAAAGTTGGATTGGTGATAACGGAGAGCGGGTGGCCACACGGTGGCGGTGACCCTTCGGTGACATCAAAGAAAATAGCGACGACCTACAACAAGAGGTTCGTCCAACATCTTCAGAGTAGGAAGGGAACTCCCAAGAGACCACATGCTAAGTTGGAAGGGTTTATATTTGCAATGTTTGATGAAGATCAAAAACCGGCCGGAGTTGAGCAATTATGGGGGATTTTTGAACCAACCGGAAAACCCAACTACAAGATTTTTCCAAATTAATTAGTATGATTCTTTTGTTAGAAACTTTTTGACATAATAAAGATGTGAATTATGGGAATAATTTTGAATTTGAAGATTTGGACTTCGAAAATATTCATGTTATATGAATCGGGCTCAAGAAGAACACCAAGTTTAGGGGGTGAAAAATTTTGCTTACTAATTAGTTTATTGTCAATAATTTTAACGTAATTCCTTGTAATACAAACATTGCACTTAACTTGGTAAATGCTATGACTTGAGAGGTTTTATAAACATATATGCTAATAATATTAGTACCTTATGATTGTTGAACACAAGATTCTTCTCTGGTTCTATGGGTGGCTTGTTATCAATAAGGATCTTCGTGACTTCTTTATATGACAAATGTAAATCTCTAATAATATTTGCACTTAAGTTTCATGACACACACGGTATAAACGGCTTACTCAACCTCACATGTTGGAAGAGTAATAATAGATTGTTTCTTTGAAATCCACGTAAAAGTGGTATCTTACAAGTAGAACAAAAACCCTACAATACTCGTTTAATCATTGGCATCCCTGACTCAATTACGTAATATCGACCATTATACCCTCAATCTTATATTCATGGTAGTATAATAAATCAAATTATAAGTAACAGTACATTTGATGGAGCAAAGATTGTTTTGCTACTTTCAAATGGTTGTAACCAATACCTTCAAACACTGACTCACAAGCCCAACAACATAGAGAAGACTTAGACAAGTGCATGTCAAGCACCTCAAGATTTCGACCAAGGTCTTAAAAGCTGTAGATTCAATGCTTTCACTTTCATCATGTTATGATAGTTTCTTTTTTTGAAAGGTTAATTTGTATTATGAATGGGTAGATTACAAGAGTTGAGTAGAGGGAGGCATTACAAGATCAACAATCAATAACATGAGTACAAACAGACAAGCAGAGTCACTAGAGAGGAGAAGAAGGAGCCAGCTGATTCAAGGAAGGGTGATGTTGAGATGGAAGGCAAGATCACGAGAAAGGGAGGAGCGGTCCTTCCAGTTGATCGTGAAGTGCGACTTAACACTGCAGATGATCATCCTAGCACATTCAGTTGGAGTGATGACGGAGTTATTGTAGATAAACTTGTTCCTTACAGTCCAGATATTGTATAGGAAGGCAACAATCACAGCAATTCGGAGGCAGTCCATGGGGCGAGGCTTTCTATTAGACCAAGATGCCAGCCATGGCAAGATACGGCCCAGGTAGGGCGCCGGGGCGGGGGTGTTAGTCCATCGAGACACAATTTCCAATACAGTCGTGCTAAAGCTGCAGAAGTTCCAAAGATGATCTCCATCTTCAGGGCCAAGGTTGCAGAGTCTGCAGTGATCGTTGTTGGTGATGTTCCAAGTTCGGAGCTTGGTGAGGGTCGGGAGACGGTTGAGTGCAGCCAGCCAAGTGATGAAAGAAGCTTTGGGTATATTTGAGGAGAGCCAGATAGCAGCAAAAGGAGATGAGGTAAGGGTATCAAGCGGGGGTCTGAGTAGGTCATATGCATTTCTACTGGAAAAGGAGCCGTTAGGGCAGGTGATAGTTTCCATCCTCGAGTAGCCAGGGGGAGGGGAGGGGATATCGTCTCTAACCAAGAGGAGGTTCTTCCAGAAAGGGGAGTGAGCGGTCCGGGCATTGCAATTCCAAACGCTCTCATCACGCTTGAGCAGGTGTTGCTTTGTCCACCTGATCCAAAGGCTAGGTCCACCTCGATCGATGTCATATAGAATCTTCACATGAGCAACCCTATTCCTCGTCGCAAGGTCAGGAAAGCCAAGCCCACCAGCCTCCTTAGGGTTACAGATAGTCTCCCAAGCCACTAAAGCTCTACGGCTGCTTGTATCCCCCGCCCAGAGATAGGATCTCATCAATCCGATGATAGTGTTAGTCACCTTGACAGGGAAGATGAACATAGAGCTCCAATAATGACAAGTAGCGAAGAGTATAGTTTTGATGAGTTGCGTTCGACCGGCGTATGAGAGAGATTTAGCATTCCATGAATGGATTCGCCTGGTGATCTTATGAATCAAAGGCAGGTAGTCAAGTATCTTTAGCCGTTTACATCCCAGAGGTACACCCAGGTACGTGAATGGTAGGGTACCCACTCTCATGCCAGTGATACGGATAATGCCATCAATCTCCTCTTGAGACATGCCTCCAGCGAATAAAAGTGACTTAGCCGGATTGATAACAAGTCCAGAAAGGTTTCCAAATTCACCAAGGGCCTCGTTAAGAATGGTAACGGATTTGGCATCACCACGGCAGAGCAGTAAGAGATCATCAGCGAATGCAATGTGGGTGATGGCAGGCGAGGAGCATCTAGGGTGAAAGTTAAAGTCCGGCGTAGATGTCCTCTCTGCAATCAATCTGGAGAGAAATTCCATTGCAATGACAAACAAGGGAGGGGAGAGGGGACAACCCTGACGGAGCCCTCTAGTACCATGGAAATGACCCTTCAATTCACCATTAAGATTAACCGAATAGGTGGCTGTGGTGATGCATTCTCTGATCAACTCAACGAAGGACTCCGGGAACCCCATTGAGCGGAGGCAGTGCAAGATGAAGTCATGACTAACCGAGTCAAATGCCTTTGAGATGTCAATTTTCATAGCCACCCTAGGGGAGATATGTTGCCTGCCATACTGCTTGAGCATTTTCTTGTTTATAAAGAAGTCAAGTATTGCATTGGTGAAATCTTGATTGATAATACTCCAAGCCTCTTTAAAAAATAGTGAGCTGTATCCATCAGGGCCAGGGGCTTTATTGTCTCCAATGCTAAAGAGAGCTGACTTGATCTCATCTTGCGACACAGGCTCACTTAGTACTATGATAGTTTCATTACCCATTGAAAGCTACATATTCAATGATTTCACTTTTCATCATCCTATGATAGTTTTGTTACCCCAAAAAAAATTGTGATTGTACTTTACGTCAGCAAGTAGTTGTCATCGCTAATGAGGTGGTTTTTACAACGGAAGTTAGTGTTGTTGATATTGATGATTTTTTTTTGCGATGGAAAACAATAGCAATTGGTGTCATCACAATAAGTGTTTTTTTACAGCATAACGACAACAATATGTGTATTCGCAAAAATGCACCTTTCACGATGGCAATTGGTGCGATCGCAAAAAGTGAGGGTTTTTACGACGTAACAACAATGGCAATTGGTTTCATCACAAAATATCAACATCATTCACCATGTATATCTTATTCATCAAAGTGAACATCTCTACTTACAACAACATTGCTAGCAATTGGGTCGTACAACTTGTAACCTTTTGAATTTTGATCATAGTTGATGCATACATGTTTCTTGTTTATTTCAAGCTTATATCTTATGTGATCCAATACATTCACATGATCAATGCTTTTAAACACTCCCAATGGAATTACTTAGCTTTCTTCCACATCATGTTTATTATAGATTTATATCCGACAATATTTTCCTAGACTCCGGTTAGACATATAGATTGTACAAATAACTTTTTGCGGCTCAAAACTCACGTCTTTATTACCAACGTGTTTTGGGGCACGATGAGAATGGTCCCATTTCATTCGGGTGATCTAGACATTTTCAATAATATTTTGATGTCATTCAAATTACATAACTCATTGAACTCGATGGAAGTAAATTCACCCCCTCTATTACTCTTTATTTTTACCAAGAGATATGAACTTTTTGGACAAAGCAATGGTTTTTACATAACGGTACATACTTGATCGGACTACACAAATTGGCATGAACATGTTCTAGTGGTTGATATTCTAATGTTGTGCTTTACTTCAGAAAGCTATTGCAAAATTAATTTCTTACAAGATAACCCTTACAAAGTTGATTTGGATGGACAATCTGCGACATCCGTTTTAACATCTTTTTTGTGACATCAACTCAATGTCACAACCAATGTATATCTTTGACATAACTTTGACACGTTTGACTACATCAAATTGAATGGCAAGAAAGAACATTAGTTTCCTACATGTAAACCTTGACGATATTCTCATGATCGTATTAGTGTAACATAGTACAACTTTTCATGTTTACCTCTCTCCAAGTTTGCCCAAACTCAAGATGTTTCTACATGCTAGGAGAAAGTAAACATTGCATGCTTATAATTGATGGTCATATGAATCAAAAACATACATATCCCTTTAATATTTACAAAATTCACGAGACCAATTAAACTCGTACTGCGAATTCACGGAAAATTTTCAAAGTAAAATCTCATGTCAAACGCAGGACGTTAATGCTCAATTTTTTTTGCGCAAAAAAGTAATAAAAATGGAGCGTTAGATCCAGAAATGATTATAATTTTACGTGCCGACGGTCTTCACGTCACTCGGTCATCCTACATCAACGGCCTCCACGAGCGTCGTCGTGTATATGTATAACACACCTCTTTGTATTTTGTCAATAAAAGGGATAATAATTGATATTTGTAATGATATATATGGTATTGAAAGTTTGCCTAAGAAGCAAAAAAGCTCATTAGTCATAGGCTCGTCATACCTAGCAAAGGAATCTGTGTGGGCAAGCAACAACATCTCGTGAACCTCCAAAGCAATTTATGGAAGCTTCCAAAGGCTTCGTTCTATGTTAGGTATTACTCCGTATAATTTTCCGTTTAACTCCTACTAGTTTATAGTTCGTGTCTTATACGGGTATTTGTTAATAAATAATTTCAAAATTTTTGTATACTAATGATATAAACCAAAATATATATATATATCACGTATATAGGGTGTTATTCAAGTAAGGCACATTATTCCGGTACGGCCGTGTGACCGCCCGTACGGCTGACACGTGTCCCGAAAAAGAAATTTTTTTTTTTTTAAAAAAGAACGAGTAAAAGTAATAGTTCAAAACTTATTATGAAATAGTTCATAACTTATAAAAGGATAGTTCATGAATTATAATAGAATAGTTCATAGTGCAAAATTTATAAAGAAATGAAAATAATAGTTCAAAACATAATAAGGAATAGTTCATAACTTCTAAAAGGATAGTTCATGAATTATAATAGAATAGTTCATAGTGCAAAATTTATAAAGGAGTGAAAGTAATAGTTCAAAACTTATTATGGAATAGGTCGTGAATTATAATAGAATAGTTCAAAGTGCAAAATTTATGAAGGATAGTGCATAACTTATAAAATGATAGTTCATGAATTACAATTGAATAGTTCATAACATATAAACGATTAATTTATGAATAATTTGATAAAATATATTAAAAAGTAATAGTTCATGGATTATATGGGAATAGTTCAAAGTTTATAGGAGAATAGTGCATAAATTATAACATGGTAGTTCAAACAAATTTTCTTTCGATTATGGAAAAAAAAAAATCGGGACACGTGTCGGCCGTACGGGCGGCCGTACGACCGTACCGCATTAATTGAACCGTACCTGAACAAAAGTCCACGTATATAATTGGTTTGATATAAAGATATACGAAAAAACTATCTTTTCATTTGCAATAGCGTACATATCAATAAAATCTTATACCTTAATGCACCAATAATATTAATCTATCACCGATACTTGATTGTGTTAAACCCTTTAAAATCGAATTATTACGAGAACACATTAAGGAAACAAAACAATGAAAAAAATATATTTTTCAAGATGAAGCGATTGAATGTTTACTTGGAATAACGAAAAGAATTTATACTTATAGGAACGTGAAAGATTGATGAATCCACCACAATTAGTTGATCCATATATATAGCGGAAAGTAAAGTGAAGTTACAATAGAGCTTCTCCTAGAACCTTTATGTTAGAAAATAGCTCATTTGAGAAATTATATTTTTGTGATTATCCCACATGTTTTACTATTTTTTTTAATTAAAATTTTAAGTTAACATAGACCTTCTCTTGCAAAATTGATATTGATCAAATATTTACGTTACAAGGATAACTAGCACAATTATTTTTTTAGAATTTAATTTTAGTGAAAAGACTTATTAGCATTATTAGTGATCTCATAAAAAAATTATTCCGAGAAAAATCGTGAGATCAACACATCAACATCAGCGTCGCCTACATTAGTAAAGATACTAGTTTAACATTTGTGTCCGGTACGGGTTAGATAGTTATTGTGTTTATAAAAAAATATTTGATAAGTCAATATGTTGAGTATTGTCTTACTTGTTATGTGATACTTTTTGTAAGCTTGAATTTTTTTTCAAATTAAGAATAAAAATCAACCAAGAATGCCAGAGATGAGATCATTACCCTCACCAATGGTAATCACTCGGCTGCTATCACCAACCCTAATGGAAACTTTTCACCCAAGAAAATCTATGCCATCTTCACCACTCCAAACCCTCACCCTAACCCTTCCTACCCTATCATCTGGCACAAGATCAACATTCCCAAATGTAGTTTCATCACTTGGATTGTCAGTCTGCGTTGTCTTCCCACTCTCGTCAAAATCAAGCAATGGAATCTTATAGACAATGACATATGTAAGCTGTGTACTTGCATGATTGAAGACGACAACCAACTGTGGCACTCTTGCAGCTACTCCTCTCTCATCCTCGACATTATCTCCCGATGGACCAAAACATGCTACCCAGCTCCCTACATTCACAACATCTGGCGCTGGCTCAGTTCCCGTCCCAACCCCAAGCACAATCTGATGGAAAGTACTCGTATTGCCTCGATCACAACCTTCATTTATTTCACCTGGAAGGCTAGGAATAACATTGTGTACAACAACTGCTTCACTAGATTATTGACTGCGCAGGTGATGCCATCCGTGCCACCAAACTTCACATCTCTTACCACTGGAAAGACCGATCTACTGCTTCCTTGGCTACTTCTAGAATGCTAGATCTTCACCTTATCTGATTCTCCCCCCTATCCTCCCTTCTGTTATGATCTTGTCCTTGCTCCCTTTCTCTCTTGCATATTTCTCTTATTCTTAATACAAGTAAACTTTAAAAAAAAAAATCAACCAAGAATCCAAGTGTTGCAATAATAGTCGTGAAAGAGGAATATGGGAAAATATCTTTTGAGCTAATTGAATGTCAAAGTTAAATCGATCCGAAAGAGCATCAGTGTTTATTTTAATAAAATTTGTATGTGATATTTAGTGTAAAGATAAAAATCCTCTCGTGGTTTAGATCATTTCATTATGCACATACTTAATATATTTTACTAAATATTTTATTATAAAATTTTAAAACTTTAAAAAGTATATTTAATGTGGCCATAGTTAGTTTTAAAATTTAAGTTTCAAGTTCAAAAAATAAATAAAATTTAGGAATTTACTGTATTTATTTGAGTAAAAATAAGTTTTGAATTTACTTTTCTATATTTTTAAGTTAAAAAAATATATAATACAAAAAACACTTATCTACCATTACGTAGTTTTTTCTTGAAATGATAATTTATGTATTTTTATTTTGATAAATAAAAATATTTTATTTTCGTTATTTTTCTATAATTTTAATTAAATAATTTACTTCCTTATTTTTATATTATTTAAAAAATAATTAATTTTTTGTTTTAGTAAAAATAAGTTTAAATTTTACCTTTTCGATTTTAATTCCAAATAATAAATAACTGGATTCAAAATAATTATATACTAGTT
>BSUD01000002.1:6945973-6957609 GCA_033239045.1 Fagopyrum esculentum | reverse complement strand
TGCCATTACTTAGTGTTATTTCATTAAAACTTATATTATAAAATAAAATTTTTAAAAAATATATTTAAAACTAATTTTGAATTAAAACCTATTTATTTTTAAAAATAAAATATATAAAATTAAGTTAAAAACTAATTATGACGATGGTTATAATTTTAAATTAATTAATTTTATAAAATACTAACCGTATAGAAAGTTTTTTAGATTTTTGAATTTGAAAATATAATAAATTTAAATTATTTATTCAATTTTTTATTAAAAGTAAAACTCAATATATTTTTTTTTATTTTAATTCAAAAAATATAATAAAAGAATAATTATGCCCACATTAAATATTATTTTTATATTTTAAAATAAAAATTTTAGTAAAATATATTAAGTAAGGGTACACAACTAAAATAAGTTAAATTACGAGAACAATAAAAACAATTTGAAAATTTGTGAATATAAAGATAAAAGGTCTAAACTTTTAAGACACTAGAAAAAAACTCTCCAAAAAGAAAATAATGGGATATATATCGAGAACACAATTTAATCTAATAGATGAACTAATATTAAGGTATCAATTAACAAATGATAACAAAGAAAACTATCCAAAGACCAAAACACTCAGGGCCCGTTTGGTAGCGGTAGAAATCATTCCCGGTAACGGAATGATTCCGAATCAATCAAAAAATGTGTTTGGTTAGGGGTATTTTGACACATGAAAGTAATCTCATCATTTCCACTTCCTTTCCTAACCCTTATCCGATTTCATTCCGTTTCCGTTCCACCGATCCAACCAAACAGGCACTCAGAGTTAAACTATTTAATAATTGTTTAAACTACTAATAAATCTAATTCCCTATACCCACTTTATATTTTTGAGTTACTTAATTTATTATTTATAAACAAATCATATTTATTTCATTTTTAAATTTAAACACACTTGAAAATATATATTACAATTTATGTTACCAAAGTCAAAAGATTGCAGTTGGTGAAACAATGTTGCCTAAAAAATGTACAAAAGAATATGAGTTAAACTAAACACCATTACGCACCTCTGGAAATTTTGACACCCAACACCAACTTTTCTGATCATCTTTAACTTTGTGTTTTCATCCGTAACGATGCTTTAGGATAGACTACCTCTAAAAGATAGTCCAACATAACTGCTTTTCATTATCAAAAAAAAAAAAAAAACACCAATACACACCTCAAATTTATACTTTGTGCATTCGGCAAGTCCATTTTAGGAGATTATTGGAGTTATTTCATCCTCCAACATAATTATCAATTATTAGAGAGATTATTAAAAATAATGAAAAGCAGTTATGTTGCCGAGTTTCTGATGTTGCGCAAAGTATAAATTTGAGGGTCCGTTCGGCAAGTCCATTTAGTACGTATAATAGATTTGAGTTATATGAAGGGTCCGAACGGACCCTTCATATAACTCAAATCTATTATACGTACTAAAGCAGTGTGCCGAGTTTCTGATGTTGCGCGTTGTGAAAGCAGTATTTTAAAATAGAGCTCTCACAATTTACGTCATAAAAATCTTTATTTTTAAACAATTTTTAAGCCAACAATTTTTTAATAGGAACAATTTCACGTTACTTTAATTGTTGGAAAGATTCTATTTTTAGAAAAAAAATTTCTTAAAAAAAATAATCGGTTGAACGATTATACGTTATTAAAAAAATCCCAAATTTGTTTAAAACTTACTCACAATTTACTTAATAATTTTTAAAATTACGTAATTTTTTAAAAAAATATACCATAATTTAAGGTTACAATATATAGATTTTTTCTAATTAATTTAACATAATTTAAAAATAAATACATAAACAATTCACCTGATTAACTTTTGTTGAATTTTTTATTTTAGATAATACCTGCACAAGTGCGGTAATTAAACTAGTTCACTATATTTTCTTTTTTTTTTCAAACAAAAAACTAATAAAAAACGTAACAATCGTGGGGCCTCATGAAACAAATTGTTTGTGATTGAAACATTGGCCGTGTCGAGAGCAAATATGGACCTGGTTATGGGCTGTATCGAAGACCCGTGAAATCTTGATTGTTTTGCGTAAAGTTTTAGCAAAAGTCCTTTTTACAAATGAACAAATGTAAGGTCATGTTCACGATAGCTTAGTTCAAGTTTTGGATAGCTATTTATAGATAACAACCAATAGGTTGTATGTAACAAGGTTGCTATATATAGTTTAATGAGAGCTCTATATAGCTACCGACTTAGTTAGCTTATGCAACTTGTCATGTGTCATACAGGCTAAAAGACTAACAATTCACATGAACTAACTAGTGGTTAGTTATAATGATCGATGGAAATGGTTTGACACGTAAAATAGATCTTGATCTGTATACCATAAAATTATCTCTTGTATTGCACGTCAATAATAAAGTGATAACGAGTCTAGTATATAAGTTTGTGAATGATTTTTTCTAGTGTCAATTGGTTTGAGGATTGAATCTCGTGACTTTATGATAGAATCTCATTGATTTACGTGTTGAACTCAGACATATAGCTCCCGTTTCGTTGTAACTCCGAAAACGAAATAAAAATAAATCTAGTTCATATACTTTGTTCATGAAACTTTTAAGAATCATTCATTGTGGTTTCATGCAAAATGCATTTGATTCTCCCATTTTGTTCCCCGGCCTATAAGGTGTCAAACTAATCAAATACTACCCCAATTAGTTCAAACCACAAGGAATGGTTCGAAAAAGTTCCATGAACAAGGGTATAAGTATACTAGATTCGTTTCCATTACGTTTCACTATCAAGAGTTAATTAAAGCCAAACGGGCTCATAATGTATGTGTGTTTGAACGTGTGTGAAACATCACAACGTATTGGCCCATCCGAACTTAGCACGGTATCAAAGTAGGTTTTCGGATTAGGAGTGAATGACACTAAGACACATCGTCAAGTGTCAGTTATTTCATTTGAGGGGATGTGTAGAAAATTATATCATGTCTATTATAAAGTGATAACAAGTCTATCATATAATGTAAATGGTTTTAGTATGAAATCTCAGTTAATTAATGGTTAGCGTCATGATATCAGAGCAGATTTTTAGACTAGCCTGATTTCCTAGAGGTAATGACCTTAAGGCAAGACGTTAATTGTCGTTCAAATCAACTAGTTGTATTTGAGGAGGTGTGGATAAATACTCAAAATAATGCCACGTCATCATAAAGTGACGAGTATTGTATATAATGTAAATTGATTTAGAATGAAACTTCGTATTTATGTCTTATAATCGAATCTAACATGTATGTGTCATCGAACATGCGAATCAAGCCATTGATTAACTGAAACTTCGTATTTATGTCTTATTTGTGTGGGTCTCTACTGATTACATTGTGGCGTGAAGGTTTAATGAGACTATACGTCTTATTTTTGGTGCCTTCTTGACCTTTTCCCATACGGTTCACCGTCTTTTTTGTCACCGGCTACATATTGTGATGTCAATGCTAGCTAGTATCCCCATCACACACACAAGCAAATTTCCATTTTTTAAAATTTTGTAATGTGACGTATGCATGTATTATTGATTAGATGAAGTCCAATTTGAGCTAGTGTCATCGGTTTATGTACTTGTATCACATGTGAATTTGGGAAAGATTAGTATATCACGTCGATAATAAAAGGATAATGGATTTAGTATATGAAGTTGGTATAGCCTACCTTTTTTTTCATTATTAATTGAGTTTAGGATAGAATCTTATTAGGCTTATGTGTTGAACTTAGATCCAACGTGCATATGTATTAAGTAAGAACGGGTCATTAGTTGAGAAATGAGAACAAATCTGGAGCATCTATTTGCTCCTGATCGGGACACAAATTTCAAGGCGCATGTTGGGCATGCGCGTCTGCACATATTATGTGTTGCACATATGCGCCTTGTGAGGCGCATAAATGGGCGGTGCGAATCGCACAGATGCGCCGTTGGATCTGACGCATCAACGGATGAAATTTGTTCTCAACTCTCACATGGGATTCCGTTCTCATTTAATCATTTCCCCTACATATATGTATATTATCACATGAGAATCTCTTACAAAACTTTTAAGAATCTTTGGATTGGATAATAACATGTTGGATTTTATGAAAAGGAAATAGTATATTATGTTAATATTTCTAGTTACCTTCATTAGCGTTACCGTTATATCCGTTTTTCCTTTCTGAAAGTTACCGTTGTATATTTTTGTGTATATATTTGTTACCTTTCTCATGGAATAGACAAGTCAATTACATATATTCAAAGAATTAAGTTCTTTCATGGTATCAGGCTTATAATCGATTCCTCAAAACTAAACACATTTCCGCAAACTTAGAGCATGGCACCAACTGCTGCTCTCGAAACTACGAATCCTTACTACTTGCATCCTTCGGATCACCCCGGAATTTCTCTCATCTCGGTGGTCCTCAAAGGTGAAAACAACTTTTCCGAATGGAAAAGAAACATTATCAACGCTTTTCGAGCCAAACGAAAGCTTGGTTTCATTGATGGCTCGATCAAGTGTCCGGAGGAAATGTCTTCGGAATTTCAACACTGGGGTCCCGTCAACTCTATGATTGTTGGCTGGATCTTACAAACAACAGATTCTTCGGTAAGGTCAACAGTGTCCAACCTTGACACCGCTCGGGATTTATGGCTTGAGATCGAGCAAAGGTACTCGGTTGGCAATGGACCAAGGATATTGAAGTTGCGTGCGGACATTGGACAATGTCGTCAACAAGGCCAAGCGGTCTCGATTTATTTCGGGCGACTTCGCCGTATGTGGGACGAACTCAGCGCCGCATTACCATCGTCAAAAACAATTTGTGCTCCATGTTCAAAAATCTTAGTTGCTGAAAGAGATGACGAACGAGTGCACCAATTTCTAATTGGACTCGATGACTCGTTCCACACACTACGCTCTCACATCATCTCTAAAGAACATTTACCTTCGATGAACAAAGTATATGCGTTAGCTATACAAGAGGAGTGCACACATCTAGCGCCGAAAGATGTCGAAACTCGACTGGATGCAATGGCGTTGGCTGCTCGATCTTCGCGATCTACACAAGGTAAACAAGATAAGTCTCACATACTTTGTTTTCACTGTAATAAATCAGGCCATACAAAGGAGCAATGCTTTAAAATTGTCGGATATCCCGACTGGTGGAACAACGGAAAGGGTGCTTCCAACTCGTCTTCCGGTACCAATTCTCGAACTCAACCATCAGCATCCACTGGCGGTCCCAAAACCCATATTAGCGCATGTCATAGCAATGCTGTACATGTTTCTGGGCTATCTTCTGCAGCCTCTGGAAGTCTTCTAAATGATCAAGATAGATCAAATTTGGGAACACCACTCACGGACTCTCAGTGGGCTGATTTATTGGAAAGATTCAAAAATTTCCATGCAGCTTCTAACGAGTCAATGTCAGGTAACGAATCGAACCTTTGGATCCTTGATAGCGGAGCTTCGTTTCATATGACCGGTAATCTTAATTTGTTTACTCAATTAAATAAAGTTAATACGTATATTATCAAACTACCAAATGGAAATTTACAAAATGCATCACAAGCGGGAAATATTGTTCTTAGCTCTTATTTTCAACTTTCTAATGTATTATACGTACCGGGCTTAAAATGTAATTTAATATCGTTAGTTTGTTTAACTAATGATTTAAATTGCAAAATTATCCTAACATCTAAATTATGTGTCATTCAGGACCTAGCTTCGCAGATGCTGATTGGAGCGGGTGAACCTAAGGATGGAGTGTTTTGGTTACGTTTTTATAATTTTCCGTTTTCAATTTCGGCAGCTGTTCGGGTTGATCCTTCGCATACTACGTCAACAATTTGGCATAAGCGCTTTGGTCATCCCGCGTTTGATTTTCAAATATCGAATTCGAATATTAATAATGTCATTTCTAGATCTACTAAAACATCTCCTTGTGATATTTGTCATAGAGCTAAACAAACACGCTCATCTTTTCCAAAGAGTTCATCTCAATCGGGTTCTAGTTTTGATCTTGTGCATACTGATTTATGGGGTCCGTATCGGATTCCGGCCTTTTGTGGTGCTTCTTATTTTTTAACCATTGTGGATGATTGTTCGAGAATTACTTGGGTTTTTCTCTTAAAATCTAAAACTGAAGTTTTATCAATTTTTCAACAATTTGTTATAATGATTCAAACACAATTTAATAAACATATTAAACGTGTTCGAAGTGATAACGGATTAGAGTTCATCAAATTAAAACAATTGTTTTTGGATAAAGGAATTATCCATGAAACCTCTTGCACTTATACTCCTCAACAAAATGGTAGAGTTGAACGTAAACATCGTCATTTACTCAATGTGGCGCGTGCTTTGCTATTTCAATCTCATTTACCGATTCGTTTTTGGGGTCATGCAGTGTTAACTGCTTGCTACCTTATTAATCGAACTCCGTCAAAAATTCTTGATAACAAATCCCCCTTTGAAATTTTTTTTCATAAAAAACCCAATTATCAACATTTAAGGATATTTGGATGTTTATCTTATGCATCCATTTTACCTAAAAATTCAAATAAATTTTCCGAACGATCCAGAAAATGCATTTTTATTGGATACCCGGTTAATCAAAAAGGATGGCGTCTTTATGATATTGAAAATGACATTATTTTTATTTCAAGAGATGTATGTTTTTATGAAAATATTTTTCCTTTTTCTTTTTTAACTACAAATGATATTAACCAAAATAATTTACCTTCTAATTCTTTACTGTCAAAAATTAGTTCTTCTCCTAATCCTAACCCTAATCAGCCGTCAGTGGAGTTAGGGGGAGATGTTCACAATTTCAATCATGGGCCTCCGCAAATCTTGCTTTCCAATTCAAACACAAACTTACCTGCACAATCCCCACTAATATTTGATGAATCCGAATATTCAATGGACAATAATCTTCCGTCTATTTCAAGCAATAATTCTTCCTCAGACAATTCTGATTTCACAAATCTTCAGTCAAATATCTCATCTTCTACTTTGGAAAGTGATTCTTCTCAGTTACCTTCGATATCTTCTGATGATATTCAGGATTCCCAAACTTTGGTCTCAATATCTCCTTCTACGGATGATAATTCTATACCTTCAAATCATCCTTCCATCCATGAGCTTTCATCTAATACTTTAGGATCGGATATTCAGCAAAATCTGCAACCTTCCTTACGTAGAAGCACTCGGTCAGTCCTACCCAATTCAAAACTTAAAGATTATTTTTGTGGTTTATTATTACAGAATAACTCGACCTTGGGTTCAACCGTGCAATCTGCATCCTCAGGTAACAGTTTATACCCTATTTCGAATTATTTACAATTCACTAACCTATCACCCTCTTATTTGTGCTATATTAAAGCCACAAATTCTATTCATGATCCAACTTCTTACAAAGCGGCTGTTTCCCTTCCGGAATGGCGGTCTGCTATGCGTCTTGAAATTGACGCTCTCCAACACAATCAGACCTGGACTCTTGTATCGCTTCCTCCAGGTAAGAAGGCTATAGGTTGCCGGTGGGTGTTCAAAACCAAATTAAACGCAGATGGTTCAGTAGAACGTCACAAGGCGAGATTAGTTGCGCTCGGCAATCGTCAACGTCCAGGTATTGACTACAACGATACTTTTGCACCGGTTGCTAAACTCGTGTCGGTCAAACTCTTTCTTGCAGTTGCTTCCAGTCGAAAATGGGAGCTCCATCAAATGGACGTGCACAACGCATTCCTCCATGGAGATTTAACTGAAGACGTTTATATGACCTTACCTCCTGGGTTTACCATTTCAGATTCGACAAAAGTGTGCAAGCTCAGAAAATCAATTTACGGACTAAAACAATCACCACGAAACTGGTTTGAAAAATTGAGTAAGGCGCTCTTTCATGTCGGGTTTGTACAATCTCGAGCGGATTATTCATTATTTACATACACTCGTCAACATATTCACATTCATATTTTAATTTATGTGGATGATCTAATAATCACCGGTAATGATCCTACTGCTATTGTTCGCTTCAAAGCATATCTTAAATCGTGTTTTCATATGAAAGATCTAGGAAAATTACGTTTTTTTCTTGGTATAGAAGTCACACACACTCCACAAGGAATTGTTCTGGCACAACGAAAATATGCTTTGGATATTTTGGCAGAAACAGGAACATTGGGTTCACGTCCAGTAGGTTTTCCAATCGAACCTGGGCATTCTTTGGCGAAGGTTACAACAACAGAATTACCTGATCCCGAACGATATAGAAGGCTGGTGGGTCGACTAATATACCTTACGATAACCCGACCGGACTTAACTTACTCAGTACACATTCTGTCACAATTCATGCAAAACCCATCTACTCAACATTGGAATGCTGGGATGCGTGTTTTGAAATACCTCAAGATGAATCCGGGTCAAGGTATTTTATTATCTAATTCTTCTCCTTTACAAATCAATGCATATTGTGATTCCGATTATGCATCTTGCCCTATTACTCGTCGATCTATAACGGGTTTTGTCATTTTTCTTGGCGAGTCTCCAATTTCATGGAAGTCGAAAAAGCAAAACACAGTGTCAAGATCTTCCGCGGAAGCTGAGTACCGTGCTATGGCATCGACAACTTGTGAAGTCAAATGGATCAAGTCTCTCCTCATGTCCTTGGGTGTTTCTCATGATCAACCTATCAACCTATGGTGCGACAACCAAGCAGCCCTACATATTGCTTCTAATCCAGTTTTTCACGAACGGACGAAGCATATAGAAATTGATTGTCATGTCATTCGAGACGAAGTTCAAAAGAAGACAATCCGCACACTCCACATACGGTCCAACAACCAATTGGCGGATATTTTTACCAAAGCCCTTGGTCATCATCCGTTCCACCATATTTTAAGCAAGTTGGGCATTAGCAATATACATGCTCCAACTTGAGGGGGAGTATGAAAAGGAAATAGTATATTATGTTAATATTTCTAGTTACCTTCATTAGCGTTACCGTTATATCCGTTTTTCCTTTCTGAAAGTTACCGTTGTATATTTTTGTGTATATATTTGTTACCTTTCTCATGGAATAGACAAGTCAATTACATATATTCAAAGAATTAAGTTCTTTCAGATTTCAAACACATGATCATGTATGTAGGGTGTGATATACACGATTGTGCTTTATACAGCACGATTGTGCGCATTTGTGGATTTTCAACACATGACCATGTACGTGGGGTGTGAAATGCACAATCGTGCTCCATACATCAAGATTGTGCGCCTTTGTAAACATGGGATGAAACGAGATCGAATGAGTGTGTTAAGTAAGTGAGAGCACGATTGTGCATGTATAGTGCATGGTTGTGTGTACTTAGCATGCAATGTGAGATGACGCGTTCGTGCATATAATTTTTAATTGTACAATATGATGGTGAATTGCATTTGCACGCATGATCATGCTAATTTTATGAAAAATCAGCACAATTGTGTATCTTGTTATTTCAAGGTCGTGTTTCTTGTAATTGTCGTTCATATATACCCGATGAACAATACACCATGAACAAGTTACGAACATTAATATATCAGAGTTAATTGGACAATTATATTTTATGTCTCTTTTTAAAAACTAAAGAGATTCAACTAGTCCAATTGATAATATGGTGGAAGGATGACCTATTAACTAGGGTTCAAAATTACATAGCGGTGTTTTTTTAGACGAATATGAAATATGAACAACGAGCACGATCATGCTCCTATTGTTAACTCGTGCTTTACATGTTCAAATCGATAGTAGTGCATATTCTTACACTAAATTAAATGACAATACAACAAGTAGTTCACTGACCTTATATATCACGTTTATTCGCCCAACTCCTACGATTTGTGAGTTAAGACGAGTTAAACCAATCGAATTCATCTATCTTACCCTTTATACCAATCACGTACAATGAGTTGTCGATCCATTTGCAAACAAATAAGTAATTTAGAAAGAAAAAATCGTCATTAAAGGCATTCAAATGAAATTTTTGGAGCAAAAGTAGAACAATTCCGAATAAATAGCATTAAGGGTTTACAAAAGTGTTAATGACATCCTCTTACGGACGACATGCATGATATAATGTACGTAACAGGCTTCGTTGAATCGTTGAGCTTCGGCACTTGCCAAATTATATGTTACAAATAAGAACACGTGAAAATATCTATAAGTACGTTTTCAATATAAATAAGTACTTGATTAGAAACTTAGAAGAACTTGATTTGCGGTTAGTGTGTATATATATATATGGTGTGTTTCCCATGAGAAGAATTCTTATTGTGTATCATGAGAACAATCTTAAACCGTCGGATGATGAGTATTAAGGGTTGAGATTTAGGGTAGATACCATAATTAATAATAACTACGAATAATTCATTCAACCAACAATAACTACGAATAATACATTAAACGATATGACACATTCGTAACAAAACTAATAATAACTACGAATAATATATTAAACAATAAGGCATGCTCTCATGATTACACGATAAGACATGTTATCATATGAACTATATATATATAGATCATACCGGAAGTTCACATACCGGAAGTTATCATACCGGAAGTTAACATATCATACCGGAAGTTATCATATCATACCGGAAGTTATCATATCATATCGGAAGTTATCATATCATACCGGACATTATCATATCATACCGAAAGTTATCATACCGGAAGTTATCATACCGGAACTTATTATATCATATCGGAAGTTATCATACCGGAATTTATTTTTTTTATTTTCTTTTATTTTTTTGTCTTTTTTATTTTCTTTATTTATTTTTTTTATTTTTTTGAAATGCATACCGGAGTTTCACATACCGGAAGTTCACATACCGAAAGTTATCATACCGGAAGTTATCATACCGGAAGTAATCATACCAGAAGTTATCATACCGGAAGTTATCATACCGGAAGTTATACCAAACAAACTGTTTATATCATAGTTTAGAATTAAGAATTACATACCGGAGAATTACATACCGGAAAATTACATACCGGAAGTTATAAAAATGTTATGAGCAAAAACTCAACATTCAGGTATCAACCTTGAAGCAATAAAAATGTCTCTAAAAATGGTATAACCTTCTTTTTTGCCCAGAGACGATCAAGACCACTGTCAGCATCACCCTGAGCGAGCAAAGGTTGTAAATTCACCAGTGTAAACATCATTGGCATCCGGTATGAACTTCCGGCATAAAACAATTTTGGTATGAACTTCCGGTATGAAAAATTTCGTTATGAACATCCGGTATGAACTTTCGGTATGAACTTCCGGTATAAAAAATTCGGTATGAACTTTCGGTATGAAAAACTTAGTTATGAACTTCCGATATGAACTTCCGGTATGAACGGTATGAAATTCCGGTGTGAACTTTCGGTATGAACTTCCGGTATAAAAAATTTCGGTATGAACTTCCGGTATGAAAAACTTTGTTATGAACTTCCGGTATGAATTTCCGGTATGAACTTTCGGTATGAACTTCCGGTATGAACTTCCGGTATGAACTTCCGGTATAAAAAATTTCGGTATGAACTTCCGGTATGAAAAATTCCGTTATGAACTTTCGGTATGAACTTCCGGTATG
>BSUD01000002.1:6930313-6945680 GCA_033239045.1 Fagopyrum esculentum | reverse complement strand
TTCGGTACGAACTTCCGGTATAAAAATTTTCGTTATGAACTTCCTGTATGAACTTTCGGTATGAACTTCCGGTATGAACTTCCGGTATGAACTTCTGGTATGAACTTCCGGTATAAAAAATTTCGGTATGAACTTCCGGTGTGAAAAACTTCGTTATGAACTTCCGGTATAAACTTTCGGTATGAACTTCCGTTATAAAAAATTTCGGTATGAACTTCCGGTATAAAAAATTTCGGTATGAACTTCCGGTGTGAACATCTGGTATGAACTTCCGGTATAAAAAATTTCGTTATGAATTTCCGGTATGTAAATGTTCGGTATGTAAACGTCCGGTATATAAAATGTCCGGTATGTAAATGTCCGGTATGTAAAATGTCCGGTATGTAAATGTCCAGTATGTTAATATGGTATGTAAATGTCCGGTATGAATGTAAATGTCCGGTATGAAAACAGAAAATAAAAAGGGAAATAAAATTAAATAAAATGAAAAACAAATTCAATTTTTAAAATCACAATTTACATAACAAACATCAAATATTCTTTCTTTTTTAATAGAAGGGTTAATTAGTTTTACCTTACCATTAAATGAAAGTGGTAAAAAAATCATAGGGTATATTTACTAAATAGAAAATTAGAAAAGGCCTAGTTTGTATACAATAAAATAAAAAAAGTCTACTTACCTAATTAGCCCTCATTTTATTGAGAGAACACAAACGTGACTCTATTGATCACTCCTTCATCCTGCAATGCTTAAGCAACTTTGGCTTCCCCGCTGACTTCATTCACTTTATCAAAGCCTGCACTAGCCAACCTTCATTCTCTATTAACTAGTCTAATACCCGCACCTTGTGCGGGATTGAGTTTGAATAAATTCTAAAAGAATAATAATTATTAATTGAAAAATTATTAGCTAAACAAATTACATTTTTTTTTTATAAAAAGTGTTAAATGTTAAGAAGAATATATTAATATCAATTTGATTAGATCATGTAATAAAAAAATTAATTATTAATTTTATAACAATTGCCAAAGTGTTAAATCAAAATTTGCGTAACAAATTTCTAATAGTTTTTTAATATTATTACCTATAACTAAAAATTTAAAGTTTTTTTGTTTTAAAATCGATTATTTAAAAAAAAATCGATTTAATAAAGCAATTATAAAATCTTTATTAACGATATTACAAATATTTTAAAGAAAATAATGTTATATCTCATATTGTAACCAATAAGATTTAAATGTTAGTTCGGATATATTTTGTAAAATCTAAAATCTAAACAAAATCCTTTGAAATTTCTAAATTCGGTTAGGTGATATAAATTTTTTTTATTTTTTATTTTTATAAAGATATTGAACATGATGAAATGGAATTATTTTTGTTGAATTGACATGATGAGATGGAAAATATTTTAATTTTGACTTAAAATATTTATTGAATAATGGCATAATTGTAATTAAATGTGGTAAAATTGTAAATATTTGACAAAAAGTCTTAGGTGGCATGATTAAGGTGTTGACATGTGGACTAAGAGGGTTCTATTCTAGTAGTATATATAGATGTTAACAAATCGTTACACGATTTCTTCAAAGGTACCAGGGGGCTACGTCAGGGCTGCCCCCTCTCCCCACCCCTCTTCGTCCTTGCAATGGAAACGTTGTCCTTGATGATCCAATCCAATAACCTTCACCCCAACACCCCCCCTAACCCAACCCACCTGTGTTTTGCTGACAATCTTATTCTTTTTTGCAGGGCTGATCTTTCCTCCATTGCTATTCTCAAAAACACCTTGGAGTCTTTTGGGTTAAGTTATGGTCTTCATATCAACAACGAGAAATCACCCCTCTTCCTTGGTGGGATCCACCCTCAGGACTCTCACATCTTCTCCATAACCACTAGTATATCTATCGGGCAACTCCCTTTCCACTATCTTGGAGTTCCGATCGGGAGCAAGAGACTTCTCATCCCTGACTATCAACCTCTCATCAACAAATCACCACTAAAATCAACTCATGGCATGCAAAAAAACCTTTCTTACGCTGGCAGAAAGCAAGTGCTTTCCTCAATTCTCTTCTCCATTCACCACTATTGGGTCAACGTGTTCCTCATCCCCACCAAAGTCATTCTAGCCATTCAAAGCCTCCTTAGATCATTACTTTGCTTTGGCACCTCCTCTAGCAATCGTGCTCTCGTGGCCTGGAGTAATGTCTGCTCGCCGGTTGATCAAGGAGGCATGGGATTCAAAGAACTCTTATCCCCGAAAAAGCATGCCTTCACAAGCTTATCTTTGAGCTAGTCCACAACCATGACAATTGCTGCAGCTCCTGGGTTCATAAAAACCTCCTCAAGTGATCCACCGTCTGGGACGTCGAGCCGAAAAGCTACCATAGTCATACCTGGAATATGATACTCAAAGTGAGAGACGAGATCTTAGGTAGGCCGCTTACCTCCTCTTAGTACCCCATCACCAACCCTAATGGCTGTTTCAACATCTCGGTTGCCTACTCCCATTTCCAAACCTTCACGCCCCAAGGTACACTCTTAACCTCAAGCACATCTGGAAGGGTCTCAACATTCCCAAATGCTCCTTCATATCCTGGATCGGTCTTCATCACAAACTGTCCACTCTCTCCAAGCTTAAACTATGGAACATCGTCCCCGACGACACCTTCCGCCTTTGTGAGTCCCATCCTGAAGACTCCTACCATCTTTGGAATGCTTGGAGCTCTTCTTACCTCATCATGGACTCCATCTCGCGCTGGACCAAGACCCCCTCCCCTTACCCATATGGTTCTGACATTTGGGCCTAGATCGAAAGCTATAAGCCAAGAAAACATATTCTGCTTGATAACGTCCGACTCTCTTCTATTACTGCTTACGTCTATTTTACATGGAAAGCAAGAAACAACATCATCCATGGCAGTACTTCTACATCCCCTGCGACATGTGCTTGTTTAATCATCTCCCTTGTGAAGAACTACACTTCTCTTAAGATTGACTGTTCCGCCAACTCGAATTGGTGGGCTCGGTTACTCGGCATCACCCTAGCTTAGGCCTTGTTCCTTGTATTTCCTTATGTTTCTGTTCTTATTGTACTGGTTTAGTGACCAATGTAAATTCCCTCTTAATATACGTAACCTTTTTCAAAAAAGAGCACAAACGTGCACGTACATATGAGATGTAGTCAGTGGCGGATCCAAGGGGGGTAACGGGTGGTACGGTGCCCCGGCTTGCGACGTCGTTTTGCCTTGGGAAGGAAAAAAAAGAAGGAAAAAACCCTCCTTAAAACGAATTATGTTACATACTGTTCTACAAGCTCATCTGGTAGAGGAAGGGAAGGAGGTATATGAAGTTGTGGGTTCGAGTTATGGGAGTAGCAAAAAGTTCCTTTTTATTTTATGGATTTATTCTAAACAAATTACAATATGTTTAGATGGAGCGATTAAATGATATTTATTAATTATTTCTTTAATTCCTAACTAATACAATAAAATTAAAATAATTTTAAATTTTATCTAAGTAAAAAATAAATTAAAGCTCAAATTTATAGTACAAAATTTAAATAAAATTTTATTTATTTATTTAATTTATATATTTTATTGTCTAATTTCAAGCTTAATATTCGACTTTCCTTATAAAATTTTTTTTTGTGTCCCTCCAACCAAAAATTTCTGGCTCCACCACTGGATGTAGTCTATTCGTGTCTACAGTCATGCATGGATTACTTCGTGTCTTGCATACTTAACTAGTATAACCACTATTAAAAAACACAATAGTGCACGGAATATAAATTTAATTGTATACATACATGTACTACCGTAGTTAAGCTAGTCAACAAAACATAGTTTAGTATAGGATAAATTTATTAAATGTTATTACAGTTTGTGGATTAGTGATTAGCTTTAATCATTCAGTATAATATTAAAAAAATTGTCGAATTATATGTTTAAAATTTATATACACGAAACATTATGAACCAAACGTGCACATTTGCACAAACTCAAAGTCTCAAACCATTAAACAATTGTGCACTTAAATAGAAATAATTTATTTCTATATTGTCTATACGTGTACATATATACTACTATATACACATGTATATTAAATTAATAATCAAAAATTGTCTTATTTGAATGTTAAATTTTAGTCCCTCCTTTATTCATTTAAAGATATATAAGTGTTTTTAATTTTTACCACAATATATATTTTTACCGGATCCTGACCTATATATATATATATATATATATATATATATATATATATATATATATATATATATATATAGATATATATATATATATAGAGAGAGAGAGAGAGAGAGGGGTTCTGGTGAGGAGAACCCTTGTAGATAGAAACGAGGAGAGTTAGGATGGTGACACGCGTGACATGACACGTGTCACCACCACAAAATGATAAGTTAGTAATAAAATTAGGCAAAAATGCTCTAAATAACACAACATTTGTTACTGTTGCGGAAGTTGACACGAACTTTTAAAATTGCGAAAAAAAGCACGAACTATAGGGGGGTGTTGCACTTTTTAGCACCGGTAGTTAATCCGGTAAAAAATATTAGACATTTTATATTTTGTTATAGTTTGGTAAGATATAAATTTAAAAAAGGAAACCAAATAATGAAAAAAGAAAAAAAAAATAATATATATTTTATTTTAATAGGGTAAAATTTTTAAAAAGAAAAATAAAAATAAATATTAATAATTTATTTGCAGGTAAATGACTTAAATTACATAAACTATAAATTATAAATTGAAAATAGATTGTTTGTTCTTTGCTTTTTTTTCTATGAAATATAAATATCTAACATAAAAAAATATTTATGACCTATAAAAAAAGCTTAAAAAATATTTTTTTTTATTTTATAATTTGTAGCTTATGTAATTTAAGTAATTTGTTATGAAGAAGTATACATTTTCATTATATGTTTTCCTATTTTAAATTCTTATCCTACCAACTTATAAAATTTATAATATTTTTTAATTATTATACTTTTTCTTTTTTTTCCCCTCATGTAAAACATAAATATCAAACATACCGCTAAATTTTTTTTTTACACATTTTCACTATGTTTTTAATTTATATCTTACCAAACTATAACAAATTATAAAATGTCCAACAATTTTTTTAATGGATTAATTACTGGTGCTAAAAAGTGCAACACCCCCTATAAATCATGTTTTTTTCCGCAATTTTAAAAGTTTGTGTCACCTTCCGCAACAGTAGTAAAGTTTGTGTTATTTAGAGCATTTTTGCCATAAAATTATGGTGTTCATGGCTTTAAAAAAAACATTGTTCATATTTTTAGAAGTATGTATTCATTGTTCTTACAACTATGGTGTTCATGGATTTTAAAGTAAGTGTTTATGGTTTTTAAAGTAAGTGTTCATGGTTTTTAAAATAAGTGTTCATATTTATTAATAATTGTTCATTTTTTCCCAACACTAAATGTTCATTTTGGTATTTTTGTAAAAATTTTCTTTTTGTTTCAAATGGTATAAAAAATATGATGTTCATTATTTTACAAGTGTGTGTTCATAATTTTCAGATTAAGTCTTCATATTTTTCAAAGTGTTCATAATTTTATTAATGATTGTTCATTTTTTGTTATAGGCAGTATTCATATTTTTATTACTAAATGTTCATTTTATGGTGGTGTCACGTGACATGTCACGTGATATCACAACGGTTCTCCTAATTCCTATCCATAAGGGTCCTCCTCACTTGAACCAGAATATATATATATATATATATATATATATATAATATTTCTTGATTTTTTAAAGGAAAGTCATATTAAAATGTAACATTGTTAACAAAAAAAAATTAAAGGTCAGTTTATTGTACAACTTAGTGATAGTGTCATCATACATCTTTAGCCGCCAGGCTTGGCCCTCGTAAAGTTATTTTATTAGGCCAAGATCCACATTAATTAGATGTTGTTTTAATCAATTACCTTTTTCAAATAAATACACTGAATCACAAAATTTTATTACTAATGGTAATAGTTGGAAACAAAATTATATAATAAATAAAAACTTTAAATTTACAATTAACTCTGAATGATTTACATTCATCCTTACAATTTATTATTAAATACTTTTAGAAATTATTTATGTGGCTAAAAATGCTTATTCCAAATTTGGAATAAGAATTTTGATCAAAATGGACATTTATTTTATAAAGGGGGTAACAAACCTGATGCATTAAAAAAGAATTATTGAATGGAATAAATACTCTTATTGACAACAGTCATTCACTTTCTCCATTGCATACATGATCTTTGTAAGTAAATGAACTTTGGTGGCCCTGTTCTAAAGTAAAATTAAAAAATGGACAAAATCTATTATACTTACTAAAATAGAGCACGGGTTGATGACGTGGCGCGCTGTGGACGCAGGATTTTTGAAATTGAGCTCCCACAATTAAAGTCAATAAATCTTTATTTTTTACACTATTTTTTAAACCATAAAATCTTTTATTATTAAAATAATAATTTTATAGAAATCAAATCAAATTTTTAATAATAATAAAAAAGCACGTAAAAAAACCAATTTCACAATATTCTTTCTCATTTTTTTCAAAACCCGCACAAGGTGCGGGTATAATACTAGTTTAAATTATAAAAAATTAAATTTGCAAGTTAAATATGTAATTTCGACATAAGAAAGAAAAGAATGGAACAAAAAAATGTTCTCATAAACTGAGTAAACCAATAACAAAGAATATATTGGTGATAAGATTTGACAGTAAGTAGTCAGTGTAAGACTAATTTGAGATCGAGATTGACAACCAAAATCCAAGTGTGATTACATCCCATGATTCCAAGTAATTTAAGTCTCATTATCAAAGCCCATGTATCATATATAACAATGAGTTGATCATTTGAATCACTAAATACAAGAGTCAAACCCTAAATTCAAATATTGAAGGCCTAAAACCTAATATTCATACCTAGAAAAACTTAAACCAAATATTCATATATAACAATGAGTTGATCATTTGTAACTGAGTAAAACAATATCAAAGAGGTCAGCCGTTGGACATAAATAGAATTGGAAAAACAAAGAAGATGGTAGGAGGATACATAAACTTTCATTTTTAGGACAATGAAGAAAACTGTGAAACTTGAAGGAGGGTATAGAAATAGACGTTCGTTGATATTTTAGCGAGAAAGCTAAATACACCGGGTTTGAATTACTAAAGTCAAATTTAATCTCAATCCGACAGCGCTCAGTGCGCGCCGGCGCCCAAATTTAAAAAAAAAAAATTTATTAATTTGGGCGCCGGCAGATGGCGCCGGCGCCCAGATAAAAAATTTTATTCGGAAAAACTTATTCCTTACTTCAATGGTTCCAAAAAAAAAAAAAATTTGGGCGCCATCTGATGGCGCCGGCGCCCGTGTTATAAAAAGAAATGGCGCTAGCGCCAGTCGCCGGCGTCTAAGTTGAGCGCCGACGCCTTGCGATTGATTTTTACCATGTAAAAATCATCGGGTATCCCCTCAATATATGGGGATAGTTGATTGTTTGACTTATTTAGCACATTGATAAATAGTAAGCTTGATAACATATTTTCCTATTTTTTTTACTCGGTAGCTGAACGAGCAAGTTTCTTTTAATTATTATTTCAATATAATTATTAAAAAAATGTAATATACATTATGCTATACGTATAGTTAAAGGTATGAGATTTTATAATTGTACTTAATATTATAATTAAACTCAACAATGTATAATATTATTATAAATATATAAAAAATTAAACAAATTTCATGAATAACTAAAGTGTTCTAAATAATTCCACAAGAAAAAATAAATGCTCTAAATATTGCTGTGTATTTCATGTCATGCGTATATTTATATATTTTATATACACACAACAGAAAAATCCTAAACGACGGAAGAAGCAAAAGCGTTGACGAGAGCGAGAGCGTTACTAGTAAGCTTCATAACCTTGTCAACACGAGAAGAAGCGTCAGATTTCAACGGCGACTCATCAACGGCTTCAAAACCGTCACTACACGTGTCCTCGTTCGTCAATGCAGCGCTCATCCAAGTCTGAACATCACTGAGCCGAAACCGTAGGCTACCAGCATCCGAGGAGACGATGAGTTTGCGCATGAGTGAGAGCGAGTCGTGCATCTGAGAAACGGCGTCGGAGAAAGTGGAGAAGCAGTCACGGACGGCGGAGGCAGCGGGGGTGTCAGGGACGATGCTAGAGGAGTTGCGTGTGAGGTCGGAGAAGTAGGATTTAGTACGGCGGGCGTTGGAAAGTGTGACGGAGATGGCGACGGTGGCGAGTTTGCCGGAGTCTTGGCTGACGGTGGAGGCGTAGCGGGAGAGGGAATCGTAGCAGACGTCTGGGTAGAGAGTTGTATTGCAGCTTGAACGGATGAAGTCGATGGCGGTGGGTGCGGCGGCGGTTGTTGGTGGTTGGAGGAGGAGCAAAAGGACGGCGAGGATGAGGAATTGGAATGTCATGTTTTTTTCTTTGTTTTTTTTTTGCCAAATTTGAAGGGTTGTAATTGGTTGTGGTGTGATTCGTGGAGGGTTTTAATAGGACAAGTTACCACTTGACAAATTGACAATTCTGCCCTTCATTCACATTAAAGGATCTTTATTTTTCCTAATATAATTTAAAAAAATCTATATTTATCCAATCAATTATACCATGAAAGAGATATATGGAAAGTTTTATTTATGAAACTGATCAGATTTAAAAGGTAATATTATTACTTAGTTAGATATTATATTTTTTATTTATGTATTTTACTTTATCACGATTTATTATAAAAATAACAATTTTAGTAATAAGATAAATATAATATTTTTCTATGGCTTTTTAGATATTGTCTTTTCATATTTGTAGTATCTACCCAATTAATTATGGATGGTGCATTTTAATACTATTTTTTTCCTAAAATCATACTCTTAAAATGGTAATTTAAAATAATAATTAGAAATTATTACTTTTGTATATTATTTCTTACCAAAAAATACATTGCGCATTTAAAAGATTAATATTTTTGTAATTAAAAATTCATGTTATTCATTTATTTTCAATTTAAATATTTTACAAATATTTTATTACAAATAGACTTTTGGATATTTAATCCTATAAATAAAATTATATATATATATATATATATATATATATATATATATTACAAATTAAATTTAATATTATCTATTAATATAAAGCATGGGGTATGCCGTCGTACTAATATTAATGCATAAGCTCTTATCTAGTTTTTTTCGCTGCTTGTCAATTTTCGTGTATTTTGTCACGTGTATTTTGTCAATTTTTGTGTATTTTGTCACGTGTTATTTTTATACGCATTTATGTTCTTAGAATTTTTTAGTTAAACTAACTATCTATTAATCCTATTATTAAAAATAACTTTCTATGTACATTATAACAAATATTTTTTTTCCTTATATTATTATCTAACACTTTATATTTATAGTGTATTGAATATCTTGTATAATTAGATACATAATAAGTAATATAAAGACAAAGTATAGGTAATCGGGTTGTTTAATTCGCAATATCTATAATTTTAGTACAATATCAAAGTATTAACAAATCTTTTATCAAATATTTTATTGTGTACACACTTTATATTAAAAAGTATATTTAATACTTTAAATCACTTTATAGTTTATACTAATATATGTATGTTTTATTACTATGCACACGCTATCCGCTTTCGGTCCGTTTGTGTTAGAATTTAACTTACACCCGAAATTTTTATTAAATGTAAAAAAAGGTATTATTGGGGAAATTCAATAAATAATATAACTTTTTTGGCATGGAAAATATATTCTTTGTCTTTAATAGTGGAATTTTGCCCGGGTCTCATACACTGTGTACCTCCTTTGATGATGGGCGTTTTGCTCGCCGCTTCCCGTTTGACTGGATCATCCAGCTTTTCCTCGGAGATTTCTTTGCTTTCGGGATTCCTTTATGTACTTTTGTGTATTTTTTTTCTTTATTATTGTTCTTCATGACGGTTAATCCGTCTTCCGATCTTTTTCGACCTTTCGATACACTAAACGGTGTGTCGTCTAGTGTATCGAACCGCTTTTTTTTATCAAACAAAAAAAAATAGTGGAACTTTGCCTACCTCAATACATAAATGATGGATGGGGCCACTTTAGACCCCAAATAATGATTTCACATTAAAAAAATAAAAGTTATTATTGAACCAAAATATTCGTATGTGACGCATGTTATAAACTAATTATATTTTGATAATATTTTTTAAAAGATATAATATTGTCAATTTATTTTTTATTTTTTTGGTGGGAATTGTCAATTTATTTTCGCGACACTACAAAGTAGTAAGCTAGGTGATCATTTTCTTATTTACCTTTTAGACTTGTACGAAATAACCTCCATCTCCTACCAAACACACTCAAGTATATAGATTTTAAAATAAAATATTAATAATTTTTTGTAAAGAAATTCTCCTAATTGTCCTACTTACCTTGTAATTAGACTTGTACAAAAGCGGGATCGGATTGGGTTATAACTAAAAAGTGTACCCATAAGGTGCGGGCCGGGCCAGACCGGCTTGTCCGGGCCACAAATGCTGCTCATGTCCACCCACGTAAAAAAGCGGCGGGCTTCCGGACCGGCCCGTATGTACTTGATTGTGCATTTTTTCCTGGGATTTATCATTCAAAACAAATGATATAATGTATTTAACACAAACTTTCAATCCAATTATACATACATAGTGCACTACCAATGAGTTTAACAACCATCAACACACAAAAATAATAAATCCAAATACTTGAGAAACAACAAGTATCATTGCAGTCAAGTTATCCTACAATCTTGTATTATAAACGAGTATAACTCGTCAAAATATTACAAACAAACTAAATGAAAAATCAGAGTATATGACACTCAAAACAATCTAAAATATATACATACATATATAAAGTTGTATGTATAAAACCATATACGATCGGATTGGCCCGCGGGCCAAAATGTTTGCTCATACCCGTCCCACCAAAATACGGGACGGATCAATCCCAAACGAACCAAACTAGCTATCCATATCCATATTTTTTTTCCCGGATGAGCGGGCTGAAAGGACCGGCCCAAATTTATACAAGTCTACTTGTAATCTTGTACCTTTGTATGCAGATACTTTCCTTCCTTTTCTACTTAAACTAAGCCCAATTCTATGACAGTACACGAAGGTTGAATATCGTGTACAACGGTGTTATATATATTTGTGTATTTCGATTTTATAAATATTTAATATTTATATAAAATATATAACCATAATATTTAGTGTAAAATAAAAATTATAGTTAAAATAGATCTAAAATCTAATTCAAGAAGTTGTTTTAATTTTTTTTAAATAAGATCACAATGGTATATAGTTTATATAGAAGTTGTGATCAAAATGCATTAAGATATTTTTTAAATAAAGATTGTCTACTTGTCTAGTTATAAAAGTTGTATCTAATTAAAATAGAAGTTAAGTTATTTTATTTAATAGTCATGGAAGTAAAACATAATCTAAATAGAGATTTAAAACAAATGAATTTGGTGACTTTGATCTTCAGTGCCATAGGCAAAACGAACGTGGGCGCGACACGTAAGCTTTATTACCTTTGTTAGACTATATTAGAGGTTTAAAACCTTTCTATTGTACCCTTTTAGGGCTCGTTTGGTACGATTCCCATGGAATCAGGAATCGGTATCGGAATGAGTCATTCCAATACCTCGTGTTTGGTAAGGCTTGGAATCGGAATGAGAATGATTCCATGAAATGACCCATTCCAACTCTATAGAGGAAGTTGATTCCATAATTTAAAGGTGGGTATCCCATTCCAATATAAAATCATTTTAAATTTAAAACTACATTTATATATTTTTATTATATATATATTCACTTTATTATTTAGTTTAAAAAATAATAAAAAAATATTAAAATTTTTTTATTGTCCATCAATTAATTTAAATTATATAATTATTTTGTAGAAAAAAAATGTTTTTGATAAATTTTTTTTAACTATAATACGAATATCTCATTTAAGATGTAATGTAACTGGAAAATGCTCGAAAACTATATAATTTGTTCAATTAGAAAAAAAAATATATTTGATAGAAGAAATATATAACTATTTATTTGGGTTGACGATTGTTTAGTGTTCAATCTTTAAGTAATTTGTTAGTCTTCATTTTTCTTAGGTGTAGTTTAAAAAATAGCATATATTTACATTATTAACATTCCAATTCCTTATTCCATTCCGTTTCCTGATTCCAACCCCATTCCTATAGTCATACCAAACGAGCCCTTATAGTTTTGATAAAAGTAGGGGTAAAATTGTCTTTTTTTTCCCTAAAAGCGGGGCTAATCTTGTAAACACTTTACGTATTGTCCTTACTAGTCTAAAAGCATTTTAGAATCTTCTATAAGATAGGCATGTGATGTTGAGACATGCTTCCATTTCGGACAAGACAATTGAGGTCATATACGTGTGTGATCGAGACTTAGCGGTAGTCGAGTATTGGACGGTACAAATAAGTCTCATGGACTTGCCTAGCTAGCTTTCCTCGTATTGGTGTGTACTATTGTAGCAGTGTGTGTTATGCAAATTATAGTTATAACTTGAATAAGACGACACTGCTATATAATGAGATCCAAGTGTATGTATAACGGGTCGTGGCATCATTGTCCATCTTTGACATGTGAATGAGTGGTTCTTTGCGACTAGTCCATACAAGTATACAACGAGATGCATTAGATTCACTTCTGTTGGTATAAGGGACGAAGGCGAGGGTCGGGAGACCCTCGTGCCACACAATAAGTTGAACTTAAAAGTGAATCACCTAATAAAAGATAATAACGGGATTTGATGCAAGCATGTTGTTGTGTTTATTTTCCGCATTGATGTGTGATTTTGCTACTATAGTACTTCCCGATAACTTAGGACCGTTAGCTAACAATTTTACCGCCATGTTGTTAGATACCATGCAGGGTAGGGCAGTTGCGGAGTGATCCGGAGTACAGTGGTTAACCGGGTTCCCGTACGTGATAGGTTGGGATGCTGAGTTTTATTTTCTTGTGGCGAGACTCTTTTTCCGCGCTCTATTGTTGTATTCTTTCGTATGTTATGTCCCGCCAACGGTTGTTTTTGGTTTCATGACGATTTCACATGTTTTAGACTTTTATTCGGTTTTTCTTTATTTATGTCTTGTTAAATCCGGTAAAATTGTTGTAAAGCTAGGGTCGGACCCATTATGAGGTCCTATCCCATGACACCTCGAGTTCCGAAAATTGGGGTGTTAAATTATACCATATTTTTAACCTTTTAAATTAATAAATGTATAATTTAAGAGATCTTATATATTGAATTATTGATCCAACTCGGGTACAAAGCTTAGTTTCCGGTACTTATTTAGAGAGCACTTTTTACCGTTGATGCACTTGATCCAACAATCCATATTAGGTCATGTCATTTAGTGATTTATGGGCAACACGGTGGTATTTTTTGTAATTTTCCAAAACTTTGTTTATAAGTTCAAAATAATACATAAACTAATAATATAAAATTTTGAACTAATTGAACACTCGGTTTTTAATAATCATAACTATAAAATATGAACTTTTATAATATTAGTTCAAAATTTGGGCATCATTAGTTTGAATATTGTGAATTGTAGTTCAAACAATGTATTTTTATTAGTTCAAACATATACAAGTAACAAATTACATAAAAACATAATACCGCGTTCCTTTTCGAAACAACACCCTCATTACCTAAGCTATTTCCTTGAATTATTATCTATTTAAAAATTATATTTCGCCGACTTCTTTGGTGAATCAGACAACTATATTTGTAAGTTTATTTAGTTTACATTATAAATAAACATATTATACACATCCATATTATTATCTATGTAAAATGTATTTGAAAATTTTATGTGTATAATTGGTGGGCCTTTGGTTTAGGCCAACCTCTTTTAACGGACTATGCCCTCATTGTCATAAGTCGTTGCTTTGTTTTTGCTTTCAATCATTCAATGTCGTTGGTGATATGGAATACGGGTTCGTGATTAGAGTTGAAGATAAAATTTAGTTAATCAAATATTAAACTTATAACTTATTAGATAGTTGTTGAGATAATGAGACGTATAGAATGTCCCACTGATAATATGAGATTGTATGAATCTAATATATAAGCTCTAGAGTTACTCTTTTTTTATTGTTAATTGATTTTAGCATGAAACCCGAGGCGTATGTATGTTCACTTTGACGTGCAAAATCATTCACGTCTTAGAGTGTCGAATATAAAAAATAATTAATTATAGTAAAATTTGTTAATTGTTTGACTAAAGTCGGCCTTTAAGACTTTGTGTCAAAGAATTTATGTGCATGAAGAACAAAAACCCTATGACGACTCAGCCGCCGAACCCTATTCCCCCATCCCCTTGCAACACCGCCTCCTCCAGATCCCTATTTGCTTCCTCCGCCGATAGAGGGCTCTCTGTGTACATGTCCCAGTATCGTATGCACACGCTGTTGCAGGCCCGTAGGCCACCAAAACGGAAACCATAGCCAAGGACACTCTCATTGATTCTCGAAGAATTAGAGTTGAAGTGTCTAAAGATGAAAAGGGTCTGGCTTTAATTGAGATTGATGATGAACGTTATGAATAAATTAAACTCCGGAAGGAATTCAGTATTGATTGTAAAGTTCTAGGTAGAATTGTGCCCTTGCTGACAATAGAGCGTCGTCTCTATCAGTTATGGGGACTTAAGGGTAAGATACTATCATAGATCTTCCGAATGACAACTACTGCATCCGCTTTGAACTTGAAGCAGGTTACTTGAGAGCCCTAACTGAAGGTACATGGGAGATTTTTGGATTCTACATCACCTTTAGACCATGGAACCCTGATTTCGACTCATCGCTTATCCAATCTGCCTTTTATAGTTGTATGACAAAGTTGTTTTGTACGGGCTTGCCTCAACCATTGGGAAACCTCTGAAAGTGGACCTAAACAGCTTGTATGCTACTAGAGGAAGGTTCACAAGAGTCAGTGGCGAGATAGACTTAGACAAGCCCTTAATGGGTACGATTTTGATCCGTGGAAGACGCATCCATGTTGAATATGAGGTCCATGAGGGACTCAATACAATTTGCTACAAATGTGGGAAATATGGGCACATAGGTGATCGATGTCCCATACCAGACACTCCAACTACAAATCCCACATCACCTAGTCATTCAGATCAGCAACCAGATTATGGCATTCTATCCGCCCAAGCACAACAAGTCTTCAAGGAACCTGCTCCGAGGTCAGTCGGGGGGGGGGGGGGGGGGGC
>BSUD01000002.1:6877904-6925070 GCA_033239045.1 Fagopyrum esculentum | reverse complement strand
TAAGTAAAAAAAAAAAAAAAAGTATAAACCGGTAGCATTTTGAAAATTTAGCTTGTGAGAATCTCAACTAGAAAGAAATGATAAAATAACGAAAAAGTTATATACACGATCTTCATTTTACTAACGCTAAAAATAACTCGCAATTTTTTGGCGCTCTTTTCTTTAATTTCAAAAGAAAAAAAATAAATAAAGGATGCCAACGTCTAAATTGGTAAATAAAAAAGTCGTTTATTTATAAATAGATTCATTAATCAATTAAAAATAATTAATCATCAAACTTTCGTACAAAATTTGTTAACCATAATATTTCTTGTAACACCCCGAATTTCTAAACCCAAGATGTTACGGGCTATATCCTCACAATGGATCCCGGCCCTAGCTTGACAAAAATTTCATCGGATCTTTAACAAGACACAAATGCAAATAAAACAAATAGAAAGCTTACAAAAATGATAATGTCATGAATGCATAGAATGTGATAGTCTTGTATGATATAACTACTAACATTCTAAAATAACGTTAGTCTCTTTATATGAATGCAATATCTGAAAGACAATTCAATCTATATGAGTTTGTGAACTCAGCTGGCCACCCGCTCCAGATCACTCTGCAACCTCCTTAGCCTACATGAAATCTAACAACAATATAGTAAAACCTTTAGGTAACAATCTTAAGGCATCAACTAACTACTATAATATCACAATCACACGTCAATGCAGAAAGTAAACACAACAAGAATAGGTCACATGTACCTCGCCGTATACTTGTATGGACTAGTTGCAGAGAATCTCCAGTATCATGGCAAAGTTGGACAGTGATGTCATAACCCGTTACACATATACTTGGGTCGCATAATATAGTAAACACCACTACAATATCACACGACGTTAAGAAAAAACTAGCTAAGTAAATCTGTGAGGCTTACTTATACCGGTCAAACTCAATTACATCTAAGTCACGGTCATGCGTGTATGTGACCCCTAAAGCCTTGTCAAATTGGAAACATGTCTCAGCATCACATTTTTATTTGTCTAGAATGTTCTAAGAGACTTTTGAGGCTACAATAGACTAGTCTCGGAATTTATTTGCAAGACTAACCCGGACTTTTAGATAAAGTACGATCTACCCCTAACGTTTCTCAAATTTATGAAAATGGCCCACAATATTGTTGACACCATAATTAAACCTCATACCATCATATCAACGATAACGAGGATATCGGAAACTTTGAAAGTCTTCCGGATTCCCAGACATACATGTGGTGTTTATCTCTCCAAAATTCTCAACCTCTTACAACCATACTTTGGTCATTCAGTTAGGCCCTTCATTGATTCGCATAATTGAAGGAAAAGAAATCTCCAACCAACTATCTTATATCCTCTATCGAATCATTCAAACGGAGTATCCAATTATACTCCTCATATTTGTATAAAAATTCTCAAACAAAACCCTATGACCTACAACCTCTACACTTCATATTTTTCAGAACTCACTAGATATTACTCTCAACTTCACCAGTTAATAATTTTCGATCCCACCCTTGGATCTCAATGATTTCAACTTTATTACAAACTAGACTACAACATTGGTTTCATATTCAAATTTGAACCGTTAAAGTTGAGGCTAACATATATAAAGATTATCCCAAAATTGACGAGTAACACTAGTCCAGAAAATTCCAGAATATGTACCCAACTTTCATTCTTCTTTTCTTACAATCTAAAGGTTGGATTTTCATTAACTTATAGTATGTTAAACTATGATATCCATATACATCATATAAAAAAAATCAAAATTATGATATGTCTATCTTGTTCAATAATTAACTCAAAAACCGACAGTCTAACCTTAACCAAAATTTCTTGCATTTGCTCCCTACTTCAATGAATCATAACTTATCATCCTATCGTTGGATCTTCTCCATATTTAAGTCTGCTCAACTAGAAAAAAATATTCGCTTAAAACATAATTCGTCGTTATCATTTGAGACTTGAGTTCACATATTTTAGTACAAAAAAATTACCTTACACGACCTTACATTGTGTAACAAAAAAAACCAAAAAAAAAGGCTAAATACAACATAATCTCAAATTACAAATTAAGAGGACAAATCTGCAATCTTCAAACGCATAATATTCAATTTTAGAAAGATTATTACATGTATAATCGTATATACGTAAATACAATATAAATTAGATAAGTAATATGTAAATGATCGAAGGCAAAATGCTAATTTAATACATTAAAAACGATAGTTATCATCGACGTTTGTCCATAAACTAATGTTTTTCATGTTTCTTGTGAGAATTAGGGTGTTTTTTATCGCCTTTGCAAGGTTTTTTAGTCTTCCTACTAATACAATTTTTATTTTCCCCAGTAGCATCTTCAAAGATTTTATCATCGAGAGATTCGTCTTCTTCTTTGAGCTTCAATTCCGGTCGCCCGGATTCGACGCCCTTTGACATTTGACCAACCTCCGACGTACCTGTCACTAAATGTTCGACGTCCGACAACACTAAGATTGCCACGAGGAGAAATACAAGAGTCTTCAACATAGCCATTGCGTTGTTTTATTGATTACTTCTTTATGTATATGCTTGTTAATGTTATTGTGTCTAGTACAAAGGATTTGATCATTTATAATGAAGTTGGAATCTTGCATCGCTATATTAAGAATCTGGCTTATTGTTAGGCTATATTCATTGAAGATGCGACATTTAGGATGAATCCCAACTAAATTTTAGTTCAAATCTTCTCCAAATAAAAAATACCCAAGATTTACCCTGTATCAATCTAAACCACTCATATTTATTAATGGTCAAGATCTAACGTCCTGTTAATAAAGATTACGATTATATAATAATAGTGTCGATCTTAAACCTTTTTCTTATTCACATATAAATATATAATAAAATGCTAAATTTTACCCTTAACTAAAAAACGAAAATAACGTCTATTATTAACACAAAATAAGTCATGAAAGATAAAACAATGTCTATTTAAACTTTAGTTGTGCAATTGTTTTTCACTTTTACGCTCGTTGTGGTCATTTTTTTTTTGTTATTGTAGTTTTTTTAATGGTTTTATCTTTCATTGTGGTCATTTTGTTATTATAATTTTTTGATGGTTTTATTTTGTAAATGGTTATAACTTTTTTAAGGGAGAATTTGACATACTAGGTTTTTTTTAGTTTTTGTTTAAGAAAATGTACCCCAAATTTTTTACCACTTTCATTTAATAGTAGGTAAAAATTATTAACCCTTCTATTAGAAAGAAAGAATAAATGATGTTTGTTATTTGTTATATAAGTATAATTTTTAATTTTTAATTACTGAATTTGTTTTCTTTTATTATTTTTCTTGCCTTTTTTATTTATTTTTTATTTTCTTTTTTATTTTCTGGACTGAATTTCTCATACCGGAAATTCTCATACCAGAATTTTCATACCAGAAATTTCATACCAGAAATTATCATACGAAAAGTTCATATCAGAAATTTCATACCATAATTTTTTTCATACCAGAATTTTTTTCATACTAAAATTTTTTCATACCAGAAATTTCATACGAAAAGTTCATACCAGAAATTTCATTCCATAAATTTCTGAATTAAAACTAGCGGCACAATCAACACTTGATCCTTGTGCTTTCCGTCCGCTATTTATTTTTGTTTACATAATACTTTTATTTTGAGACAATTTTAACATATAATTCTCCACTCAAATAATGCTCAACTCCTCCACGTCTTGTCAACTGGGAAAAAGAACAAGTCTTTTGGAAACCAAAAGAGACGGTGATGGACCCATTTTTGCAAACCGTCATCATATACGCAAATTACAATAAAAAAAATTGCAAAATTACAACGAGCCCCCTAAAATTTGCAAAATTAAATATTAGACAATTAAAAATTCATTCCGCTATGTAAATTTCGGTATGTAAATGTCCGGTATGTGAAATTTTGGTATGTGAAATTCCGGTATGTGAAAATCCGGTATGTGAAATTCCGGTATGTGAAAATTATGGTATGTGAAAATTCCGGTATGTGAAAATCCGGTATGTAATAATTCCGGTATGTGATAATTCCGGTATGTAAAATTCCGGTCCGGTATGTGAAAATTCCGGTATGTGAAATTCCGGTATGTGGAAATTCTGGTATGTGATAATTCCGGTATGTGATAATTCCGGTGTGTGAAAAAATTCTTCATTCTAGAAAATAAATAAAAAATAAAGAAAATAAAAAAGACAAAAAAAAATTAATAAAAGAAAATAAAAAAAGAAATTCAGTTTTTAAAAAGCATTCAGAAGAAAGAATAAAACAAGAGGATGGAGAAGGTTTGATGGTAAAAAAAATAAGAGGGGTATATTTACTTAATTGAAAAACAAAAAAGCCTACTTACTATCACTATTTCTCTAAATAGCCTACTAACCAAATTTGCCCCTTTTTTAATAGGAAGTTGGAATTTATTGTAAATTATAAAATTCAAATAATTTTTTTTATGTATTTGGTGTTTGTCAAAAAGAGAACTATATGATTTTATGATTGAATATATCAAAAAATAATATCTTAATTTTTAAGTGTTCAACATATTATATTTTAGAATTGATAATCATACAATTATTCAATCAAATCTCCTATATTATTTTATATTATGTCACTAGAAAACTGATTAACTATAGGTTGTGTTTTTCATTAATTTCTAGCATTTTAATAAAATTAATAATCATTTACACTTTTAGAGTGTTAGTTTTAAATTCAAACTTATTAGAATGAGCTAGTTTAACTTTGATTATATGTCCAACTATCTATCAGTTAAAGGAAGTTTAAGATATTATTTTTCAATAATTAATTTTAATATTAGGAGACAAAATCTTGACCATTAATAAATATGAACAGTTTAGAGAATGATTCATTATGTAAATATGAACAGTTTAGAGTGTTAGTTTTAAATTCAAACTTATTAGAATGAGCTAGTTTAACGTTGTGCTGCCTTCTCCCTTACACAAATATACTACAACTAGCAGCAACAACTACCTTTCTTCCTCTAAGAAACAACCACAACCAACAACGTTCTTTTCTTCCTCAAAGCGACAACAACAACTTATCTACATCTTCTTTTCTTCCTCTGAGCAACAACCACAATCAGAAACAACTGTGTTTTCTCTCTCTGAGCGAAAACAACAACCAACAACTGTCTTCCCTCCCTTTGCGCAACAACAACAACGAAGCCAACTCGAGCTCTTTCTCCTCCTTCTTTGAGTTTGAGGCTCTGAGCAAGGTGAACAACAACTCTAGTTCCCTCCTGTCTTGCTCCTTCTCCTGTGTCGAGTCTGGGCAATAGCAACAACCTCTTTTCCTTCCTCTCCCGTTTTGGATTTGGCAACAAACAACACACCGGAATCAAACACAACAATCTAGTATACTTCGTTTAGGTATGATTCCCTAATCCGATCTGGCTGAAACTTTAGTATGTTGTTCTTGAACATGTATAATCCATTATGTATTAATTTCAAGTCAATCCAACGATTAGATCTTTAGATATGAATTTTACAAGTTTGTCTCATAAATATGTTTTTGCTGTCAACTTGTGGAACGTATGTTGTGAGTTTATTTTTGTTAGGTTATAATGATATTTAACTGTTCAATTTGGATGTTTTTTTGAAAATGGAAAGCGGTTTGAACCATTAATGTTCCAGCCAACAAGAGGCAACAAGCATAAATGTTCTTCTTCGAAGGAAGTACACAAATAAGAAGTCTGGGGAACAACTATGGAATTAGGTAAAAAAAAAAAGTCTTATAGGCTTGTGAAGTTGCTATGTAAAATCAAGAAGTTTGAGAGAATGTTGGATAATGTAGTTTAGGTTCTATTTTGTTAGTTTAACTCATCCTTTGCGATTAATTTTCAGATATGCTGTAGTTATTATATTCAGGTTGAACTTATCAAATTTGGGATTGTAAGCTATGAATCAAGCAAGTTGAGTTCACTTTTTGGAATTTTGTGGGCTAACATTGTTATCAACTTTAGGGCATGTTTTAGATAGGTTAGACTCGACTTTTATGGTTGCATTTTGGATATCTTACAGAAGGTATATGATATCTTAGAGTAGAGTTGAAATCATCAAGATCTAACAATTGGATTAGAACTTATGATCTTGTAATTTTAGGTAAAAAAAAGTATTTTTAAGAAAGAGTGCAGAAAATGACTAAGTATAGAATGCTTGTGTGGTGACATCTTTGATGATTTTTAGAATTCTTAGAGAGGGATTTGTGAGTTTTGTTTTTTCTAACCTAGAATATGTATGACCTAGTATATTTGGAGATTTTCCTTGGATTTTTAGGAGTTGCATAAGAGTAGATAATTAAGGCCAAAGTAGGGTAGTTGACTATTGTTCTTAGAAAGGCAATAAAGATTTCCTAGTAAGTTTATAAGTTCATGAAACTTTCAAAGCTCGTATTGGGCTTTTAGCTTTCTAACATGTTGTTAGACTATATTTGAGGCTTAGAACCTTTTGGACATTTTTATAGTTTTAAGAAAAGTGAGGGTAAAATCGTCTTTTATTTAAAACCAGGGTTAATCTTGTAAATATTTTTCATATTGTCCTTGCTAGTCTAGAAGACTTTTAGAATCTTTTAGAAGATAGACATGTGTTGTTATGCTTCCATTTCTAACCAGACATTTGAGGTCATATACGTGCAAGACCAAGACTTAGCGGTAGTCGAGTTTTTGATCGGTACAAGTAAGTCTCATGGACTTACTTAGCTTTCCTCGTATTGGTGGCATTACTGTCCAACTTAGACATGAGACTTGGAGGTTCTCCGCGACTAGTTTTCCATTTGTTTTATTTACCTTTGTGTCTTGTTGTAAGATCTAGTGAGATTGTTGTCAAGCTAGGGTTAGGACTCATTGTGAGGTCCTAGCCCGTGACATCCCGGTTAGAAATTCGAGGTGTTACATCCACAGTGTTAATGTTAGAAAGAACTAAAAAAGAAAACATAATTAAGCAAATTAAGAAGAACAAAATCAATGTCCCTAATTTAGCAATGTGTATAATAGACTAGAAGATAGACCAGAATGGATGTTTTGGACGGGAAGAACATGCGTAGAGGATAATAAAAAGGATAATTAATTGACGAACCTAGTATATGAGGTTGGTGAAATAATCTTTCCAAGGGCGGATCTAGGGGGTAACGGGGGGTACGGTGCCCCGGCTTGCGATCTCATTTTGCCTAAGGTCTAAGGAAGGGGGGAAAAAGAAGGAAAAAAATCCTCCTTAAAACGGAATATGATACACATTGTTCTACTAGCTTATTTGGTAGAATAAGAAAATGAGGTATTTGGAGATAAATGTTCAACTCCCGGGAGTAGCAAAAAAATTTCTTTTATTTTAAACAAATTACAATATATTTAGATGGAGAAATTGAGTGATGTTTATTATTTCATTAACTCTTAACTAATTTTTCACACTTTTCTGGATTGACCGAAAACCAATTATAAGAATCTTCAATTGCTAATGACAAACTACTGAGCAGATTAACAACGACAGTTCTTTCCCGAAATCAAAATCAATCATAAGAAAGACAGTTCTTCGTCGGACTACCTCGTCGGAACTAATCTGGGGTAATGGTTTCTAGGTGCGAGGCGGGCGGCTATTGGGTGCGAGGCGGGGGGCTAATGGGTGGGAATATCTCGCCAAATGAGTTCCTGCACGACAACAATGAGAATCGAAAATATCCATTGAAGTAGGGGTTGAAAATTTAAACAGATAGAATATTTCAATAATGTCGATATTTTAATGGTATGGATTAGTGCCAACAGAAATTGCAGCAAATCTATACAAATTGAAGAAGAAGAGGAACATGGACGAACCACACTGCAAAGACAACGGCTGCGAAGAAGAGACGAGAAGAAGAAGAATCAAGGACAAACACTGCGAAGAAGACGAAGCACAAGTGGAGCGAAGAAGACACGGCTGCTGGGTTAAAACCCTCGCGGGGCGCAGCCGCGATGCGCCAGGGAGGCGGGCTCCCAACTCGCTTGCGCTCTGTTTTCAGGTTTAATTTCCGCCCAATTTTCGCATTTGGGCCCCGTCCCATCTTACTAATTTGACTTCGCTTCGTAAACGCAATATGGATGCCCTGTCCGATTGTAATTTTTTGTTTGACCGGATAAAATCACTCTTAAGAAAACGTGTAATTCGTATTAAGACCTACCAACATTTAACGTAGTGTGTTTTAACTTATGCATATCCGGATATCGGAGCTGATCGAAGTTTCAGATATTCTATTTGATAATTTTATAAAAAAGGTCCATCTGAATCCGATCCGAGAGTACCGGATATCCGACAATTTTAGCCAATTCGGATATCCGACCCAGAATACAACCCAAATATGTGATCAAAGTAATTATTATCGGATTAATCATATACATTCGATTCGACATTATTCTAAAAAATCTCAATTCGTATTCAATGATAAAAAAATTCTTTCGGATTGGATAAAACTTGGCTAATCAATTAACAAATATTGTCGGATTCGAAATTTTCTGGATCGGCCTCAAATAATCAATTATCGGATTATGATTTTTTGGATCAGATCTTCAGATTAGTAGACTGGTTTAATCGGATTGGATATTTTTGCTCGCCCGGTTTTAGACTTTTAGCTATAAGAAAATCATATTAATAATGGTACTCGAATATTAATCAAAATCTCAACCTACCTTAGCAAATGGGATATATATATATGACTTCGTTCGGGTGAGAACTAATTTTATAGAGAGGAATAAGAACCTCTAAGATTGGTTGGATTATAATAGATCAACGGTTAATATTGAATTGAAGCATTTAAGTATATCATGATAAGATTTACCATGCTTGGAAGATTCTATACTTTTTTATTTTCATGAACTATATGTTCAATTCTGGAAGAAAAAAAGAAACTCACAAATACATATAAAAGTAAACTCGTATATACATTAACAAAATAGTTAAAAATGTAAATTTAATTTCCAACTGTTGTCAATGTAAATAATATTAATGATCAGTATGGTAATTTATAAAAAAAATTATGGAAACAATTTGGTTTATTAGGCTTTTTCTAGTTTTGTGTTTAATAAATGTACCCCTTGAGAGAAGAGTGTGTTGAGTTTGAAAATAAATACAAAAGGTTGGGGTATATTTACTTAATTGAAAAATTAAAAAGCCTAGTTACTACTCTAGTTTTTCAAAAAAGCCTAGTTACCAAAATTTCCCAAAAATATGCAATAGAAATCACATAACAAGTAATAACATGATTTAAAAAGTATATTTATCTTATTTAGTTCTAAAGACAATAAATTGCGTGAACATCACGTTCATTTAATATATTTTGTATGGGTAAATGGGGAAGTATGTATGTTTTCAAACCACGAGTATATAAAGGGTCTCAAGTTAAAAATATTTACAAAATAGATCCCTCCAGATTATATAAAAAGATTTATTAAAATGAAAAGCGGATATCAAGCAAATAAGAATATCTTTCTCTCCCCATTTGTTAAGCAACTAATTGTTACAAAACGGGAATGTAAATATCTTTTTCTCTCCATTTATTTAGGAAATCAAAATATCTTCATTATGTTCGTCGTTTCCGGAATTTTCGTAACATACGGTTGTTAATCCAACTTGCGTTCATCCATGACGACGATATTGTATCAATCTTGATAAGATTTCCGCAATAACATATGTACATAATTGCCAGAGACTGCAAGCATATGTACATATATAGTTAGTCAGTAACATTTTCACATCAAAATATGTACATAATCACCAGAGACTACAAACATATGTACATGCAAACACAAACAGAAGTTTGTATTACAACATATTTTGTTATGCTGTACATATTCCTAATCGACAACATGCTATATGTACACACAAAATATGTTTGTGTATCATCAAACCCCTATCCAAATATACACAAACTACATATATGGTACATATATAGTTAGTCAGTAATATTTTCGTAGCAACATATCTACATAATCAGTCTTTAACTTATACTTGTTAAAGACGACCGTTGAATGCTCGATTGAAGTTCATAATTCTCAACTGAATATTGCCGATTAATCCTCAATTCCGTCACAAAAGCCCTACAAATCGGACACTTAAACCTGCATAAACCTAATTGTGTCGTCTTCCTCGTACTCCCCCAAACAGATTGCGCAGATTTCAACCTCGAAGCGCGGGGTTGAAGACAATGACGTAAGTGTGTACGTCATCACTAGGATCGTATCGAGCACGCTCTTGTACACGCTCGATCTATCGCTACTGTTGCAACAATTGTTTGGGCAATTTACAGATTGACCTTGGTTTTTGATTGAGGTCGATGGTGATTAGGGTTCTTGATTGAATGTTGAGGATGAAGAATGACTTGAATGGCGAAAATAGGGATATTTGATATTGGGAAATCTTAAGCACAGTTGCCTGTGGAAGACGACCGACTAATAGGCGATTGAAGGAGACTGTTGATGATGAATGATGGGAGGAAGACGAGAACTCGAACACTCTGTTTATGGCGAAATAGCTAACGTCTTGAAAGAGCGCCTTTTCTGATTTGGTTCCAGTTAAAAACCGAGAATTTTGGGATAATTGATAATGGAATCTTCTCACGATTATCTTTTTTAAACCGTACCCTGTTTTTGTGCTTAATAAATATATTTTACCATAAAAAATATCTTTCATTAAGATAATAAGTATCTAATAAATATATCCTTAAAAACTAACTTTTTTTTTTTTCTGAAAAATGATAAATACTTGGGGTCTTGTTTGTATTCTAGAAAAATAAGTTACCTTAGTAGCTTAATCTTCTCATTTTGGATTCATTTGCTGTGTTTTATCCAAGGAGAATTAATCGTGCAATAAGTTCAATGCAACATTATGAGCCGTTCATGGAAACAAATTTAGATTCTAAAAGATAATCCTCGTTGCCTAATTCATAACCCGTCATTATTTTGTTGCTTATCCCCTAATAACTATTTGTCATAATAAGATTATTTACTTGAATGAATCTAGAACGTTCGTTTATTAATCAACGTCTCTTAGAGGTTCTCATTTTTCTCCGTAATATGACTCTCTCCTAAACTTGACCCTATAGATAGATAGATAGATAGATATATAGATATATAGATATACATACATACATACATACATACATACATACATACAGAGAGAGAGAGAGAGAGAGAGAGAGAGAGAGAGAGAGAGAGAGAGAGGGGAGGGGGCTTATATAGAGATGTGAGGAGGGTTGAGAGCCGTACGATTAAAATACATCCAAGGGTTTAGGTTATTTAGAAAATTAGAAAAACATAGTACTAGTTCTACAAGAATCGCTTGCCGAATCGCCCCTACCTTCTAACTTCTACCTTCTCTTTCAATATCTTGTTTGAGTTCAATTTCTAGTTTTGTTCTTCGAATCTATAACTTCAATCGTCTCGTTGGATTTTTGGTTTGAACTTATCCCTTCGACATCTTCTTCGAATTCTTGTCCGTGCGCTGTGAAATTGAACTCAAACAAAACATGAAGTTTCTGCTTTTATCATCTCGTTGGAGCATGCATGAGTTTGGACTATTACTTTCAACACGAGTTTTATAGACTGAACTTTTTTTAAAAACTAATTTCTAGATTCGGTCACATTAGGTACTACTACATCTTCGATGTTGGGTACAACTACATCTTCTCCGTTGGTTACTAACATCATCATTGTTGGGTAATACATCTTTCCTTTTTATTCTTTTATGTAATAAACGCTCATGTTATAATTGAAAAAGATAATGTAATATTACATCAAAAAAGTTAATTGAAAGTTTGGAAGATGTAAAAATTGAACATTGTGTAAAAAATATGAATACCATGTAGCTAAGAAAACCCTGATCTTACCTTCAACTACTTTACAGATTCAACTATGTTGGGTACTACACCTTACCATTAAATATATATTGATCAACCCCCTCAAAGAGCTAAGATTAACCTCGTCTCGATGCTCATAACGTATGAGCACTTTCTAGAGATGGCTAGATGACTTTTTGTGGCAAACATTGTCTTATATTACTTTGAAAGTGAGATTTATATTTGAGATTGCTAGATTTTAGCATATATGATTGAAATGAGAGCAACATGTCCTAATTATAGTCATGACCACCTCCTCGATTGGGAAGATACCGGAATTATACAATCCCAGTCGGTTTCAAAGTATTCTTGACAAGAACTATGCTTATCTTTTTATACAAGTTTAGACTACTCTATCAGGCTCTAGTTAATTCTACAAGGTTCCACACGGTTCTGAATTATGTTAGTTTCTAGAGAAGTCTACACGATTCCACAAGTTTCTGCATAAGTATGGGTACTTTTATTGCTTCTAGACTTGTCCCGATGTTTCCACCATCTTTTGGGATTCTACGGAGTGTCACTCATACATCTTGGCTATTTCGGATCCTTTGTGATTGTTTTAGACCCTTCAAAAATACTCTAAGTCCAATGTGTGACGTATGAACATCCCTTATATGACTTATGCTTCCCCTTGGATCTTTACTCTTGTTATGGACGTCTTGTCTTGTCCATTGACATCTCGTGGGTGTCTTGCGATAACTCCATTTCTCACCTTGGTTGTGTCTTTGTCATGGAAGCATGGTCCATGTAAGAATGTGGTAAACACCGATACCACACCCATGGTTCATACTTGAACCCATAAATGGGCTTGTAAATGACTAAATGAGGCATATGTGGGTCGGAGAATGTGTAAATGTGAAAGCAACAGGTTGGTGTGTACGACCCTCTTCTTAAGATACTCGTGAAGATGCATTATCCATGTCAAGTTGATGGGCATGCCAATTCCCAAACACAAAAAATGCTCAAAATATGTGGTTAGTGGTAGGTTTCACTACATGGTTGAAATTATTTTTCCCAATCAATACCTACTTGTTAAGATTTGTTGTGAACCACCAACCTAGTCTTATGGCGTTTTTAGCATACCATCATACTTGTACTTATGCTTGAACAATCACATATACCGAATTATATTAGTATGACATGACCGAGAAACAAATTTACCGATTTCTTTCTTTATTAAAATGTGAAATTTGTCATTCATGACGGTAAACCAATTTGGGTCTCGTAAGGCCTTGGTGAACAATTTGGGTATTATAGAGATAATGGTACTAGTGAGTGCATATTTCTTGTAAGGCTTGGTTATATAACTAAATGTGCATAATGTTTAGACAATGTAAGTGGGGTTATGGGGTCATAATTAGCAAGGTTGTGCATTTGGATCAATTTGACATAATTTTAAAATCAAGATCTGAATTTGATCCAACAATACTCTGATATCCGACAAATTTTGCTCGGATATCAATGTAGGGTGTCCAATTAATCCAAATTCATTAATATTTTAAGAATTAATTAGGGAAATAGGACCCCTTAAAATTATCTTTTGTAAACTAGGCTTCTATATAAAAGAAAGAAAAAGTAGTTATGAGAACTAGAAAATAGGGCTAATAATTTATTTAATTGAAATGATGATGATTAGATGTTTACTTTTGGTTTAAATATCTTTTTTACATGTTTACCTTTTATTTTTGTTTAATGTAGCTAGTTTGATGAAATTTTCAAGTCCATGAATGTTTAATTTTTTGGGGTGACATTGTTTTCGTTACCCAAATATGAATTGTAGTATTTTTTTCATTATTGGGTATATGTTTATTGTTTTTGTGGTATGTTTTTTTATTGTTGAGTATGCTTAAAGTGATATTTTTGGGTATGTTTATGGTTATCCAAACTGTGTTACAAGGATCAAATGTCATTTGGCATTGATATTTGGGTACAATATCAATTTGTGTAAATTTTGGTTATGACAAATTCAAATTGGGTATGCTTTTATACGTGTATTGACTTTGTAGTATATTTCTTATTATTAAGTATATTTAAAGTGATATCGTGGGTATGTTTTATGGTTACCAAAAATGTCTTATAATGATCAAATGTCAAGCGAATTTTTGGGTAATGACCAAATGTCATTTGATATTGATGTTTGTGTACAATATCGAGTTTTGAAAATTTTGGATATGACAAATTTAAATTGGGTATGGATTTTGTATTAAGTGATGTTTAAATTGGGTATAAATATAAAATATTATCCAATTTATGGATATTGTTTTATTTTGATATTTGATTTATTGGTATGTTGTTTTCGAGTATGTTTAAGTACTTTGACAAATTTATTTTTCGGTATGATTGTGACATTATTTGGGTAAGCGGATTTTTGGGTAAGCGAATTTTTTCTGGGCAAAGGGCTTCGTTTTTTTTGGCTCAAATTCTCTCTAAATGTCAATCAAAAGTGTCACACTCAGCACTCACGTCAGCCATCACTCATTAGTCATCACTTTTGTCAACTTTTTGTCCTATTTATGAATTAGTCTAGTAAAGTAGGAGCCCTATTTCTCAATTTGTAATTGGTAGGCCCTAAATTTCAATTCTATAGTGTAAAAGGCCCTAAATGCCAATTCAGCCATATTTTAATGTATCATATAATTAAAAAAAGAAAAAAAAATAACGAAGAAGACACATCGGTGTATTCCTCGTTATGAAGAATGAAGTACATAAGCATATAGATCAGTAAGTAGTTAAGTACAAGTTAGTAAATATATATTTGAGTTCATATATCATGATTCACGAGTATATAAACATACAAATTTTAGAATTAAACATTGTGATTATATAAGCATATAAATCTTGAAATTGAACCGCGAAGAAGGAATAAGAAAAATAGAGAGCTTGAAATGAAGAATGGAGAAATTTATGCAACGAATAAATGAATAAGGGTCCGTTCGGTAGCCACTTTTCAACCGGTTGGAAAGTGTTCAATCGTATTAATGATTTAAACGAGTGTTCGGTAGCTCATTTTTCCCATTCATACAGGGGATTGAATCGGTTGAAAAGGTAGTTGAATCTTCATATTCATTAAGTTGAGGGAGAGTAGTTTAATCGATTGAACAAAATGTTCATCCTATATTGCCCTTGCAATTTATAGAGGATTATCTTCCCCTTCTCTCACCAACAAAGGTATTTCTTCTTCATTACTTCGGCTTCACTTCTTCTACTTCACTTCTTCTACTTCCCATCGGTACCAAAAAATTCGCAACGGACTCCGGCAGTGGAAGTGAAACAACAAACAAGCCTCAATAATCACTCCGGCAGCGACACTAGTTCTCAATTAAATTTTCAAGGGTATCGATTTGTCATTCTAGAGAGATTTAGGGTTTACAATGGGGCTTTGGCGATTCATTACCTGGGCAGTGGGACACCGACAGTGGAAGTGAAGGAAGTATTTCTGATGATGCCGTGGATGAATCACTCCGGCAGCGACAACCAAGGCAGCGATGGGGATCCTAGTTCTCCTTCGCTTAGGGTTGAAGACGGAAGTGTATGTTGCGTTATGATTCTATGAATGTGGTTAGTTCAACAACAAACAAGCCCCATTAATTTCTATTTTTCAAATTAATATGAAATAAAAATAAAAATTGGTAATGGTATTTACTAAGGGTATTTTGGTCAATTTGTACCTCATTCAACCCATTCAACTCTTCATTCCTATCCTAAACGAACACAGAAACAAATTTATGCGATTCAGTTCCATTCAGTTTTAGTCACATTTTTCAGTTTCAGTTTCAGTTCCATAAAATTTCAGTTTCAGTCACTGTATACCGAACATGTCCTAAGATTGAGAACCTTGCCTTTATATTAGTTTTTAAAAAAAATATAACCTTACGATGTCTCAAACCCTTACCTTAAGGATAAAAGGTGTGTTTTGTACCAACTATGCTATCTAGATGCTGTATTAACAAACTAAAACACAAATATGTATACATATCCGAATACCCAACAATAAAGTATCAATTTCATAATATCCGGAAAATATCTTAGGTTGGATTAAAATAGCTACTTGATCAATCTTGATGGATCAAATACTTTTAGGTCCAAATTATAAGGTTAACGGATCGTGTTTTCAACCACTTATTTGGGGCAGGTGATCCGGGTATCAAATACAAGTGAAATTTCTATCTATACTTGGATGGACCATTGGTTGCCAGATCTGAAACTCCTTTATCATCATTCCACCTTTATAGTATCCCACGAGTTTGAAACACGTTGCTTTGTCGTGACCTTCTTTGTTACAATGGATGCAAAAGTGGTGGATTTTATCCGATATACTGGAGTTTGGGCGACAATATCCCCGTGCAACCATGACAAAATGAGTCAAGTCAAAATTCCTTTTGTTTTGACGCCGTATGAGTGCATTCATCTTGAATAGCAAGAGCGTACATTTTGTTTATAGCAGGTAAGGTAATACCTCTGTAACACCCCGATTCCGCGGGACTCGGGATGCTATGCGGAGACCTCACAATGGGTCCCGACCCTTAGCCTGACAACAATTTCACTGGATCTTACAACAAGACACAAATAAAGGTAAAACCGAAATTCATTTTAATGCAATGATATGAACCCCAAAAGAAAACAACGAAAGACTTCAGCCGAGATACAACGCTAAAGGCAACCGCCATACACACAACATACATAATACCCTAAACAATACATAAAAACAACCCCCAAAACCCATCCTAAAATGTACGGACCCCGACTGCCCACTCTCCCGGATCTCTCGGCCGCGTCCCTAACCTGCAAGGCAACTACAACAATATCGGTATAAAACCGTTAGCTAGCATTCAAGGCATTAGAATCATGGTATTGGCACACACACACACATAAGGCATCATAAACACACAACATGTTCCAAAACACAGAGTCCGGTTTATTATCTTTTTATTATTAGGTCATATCCCGTTCTAATTCAACTTCTTTTGTGACACGAGAATCTTAAAGATCTCGCCCTTGTCCCCTTTCACCATACGGATTTGTACTTGATGCGGATCAGCATCACCCGATGGACTGGTCGCAAGGCACCTCCCAGTCATCCCCATTTTGGACTGGACAAGCGGTCACCGCCCGTTATCATACACTTGGGCCAAATATAAACATATAAAGTCGGTGGTCCTATTACCGGCTTAGATGTTATAACATAAGCAATAAACACACACACAAACAATAAACACACACCACCAAACACGCATTGAAACTAATACAGAGAATACGAGCTAAGTAAGTCCGAAGACTTACCTCGTCCCAAAGATAATCCCGCTAACCACCGCTCTCAACTTCCCGTAGGAAGGCACTCAACGCCTGGTCAAGACAAGGCACACAATCAACATCTCTCTCACATGCTAGAAGTCCTTAGACTTCTAGTCCCAATAATCTCGCAAGATCATAAACCAAACCATGCTAGGATACTCTCGTTCTAGTCCACAACCTCAACAATCATACAACCTCAACCCCTAAATTCTCACAAGCTCAACATACAACTTAAAGCCATAAACAACCTCACAAGATAATATCAACTCCTCAAGCCTTACAACATTTCACAATCCTCAAACACTCACCTAAGGTCCATAACCACTACTTGGTATTCACTCTAAGTTATGCTATAACCAACCTAGCATGATACTACTATTACTACTAAACATAACTAGATCGAGGGGAAAGAATACTCACACGACGTCAAAAGACGGAAGTCGTTTAACGGATGTCGACTTGGACTCTTTAGGCCTTTATCGGGGCGCTTCCGAACCTAGCACCAAACTAAACAAATTTAGCTTATAAGCTAAATTTGAACGGAATAATTAACATATATAAATCTAAGAAAACCCCACTTTTAAAAACCCAAGTTAAAAACCATAAATATATATTCCGGGCAAATTGTATAACATCATAAACCCAAGGTAAAACTCGTTTTTAAAGTCAACGTTAAAATTCGTTAAACCCTTCCGGGCAAAAATATAAAATCAAACCACTTGGTCATAAACCCGAAATTAATCCCACAAGGGCAAATCTGCACATTTCCAAAATATAGGGTCAAAACTGTGATTATATAATTCAGCAGGAGCATAATTGTTTCAATCAGAAAGTTGGGCCAAACTTGCTAATACAAAACATGGGTGACAAATTGCAATTATACCAATATTATTGGGCCCCGGATTAAGTAACCCTAAAAGGGCTTCTTCAAATCCAAAAGTGAAGGCACACTGGGAGAAGGAGACGCAACAGCGCTGGCCGCTTGGCCCCTATGGTACAACGCATCCAAGGCGGCGGCAAACGCTGCGTGGGGGCTCCGGCGGCGAGGGATCGAGGCGGCAGGCAACGACGGTCGGGATTTTTCACGGTGGTGATAGGGCAGGCATCCGACGAGAAGTTCGCTGAGTAGATCTGGGCTCAGGTCGCGGGAAAAAATAGCACACATGCAATTCCGGCTGTGCAAGCGGCGATTCAGGGCTGCACAGGCAAGGATAGAGGGTGGAGAGGGTGGCGGCACTGGTTCCGGATCTTCCCGGCAGTTGGCGGCGGTGCAGAGAAGGTGGCGACTCTTCTCCTTGGCTGCTGGTGGAGGTGCAATACAGGAGGTCCGATGGTGAGTTGTTGTAGAGGGTTTGAAGGCCAGTTGCACAGGTGTGACAGAAGGAATGGGCTACGACGACGAGAGCTCCTCCGGCGAGCTTCCAAGAGGCGGCGACGATGCAGCATCGAGGAGAAGGGGGAGACGAGAGAAGGATAGGCAAGGATGGTGTTGCAGGTGAGGAAAGCAGAGGCTGAGAAGGAAATGTTTGAGTGGGAGGTGGCTGTTAGCTTGGGATGGTGAAGTCCAGGAGGGTCGAGGGGTCGGATACTTGAGTGCAGCGTTCACAGAGGGGCTGCAGGGCAGAGGCGGAAGCAACAGCGAGGAGTCGATTCATCAGACTCATCAGGGTAAGAAAAGGGGAAAAGGAAGGAGAGAAAAAAAAATAATAAAATAAATTAATAGAAATGAAAAATAGTAAAAGAATAGACTCGGTCAAAGCATTCGGAATGGGATTATCGGATCGGAGAATTTTCCGAACTTTCCTCGTAAAATAAAAATACGGAAAATATATGTGGGTCAAATATACAAATAAACTCGCAAAAATATACTTTGAAATACAAAAATCATTCTTGTAATTTATTCCGAGATTATATGATAATTTAAATATGGGAAATAAATAAATAAATATATATATACTCGTATAATTTAATTTACGACGTAAAAATACTCGAAAAAATATATTGAGGCCATTAAAATATTTAACAAAATACGGAAATTAAATATCGAAAATGTACCAATAAACGGGTCGTTACAACCTCTTCTGAGACGACAAAAGATCGTAGATACGGTAGATATTGTTGAGACCAATAAGAAATCGATGAACTCTTTCATCAACTATTTCGACTTCGAGGATCTTTGAGCAATGAGCACATATATATTTGTGTGAGGTGAGGTGTATAATTAATTCATCCCAAAACCTACAAATGCATCCATAATATGAATTGATACTTTGCTCTTGTCAAACACAATGGTCAATATCCAATATTAACTTTAGGATATTAATGCCATTTTCAACCGAGTAGCTTTGTTCAATGTTCGCGGACTATGTCAAATGAATAAACCCTGGATCAGAGAGTTAGACTAAGGGTTTGTGGAATTCGTCAAATCAACATAAAGTTAACCAGATGCCAATACAAATACTCCGAGTCTGAGGTGGTCGATTTTGGTTCGACAATAGTTTCGTCAATGAATCTGAGTTTACCCTTAGCAAGGAAAGTAATATATAGGTTTTGTTCCATTCTAAATGGTTACCCCTTCGAGGATCACCAAACATAAGAAAAGACTCAAATGAGTTGAAGGGTGTAGGTAGTAGGGGTCAATGATTGCAAAAGTCGTAGTTGGACTCATTATCGATATGTATTTTTTGACATTTTTGATGATTTATGATCGTAGTTTATATGATACCATGTGAGAAAGGTAAATCGATGAATGTATAGACGTATGAATACCACTTGACTATATATACAAGATATTAAGAGATAATTTAGCCTAAAACAAAGCGAAATAAAAAGCTTATAAGGAAAGCAATATGTAAATATATACAAAAATCCCTTAATTTTAGTTATCCTAATGTTACTCACATGAGACTTTTGCTCCACCCGTGTGTTTTGGATTTTGGTAACGTTGTTCCATAATTCAATGACTAATATAAAAAATCTTCAAAGTTAATTAATTTTTTTTGACCTTTTTCATAGTACATAAATATTTTGAAACACCGAGTTTCAAAGTCTATGCCATTGTCAAAATTTTGTAATTACTTCTATAACAATTTGGATAAAAGTATATTTCAACTGAGACATGACCTCGTCGATATCACATAAACAACATAAAAATATCTATCTATATGAGATTATATGCATATATTTGTACCGAAAAAATGTACACTATATTCAATAAAAATTTGTAAAAAGGTAAATAAATTATTGCAACTTATTGCATTATTAGCATTATATCATATTTTACCATACCTATAAAATGTTCCTAACCAATTCGATTTTACAATTCCAATTTTAATAAGCTTGCCCGTACACATTTCCAAGGTTCAACCCTATATAAGTTGCGAAGGAGCCCAAAAAGGTCAAAATGGTAAATCCAGTCCTTCAGTGCTAGTGTGGTTGGGAGAAGAACCCAAACGCAAAACCCTCCTTCTACCTTCGTCTTCTTCCTTCATTTCACTCTCTTACTATATTCTCTTTCAATCTTCACCTCTCACAAGTCGAATTTTACTCTGTTTGGGTGTGCTGTGAGAGGCATTGTGGAAATATGGGCTAGGGTTGTTGTTCGGTGGTGCAATTAGGGTTACGGAAAGGCGACCGACACAGGAAACAAGAGAAGTCGTGGTTCACATCGAACGCTACCGATTAGGGCTAAAAAAAAAAGCATTTTATCGTCTGTATTGAGCTTGTTGAAGCAAGTTCGATCACTGCAAGGTATGTGCACTCTACTATAGTGTACCGTGCTCACATTTGTTGTGTTTTAGTCCTCGGTGTCACATTTTTGCTTCTTAGGTTTGTTCTTACATTTTTGCTGTTTTTCTCCGTCGATGTAATGCTTCCTCTGGTTTGGGACGGCGTGCTTTTGTCCGCCTTTCATTTTTGTACGATTTTGGTACATCTATTTTCACTCTGGGAGGATTACGTCTGCGTTTTGACGTGAAATGCATTATGTGTTCAAGGATTCTTAGTTGGATCATGCAGATTTGGTGATCTTGGCTGAAGATTTTTCTGTTAAACTTTTCTTTCGGGTCAAATGGGATGTTGCTTTTTGGTGGACTTGGTCGTTTGTTTGCATGTGGGTCTTGCTTTTGTGTGGGATATTATCCGATCCGTTGTGTACAATTAGCTGGTAGTGAAGATAAAACCCTCTATGTTCAGCAGTGCTGCCGCCTGTCCGTCTCTTGGGGCCACTTTTAATTCTCCTTAGTGGTGAACGGTGATGATAGATATGTCAGCCTCCTATTTGATGTCTTTTGACAGTTTTACTTACAACTAATTTTCGGCCTCTTCTTATACTTGCCTATCTAAGCACACCTGTTCATCCTCTCACCCTGCAATCTGTTTGACTTTTTTTTTTCAAAATTCAATTGACAATTATGTGGCATAGTTTTGGCAATTTTGCTTTTGGTAGTGAATGGTAATTTATTCATGTATTTTAGTGTTTCTGTTTTTTCAGTTTTCTGCATGAATGTGATGCTTCAGGTGATTTGAAGTTTTTTTCCCCCTGTATGTTCAGTATTTTCATTCTGAGTTTAGTGTGATCTTGTACAGCTGAGAATGATAATTGATATTTGGTTTCATTCCGATTATTGTATCTGTAGTTATTGGTTTTTGTATTTCAGAACGAGTAAATGGAGGAAAGCACTGACACTTTGGATGGGGAAATCATAGGAGTTAAGTTTGCTTTGGCAACTCATCAGGAAATTGTAAGCACAACTCTTCCTTATTTGCTTGATTTACTTTCACATATTTCTTTTGCGGGTGTTTTGTGTTGTTTCTTGTTCCATAAAGGGGAGTACAATACTTGAAATAGAGGATATTTTTCTTTGACTTCACAATCTTCCAAGAAACTCTCTAGGTTTTGAAGCACTGGTATTTATGATTTGGTTAAAGCTCAATTGACAAACAGACTGAATAAGTAACAAACATACCCATGAACACACGATCACAAGTTAGGGTACATGCTCTTTAAAATTTTCTCAGATCATTTTCAAGTAACAAGCTTACCGTTAAGTAGGTACCAGGGACCTTTCTTTTATTGGACAAAGGGAGCTGAGAAAGATTTTGGATAAATACTTGTTTCATTATATCCTTCTTGACTGGCAGACGAATTATTGCAATATTTAGGCGGGGGAGTTAGGTGCAGTAGTTTCTATCTATGGCTTTTTTGATTGCATGCATTCTCATAATGTGTGCTTGGGATTTGATAGTTATAGACCATATAGGCTTTTTCCCCCAAACATATGACTTGTCAAATTAATGTTCTTTGACTGGGAATGTAGGGGGTGTCCTATTTTGTCTCTGCTCCCTGATATTTTAGTATTGAGTTGAGTAACATGGTCAAATTTTTTTGCAGAGTAAAGCGTCCATTAATGAGTGCCCTATTGGCCATTCCAGTCAACTTACCAATCCTTTCCTGGGTCTACCCTTGGAAAGTGGGAAGTGCGAATCATGTGGTGCTGCGGAGGCTCAAAACTGTGAAGGTATATGAAACTACACTTTTTTCTTCGTCATCTACTTGAAAGAGTTACTATTGAATTCGGAACGCTGTCTGATGCCTTTCTGATACTCAAACGAGCGAGACTTATCTCCTTGATGTGCTGGTAGTAGAAAATATCAATGACCTGGAATAAGCTGTTCCCAGAATTTGGAAATAGGTGTATGATCATTATCTTGTTATTATTATTATTATTACTAACTCATATGTCAATTAATAAGATGGAGCATTTGCGTAACAAGTAAATTTATAAAAAAATGTGTAGTTATGTGGATTTTATTTAGTTTAAGTGGTATTTACATCATATGCAATGTGTATAAGTTCTATAGATCTGGAGGGTTTCTTTTGTTGTTAAATATGATTTTTTTTTCAGGTCATTTTGGATTTATTGAACTACCTATTCCGATATACCATCCATCACATGTTGCCGAGTTAAGGCGGATGCTAAGCTTACTATGCTTGAAGTGTTTGAAGTGTAAGAATAATAAGGTATATGAATATGGTACATATGATTTTATTCCTTATTCCTGAACGGTGATGGTATGTAGAGTACTTCGTTTGTCATATTCCTGAAAACTGATTTTCTGGTGAATGATAGTTGTCCTACCATCGTATGCTCTTATAGTCTTATGAATCTGCTCTTGAAACATCATTGAAGACGGTATATATTTTACACTTTGAAAATAGTGATATTTTCAACTCTAGGCTCCTTAGTGGAAGCATATATGAATGCTTGATTGTAGGGCATACATGACGCTGACCGCCTGACGTGATACATTTGAAACTGCAATTGTGGTTGTAATTGCAGGAACCTTTTGTCATAAGGTAGTTTTAGTCGGTGAATACATTTCTGTAGTTAATATAACTGTGATATATTCTTTGTTAGGATCATTTGCTTGGACAAGTCCTTACATGGACTTCCCAAACTAGTTACATCTGAGGACTTGAATGAAATGCTTAATATTTAGTTATTAATAGTTTTCCTAAGATCAGTTACTTATATACTTTTTTTTTTTGTTTTGAATTGTTCTTAAAGAGTTATACTACAGTTGATCAATTTTTTTAATCTCAATCCATCTCTGTATCTAGTTACTGCATTTGTTTTTCAGATGTGAAACTGTTTCTTTATTATATGACAATTTATGCTTATTTTATGTATTGTGTAGTTTTCAACAAAGAGCAGTGGTTCATTGGAGAAGTTGTTATCTTCATGTTGTGAGGTATGTTTAGTGTTTGGACATGTAATGCATGCATGTTTCTTAAGGTTGATTGCATGTTTTCTTGATTGTATCTTGCACTTTTTGCACCCAAAAAAGCGTCCACCCTTTTTTTTTTTGCATGTTCATGCCTATTGTTTGGTTTTGATGCACTCTTGCCATACCGGGCAGCGTTATATACATTGGATAAATCACCGTTAGCCTGAGCAATTTTGTATGAACTTGAATGGTAGGATAATACTTCTTCCTTTCTCTTATTATGAATTGTCTTTTGTTTCATTTGGGTGATAAAGATCTATATGGAGTAATGTTCATATATGTAAACCCTTGGTCTTGATCTTCCTAGCAAAGTTCGGCAAATCTTGTCAAGAAAGAAAAATTTTGGACAAACTATTATAAGATCAGCACAAGCTTCAAAAATATATTAGTCATGTTCGATATTCTGATTTGTGCTGCTTCTCCTTGAGTTTTCGTTAAATTATAAACTCCTTTTGTTACTTTCTTGGATCTAACTTATCATCTTAAGTTGTTTCATCATATAAAATTTATTATTGAAAAAGAGGTTTATATTGAAAGAGGAAAGGTATGTTGAAAAGGATTAATTGAATAATATGTTTCTGGAGTAAAGGAAGAGAAATCACTCTAATTACAACTGTGAAAGGGAATTGCATCTTAAAGGGGGAAGAATCAAGATAATGATACAACCCTAGAACTAATCCAATCAACTGTTATGAATGTGACATATAGTTCTTTTGTCACTTCTCATCTAATAGACGGTGGAGTATATTGCCACAAAAAAAAAAAACAAATGCTATGTACCTGTTTTTGGAGTCTTGGAGATAAGAGAAACAATTGTTTTCTTAATGAACTTGGCTTCATGCTACAGGAGACCTCTACTATTACAGTAAAGGACATCACTACTGCAGATGGTGCTTCTTTCATTCAACTGAAGTTACCAGGCAGGTCCAAAGTAGCTGATGGTGCTTGGAGTTTTCTTGATAAATACGGTTACCAGTATGGAGAAGGTCTTTCTAGAACGTTGCTTCCATCAGAGGTAGCTCTTTCTTTTTGTCTGCTCAGGGTGCAGTGTGGGATGATTAGAATGTCCATGATTGTCTGTCTTAAATGTTATTGATATGCCCTCCCTTTTTTGTGTCATTTATATTTTTAGCTTTGGCATCAGCTGCATTGCGGCACTCGGTTTAGCCTAAGTGCCAAATATTGTATTTTTTCTGGTATGCTGTTGTGCTAAACTTGTTCAGTGTGGTTGACTAGTGACTAGGTTTGTTTAATTATATGTTCTTGTGCTGTTTTGTCTTTTCCTATCCTCTTTCACGATGTATATTTAATGTCAATTCATGTCCTTGGGCGTTTTATAACTTGGATGCTTATTCCCAGTTTAACCATTGCTTTAGATTGTTGTAGGATATGAATATTTGAACCCAATAATTCTATTATGCTTCTGAATTTCTAACCTTTACTTTTCGTGGTTATTTAATTTTTTTTTTCTATGCACAATCCATTTGTCTTCAGGTGGTAACAATCTTAAAAAAGCTACCAGAGGAAACCAAAAAGAAACTTGTCAAAAAAGGATACTTCCCTCAGGAGGGTTACATTATGCGTCTTTTACCTGTCCCTCCAAACTGTTTGTCAATCCCTGACGTCTCGGATGGAGTTAGTGTTCTGTCCATGGTTAGTCAATTTCATACTTTTGCCAATTACATAATTTCGGATCTTTGTTTTAAATGATCACAACTACTGTGAAGTTTCATATGATGGGGTAGTATTACACATTCCTGTTGCAAAGCTGATGATCGTAAGTTCTCACTTCTGTTCCAGGATTTAGCCTCCTCGATGTTGAAGAAAGTTTTGAGGCAAATTGAGATAATCAAGAGTACTAGATCCGGGGACCCGAATTTTGAGTCGCATGAGGTGGAGACAAATGAACTGCAACTGGCAATTCTGCAGTATCTTCAAGTCCGGGGAGCTGGGACGGTATTATTCACTTTAGTTGTTGGATGAACTTTCACGTGTATATCCTGAATCCACTGTAAAATATATGGGCTTTTATCTGATTTCACATGTTTACCCAGGACTTCTATTAAAAAAATACTGGATAGTTGCCTAGCTCATGGATGTGTGAGCTGCTGGGGTACTGATAGTCTTCTTAAATATATGTTTCCCTTACCTCCAAGATTTGAACAGTGCCCTTGGTGGCTGTCCTTGACAACTTACCTTTATCATGTGGTTTATGTAAAGCTCTGTTCCACTCGTTTGATGTTAGCTGTTTTTCCATTTGCAGTTACTTATTTTTATAGGCAATTGCCGACGAAGAAAGATGAAAATTAGTTTTAAAAATTTAGTCGGAATATATCGTTTCATGTGCAAGATTGCTAGTTTTTTAACAAATATCTGTCAAAGTCTTGATTGAGGTACAAAGGATGTTTGGATTTAGTATGATATGTAGAGTCTTAAACCTCTAGTGTTTATCAAAGCCCGATAAATAATTGAATATTGCAATGATTTACTCACCTTTTCCTATTCTGCATGTCTTGTTACTTCTTTCTGACCTTTTCTTTACTATGTTGTTCCCTTTCTATTAAAAGGCATCTAATGAACCTGGCAACCGTTATGGGGTCAACAAAGAGACCAGCAAGACTGCCACAAAGGCTTGGCTTGAGAAGATAAGAACACTGTTTATAAGCAAAGGATCGGGGTTTTCGTCGCGTACTGTCATAACCGGTGAGGCATACAAAAAGGCCAATGAGGTTGGATTGCCTTTGGAGATTGCACAGAGGATTACATTTGAAGAAAGAGTCAATGTCTACAACTTAAACTTCCTGCAATCTTTAGTGGATAACAATCTCTGCCTTTCATTTACTGATGGCACAGCATCATATTCTCTGAGGGAAGGGTCTAAGGGCCATACATTTCTGAGACCAGGACAAGTGGTTCATCGAAGAATCATGGATGGGGATGTTGTCTTCATTAATAGGCCTCCTACAACACACAAGCACTCCCTGCAAGCACTACGCATATATATACATGATGATCACACTGTTAAGATTAATCCCCTTATGTGTGGGCCTTTAAGTGCTGATTTTGATGGTGATTGTGTTCACTTGTTCTATCCTCAGTCACTTGCTGCCAGAGCAGAAGTTTTAGAGCTATTCGCAGTGGAGAAGCAATTGTTGAGCTCACATACTGGCAACCTGATCTTGCAGCTAGCTACCGATGCCTTATTATCCTTTAAACTAATGTTCAAGACTTATTTCTTGGGAAAGTTGTCTGCACAACAGTTAAGTATGTTTGCCAGAAATCCGTTGCCTCCACCTGCGCTAATAAAGGGTTGTACCTCTGTCCCTTACTGGACTGCTTTACAAGTATTTCAGAGTACGCTGCCATCTCAGTTTGATTGCTATGGAGACAAGCACATGATCCGGAAAAGTGAAGTTCTTAAAATAGACTTCAACAGGGATGCAGTCCATTCTATGCTAAATGAGATCGTAACATCTATTGTCTTTGAGAAAGGGCCCAAAGAGGCACTTGATTTCTTTGATTCTTTGCAGCCCTTGCTGATGGAAAATGTATTTTCTGAGGGGTTCAGTGTAGGCTTGGAAGATTTTGTTATTCCTTCTTCTTTAACTGGGGACATCCAGAGACAGATTCAGGACACTGCGCCATTACTGTTTCAGCTTAGGAGCTCCTACAATGAGTTCATTGAGAGACAAATGGATAGCTACCTTCGGCGCTTGAAAAGGCCCGTAGTCACTTTTGTACATACATCATCTTCTCTAGGAGGTTTGATTGACTCCAAAAGTGAGTCTGCTATGAATAAGATTGCACAGCAGATAGGGTTCCTGGGTCTGCAGTTATATGACAGGGGAAAGTTCTACTCCAAAGATTTGGTTAATGACATGGCTCAGCTCTTTCATAAAAATTATCCATATCGTGATGAATGCCCTTGTGAGGAGTTTGGGCTGGTGAGGAGTGCTTTTTTCAATGGATTAGACCCGTACGAGGAGATGGTTCATTCAATTGCTAGTAGGGAGGTTATCATCCGTTCATCAAGAGGATTGGCTGAGCCAGGAACTTTATTTAAAAATCTGATGGCCATTCTTCGAGATGTTGTTATCTGTTATGATGGCACAGTCAGAAATGTTAGCAGTAATTCTGTTATCCAGTTTGACTATGGGATTCAAGGTGAAAAGTCCCAGAGTTTGTTTCCTCCTGGAGAGCCTGTGGGTGTGTTAGCTGCAACAGCAATGTCTAATCCTGCATATAAGGCTGTTCTTGATTCATCTCCAAGTAGTAATTCTTCTTGGGACATGATGAAGGTATTATAATGAAGGCTCGTCTTTGAAGTAATAAACTGTGTTGCTTAAAATTTGTGAAATACTTGTAAATATAAATTCTGCTTGGCTTTAATGACTCTTTATATATCTCAATGCCTTTTCTTGCTTCTCTCTTCAGGAAATACTCTTCTGCAGTGTTAAATTCAAGAATGACTTATTGGACAGGCGTGTCATACTATACCTAAATGCTTGTGAATGTGGTAGAAAGTTCTGCCGTGAGAATGCATCCTGTGTAGTCAAGAACCTGTTGAAAAAAGTTAGCCTGAGGAATGCTGCAGTTGAGTTTTTGATTGAGTAAGTGATGCAATCATAGTTTTATTATGTCACTAGCTTCAGTAATCTCTTTTTATTGCCTTCTTAGCACTTAGGCCATGTTCGTGTGGCTTATTGAGCAGATTTTTGTGAAGCTTTGTAATTTTGGAAAGCTTGTTGGTGTTTAGTACCATAAGCTTTTTAAAGAAATTAGATATTTGGGTAGATTTTTGTGGAGGGTTTTGGGATATTTTAGAAAGCTAATGGGAATAGCTTTTGGTAGATTATTGCGGAGCTTTCAATTTTTTTCTTCCAACTTTACCCTTTTATCACCTCTCTTATATTATAAAAGAATTTTTAACATTGGACCCTTTTGGTAATTTCATTTTTTATAAAATCTATCCACAAATCTTCTCTTACCAAAACCCAATTAGATTTTTCATTGGGTTTTCAAATTTTTACAAAGATTTTCAATGAACTACTCAAATAACTCCCCAAAAAGATTAAACTACTCAAAAAGCTTCAACTAATGAAAATCTTGTATTACCTAACACGCCCGTGGTGCTGTTTGAAGTTGAACTTGTTTTCACTTTTCTTGATTTCTAACTACTTTTTAAAACATACTTGACTATGCAGAGTTCTAAGAGCAAAACATCCAACTTGTTTTCACTTTTCTTGATTTCTAACGACTTTTTAAAACATACTTGACTATGCAGAGTTCTAAGAGCAAAACATCCAACTCAACAATTTGATTCTTTTTAGTGATTAACATGAGATATTCCACCAAATCATACCGCTTATGCCTATAGCTTGAATAGTTTAATAGATACTAATACTCAAATTTAAGTATTTTGTTCTTTTGTGCCTGCTTTTTTTTACCCAGCAGAGGAGTGTAAGCATAAGAGTTTCTCAATTTTGTCTAATTGACAAGAATATCTTTTTTTTAATCGGCATTTGCTGATGCAAGAATGAGATGTTTTTAACTATGCTTTGAAAAGTTCTCTGCCTTCTTTCGGTCTGCAACTTTATCTTTCATGTGGGATTTTGCATGATAAATAATGTGACTATGAGAAATTGATAACCCTTATAAATAGAATTCAGGATCTTAAAAATAGAATTCTGTGTGAGATTGATGGTCTTTGTGAATCATGCGGGGATTAGGAATACGATATAAGATTGTGTTGTCAAAAATGTTATATAAAAGTATTCTTTCTTTTGGGGTCGACTTCTTCTCACAAATTGTTCAGCATAATTTTATTTGCATTGTTTTAGACCTGCTGGCATAGCTCGCCGCTCATCTTAGACTGAAGTGACACAAATAAGTATTGTTGTAGAGCGTATATTTTATTGTCACTTTCCCTTTTTGGTATCTTTCATTCTTTTCCCATGCCCTCTCTATGAAGTTAATCTTTGGAAGTTGGTATTTCTTCTTCTGCACCGTAAATCCTCGGATCTTCTGTTGCATTTGTGTCTCAGAATGTGATGTCCTCTGGTAATCTGCTACAGGTACAAGAGTCCGGTGGTTTCTTCTGAAAGTTATCAATTAGATAATGGACTTGTTGGGCATATTCATCTAAGCAAGGTGTGTTCATTTGTTACATTATTTTTAACATACTGATATTATTTGGTAGTTCTCCTTGACAAACTTCGAAAGTAATGTCCTTCGTGTAGGCTTTCTTGAATGATTCCAACATAAGTATGCATGAGATTCTTGACAAATGCCAAGAAGAGGTCAATAAATATAGGAAGAAGAAGCAGTTTGCTCCTTTTTTCAAGGGAATACTCCTATCATGCAGGTTGGTTTCTTATTGCCTTGCACCTTGAAGTTGTATTATACGCATATCTATCCTAGTCCTAATCATTAGTATAATTCTTCCTAACTTCAATCTAAAAAATTACTGATCAACTCTTGCCCTATTAGTTAGAAGAACACTTCGGATGTTTCTATTTAGTTTTTGTACATTGTGAAGAGTAATACGTGAGATGCTGTTTTTTGGCTATATTGCGTATAATGAGACCACATCAAAGGCTTCATCAGTTGTGTCATAATTTTTTTATTGGACTAAATTATTCACATTTAAAACAACAATTTCAAACAGTTTTGTACCTTTTCAACGACATGCATGTTTTCTAACTTCAAAATTATTTGCCATGTTTTGTACATTTAATCATTAATTAAATGCTACAGTTTAACTACATGGATTGCATGCTGTTATTCCTATATCTGTTGCTTGGCATTCTTATATCTAGTGGCATGATTTCTTTTAACCGAATCATGTTTTGTGGCAGTGAATGTTGCTCATTCTGTCAGGGAAGCAAGTGGTCTGATATGCCATGCTTGAAGTTCTTTTGGCAAGATGATATTAACTTGGATCGGACATCACGGGTTATGCATATTATGGCTGATGTGATCTGCCCTGTTCTCTTGGACACGGTAGTTAAAGGTATTGTTTCATGTTTGCTCCGGTTTCCTGATTCTTTAGTCCCTTTTACTGAAAGAATAAAATAGATGTGCTGAATTTGCTTATCGACATGTTGAAGTGTAGTTGACAAATATTAAAACATTGATGCTTGTTATCTATCTGCGCTGGAGATATGTCTAATATTTTAGGCAACCCAAGCAATAAATTTTGAAGTTTGCAGTTGTTTGTTTCTAGTTATTTGGCTCTTCAATCATCTTTTGCTTCTTTTGTGGTTAAAGTCTGCAGCTGGTTTGGCCTTTTCACACTTCCATGCTTTTCTTATTCTACATTGCCTATTTCGTGAATGGGGAATGGGCTGTATTGATTGACTTCTTGAAGGGGAATAACATCTCATCATTTTGCGATAATTGGATTTTACAACTTCTATTCCTTTGAAATTTCAGGTGATCCCAGGATTGCGGAAGTAAATGTTATTTGGATTAATCCAGACACAAGTACCTGGATTGGAAATTCTAGTGACCGTCTGCTTGGTGAGCTGGCTGTCGAGATTGTTCTAGAGAAGAAAGCAGTGAAAAAAAGTGGGGATGCCTTTAGGATTGTGATGGATTGTTGCCTTCCAATCTTTCATTTGGTTGACACTAGGCGGTCAATTCCATATGCAGTTAAACAAATCCAGGAACTTCTTGGAATTTCATGTACTTTTGATCAAGCAGTTCAAAGGCTATCCACATCAGTAACAATGGTTGCAAAAGGTGTTCTGAAGGAGCATCTTATTCTCTTGGCTAGTAGCATGACATCTACGGGGACTCTCATTGGTTTTAACAGCAGTGGTATTAAGGCCATGTGCCGAACACTAGGCGTCCAAGTACCTTTTACAGAAGCAACCTTGTATACCCCACGAAAGTGTTTTGAGAAGGCTGCAGAGAAGTGTCATCTCGACTCTTTGTCCAGTATTGTTGCATCATGCTCTTGGGGTAAACGTGTTGCAGTTGGAACGGGTACAAGATTTGACCTTATTTGGAATGAGAAAGAGGTATATTGTCTAGTTTTATTGAATACAATTGTACTCCTCTGTGGATACATGCCCTTAAGTACCGACCTAATTACTTTTACTGTGGACATCACCATCTTTTATGTCCTTGCAGGCTACATCCCAGAAGGTTGGGATTGATGTTTATGACTTCCTGCAGCTGGTCCGAAGTACAAAGGGTGAAGATGATGATACTGGCTGCTTGGGAGATGACGTGGACAAGTTTGAAATGGAGGATGAATATATGGAAGAGGGCATGTCTCCAAAGGACTCCAAGGCTGTGTTTGATGAGTCTGAACTGGAAGTAGACAAGTCTGGTGGTGGTTGGGAGAGTGGTGCTTGGGATTCTGGTAATGATAATCAGGCTACTGATCTTTCCTGGAATTCTCAATCTCAAGGTGGGAATTCACAATCTGGAGGTTGGGATTCCAAGAAGAGTGAACCTGAAACATCTGTTGCCTGGGGTTCTGCAGTGGCCTCTGCTGCACCAGCTAGCTCACAAGGTTGGGGTGCTGCTAATGAGAGTGGCAAATCCACCCAGGATCATACTGCTGATGAAGGTGCTTGGGGATCCAAGAAAAACATGTCACAATCTTCAAGTGCTGGGGAGACTTCACAATCTGGAGGTTGGGATTCCAAGAAGAGTGAGCCTGAAACTTCTGTTGCCTGGGGTTCTGCAGTAGCCTCTGCTGCACCTGCTAGCTCAGAGGGTTGGGGTGCTGCTAATGAGAGTGGCAAATCCACCCAGGATCATACTGCTGATGAAGGTGCTTGGGGATCCAAGAGTAATGCATCAAAAACGAAGAATGCTTGGGGTTCTACAGAGGAAAGTACTCCTGACAAGGATGCTGGTTGGCAATCAGGAGGGGGTTGGGCTTCTAGGAAAGATAATGTGGGATCTTCGAATGCTTGGGGGGGTTCAAAGAAGTTGGCTGTGCCTACTGATGAAGGTGCTTCTGATTGGAACTCTAAATCTGAGGGCTGGGGTTTGAAGGAAAAGAAATCAGAAGCTTCTAGCACATGGGGTTCTTCGAGGGAGTTACCTCCACCTCCTGCTTCGAATGGTGCAGACAATTCATGGAGTCAACCAAGCAAGAAGGCTGATGATGGAGGTGGTTCTGGTTGGAACTCTAAATCTGAGGGCTGGGGTTTGAAGGAAAAGAAATCAGAAGCTTCTAGCACATGGGGTTCTTCGAGGGAGTTACCTCCACCTCCTGCTTCGAGTGCTGCAGAAAATTCATGGAGTCAACCAAGCAAGAAGGCTGATGATGGAGGGGGTTCTGGCTGGAACTCTAAATCTGAGGGCTGGGGTTTGAAGGAAAAGAAATCAGAAGCTTCTAGCACATGGGGTTCTTCGAGGGAGTTACCTCCACCTCCTGCTTCGAATGCCGCAGACAATTCATGGAGTCAACCAAGCAAGAAGGCTGATGATGGAGGTGGTTCTGGTTGGGGTTCATCCAATGAACGGCCTGTATTCTCAGAGTCTCAGGGTGGATGGGATAGCAAAGTTTCTGAAACTGGGGCCAATGCATCAAAAGAGACGCAGTCCCAGTGGGGACAACCTCCACCTTCAGGATCCCAAGGCTGGGGTTCTGCAAATGAAGGCAGCGATACTGCTTGGAATGCCTCAGAGTCTCAGGGTGGATGGGATAGCAAAGTTTCCGAAACTGGGGCCAAGGCATCAAAAGAGACGCAGTCCCAGTGGGGACAACCTCCACCTTCAGGATCCCAAGGCTGGGGTTCTGCAAATGAAGGCAGCGATACTGCTTGGAAGGCCTCAGCATCTGAGGGTGGATGGGATACCAAAGTTTCTGAAACTGAGGCCAAGGCTTCAAAGGAGATGCAGTCCCAGTGGGGACAACCTGCTGCTGCGGCTGGTTCATCAGATCAATGGCAGGAAGCTGCATCCTCACAGGGTTGGGTGCCTTCGAAGTCTGATAGTGGTAGTGAGAATGAAACCCAAACTCCTCGGGGACAAGCTGGGGGCTCCACATGGAAGAAAAAAGGCTCAGGTGGTGGTTGGGGTTCATCTGATGCAGGTGGTGATTGGAAGACTAAACGTGATCGACCTGGCTTTGGTGATCGACCTGGCTTTGGCGATCGACCTGGCTTTGGTGATCGACCTGCCAGGCCACCAAGGCCTGATGGATTTAGAAACGTCATGTTTACCGTTACTCGGCAACGACTAGACCTTTTTACTGCTGAAGAACAAGATATACTCACTGAGTTAGAACCAATAATGAAGTCGATCAGAAGAATTATGCACGCAGAAGGGTATCCATTAGTTATCTGCAATCTTATTTTGCTTTATGGCTTTGTGCACTTGGTGAAAATAGGAAATTTACTTGAATATTGTAAAGAGTTATTCGATCATGTTTCCCTTACTACATGTCCTTGAATAGCTTCATATATGGTTGTAATCTTGTAGACATTCATTTCCAGGTACACTGATGGAGATCCATTCCCGAAAGAAGATCAATCATACATAATGGATAATGTCCTCGCTCACCATCCTGATAAAGATGCAAAAATTGGAGATGGAGTGGATCACATTATGGTATGACTCCCCTCTGCTGTGCTTTATTTAGTTGCTTGTGATATTGTGAGTTGGATGCCACATTATTTTGTTTGGATGGTCCTGCATATCTATCTCGGTCACTGATTCGATTTAGCTATTGTTGATCAGACCCATGAAGTTGACCTAATGTATGACCATGAGACCATCTATGGTCATTGTGTTGGGAGTGGATTACGTTATGGTATTGATTTCATTTAGTAAAAATAAATGGAAGTTGACCTACTGCTTTGTATAGTTGGGTTGATGCATTGATGTTCATTGGCAGCTTGATGATGCATGCCTAGTGAATCCAGGCTGTCTAGCAAGCTAAGTTAAATCGAATCAAGAATGTGCTTGTTAATCTCGGCTAATAATCGTCATTCGGTTGAACTAAAATCGAAGAAAAACCATCGAACTTGGTCTGCTTTATTTTATTGTTCAATGATTGTGGTGATTATGTCACATACTATGCTGTGATAATAGCCACATCACCAAATAATATCAGATTTAGGTTAAGATCTATCAATTGGCTAGTGAATTAGAATGCTCAGGTGAATGTTTCAGATTTGGTAATCATATATTTAATATGACTTTCATTTTCTGCTAGTTATGTGGCTCCATGCGCATACGTTCCGAATGGCACAAGGTTTCATATGATCTAGTAGTCACAGTTGTCGTCGTGCCTTCATGAGATTTACGCATGGCCTGGCTAGATATATGCCATTTTATAGCTGGTCTGATGAGTTTGTTCTGCAGGTTTCTAAGCACAGCAGCTTTCAAGATAGCAGATGCATGTATGTAGTCTCCGCTGATGGCCAAAAGCAAGACTTTTCTTACAGGAAGTGTCTGGAGAACCTGATAAAGAAGAAGTATCCTGAGCATGCGGAATTATTCATTTCCAAGTACTGGTATAGAAAGCCACGGAATGATATAGGCCGTGAACAAGAACCTCAGAATGGTGGAAGCCGTGAACAGGAGCCTCGCAGTGGCGGAGGTCAGGAACAAGAACCTCAAAATGGCGGAGGCTGTGAACAGGAGCCTCGCAATGGCGGAGGTCAGGAACAAGAACCTCAAAATGGTGGAAGCGAGGTAGAACCTCAAAACAGCGGAGGCCGTGAAGAACAGTGAGGTGCTTATATCTTTTTCTCAGGAACTGTTTGTTTAATTAACCTTGTTGGCGAGCTCCGCATCTATATTTTTGTTCAGACATGGTTGAAGAAATTACCTTGTTTTATTCTGCAATGATCTTTTCTATATATATACATGAAACACATTAAAGTGCAATGGCTTTTTTTACTTCTCCTTTTTCTGGCCGTTCTATCCTGAAATGTGCTTTATCCATGTGTTCTTCTTCAGTATCTGTTAGGCATTTCTTTTTGCTGTGCTGTCTTAGGGTTATTTTCTGACTTGGCTGTTTCTCATTTACTCTTTATTCAATCTATGTAGTGTTGATATATTCTGCTCCTGAAGGTCATTTGGTTTGATTGTTTGACCCTTTTGGAGTACGAATCTGAAATAACAATGCACATATTATTGTTAAATTCATAATTTGTTGTACGTGTTATGAAATGTTGATGTTGCAATGCAAATGTGTATTATAATATAGGTGTAAGTTTGAAAGAGTAGAATCATTATTCTGAAAGTTCTATCATATTATGAAATGGCCATTATAAAATTTCATACGTGTTGCCTTGGTGGTGTGTGTTTGGCAACCCTACAATCCTTCATTTTTGAATAGTAAAAATTGCAGTGAAAATGAATAAAGTTCTGGAAGCTTGCATAGTGAATTGCTCGTGCTCAGCTCCGTTGCTTGTTTTACACGTTTCTTGGCTTTTATATTTTACATTCTAATTTAATGGATTCTCTTCTGTATGCTCCTTATGATGCTTACAACCTTATTCTTACCCTTACTATCTTTGGATGACGAATTTAAACCTTGAAGTTTGTGTGATCAGTTCATCAAAGTTTGCTGAGTGCCGAGGAAGCTAGGAGCGCATTTTTATCATTCATTTTTGTGTCCAAAAAAGGGGCTGCATATGCCCCACCACCTCATATGCGTGTTTTAAGGTAATTTTCCCCTTCGTCTATATTTACTCAGTTTCATATGACCGGTACAAAAATGACTACTGCACGCGGCATTTATAGCCGCCCTCACTTTATAGAAGCAGTGTAAAAATTAAAAATAAAACAAATAAACCAGTAAAACTTTCTTAGTAAGTGCCTTGTGTGTGACTGCTCTCTGTTGATGTGTGGCTAACTTGCAAGTTATTAGTGTCCAAAACAATATTATGGAGATAAAAAAAAATTTGCGCTTTCATGACGGCGCAATGAACCTGTAATTGCCTTTATACTTTTGTTTTCCTCACGAATCACCCTATTTGCTGATCTCGAGTTGGCAAATGATGTATTATTAGTTACAGACATACAGGGATTCGAGGTTTCATACCAGATATGGCCTTATAGGCATACTCTTTGTAGGGTGCTCATCATCTCTAATTCCGGCATTCCTAAAACCTTTGCAGTGTACATGGATGTTTGACGTAGTAGCTGTGTGGACTCTGAAATTTTGTGGAAGTGAAGAATGTCTGGCACAAGCAAGATTCGGAACTTGTGGAGGGCATCTGCTTGGTGGAGCCATTAGAACGCAGCTTTCATCGTACAGTCCCTAACCCATTTTTCTGGATGACGATTGTAATTAAGTCTTGTGTAGTTCCGAAGACGTTGGTAGGGTTTTTTCAAGATATAACTATTCCTGTAAATTTCTCACTCGGAAGCTTTGTGATGTGAATCATTAGCTAGAATTTCGATTTCATTGACGTTGGTAGGGCTTTTTCTTCAGTTTATCTGCAATAAGAAAACCTTATACAGGGACTCACCCAAGATGATCAATGGCTCATTTGTGCTTTATCTTAACCCATTAAAACGAATGTTACTTGATCAAACTGAGGGCCCGTTTGGTTCCAACTCCGGAAATGGAATGGAAACGAATTTAGTCCATATGTATATCCATATTCATGAAATTCTATGGAATCATTCCTTGTGTTTACATGCAAAATGTACTTGTCTCCCCATATTTTGTTACCATATAGGGTATCAAAAGTAATCAAATTCAACTTCAATTACTTCAAATCACAAGGAATGATTCCAACAACTTTCATGAATAAGGGTATACATATGGACTAGATTTGTTTCCATTCCGTTTCCGATTCCGGAGTTCAAACCAAACGGGCCCTGAATGTTTATTAGGTAGCTTATACCAATATTGAGGTGGTAGTACTTGAAAGTGTATAATGAAACCAACCTTGTAGAGATAGATTAAGGGATTGAAGGGGTAGTTTATAAAAACTGAACCGAATATAGTTTTCGTGTGCCGAACGGTATCATAATGTTTGTTTGAATGTCATAATTTTATAACACAATTGTAAATTTGTAATTGTGCATTATCTGAACCGAGCATATTATAGTTTCAAGGCGAAACCGTACTTACAAAAAATCGATTTTAGGTTTTGTTTAGTTTATTACGGTTTGGTTTGATTTTGGACATATGCTCGCCCTTAATTAAACATCATAATATAATTTTATGTATTTACGTTATTAAATATGATTAATTATGTATTACTATTTTTAATAAGTATGAGTAAAGTTAACTAATTATATGTTAGTTAAATAATGATTAAAAATAAAAATTAATCAGCATTCAGTAATGAAGATAAATGAAAAAGTAAGAAAAGGTTGCTTGCTGCATTGAGTTACGTCAACATTCAAGACTGCCGTACAAAATTATGAAATATTACTGACATCATTTGCAGTGAAAGGCTTTGAAAAGGGATGTATTTGGGTTAAATGGGTTGATAGATGTGACTAGTAGAGTAAAATGGGTGGAATTTGGGTTAAATGGGTTGATAGATGTGACTAGTAGAGTAAAATGGGTGGAATTAATATAGGGCAAAAATTATGAAACATTACTGACATCATTTGCAGTGAATTGCTTTCAAAAGTGACCTTAACAATTGATGCTTTAATAGTTTGGAGCGTAAATAAAAAGCGCCTTTTTTTTCCAACTTCTAAATTACATATTAGACCTATTGACCCGATTTATTTCACTTCGGTCATTCTTCCTCTTTCTTTCAGTTTATTTTTGTACGAATATAAAGGACTTTTTACCAGCAAAAAATAATAAAGAATTTAATAAAATAACGGGAGAATTTGACCTACTAGGCTCTTTTTGGTTTTTGTAAAATAAACTATACCCCATATTTTTTTACCACTTTCATTTAATAGTAGGTAAAAATTATTAACCTTTCTATTTAGAAAGAATAAATGATGTTTGTTATTTGTTATATAAGTATATGTTTTAATTTTTAATTACCAATTTTGTTTTTTTAATTATTTTTTTTGCCTTTTTTTAATTTTCTCTTTTTATTTTCTGGACTGAATTTTTCATACCGGAATTCTCATACCAGAATTTTTATACCAGAATTTCTTATACCAGAATTTTTTTCATACCATAATTTTTCATACCAGAATTTTTTTCATACCAGAAATTTTTCATACCAAAATTTCTCATACCAAAATTTTCATACCAGAAAATTTTCATACCAGAATTTTTGTTTTGTTTTTTTTGCTTCTTTTTTTATTTATTATAATTTTTTGGTATGAGTTTCTGGTATAAAATTCATACTAAAACTTATACCATAATTTATTTCTTTTTGTCCTTTTTTATTTTTTATAATTTAAATACCGGAATTTACATACCGGAATTTACATACCGAAAATTACATACCGGAAATTATCATACAAACATTTACAACAAAACACAAGCAAGTGATTACATAGAAAGACCATCCAAGGAAGGTAAGAGGACCCAAAAACCACGGTACTAGCTCTCAGTGATCATCAAAGGAGCATCATCATCCATCTAATGCTGATGCTGAAATTATTACCAATTTTGAAAGCTAAATATGATGCAAAGATGAATGAAGACTTTCCAAGAGAAAAAGCAGTGGGATCGTCTTTGAAAGATGAACTGAAAATCCAATTGTGGGTGTTATCTGCAACCACCTTCCCCACCAATCTGCATCAAAACCTCTACCCACTAGCTTTCACATTCCCATAGCCCCTGGTAGAAAATTGGAAAATAAAAAAGAAATTAATAGTGTTTCTTTTTTTGCAAATGTGCGCCTCAGCCCACCTTCCCCACCTTTCCCATCAAAACCTCTTTTGAGCTAGGCTGCCAATGTGCGCCTCAACCCAGATATGGGTACAAGATCCAGCATTCAACAATGCATTCTTGAATCCATTTCAAAGATCCAGATCCACGAAGCAACAAAAAACAAATACGCACAGCAAATGTACATGGTAAGACTATGATGTCAATACATACACTGATATCATCTTCACACCAATATCATACCACTATCAAATAACATCATACCAGAAGTTAAGTTATTATCATACCAAAAATACCAGTTAAGTTATCATACCAGAAATTGAGGATAAAGTTGTCAATCTGTACAACACTTCCTGTCGTTGGTGGTTTGGAGGAGAAGAAGCAGCCACTCGGACTGTGCGAGAAGATGATGTGGGCTTCAAAACCCTCTTGCCTCAACCCTCTTTTTTTCAACAGCTTTGTCTCAACCCTACGACGAGCCCTTGCCTCAACCCTCTTTCTTCGCAGGAACCGTAGATTGACGCCTAGATCTAGATCCATATGTAGATTAGATCCAGATCCATATCTAGATTAGATCCAGATCCATATCTAGATTAAATCCAGATCTAGATCCAGATTGATGGATCCGGAATGGTTCTACATGACCTCCTTCACAAAGACGTTCACTGCCGGTGAGGGCGTTGTCGGCCGGACATTCAGCATTGGTTCGCTTGTTTGTCTATCCGGCAACAGTCAAGAAGGAAGAAAAGAACAAATAGGAGAAGGGAAAAAGGGAAGATGAGTCTCACCAGGCCGGCGGCTGAGGCGCGGGCTCCGGTAAGGCGCGGCGGTTCGACTCCACAGGTGCGAGAGGGAGAAGGTGTGAGGGAGAGATTGAAGCTGCGTGTGAGAGAAGTGAGATGCGGGAGAGAGAGTTTAGGTTTGTGAACGGTAAAAATATTAGTGGGGTACATTTACTAATTAGAAAACTGAAAAAAGCCTAATTAGTATCCAATTAAAAAAAACAGCCTAGTTACCTAATTAGCCCTAAAATAACAAAGCATGAAACAAATTTACCAATATGATAAATTTTCTGACACAACTCCGGTAAAAATGCAGAGTGGGATCGGAATTTTTATTTAATAATTATTTTTATGGATTTTAATTTCTTTTTTATGTTAGTTTTAATTTAAATTTATAATAAATGCATTTAAAAAGAAATAAATATATAATAAAGCATCATAATTTGTATAACGGAAAAAAACACAAGCGGTCTAGAACCACATCTTTATATTAACGAACTCGATAGTATTTTTTTTTCTAATTTAAAGTTTTAATATTGCATTTTATAAGTCACAAAATAAGCATATAATAAAAACATCGTAATGTATATAACGGGAAAAATAAACAAGCGGTCTTCGACTGGGTCATTATTTGTATAATGAAAATAATTATTAAATAAAATAACATGTTTTCCAAATTTATTAAAAAATATTATATCGAGTTCATTAATATAAAGCCGTGATTTTAGACCGCTTCTCTATTTTTTTTTTCCTGTTATGCATATTGCAATGTTTTTACTATATGTTTACTTCGTTAACATGTAAAATGCCGTTTTTAACATTTTAAATTAAAAAAAAGGTATAATATTAAGTTCGTTAATATAAAGACGTGATTCTAGATCGCTTGTTTTTTCCCGTTAAGCGTATTGCGATTCTTAAAATTAGAAAAAAATATATGCTATCAAATTCGTTAACATAAACGTTCATATTTTAACACTTCAATTTAGATTCATTTTCAAAAAATCGAACGTTTAATCTATTACCTAAACGTTCATATTTTAACACTTCATTTTAGGTCTTTTTTTTTTTTTACCTAACACTTCATTTTTATTCAATAACGGTTTATTTTAGATTAATTTTAACAAAATTTAAATATTTAATTCATATTCTGTAGACTAAGGGCCCGTTTGGTTTTAACTCCGGAATCGGAAACGGAATGGAAACGAATCTAGTTTATACGTATATCCTTATTCATGAAAGTTTTTGGAATCATTCATTGGGGTTTTAAGTAATTGGAGTATAGTTTGATTACTTTTGATACCCTATAGGGTAACAAAATGTGGGGAAACAAGTACATTTTGCATTAAACCACAAGGAATGATTCCTTAAAATTTCATGAATAAGGATATACATATGGACTAAATTCGTTTCCATTCCATTTCCGTTTCCGGAGTTGGAACCAAACGGGCCCTAAATGTTCATATTTTACCCTTTTTTTTTGTGTGTTTGTAACTACGTACCAAACAAAATAATCACATATTCACATATGTATTATATATTCGTTTGGGAGTTTATTGTTACTAATGTTTGTTTTCGAAACATCATTAGCGCACAAATCATACTGCACTTAACCCCGGCTCGACCCTCAACAGGATAACAAATTCACCATATCCATTATCTCTCTCAAGAGTCTCAATCGATATCCAAATGCTTCATACGCTGAATTTTGTATTACTTCTCCTTTTGGGTTCTTTGCTATTCTGGGTATCTGTCGAAGCTACCAAATGCTCAATTACAGGTGAGAATCACCCAGACCCTCGTATCGAATTAAACTGTACAATTGCTTTGGCTTTTTACTTGATTTTCGGAAGAGTCTACCCTTGAGACCATCAAAAGGTGAGGACCAAGAATCACACAACTTATGTACAGACCCTCGTATCTTTTTTGCATACTTAGCATGTTTATGAGGCACTGAGGCAGTGATGTTTCTGGGCCTTAAATTTATAGCATATTTGGGTGCTTGAGAAATCTAAAATGTTTGAAAGTTTCACTTGGAAGTATAATGACAGGGGCAAGATGGTGTAGACCTGAATTTCTATCTAGTTACTTGCCATGTCTTCATTTTTTTTGGATTTGTATCTTCTCCTAGTGTCTTATTTCTAGGGTTTTTATGGTCTGTGCTCCAGGATTTCCCCTTGTGAGGAACATAAGTGAACTTCCACAAGATAGTTATGGGAGACAAGGGTTTAAACACATTACAATTGCTGGATCAGTCTTGCATGGAATGAAAGAGGTCTCAATTATTATTCTGTCCTTCACCATTATAGATCATTTACTCATATGCCTTATGCTTTACAAGAGGTCGTATATCCATCCCTGTCATTGTATTTCTTCTCGAGTCTTTTACTAGTTACTATTGTGGATTTGTGGCTGTTGAGTGGATTATAAGGGAAATTGTTTGTAATGCCACTTATATGTCTTGGTATGGTAACAAAAACACGAAGTTGTATGTGATTATGGATATCAAGTTCCATGTATACTGTGTCTGTGGGACTCAAGAAACAGATGATTCTTACTCATGCCCCTCATAACAAAACACCCTTTCCCAAGTTTATTTCTATGAGAATTTTGTTATCTGAATCATATGAGAAGATAACTAGTTTCGGTGGGAAGTAACTTTGCGCTTGGCATTACTAATTTGTTACAGCTTGAAGTTTGGCTTCAAACATTTGCTGGTGGGTCTTGTACGCCAATACACCGGCATTCCTGTGAAGAAATCTTTGTTGTTCTGAAGGGCGGTGGCACTCTATATCTCGCATCCGGTTCAAACAAGAAACATCCTGGGAATCCTCAAAGCTTCAATATTTTTGCAAATAGCACTTTCACAATCCCAATTAATGATGCTCACCAGGTATGGCATTTTTTTATCCTTCTGACCTGCAAAGGTTATTTTTAGCCATTTCTGGTTCTTTTCATTGACCAAAACTGCGTTGTATGCCTGTATGTTATTGTAAACCAGTCCCTCAATTACTTATCAAAACATGATGTAGGGCACTAAAACTAGACCTATTCGCTATATTGATTTTTAAGCTAAGAAATTCTCATTGTACACCCTTACTTATATCACTGGCTGTATTGCTCACAAAATTTTGCCGTGAAACATAATCTATTATAGTCCTGGTTATTGAAGATGTACAATTGAGTGACATGTAAGAGGTGTGTTTTGAATGTTGATGCTTCTTGCTTCTTTTTTTTAACCAAGCTTTGCATAAAATATGCTCTTGGTTGGGCTATAAACAGCTGTGGAAGGAAGTGCTAGGATTTGGAAGAATATTGACACGTTTTACTGGTTATGTTCAATTGCTTCTTCCAACTGTCTACTAATACTTGTTTGCACTACATCTAGTTTTAGTTCCTTGGGCAATGGACTAGATTAGGGAACTTAGTGTCCGTAATCATGAACGCTATTCGGCAATCACCAATAACATTCTGTTTCAGCAAAGTTTAAGTTACTCACAATATCTGTCCAATTTCAATCGTTTAAGAACAATGCTACCTATATCATGTCTCATGACCCACCAAACTGATAGGATTCCAACCCTCTCTACTAGGCCAGCTGTTTTAAATAAACTTTTGCTGACTTATGTTAAGCGGAATGAGCATAATTGATAATGCTTATTTATCAATACATAGTTTATGTTATCTTTTAAGTCTAGTGCTAGTGTATCTTATCTTTTAAGTCTAGTACTAGTAGGAGTAGTTAACATAGAAGGTTATATGAGGATCTCATGTCTTATGTTTTAGTATTCCTTCATTCATTCATTAAAGTTTATAGATTTGGTAGTTGAATTGCTAATGAAAAGATTCTGGTTGTTAGTTTAAATCGTAAATTAACAGATCAAAACAGCAAAGATGGGACTAGTACCCCGTTCAAGAAATCATGTTAAATTTTCTCATCACAGAAACTATTATTTTTTTTTTATATCCAGGACGTGGAGTGTACACGTATCGGGAGACACACATAAGCACACAGGTTCATCCTAACAACTCTATGACGATGTAAAGTAGAAATAACATAAGAGTTGCATAGATTTCGATTTATCCTATCTGGTTGGAAGAGATAAATGCACCAGTGAAACTGCAACCCTATGATTAAGTTGATCCTTTCTTGCCTTACATCTCAACAGAAACAATCCAACTACATCAACGTGTAAAGTAGAAATAACATAAGAGCTACATAGATTTTCGATTCATCCTCTTTGATTTCCTTTAAAAAAAACATAGATTGTTTATTTATCCTCTCTGGTTGGAAGAGATAAATGCACCAGTGAAACTATGATTAAGTCTGTCCTTTCTTTTGCTTGTGCAAATCTCGCTGTGTTTCTTCTTAAAAAACATTTAGCTTGGACGGAATCTGAATTAGAAAAACTCTATGACGATGGTAGAAAAGTAATACAACATTAGACACATGATCGTAAGGAGGTACCAGAATCTGCAAATACAATCCTTAATTGCTCCATTAACACGTCTCGAGTTATATTTAGAGCAAAATTCTCTCTAACAGATTGCATTTACAGATTTGCAATACAAATGCTGATGAGGATCTGCAATTGCTGGCGATTATATCACGGCCACCAATTAAAATGTGAGTGATTCTCCCTCTGACAAACATCCTGATGTTCTTTCTATTACTAAAAGCTTAGTATTAATTACCAAGGGGCTCATATCAATGATATCATATACATATTTTGTTTCTCCTTTGCCCCAACTTTTTCCTATATATGACTGGGTTCTAAAGAGAGACTGATTCTTACCACTGACCACTAGTAAGGTGAGTGTCTTGGTTCGAAAACCATAAACCCCTTACAATACATTTCCTGACTGATAAAGGTTACAGAAGTCCAAACTTTCAGGTGTAATATACAAACATGCATACTTGTTCATATTTGAAATTGGGCACATGATAGCTGACCCAATTTCAATAACCATTCCTGTACCATAAAGTTTTGGTTGATTCCAGGCTTGAAGAATTGTACATACTACAATTCCTGAATTTGTTTCTCTGTCTGCTGAAAGCTCTTATTATTGAGATTTGGGTTATGTTTCTTTTCCAGATTTATATATGAAGACTGGTTAATGCCTCACAATGCAGCCAAGTTGAAGTTCCCTTACTTTTGGGACGAAGAGTGCCTTGAAACAACTCAGAAAGATGAACTGTAGACTTGTAGTTACAGTCATGTGGTTTGCCTTGTTCGCATGATAGTTGTTGTGCACGCCTTTGTCGGTCCTTGACTTGAATATGTTCCCAACCCAGATGAATCCACTACAACCAAGTATTAGGCTCACTGCTTGCTCCTCTATATTATACAAATGATGCTTTGCGTGTTCTTACCAGAAAAATAATTTTGGACAATCTTATAACAAGGACGGTAAGACAAAGGGCTACATTGACGGAAAAAATCCAATTGATGTGTTTCCAAATCGGAATTGCTATTCGGTCATATGGAAAGAGGCGGTGTACTCGCATTGCGCACGAATCTCCCGGGCGCATTGGGCATGTGCCTGTACGCGCAATGCGAGTGTGCCCGGGAGCCTCCATTCTGATGCAACGTGCGCAAATAGAGCAAAGTCCGGGCCCATCCGCATTACGGTCAAGGGTCTTTTTTGCACTAAAATACATTGAAAAAGAATTTATCTTATTTTTTTGCACTAAAATACATTGAAAAAGAATTTATCTTATTTTATATCTATTAAATCAGAAACCTCTATTGCCACATGTCTAACGCCATATTTCTCGAACCCTAACAAATTATTTTAAAAAGTGATTTCTAAATGTTAATATAAATTGGAAATTGATTTTTTTTTTAATATATTTAAATAAATATTTTTATAAAAATAGTTTTAAAACTTTTACGAATCTTAGCTATCTATATACTAAAGCAGCCCATCAACTTCCACTTGGCAGAATTTCGTGCAGTCACCTCATCAAATTTATACATGGCACAGTTCGGTGAATTCACGTTATTAAATTTTCACGTGTCAATTTTTTGTTAATTCAGGTCCCACCAAGTTAAACCAAATTATTTTAAATATTTAACTTACAAATTTATTTTAAATATTTTACTAACTAATTTTGTATTAGTCTAATAGTCTCTCACATTATAATGACCTTTAGTTATTTATAAATTAAAAATCGAAACATTTAAGATTGCAATCTAATTTTAATGATATTAAATTTTTTACAAATTATATTTTTTAATTTATAATTGAACTTTATACTTTCTTAAACTTAAAAAATTTAATTTTAAATTTATTTTTATTTTATTTACTTATATTTTCAATTGAACTTATAAACTTTATTTTTTTTAAACTTTAAAAGATCTTAATATTTTTATATTTTTAAATTTCAATTGAACTTTATTTATTTCTAAACTTATAAAATTTATTTTTTTCCTAAAGTATTTTTTTTAAACGATTAACAAAAATATTTCTTCATATTTTTAGAATAAATAAAGTTTTAGAATTAAAAGAATTTGATTTTTAATATAAGTGTTTTTTCATTTAAAAAAATCGAAATATATTTTGAAACAAAAACCAGATATTTTAAAATAGTTTGTATAAAAACTCATAAATTTCATATTAAAATATATGGAAAAATAT
>BSUD01000002.1:6850239-6868044 GCA_033239045.1 Fagopyrum esculentum | reverse complement strand
ATAGCAATTAGGGATTTAGGGAAAATTTTAATCAACAATTAGGAAAGCTTTGATCTCAAATCTTGGGTAAAAAAAATATTAAAAAAAAAACAAGCATATATTTTGATTTAAAAAAATGAAAGAAAACTTTAACATTTGCAAATCATGGAAGATCTTTTAAAGATTTTTTAGTTAGGGAAAAAATATTTTAAAAAAGCTAATATTTTCGATATTTAGAATCAGAATTTTTTTGTTAGAAAAAAAATTCGAATTTTGTTAAAATTCTATATTTTTCAAATTTAGTTTTAATTTTCTTTGTTGACTTTATCCTAATTTTGCTCGATTTGAATTTGTATATGTTATCTTAATCTTTTGTTAGTTGAAAAGCTTTCCTAACAAGCTTTACAAACCCTTTTTTTACTATATATATATATACATGTGTACGAAGTTCCACCTCTCTCACAAAATACATCTCATATTCTCATCGTCAAAATTTGTATGACTATCAATTGAGTTACACGGAGTTTTTTTTTTCCGTATTTGCAGGAAACAAATAAAGAACTGAAGATGAAGAGCTCTCTCCAAAGTTCTAAACTATTGAAACATGTATATTTACCTTCAATGACACTATTATTTTTCGTGGCGTCTTTCATTGATTCTTGATTGTCGTCATAAATATCTAATTTGTCGAAGACAATGAAGACATAAAGATTGATAGCAAATGAAGAACAGAAGACGTGAATCAAGACACCGACTTACCTTGGAACCACTTCGTATGACATTCCGACCGGGAGAATTTTGACGAGGGTTTACTTTGTATGGTACTTATTCCAAAGGAGATTATTTCGGTCGATGTGTTAAAAACATGTGGTATTTTGACATGAGATATCCCTAATTTAAAAACATGTGGTATTTTGACATGAGATATCCCTAATTTATGAACTATTACATAAATATGAAGATTTTATATTGAGCTTTATAGTTTGCGTAAAAAGTTTCATTAAGAAATAAAAAAAATAATTTGGGTGTTGAAATTTAAAGTTATTTATTTATTTGTCTTATATAGCTAAATTAATATACTTTGTGTAATATCATAAAATAACACAAATTCATTACCAAAAATAAAATATTTAGTAAGCAAGTACATCGAAATCGTCTGATATCAAAAAAAAAAATTTATATTTATTTAGGATTAAATATTAACACATGAAGTACCAAACATGTACCCAAATCTAAATTTTTGAAGAATTCACAGTTAAGCTTTTCTCGTGATTACGGGACAAAGAAAAACATAACGTAGACGAGCGGTTACGATATAGAGGGTGGTTTTATGTAGTTTTTGATATAAGAGGGGATTAAAGTGAAAAATGAGGCATATTGAGTGGGTCAAAATTGAATTGAAGTTCGCCAAAAGCGTAATGCTTAATTGTATGAATCCTCTTTGATAGAAGAATCAAAGCTTCTGCTGGATTACTCAACAATGGAGCCCTCGCAAAATCAACGACCAGCTTCTTCTCGGTCACACCAAGTCCATTCTGCTCGCCCCTTTGTCATCGACCTCTTCAATCTCTACTTGGGGGTACTAATTCATCTCCCTTAGTGTTTCCGAACGTTTGAACTTGGTTTGAGGGATTTTTTTATTGTGGTTTTTGTAGAGAACTCCGAGGCAAAGATCCGAAGATACAGTGCGTGAGCCACCGTAAGTTTTTTTTTTTCGTTCTCTCAATTTCTTTCATCAGTTTTCGTTTATTGTGTGTTGCGTTCTTGATTTGCTCTTGTATGGGGTAATTGATTGTTTTGTTTATGCTCTTCTAGTGATTCTTAACTGGATTAGCCCTTTTGTCTGATTATGAATTAAGATTGATTGTAATTGATGCAATTGGCTCGCAATTAACTTCACAAGGTGGCGGGTTAGTTCATATCTTTCTACGAAATAGTTTAAGTGCATCATGTGCAAAAGGCGTTAAATTGTTGTTCAGTGGAATTTCGACAAATATTCAGCGGAAGTTGCAACATCACGATCTACATGCATAATGCGTTGTTTATTATATGACTTTAGAAGTATATTTATGGATATTGTTCATTTGATTCATTTCTTGACATTTTATGGACGTCAAGGATGATTGTTATAGTTTTTTGGCCTGGGTGCTTGTGGAAATGGAAGATACATAGAGAATGAAATAATATTAGGAGTATGACTAAGGCAATGAATTCATGTCTTACAGTTCAACTCTGGCCTTCTATTGTTAAAATTAGAGTTACATAACTGGGTTTTCTACTCAATGGTTACGTGGTAGCTTTGTCTTTGTTTTGTTAGATACAGTTTTGCTCTTATTTTTTAGTTTTTGGCGCAATCCTATCATTAATCTGCAGATGATAACAGGAATAAAGCACAGAAGCGTGTCACAGCCCTTAACAAAGATCTTCCGCCACCCAATGAGCAGTTTCTTTCAGATTTTGAACATATCCAGAGGCAGTTTCCTGTAAGGTCTATGCTTGAGTTATAAAAATGTGTGATATAGATTTTTCTCTATTGTGGTTACATCTGTAAACATGGTGAAGTAAACATACATTAAATCGATACTCTTTGCATTACAGGACCAAGAACAGCTGAGGTTGGTGACAGAGTCTGTTTTTGTAACTTTGGTTGTGCAATGTAGCAGTCATGCACCAAGAGCAGAATTCCTTCTCTTTGCTTTGAGGAGCTTGTGTAGTGTAGACTACATAAATTGGGATTCTTTGTTACCTTCTCTTCTTAATGTGGTATCATCTGCAGAATTGTCACTTTGCCAGGGAAGTCAACCTGTGGCTACTGGTGCACCAACTAGTATACCGCAGTCTGGTATTGTGTCATCGGGAAACACAGTGCCTATCTCCTCCACTTTCCAACCTTCTACTCCTGCTTCTCCACTGATTTCTGTTCAAGGCATAGGATCCCCTGCACATTCAGCCAACGAGCCATCAGCTTCCATGGCTATGTCTCCAGTAAAGTTGAATGAAAATATGAGCAACCCACAATTATCTACCTTGAAAATTGCACCGTCCATTCGAGATAATGCTATAAGCAGTCTGAGACAGCTCTGTTGCAAGATTATTCTGACCGGTCTCGAATCTAGTTTAAAGCCAGTGACCCATGCTGAAATTTTTCAACATATGATGACCTGGCTTGTCAATTGGGATCAACGGAAGCAATGTAACGAATTAGATGTTGCAAAGTCATGGAGACCTGACAAGGCTCTGATTGAGTGGCTTCATAGCTGTTTGGATGTCGTTTGGTTGCTGGCTGGGGAGGACAAATGCCGAGTTCCATTTTACGAGCTGTTGCATAGTGGGTTGCAGTTTATAGAAAATATACCCGATGATGAAGCCTTTTTTACACTGATATTCCAGATTCACAGGCGAAGAGACAAGATTGCCATGCATATGCAAATGTTGGACCAACACCTACATTGCCCTTCATTTGGAACACAACGTTTCCTGTCACAGGGAACTACTAATTTGGGAAGTGATGTAACAGCAAATCTGCGGCATTCTCCTATTACTTATCCAAGTGTTCTAGGAGAACCATTGCACGGAGAGGTGATTAGTAATTCCATTATTAGTCCTATTGTTAGCAATAGTATTATGGATGGTGGTGCATGAGGTTTTATTCATTATGCACTTCATATTAACTATCATACTGAATATAATCTGATAGGTTATTCCTAAAGGAAAAAAAAAAGAGAAGCTATTTATATTACTCATGGACTATCCTAACCATAACTCAAAAACTCTTACTAATGTCAATTTAGTTTCACATAGAAATTAGGCTTCCGATTGTATTGGAGACACTCAGAGATGGTCTAATGTTTCCCTTTTTATATAAATATTCCAATTTCCCTTTACATGTATCACTAGAATAACCAAACAGGTTAGCAAAATCAGATAATTAAAATTTATGGCATGCACGTACATAAGCACAGTACAGGTTGCAAAGTACTTCAGGAACCCATAGCAACACAAGGTAGAAGAGAGGAAAGGTGTGAGAGCACACTTTAGCCCTTCTATCAAAGCTTTCCGTTCCTAGTTCAAAATGAAATGGTATCAGGCTTATAATGATGCTCTGCTACATGATCTTTTGTTTTTATCTTGAATATAGTAATCCGCGCAGTTGTGAACCTTGTGATGGTTCTTTTTCTTTTCTTATTAAGTTATTAGGGAAAACGTTAATCTTTTGTTCACTCCTCCAGAACAAAAGAGAAGAAGAAAGGAAAAAAATAGAAGTTTACTTTCTAAATTCAGAGGAGAAATGTATTTTCATACATTATAGAACTTATTGGTTAGTTCCCAATGAAATGATTTTCTCACTTCTTAGGCCATTATACACTTCAATTCTACTTATTTTGATATTGTTAGAAGTTAATCTTCCCACAAATGTTATAGCTGTTCTGAGCATCCTTATATTTATTAATTTACTAAATTGACAGAGTTTTATGCTTTTGAAAATCTATTCTTGTACACGTAAGTGCTGAAGTTTTTGTAATGCTGCAGGTTATATTTCTATGTTTTTTTTTTGCAATAGTATCTCATCATAGTCTATACCTGTTTAGGACCTGGCTGCTTGTATCCAGAAAGGCACATTAGACTGGGACCGGGCTATCCGTTGTTTAAGGCATGGATTTCGTACTGCTCCATCTCCTGACTGGTGGAAGAGAGTGTTGGTTGTTGGTACTTGTTATAGACCGCAACCTATTGTACCAGCTCCTGGGGCCGTTTTTACGTGTGAAATGATTTGTGAAGCAGCAGTTGACAGAGTCATTGAGCTATTGAAGTTGACAAATTCAGGCAAAATTTCCTGCTTCAGATGTATTTTGAGATCTCTTACATTCATGAATCAAATCCCTGTTAACTATAATTTTTTTCTCTCCTATCTTAGCCATAATAGAATAGTGGCTTAATATGATGCTGAAGGATTTTCTCTACTAACCTTTCTTAAATGGTGATCACTGTTATTGATATTTCTTTCATCCCCACATTGTTTGAACGGAAAAGCGGTAGCAATTTGTTAAGTCATAATTTCCACTAGATTTTGCGTTGTTCAAGGAATTGCCAGATATTGCACTGTTTCTGAGAATAGTGTTGTTGAGAATGGTGATGTTTCTACAAGCCAGATGTTTCTTCGCATGTTATTTCTGTGCTTAAGACTTCCATGTAAACTATGGAGGGGTTTGAGCATGAATTTACTTCATTTTGTAGGGGGTAACTACATATTTCTACATAAAAGATGAGTTGTAGTTGTCATGGTTTTTCTGAAACTCCTAGAGTTTGTAGCAAAAAGGAAGGCTTATTTTGATGAGGTTGGATGATTAGTAGACGTAGGAAGTGCTTGAGCGTGGATTGCGTTTCATACAACTAGTACTATCATCCGAAGCATTAAACTTGTTGTCATGTTACTGCTTTAAAGAATATCTTAAATGATTTTGACCCCCCTTTTTTGGAGGTAAGGGAGCAAGAGTGCTTTCTACCTCTCTTGGTGGGGTAGATCTAGGGCTAACTACTGCAAAGAATCCTTGTGGAATCAGCATTCATTGGCACTAAACAGTACAGAAAGAGGAGCTGGAATTTTGAGAAGTTAGAAATAAGAAAACAATTTCAACACAGAAAGGTGTTATGGGCTTATGTTTGATGTTTTCCCAACATGGAGACACATAGGATTTTAGGATTGCTAAGAGGAGTTTGTAGCATTAAAGGAAGGCTTATTTTGATGAGGTTGGATGAGTTGTAGACATATGAAGTGCTTGAGCATGGAAATGTGTTTTATACAACTAGTACTATCTTCCCAAACATTAAACCTGTTGTCAGGTTACTGCTTTAAAGAATATCTTAAATGATTTTGACCCCCTTTTTTGGAGGTAAGGGAGCAAGAGTGCTTTCTAACCTCTCTTGGTGGGGCAGAGCTAGGGCTAACTACTGCAAAGAATCCTTGGTGGAATCAGCATTCATTGACACTAAACAGTACAGAAAGAGGAGCTGGAATTTAAAGGAGTTAGATATAAGAAAGCAATTTCAACACAGAAAGGTGTTATGGGCTAATGTTTGTTATATTATGATATTTTCCCAACATGAAGAAACATAGGATTTTAGGATTGCTAAGAGGAGTTTTCAAGCTTTAGATTGTTTCCTAGGATGCAATGTGTTTATTAATGTTAAATTATGAATTCCTATGCCAAGTCAAGTGACCATATTATTCATTTGATGTTCTTTAAGGGGGTATTGTTCTTTTTCTTTCTGGTTTTTTTCCCCGTCTAGGGTTATTTTACCTGTATTTACCGGTAGCTGCTAATGTCTTGTATTAAGTGGTTTTCGTTATTACTTCTTGATTACATTGTCCATCAACTTCATCTTCAAATATAATTTACATTGATGATTTTTTTTGTGGTTAATTCAGAGATTAACTGCTGGCAGGAGTGGCAAACCTTCTCAGATATATTTTTCTTTCTCATCAAAAGTGGGTGCCTCGAGTTTGTTGGTTTTTTGGAAAAGCTTTTTGCACAAGTAATAGAAGCTGATAATCATCTTCTGCGGACAAATCATGTTACATGGTTGCTGGCTCAAGTAATTCGCACTGAGCTTGTGACAAATGCTCTAAATACAGAGAACAGGAAGGTATTTCAGGGCCTCTAAATATTGACTATAAATATAATCTTGTTCTTAGCTTCTTTTAATTTCTTTGACAAAGAGTAATTTTCTTCACAAAGTATCCTAGATATTTGAGGAATATGGCTTCAGTCTAAGAGTAATTATACTGTCTTCGTAGTCGGACTTGACAAAGAAGCTCATATCTTTCCACAAAGAAGAGAAAATCGCCGATCCTAATAATTCTCAAAGTATTTTGCTTGACTTCATTAGTAGCTGCCAAAATTTGCGCATTTGGTCAATGAACATATCAGCCAGAGAATATTTAAATGGCGAGCAGCTTCAGAAAGGCAAGCAAATAGATGAGTGGTTGAAACAAGTAACCAAAGGTACAACTTAGTTGCATGAGTTTTTTTTCTTATAATAATGCTGCTGCTTTTTGTGGTCGTCATACTTTATGGTAATGATACTTTGTTCGTTTCTTATCCATGCAGAATATAACTAATGGCAAACTTAAATGGTCGCACCCATATTTATTTCAGAAATTGAACGTACGAATAGAAATCATCATGCCACTCTGAACTTTCATTACTGGCTACGCAGGTGAACAATTGACGGATTACTTGAATTTGGACAGCAGATCTGTTGGGATGTTTTGGGTGGTGTCTTTCACTTTGCAACAGCCTGCTTGCGACATGGTGATGAATTGGCTGCAATCCGCTGGTTCAGACGTATTACCAGCTTCTGGTTTGCAGTCAAATGATAGGGTAATATGCATGCGGGAAACAAGTCCTGTGCCAATTTCATTGTTATCTGGCATGGCAATCAACTTAATAATCAAAATTGCACTTCAAATGGAGGATTCCATGTTTAATGGACAGGTACTTCTTAATTATCGTAAATTGGCTGTTTTTTATAACAATTAGGAAGACCGCTAGGGTGCACATTTTTTATGCAGCCCTCTGGTGGTTGGAAAGTTAACTGGTTACTGAGTAGTGTATGTCATAGGAGTGTACAAAATGGATGACCATATGCTTCATCTTCATATTTGATTTTGTGGGATTGTTACAGTGGTACTGTGGGCTTTGTTCCTTTATTTTCATAATTAATTTTGTAAAGTTTTGTTCAGTAGATTTGGGTTTATGGGTTAAACATCTTGCTTTATGTTAGACAATTAATTCTGACTTGATAATGAGTGGAAGTGGTAAAAATAGTATCTTGTATGATCAAATTATGCATCGACTTGCTCATGCCTTTCTTTAAACTTGCTCAATGGTGCTGAATTTCTTGGACAACATAATGCAGTGCTCTGACTGACTCAAAGTGTTAAATGCATCGGAGTTGTCTCTTATATCAGAGGTTATATTACATATACATGTCATTGATGCAGGTTGTCCCCAGCATTGCAATGGTTGAAACCTACACAAGATTGCTTCTGATTGCACCTTATTCCTTGTTTCGGTCGCATTTCAGTGTAATTCCTCTTCTACTTCTGGAAGTTCCATTTTATTCTCTTTGGTCTATATTTGAAACGTGACATCTGTTGATCTTCCATTACAAGTATGTTGCCTGAACCACCAAACTTATGTGGGTTAGTTTGATATGTGACAATTAGAGGGGATTCTCATCCTTTTTCTGTGAACTCATTTAGTTTATGTGGTTTCATCTGATATTCCATGGTAAGAACATCTCCGGAGGAATGTGAACTGTTGCTAATCTTATAGTTGGATTTAAGGTGTTGCTCGTTGAAGGATGATTTTGTATTGCGCGCGTTTACATCTTGAAACCTTAAACAAGAAAGTTTTTGAGCCATTAATTAGGAGCAATATAAGCAGTCCGTTTTTTTAATGAAACTTTATTGTTATATAAAATGGCCCTTGTGTTCAAGTAATTTTTTTTCAGTTTTATTTTCATTTTCTTAAGTTGCTCATCAATGCTGAGGGAAAATGGCAGAAAACTTGACTGGCATAGTGCAGAAATTTGTGGATAGAGCTTGTGGGAAAGCATTTGTTGACCTTATTAAACTATTGTAGCACAGCCATGTTCATTTGAAACCAAATGTTAAAATGCAGTGAGGTTTCATACTCTTACAAAAAGCCAGACCCAATCAGAGGAGGGCCCTTCTTAATACACTTCTACCATAAATTTTGAATTCCTGATATGCATAATTGCATAACTGAGGCAATTCCTAATCATTTTACTTGTTTTTGTCATTTGAATGCATCAAATTTCTCTGGTTGTCGTTACAACAAACACATTCAATTTGTTTGCACCTGTCAAAGCCTAATATTGCTGGTGGTTGCAGCATTTGACTCAAAGGAACCCAAGCACATTAAGTAAGCCAGGTGCAACGCTTTTGGTGCTTGAAATATTGAACTATCGGTGTCTTCCTCTGTACCGGTGAGTTGATGTTTTGCTTTAACATGGTGTTGTACCAGTTCATTGCTTTAGTAAAATGGGCATCAAATGAAAGGTTTATTCCTAGGAACACAACATCACGGGGTTCAAATATATTTGGGTGAGTTGAGTAAACGGGCCTTTTAATCTTTCATGATTATGAAGAGACAAAGTAGGCCCCTTATTAATTTCATTAATAAACTAGGGCCCTAAATTTCAGAAATAGAAAAATAAAAATTTATGTAACCCTGGAGTTCCAAATCCTGTCTGGAAAACCTTCCCACACCATCCTGACCTCTTACCAATTGGAAATTGGACAACTTGTATCTTATGAATTTTTCTTCTTTTTGAAAATAAAAGTTATATTTGAATTATGAGTCCCGGAACGGCGAAACCTAATACCCAAATTATAATATCTAAGATTTAATACCTGAATTTTGATACCCAAAACTTAATACCCAATTTCATCTAATTTCCTCAATATATTTTGAAAATAGCATAGAAAATTAGCCACAGAAGGAGAAAACAAAGTCATAAGAGGCATTTGTAATAAGATTTTCAGGATCGATTAGTTTTAGTTTGTAGCAATATTTTTACAATTACGGCACAATTTTTCAAGATAAAACATCATTTTGCCTTGAGTGTGTGAGATACTTGGTTGGAGGCTTTTAGTGAGGTTTGTCCCTCCACTATTTATGCTTTTTTTTAAATTCACTGCTATAAGGTATGCTTAAATGACTAGGTTTTATTGAAATCTTATCACCCGTTTGATCACAGGGATTTTTCTTCAACAATGGTTCCCGTCCCTTTCTTTTGCATGTGCCATTTTTCGACAATTTTGTCCCCTCTTGTTTTTGTTTAGAGTCTTTATAAAATGGATACTTATATATTGTGAAACAATTATTAAGAAAGTTGCAATTCGTAGATAACTGGTTACGCTGATATGTATTCTTTTGATAGGTATGAAGGGAAATGTAAGGGCTTAATGTATGATGTTTCGAAGATTCTTAGTGCCTTGAAAGGAAAACGAGGAGATCATCGTGTATTTAGATTGGCAGAGAACTTATGCATGAACTTGGTTATGTCTCTGAGGGATTTCTTTTCAGTGAAGAAAGATGCTAAGGTTCAAAGCATGTAGCTTATTGCTCCTCACTTTTTCTAAATTATGTCTCTATTCAAGGAGAAGTTATGATATCTTTTATATTTTTACTGTAGGGACCGACTGAATTTACAGAAACCTTGAACCGTATAACTGTTATCACACTTGCCATTATTATTAAGACACGTGGCATTACTGAGGCGGAACATGTTCTATATCTACCTACTTTGCTAGAACATATCATGTCTAGCAGTCAACACACCTGGTCAGAAAAAACATTGAAGTATTTCCCTAGTTTGCTCCGCAAGGCATTGGGTGGTCGAACAGATAATAGGGGTCTGGCAATTCAAGCTTGGCAGCAGGTATACTATGCAGCTTGTTCTTTTTTAAATGAGCATAATGGTAGGTTGCTAGCAATTATTTCTCATTCCAATGCTTGTTATACAGCCAGTTGATGTCTAGGACTTGCTTTCAATCTTTGTTTATTAAGCATCGATGTGACACCTCTAAATGGACATTAAAAGAAGAAATAAAGAAAAGGTAAGGTGGTTTATAACAGCTTGATGTGCTAAATGTTGGAGATAGGAGTTTTGCCCCTGTGCTTTCCGTCAATTAAGGGCATGTAAGTCGAGGCACTTAATTACTGGCTGTAGCCTGTGGGGACCATTACAACATCACTCCAGTTTGTATTGTAATCTGGATGCTGCATCCAAATGTTTACTAATATAAGTGAGAAATTTCATATTTCTCTCCTCACTTACTCTGCTTGTTGTTAACTTTGACATGGTCTTGATCATTACTGAAAAGGCTTACAAAAGTAAATACCAGTTGCATGTGGTTCTGTGAATTAGAACGACTAGCAGAGTTGAAACTGACACGAGGGACTTTGTGCCTTGTTTCTTAACACCCTCTAGGATATGGATTTGAGGTTCTTATCGCTATGACAATTGTTAATCTTTATTGTTTTGGCAGGCAGAGCAAACCGTCATAAACCAGTGCACCCAGCTTCTTTCTCCATCAACTGATCCTACCTACATAAGAACATATGTCAGTCATAGTTTTCCTCAACACAGGCAAAACCTTTGTGCTGGTGCTTGGGTATTGATGCAAGCACACCCTGAAAGTATAAACAGTGCAAATCTGGTACTACAAGCTTGCAGCTTTTGTCCCTGTTTATTCTGGAATATATATATTCTTACTGGATGCTTCCTTCTATTTGTTTTCGATGTACTGTTATAGTGATATTTTATTTTAATTATAGTAATATTTATTGTGAAATACTAATGTGCAGGCAAGTGTTCTAAGAGAATTTTCTCCAGAGGAAGTAACTGCAAATATCTACACGATGGTAGATGTTCTCCTTCATCACATTCAAGTTGAACTCCAGCGTGGACATTCCTTACAGGTTAATAGTAATGTAGCATGGACTTGGGTTGGGTGAAATATGATACTTCATTGAAAACAAATTGTTCATGTTATCCTTTTTGCTTTCAGGATCTTCTTTTGAAAACTACTACAAATTTGGCATTCTTTATATGGAACCATGAACTGCTTCCTTTGGATATTTTTCTCCTAGCATTGATCGACCGTGACGATGATCCCCATGCTTTGCATATTGTGGTAAGTCTAGATGTATTTATATTTTTTTTAGAAAGATATTCTGCTAAACTGTTTTATTTGCATAAATGGAAATGGTCCGTCTGATCCCGTCATGTAGTTTTTTCACCAGATGAGCAAGAGTTCACTACTTTTAAACAAAATTATTGTCTGTGCTCTCGTACTTGTACACATATCTCGACAAGTCTATCCCATTCTTTTCCAAACTCAACTCCCTGTTGCCAGTAGAAGGTCTCTTATCGTGGCCCTTCCTAGTTGCTTCCAGGTGGGACCCAAGTCTACTTGCACCTGGAGTACACCACTCATCCCTTTGTCTCCCTCGCTGCAGGCCTAACAGTGTCATGTTACCCTCAGGAATCCTGATTGAGTCATAACATAATCATCATAATCAAGAATAGTTGCTGATTTAACACACTGAAACACGAAATTTTGCCAGTCACCAACCTTTCAACATATTCTCGGTGTTAAATGTGTCTAGAGGACTTTGAATGTTATCTACAATCTTAAATCACGTTGTGATCCTTTTGCAGATTAGTCTGCTCGACAGACAAGAGCTTCAACATAGACTGAAATTGTTCATCATGAATCGTGGACCTCCAGAGCACTGGCTATTCTCTGGAAAGTTCAATCGTGTGGACGTGCAGAAGGCTTTGGGAAATCATCTCTCTTGGAAGGATAGGTTGTTTTTCCTTGTTTCTATCATTTTCTAATTTCTAGTGATGGAATATATTAGTCTTTTTGTTCTTGATTTTTTTAGGGGGAGTGGGGTACCATATATCATATCATGTCCCATGTTATTTCTTGAACTTATATATGGTAGCTAAAACTGAGTTCTGCACCTCTTTATCTCTTTCCATTGCGTCTATCACATTGAGTTGAGTGAAGGCTTTCATGCACAAAATTTAAATCAGCTCTTTGATCAAAATGTATGCCGGCCATAGGGAACAGTGGCATTATTGGTCATAAAGGGAGGAACCACTGAATGATATCTTAAGAGGCTATACTTTTACCTGTAATTTACATTGACATACATTTTCCATGATTAAGTAAAAAACGAAATCAGTTGACTCCACCCTTTTTTGGTACACTTTTACTTAGTTTTAGGTTGATAGTGCTCTATTCTATGGCTAATCGGTGCATTTCTAGAACAGGTAAGTATGATTAGATCATAGGGAATTTTCGAGGCTATAATACCACCATTGCAAATATGTACTATAAAAATCCAGTACATTTTTGCTTAATATGGTTTGTGTGCCTCTAGAGCGCTAGTTTTCGGGCTTCTCTGTAATGTTCACCGTGTTTGATAAATGGACACATTTGCACTCTTTACCAACCGTTTGAAATCTTAGGACGATAATCTTTTTCTGGAGATTAGTTTGCATCCAACTTAGAGGTGCCTAGTTGGTTCAAAAGAAAGTCGTTTGTCCCATCTGCTCCCAATATAATTGTAAAGCTTCATCTTGCTTCTGGAATTTTGCCTCTCTTTCTTTGCCATTTTCTTCAAGAATATGAATGAGAAGCCAAAAGGCCTTTATATATGAGATATTCTGCATAGACTGTATGTGATGTTGTTTTGGTGAAATACTGATGAAAAAGCTTTGTCAGACTATATAAGGGGAGTTACTTCCATATGATTAGAGTTGTGCAAATGATTCTCGAAGCCAAATTGCTCTCAAGTTCCTCACTTGATTTTTCACTACTATTATATGTCCCACAGTCTAACAACATAAAACGATGACTTCCTTACTTTTGATTGTCTTTGCTCTTTTATGACACAACTAATGGTAATTTTTCACTTGCAGATATCCAGTCACTTTCGATGATATTGTAGCCCGTTTGCTTCCTGTCATACCTTTAATTGTGTATAGACTGATTGAGAACGATGCCTTTGATCAAGCTGAGAGGGTTCTAGCTATGTATAAGCCACTGTTAGGTTATCATCCTTTCAGGTTTACCTTTGTCCGTGACATACTTGCATACTTCTACGGACATCTTCCGGGAAAACTTATTGTTCGAATCTTAAATGTTCTTGATGTTTTAAAGGTAGTCTCACTTCAATTACCATTTTCTAGTATCCCTATGTTTCGAGCTAAATGTGATATTGTACTTGTATTTCAAATTTATTCAGATTCCATTTTCAGAATCATTTCCACAACACATTGCTGCGTCAGCTTCTGCTTCATGTCCACCTCCAGACTATTTTGCTACTCTGTTATTGGGTCTAGTAAATAATGTTACCCCTCCATTTAGGGGTTCAAGATCTGGATTGATGTCGGATAGTTCTCTTAACTCAGCGTGTGGTCCACAAAACAAGACTGGTGGGGCAACTCAGGTCGGGTCCACGGGTGCTGCAGAAAGCCAGAAGGCTTTTTATCAAATCCAAGATCCTGGAACTTACACACAGCTTGTTCTAGAAACAGCTGTGATAGAGTTGCTCTCCCTTCCTGTTTCAGCATCCCAGATTGTTTCCGCTCTTGTTCAGGTGGTCATTCATATACAAGCAACACTCATACAGTCGAGCAGCAGTATGCATGGATCAAATGGTGTTGGGCAAACTTCTGTTCAGCCTACTTCCCCTTCCGGAGGCAGTACAGATTCCATGAATGCAAGCAGATCAGCTCCGTCAGTTTCGGGAATAAATACTTCCAGTTTTGTTTCTCGAAGCGGCTATTCATGGCAGCAGTTATCTTGCTTGTTGATCCAAACTTGTGGTCTTTTACTAGCTCAACTCCCACAAGATTTCCACACACAGTTATACATGGAGGCCTCCCGTATAATAAAAGATAGCTGGTGGCTTACTGATGGGAAACGATCACCCGGTGAACTAGATTCAGCTGTTAACTATGCATTGGTGGATCCTTCATGGGCTTCTGAAGATTATACGTCAACAGCCATTGGTATGACTTCGTCTTTCTTCTTGCTACTTGTGAAGCTTATCCAGATTTTGTAAAAACCTCAATTTGTTTCTGGCAAATGTTAATTAGTGATTCATATCTCCCCCAAGCAAGTAGTGTTTTTAAGAGCTTTGAAAGTTCTGAAGTAGGGACCATAAATGCTAGTTGTTAGTTGGATATTGTAGGATAAAGTTCCATTCTATTTTTAATTTAGTTTTAGGAACTGCAATAAACCTTATTGCGACATATCTCTACATGATGTGAGTTGTTTCCTAACTACAATAAAACCTTATTGCGACAATCTCTTCATGCTGTGAGTTGTTTACTGTTGCCAATTTCAACTGGTATGATTGAAGGAGTTTTTATGGAGAAAGTTCTCTAGAATCTAATTTCACTAAATTTTCTCTGGTTAGAGGTTATTGAATGGACTTAGAGGCTATGTAGAAGGAAAGGAATATAACTTGTGGTAGGGATTATATTCATCACTCAATTGGCATTGCTTTCTCTTTCTATTTCTTCACTACTTTTATTGTAGCTCTGTTTTTATTATTCTTCTACTAATCTGAAATAGTTTTGCCAATTTCCAGGCAATATAGTTGCGTTGCTTCATTCAATTTTCAGTAATCTTCCACAAGAATGGCTGGAAGGTGCTCATCTAATCATAAAGCATCTTCGACCAGTATCATCAGTGGCAATGCTGAGAATAGCTTTTCGCATACTGGGGCCAGTGCTCCCAAGACTTGCAAATGCCCACGCGTTGTTCAACAAGGTAGGACAAACCAGGTTCTGTTTGCCTTGCCAATATTACTTAAATAGGTTCTGTTTGTCTTTACAATATTTCACAAAAGCGGCTATGTTCCATTCTTCTGTGCCAAAATCTAATAACCAAGGCTAAAAACACCTGGCATGCCAAATTAAGATTTTGAGCTTCATCAGTTCATACATTGAAATGCAAGTTCCAAACCTTTGAACTGCAAGGGTCTTTGAAAATCCAACATCCTACTTTGCTTCACGCAATCATAAGGCTGAAGTATATTCCGAGAAAAGATTGGCCGCCCCTCACTATGCATGGGTTATGTGGCATCCACGTAACCCAACATCAACTTTCTGTTTTACCTTAAGGCTATAGACCAACTCCCATAATCGCTCTGTGCTACAAATTCTAAATGTGTGAGCTATCTTACCAGTATTTCACCCTCACTATGCATGGGTTATGTGGCATCCACGTAACCAAACATCAACTTTCTATTTTACCTTAAGGCTATAGACCAACTCCCATATTCGCTCTGTGCTACAAATGCTAAATGTGTGAGCTATCTTACCAGTATTTCACCCTCTATGAGTTCCCTTCCCTTTTCTATTCTATTTTCATCATTATGGATTTATGGGGGTGTACACCCAAAAAAAAAACTAGCCATGGGTGCTAAGATGCGTCAGTAGTCCTATATTTTTTCGGATGCCTACAGTCCAAGTAATGACTTCTTGGAGACATCCATCTAGAAATAGGGGCCAAGTCGATGTCTAAGCATAAGACAAGGACCTAATACTGAGAAACAGTCAACAAAATCAAAGTTTGGAAAAGAAATGTTGTGATTTTGTGTGTGGTGTGCTTACCAGGGATGGCATTTATAATTATCTTATCAAAGATTTGACTTAGTATTATTTTTCTATGCTTTATTTTCAACAGACGTTATCATTGCTGCTTGCTACATTGGTGGATGTATTTGGGAAGAACTCGCAGCCTGTTGTTCCCGTTCATGCATCAGAAATAACTGATCTAATTGACTTCCTGTAAGTATTAACCATTCCTTCGACAATACAACCTTGTTCGACCCTGCCATTGTGTTTGCATTCATTTTGTTAAATTAAGAAGACATGTTTTCTGTTCCACAATTTCCTTGGCTAATTCAACTTCACATCTCTTTTCTGGTTCAGTCACCATGTCATTCATTATGAAGGACAAGGTGGACCTGTGCAGGCCAATAGCAAGGCTCGACCAGAGGTTCTAGCCCTTTTCGGTATGGCATCAGAGAATTTACGCCCTGATGTTCAGCATCTTCTTTCCCATCTGAAGACTGATACTAATTCTTCCATATATGCCGCTACTCATCCAAAACTCGCCCAGAACTCAATTTAATGCCCCCAGTATCATAAAAGTTGAGAGGTAGCTCTATCTTGATCAATTTCGACTTTTTTACTTTTTTATTGTTAGTGTCAATAGACTTGCTATTATTCCGCGTGATGCTCATCCAGTATATGTTTAGGAACTAGTAATGGCACATAACAGGTCACATAAACATAGATGTCGGGTTCAGTATGAATGCCGTGAAGCTCTCGAGTTTCCTGGCTATGAATTGGTTTTGCCTTTGCTATTTGTTTAGCTATACATGTGAACAAGAATTCTTTCATTCGCCTGATCATGAACAGATAGGCAAGTTATGGCTGAAAATCTTGACATTTTGTTTGGTTCAAAGACGTACAATTATTCTATTTCATTTGAAAAATCGAATCTGGTTTCTTGCGACAGAAAGAATGGTGACAAGAACTAAATCAAACACCATGAATCGTTTAAAGAATGTCATTTGTTCTTCCGAAACCACATGTCGTCACTTGAGATATTTTTATCCTAAAAATTATTGAAAATATTATATTTTTCCTAATGTTGTTTTTACTTTTTAGACCATTTAAATGTTTGATGTTATTTTTCCTCCTTATCAAAAGAAAATGTATTTGTTGGTATAAGTAGATTTTCCTGATTTTGTTTTTCTTTCGGAATTTTTTCTCCAAAATTTTTTTAATTTGTTTTTGTAACGGTATATAATTGTATTGGTGATTATATTTTCAATAATTGTCGCCGGTTAATAATTATATTATCAACATACTTGTGAGAGCAAAATGCACATGTATATGAGAGAATAGTCACTTAGTGTAATGATTAAACATAAACTTACAATATAATAAACACACAACTTAAAGAGAGAGATTAACTCCAACCTAACATGTAATTTATAATATACCTTCTCAAAAAAAACTTATAATATAACCTTGAAGCGAAACACAAATAATAACTCTAAACATACGGTTACATAATAAAAACATGTGTTTAAACATCAATGTATAATAACATGTAACTTACATGTTTTAACATCAGTCTATAATAACATGTAACTTGTAAATCTTATTGATGTAATAGGAAAGAAAAAA
>BSUD01000002.1:6832041-6850090 GCA_033239045.1 Fagopyrum esculentum | reverse complement strand
AAGAAAAAAAAAAAAAAGAGTCGTGAGAGTCTTTGTTGGGGATGGTCTTGAAACTTATTTTGAATATTGAGGTAGTAAAAAACTAAAAAACACTCGCTTTTGATTTTTATTAAATTATTATAAAACTTTTTTTTCAAAATATTTTTAATTTAATTAATTTAATTATCTTTTTTAAAATTTGTTTCGAAAACTTCTTCCATTATTTTTAAAAAATATTTTTATCAACATCGCATAATTACACTGTTATTAATTGTTGGCGATCCATAATTGCAATGTGAACAACAACTAACGGTCCGTACTTGAATAATTCACAACGGTTGACGGATCATAATTGCATTGTCAACCACAGTTGACGGATAATCGTTGATCTTTGATACTTAAAAATAAAAAATAAAATTTTTTAAAAAAATCAATTTTTTATGAATAATTTAAAAAAAAAATAATAATCATAGATTAGAATTTAATTACATAATTTAGATAGATTAGTTAAAATTTTGACTTTAAATAAAAAATGGCCAGACGCTATTTGAAAACTTGATGTTAAAACGTATTGAGGACTTTTGGTGATTAAATAACAAATAAAAGGGCGCTATTGGTTGCGTGTTCTTCTGGGTTACGTAAAAGTTGTGCTAATTTGGTATCATAAATTAATGGTTACCCAACTTATAACTATTTAGATTAGAATATTAAATCATGTCATATTATAGATTAAGTATAATAAATTATAAATACTAGTAGCCCTTTGATTGTTTGTAATCATGTTATTATTTTTTTTTAGAAATGAAATAGTATATTAAAGATTGTCCACCTCCTCGTCACCATCAGACGGAGTAACTCTAAGTCTCTAACAAGAGCATGAACAATTTTATTTGCCTCTCGATCGATATAACGAATCGAGCAAGTACAAAAACTATTACTAAGGACAATAATCTCATCTAACAAGATTGAGAAAATTGGTGTAGAGAGCTTTTTTTTTTTTTTTATCATAGATATAATCTAGGTCCCTTCATTTTCTAGCCAAAAAATAAATAGATAAATGAAATTAAAAATTGTGGGGACCACTCTCATTAAAAAGATTTTCTCCATTAATTAGGAAGAATAAATAGCTATTACAAATTAAAAAGATAAATTAAATTAAAAAGATAAGTGAATATTAATTGTGAGGACCACTCTCGTTAAAAAAATTCTCTCACTTAATTAATATGGTTGTTACATAGTTAAATAAGGAAAATAAGAGTGGTCCCCACAAATTCTGTACATAATTTCGCAAGCAAGTTATGTACATAATTTCGCACGCAAATTATGTACATAATTTCTCACGCAAATTATGTACAATTTCGCACGCAAATTATGTACACAATTTCGCACGCAAATTATGTACATAATTTCCACACATAACACAAATTATGTAGATAATTTTCACAAACAACACAAATTTTGTACATAATTTGCGTGTGAAATTCTGTACATAATTTGCGTGTGAAATTATGTACAGAATTTGTGGGGGACCACTCTCATTTTCCTTATTTAATTAAAAAAACAGTCATATTAATTAAGGGAGATAATCTTTTTAATGTTAAAACTAATTCTTTAATTGTAGGGAACCACTCTCATTTTCTTTTTTTATTTTAAAAAATTAAGGAAGAGAATCTTTTTATTTTTTATTTTTTTTTATTTTTTTTTTTTGATACAAGGGTAAGGAAAAGGGGAGCAGTCTCTAAGGACCGGTCACCCAAAGCATCCAAACGGATGAGGTCTTCAACAGCTTCCGGTAGCACCTCGTCACTAGTCTCTGACGCGAAACCATACAACGCAGGTCAATCTGCTACGGTGTTGAAATCCCAGAAAGGTGGTAAGAACAGAGCTGATCCAACCGGAGATCAAGGAGTAGACGTCCGAGAAGATCATAATGGTGACAAAGAGAAGACGGGTGAAGCCGGAGGAGGACAAAAGCACAAAAATGTAGAGCATCTTCCAAAGATGAGGCGGGTAATGGGCGAGCCAAGCACTATCAGAATAGCACCGCCAGATGCATGTACAACAGGACACGAACTCCTGGGGGAAGTGACAGACGAGAATTCGGGGAAGAGCCTCCCATCAAAAGAAACCGTCATGAAGGCACACTACCACGACCGCAGTCCAGACACGACTCTATTCATACCCTGTAATCTTTAGGAGAGCTTGAAAACAAGAACATACTAATGTCCACCTCAACAAAACTCACAAATTTGTTCATAAGGAGCTTTTGCTCAAACTAGTTCGCAACTTCAAATATTGGTTCAAATAAGGAGAATCATTTCCAATTTAAAAGTTTATCGGTTAAAAGCTTTATTCCAATAAGATTTCATAGACCAAAAAGGTCGGAATTTGTGACTCTTGGTCGATAAAACATATTCTATATGTGGTATGACCAAAGTCGTTGTTCACAAGCCATGATATACTTGTCTAAAGCTTCATGTTTTTTCTAGAAGTTCAAACAACTTTTTTCAACAAAAAGATTGAAAATAAAAGTCCAAATCCATGAAAAAGACAAATTTTCAACACTATGAATAAGGTCGATAGATCTCAAATCTAGATGTGATGGTTTGTTGATAGGAATTTGTTCCCTAGTGAATCAAGGCGAAGAGGGACATCAAACGGGCGTTTACCTCTCCTATTATCCTCAACTAATCAAGAAAATAGTCGGGGAGTCACTATGAGGTAAATATACCATACATAGTCACACATTAGAGCATTACACTAAAGTTTGGTCATATGAGCACAAGCTGCTCTAGGTTGTTCAAGGTTGGTCATACAAGAGATCCACATATCATCACTCTTATTCCTTTTGTTCTTACATTTGACTCAAATAGCAAGTATTGTTGGACAATTTACTTCAACAGGTTAGTTTGGGGTCAAAATAAGGTTTGGGAAGATAAAGGTTCAAGGTTCTAGGTTCCAATTGTTCATAACTAATTCAGTTTTGAGGGAAATTTCAAACAAGACCGGAGATTAGAGGTACAAAAAAGGAAAACGAAAGATGTGTAAAAAGAAAGGTTTAAAAAAGATAAACCTTAAAAAAGGAAGCAAGTGTAAGGAAAACAAAAACAAGAAGTTAAGTTAAGCAAAACAAAACAAAAATGGTCAACAAAAAGAAAAAGCAGCAAAGGAGATTAACTCAAACAAACTTAAACAACAAAACCTAAAGGAGTAACAAAAAACAAAAACGATAAAAAATTCAACTGCATAAAACCACAAGCTGATAAATATGAAAGTAGACTCAACAAAAAAAGAGAAAGAAGCGTACGAAAGAAAAAGAAACTAAGAAACGGATATAAAAGCCCAACAAAAGGATAAGGTAGATCGTAAAAGGAAAGAGCTAAACCCACAAAATCACAAATCGGACATAAAAAACAAAAGGAAAACAAAGAAAATGAGAAAACTATTCCTCTATCATCTCCGCACCTTAGAATGAAGATGAATTTCCCTCAAAACAAAGATGAGATGAATGATCATTATTATTCTATTGGTATACCGTTTGTCTTTGTTTGGAAATGATTCGAGACATCTCTCAGATATTTTGGTAGAGTTGGATTTGAAATTATTGTTCACGAATCAGTTTTAGATGTTATTGTTGATCGATTTTGGTTCCTCTGAAGTTGGATTTGTGATGGGTCGTAAGGAAATGAAAACATTATCCTTATTGTGCTAGTCTTGATCTACAAAATTGAATCTTGAATATAACTCTTGGTCAATGTCTATTCGTTGTCATTCACGATCTTAGTGTCGATAGGGATGATTTAAGTCTATCAAGGTTGTTTTCATCAAACCAGATGCAAAAGATTTTCAGGAGAAGAATTGTTGACATTCTATTTTCTATTTTCTTAAAAGGATTTCATGAGATTATTTGTTCAAATACTATCTTAGACATGAATTTTCACGCAGAGACATTATTCACATTCGAGCTTGAAGAGGGCCTTGGAAGCTCCAGATCATGAAGCTCTTAAAGTAAATGCAATTTCGGCAATGATAGTAGATCAGGTTTGAGTTGTTCTTGGTGGACTTTTATAGAAACAATTTTTTTTTTGTTCTTTGTTTTTTTTTGTTTTTGTTTTTTTTTCTATCACGGATCGGATAAGATTTGGAGTTTGGGAGGGGGAATGGGTTAGCGGTGGTTGGAATCGGGCGGCATAGCAGCCGACAACCGGTGTCCACATGCAAAAAGAAATACTTCCGAGAATTTCATGTAGAAATTTGGTCCATTCTTTGAGAGTTTCATGTAGAAATTTGTTCTAAAGATGTCATTACTCCTGCATATTAGTTAATAGTTAGTAGAACAAACCAAAAGGTGGTTCTAACCAAACCAATGGATTCGGAGAGTCATAAGTTCGAAGTTCGAAGTTACATAGGTAGGGAAACATTATAACCACAAGGTTACAATTTCAGTAAGCAAGAGATCGAGAACAAACACCTGCTCACAATCCATCAAACACACAAAACCAACATATGCTTTATGTTTCTAACTTACTAACACGGTGTCATTATTGTATAGATTGAAGATTTTCCGTTGCATAGAGCAAACACGCAGAGGTCGGAGGCCAAAACGGCCAATAGTTGATCCGTATTCACTAGCAGTTTCTTCCTTTGTTCTAGTAGTTTCTTGATTTTTCAATTCAATGTTTGTATTAGTTATTCTCAGAAACCAAATTATTTTCATCAAAACAAGAGCAAAAGCTCTCACATCTTACCTTTAGAAGTCCGGATCTAGATCTGCAAACAAAGAGGAAGGAAAACAATGGTGATTTGGACTGGGAAAGCAATCGAACGATGGTCGGTGGTGGATGTGGTGGCGGACGGAACAGTGAAGACGGAAAGGCAACGACGTCGGTCTCGTGGTGGTGACGGAACCCCGGCGGCATCGAATCCACGAAGACAACGGGACTCCAACGTTTGGCGGCTGTAAGGACGGCCGTTGTTGGTCGCTTGGTGGCTTGACTGCTCCTCCGAGAGAGAGGCGGACAAAGAAAGTAGTAGCCGGCATCCTACCCAGTTCAGAAGAGAGGCAGATAGAGAAAGCAGTCGCCGGACGTGGTCGTTGGTGGAAGTCGCCGGTGGAAGTCGTCGGTGGTGGTCGCTGGTGGAAGTCGCCGGTGGTGGTGGCTCGACTGCTCCTCCGAGAGAGGCACGGCGGCCAGGACGCAAGAAATATGGGTTATCGGGAGAGGGAAAGCGGCTAGAATCTTTTTAATTTTGAATAAGTGTAGGGGTCACTCTAATTTTCCTTTTTTATTTTAAAAATTAAGGGACAACACTTTTTATTTTTGAAAGGATCTTAAATTATTTTATGTAAGATCCCATGTTTTTTTGCCTTCACCGCCCCCGCGGTGAAAGGGAGCCGCAGACGCGGCTCAACCTCGCTATCACGGTCGCGACACGGCTCAGCCGCAGGTGCGGCTAGGCCCAGCCCATCTACGGGTTGTTTTATTTTCGTCTTCTCCTATCTTATTCCATCCTTGGGCTTTTGGCCCGTCTTCCTTCTTTTCTCCTAACCCTAGACGTCCCTTCCTTCTATCCTTCCAACCCTTCCCTATATATTCCCTCCTTTCCTCATTTTTCCCTTTCTTGCTATCGTCTTCAAACCCTAGAGAGCTGCAGCCGCCCTTTACCTCCTGCGACCCTGTTGAACGTGTAAGTTCTTCATCCTTTGTTCCTCCTTACGTTCTTGTACTGCAGCATGCTTCCTTCCTTTCGTTTTCTTTTTCTTCTCTCCTTTTCTTCTTCTCCAAGAATCAAGTTTGAACCTTGATTCTTGTTGGCTTCCCGTTGTTGATGTATCGTTGTTCTCAAGCTCTTTGGAGTCGAGTCTTGACGTGTTGGAGCCAAAGGTTCGAGCTTTGGTTGCCCTTACTGCGAGTTTTGTCGAAGAAGAAAGCCGACAACGCTTTTTGTCACGCCACCGCCCCTGCACCTGCACATAACCGCCCCTGCGCCTCAGTCCAGCCGCCCTGCGTTTTCCTTGCAGTAGCTCCCGTCTTTGGTGAGTTGCTTCCTTCCTTCCTTTCCTCGCTCCTTCCTTGGTTCCTTGTTGTTTTTTATTGTCCCCTGAGTTGTTGTAAGACTAAGGTTGAGCCCTTAGCATGTGTAGATCTCTTAGAGATCGTTGAGACTAGAAGGTATAGACTTCTAGCGACCGTTTTGTTCCTGATCCGTGTTGCTTGTCCGTACAGGCTTTCCTTGCTCCTTTCCTGAGGGAAACTGTGGTTCACACTTTGAAGATTTGGAGACATTTTCTGTACGGAGCTACGTGTCAGATATTCACAGAGTATAAGAGTTTGAAGTACATATTCACTCAGCGGGAGTTGAATAACCGACAGCGCAGATGGTTGGAGTTGATCAAGGACTTTGATTTGGAGATCTTATACCACCCGGGGAAAGCTAATGTGGTAGCAGATGCCCTTAGTAGGAAGACTCCCCGAGAGATAGCGATTGCTAGGCTGACAGCTCATCCACAGTTACAGCGAGACCTGACATGGCTAGAGATGGATATCCACTTCCCGGATTCCGACAGCCATTTGTCCACCTTGGAGATAGTACCTGATATGTTGACCGAAATCCGACAGAAGCAGGAAAGTTGCCCAGTTTTGACACAGTCCGAGACCGGATGTCTCTAGGAGAGGCGCCACAATTTACAGTTGGTGTTGATGGAGTTCTGAGACGCCGGGAGCGTGTTTGTGTACCTTCAGATCAAGAGTTGAGACAGAGGATCCTTCAAGAGGCTCACTCTTCACCTTACTCAGTACACCCTGGTACGAGTAAGATGTATCAGGATATAGGCGCTCTTTCTGGTGGGGAGGTCTGAAGCTAGACGTCATGAGATATGTAGCTCAGTGTGCGACCTGTCAACAGGTCAAGATCGAGCATCACAGACCAGGTGGCGAGCTACACCCACTTCCCATTCCTCAGTGGAAGTGAGAGGATATCTCTATGGATTTTGCTACCGGTTTGAGACCGAGTCGAGGCTTTGATGATATATGGGTGATAGTAGATCGATTGACGAAGACCGCACGTTTCATTCCAATCAAGGAAACGTGGCCGGTGAGTCGATTGGCAGAGGAGTTCACGAGACAGATAGTGAGACTTCACGGAGTACCTAGGACTATTGTCTCTGACAGAGACAGACGGTTCACTTCGAGGTTTTGGCATCAAGTTCATGCCGCCCTAGGTACGAGTCTGCAGTTCACGACTGCTTATCATCCTCAGACTGATGGTCAGTCCGAACGGACCATCCAGAATCTAGAGGACATGTTGAGAGCCTGTGTGTTAGATTGGGGACATGTGTGGCCAGATCACCTAATCTTAGTGGAGTTTTCGTACAACAACAGTTGGCACGCATCGATCAAGATGGCCCCTTATGAGGCTTTATATGGACAGAGATGCCGTACACCGTTGTGTTGGGATGAGCCGAGTAGTGCTAGCGGAGTAGCAACTGAGCAGATACAAGATGACATGGCTCGTGTAGCAGTGATACAAGAGCGGATGTTAGCACCAAATAGTCGACAGAAGTCTTATGCAGGTAAGAGATGCAGACCTCTGGAGTTCAGAGTTGGAAGTCAGGTTTGGTTGAGAGTATCCCCGACACGAGGCGTCAGACGTTTCGGTGTCAAGGGGAAGTTGAGCCCTAGATATGTTGGATCGTTCGAGATTCTAGAGCGAGTAGGAGAGGCAGCATACAGACTTGCTTTGCCACCCAGACTCGAGGGTGTTCACCTAGTCTTCCATGTGTCTCAGTTACGGGAGTACTTACAGGACCCGAGACACACCGTCAGTCACGAGGATCTAGTGATCGAGCCTGACCACAAGTTTGTTGAGCACCCGGTGGCTGTCTAAGAGCGTAGTACGAGACGCTTGCGTTCGAAGGACATCCCGATGTTGAAGATTCAGTGGTCGATGCGAGGAGCTAATGAGGCGAATTGGGAGACAGAGGATAGTATCCAGAGGAACTATCCGGAGTTTTACGCTGAGCTTGTTGCACCTATAACATAGTTAGTTGGTTGGTTTTTCTCTTGTTGCGTGGCGTACGCTTTTGTGTCGTTCCCCGAGTGGGAATATATGAGTTCAGTTCTAGTTCTGTGTGTTGTTGTGATCGTTCGGCTTTTTGGAAGTTTCGGGACGAAACTTCTTTTTAGAAAGATCTGATGTAAGATCCCAAGTTTATTTTGCCTTCACTGCCCCCGCGGTGAAGGGGAGCCGTAGGCGCGGCTCAACCTTTCTGCCGCGGTCGTGGCACGGCCCAGCCGCAGGTGCGGCTAGGCCCAGCCCATCTACGGGCTGTTTTATCTTCGTCTTCTCCTATCTTATTTCATCCTTGGGCTTTTGGCCTGTCTTCCTTCTTTTCTCCTATCCCTATACGTCCCTTCCTTCTATCCTTCCAACCCTTCTCTATATATTCTCTCCTTTCCTCCTTTTTCCCCTTTCTTGCTATCGTCTTCAAACCCTAGAGAGTTGCAACCATCCTTTACCTCCTGCGAACCTGTTGAACGTGTAAGTTCTTCATCCTTTGTTCCTCCTTACGTTCTTGTACTGCAGCATGCTTCCTTCCTTTCGTTTTCTTTTTCTTCTCTCCTTTTCTTCTTCTCCAAGAATCAAGTTTGAACCTTGATTCTTGTTGGATTTCCGTTGTTGATGTATCGTTGTTCTCAGGCTCTTTGGAGTTGAGTCTTGACGTGTTGGAATCAAAGGTTCGAGCTTTGATTTCCCTTACTGCGAGTTTTGTCGAAGAAGAAAGCCGACAGCGCTTTCTGTCACACCGCCGCCCCTGCGCCTGCACAAAACTGCCCTTGTGCCTCTGTTCAGCCGCCCTTGCGCCTCAGTCCAGCCGCCCTGCGTTTTCCTTGCAGTAGCTCCCGTCTTTGGTGAGTTGCTTCCTTCCTTCATTTCCTCGCTCCTTCCTTGGTTCCTTGTGGTTGTTCTTTGTTTCCTGAGTTGTTGTAAGACTAAGGTTGAGCCCTTAGCATGTGTAGATCTCTTAGAGATCGTTGAGACTAGAAGGTATAGAATTCTAGCGACCGTTTTGTTCCTCATCCGTGTTGCTTGTTCGTACAGGTTTTCCTTGCTCCTTTCCTGAGGGAAACTGAGCTTTCTTGAGTATTCTTGAGTTGTTATTCCTGAGCTTTGAGTTACCTTCGTGTGAGGTAAGTCCCTTTGACTTACTTAGCTTCATTCCGCGTATTGGTTTGAGTGTTTTGGCTTGTTTGTGTTGTTTATTCATGTTACAACGGATAACCGGACTAGGATTCACCCTTATAACCTTAATTGGTCCAAGTGTATTATAACCGGGCGGTGACCCCTTGTCCAGTTCAATATTAGGGAAACTGGAAAGTGCTCTTGCGACTCAGACCCGTAGGTAACGGATAGTACTGATCTATTCCTATTGGTAGACGGAAGCGGAGGCGAGTTTCGAAAGGATTCTCGTGTGACAAAAGAAGTTGAATTAGTAATGAATGACTTAATGAAAGATAATAACCGGTTGAGTGCAAGCATGCTATATGTTTATTTTACCTTGTGTGTGTTTGTGCCTTTACGCTCTTGCTTATACCTAGAATGTTAGCTAACGGTTTATACCATCATTGTAGATGTTCCGCAGGATCAGGATGCTGCTGAGTGATCCGGATGGTGTGGTCAGCTGGAGTTCCCATACATTATAGGACGGGATCGGTTTATGTTTCTGTTGTTGCTTTCCCTTTTGTTTTGAACTCGGTTGCGAGTCTTTTACGTTTTCTTTTGTTTAAACCTTTGGTTTTATTTTGAGTTTTGTTTTTCATTCGTTTGTGCCTTGTTGTAAGATCCGTTTGATGTTGCTACTCTGAGGGTCGGGACCCATTGTGCGGTCCTAGCCCGTAGGGCTTCGAGTTCCCAGAACTTGGGGTGTTACATTTTAGATTTTATCTTTTTTCTCAAATTTATAAGGGGCCTAGTTAATACAAATTGAAACATAAAAGCCTACTTAATCTACATTTATACAATAAAAGCCTACTTACCCCTTTTACTCAACAACATTCCACCGTGAGATTTTAAACTTTCATTATAACCCACAATATCAATTTTTTATTGTCTTTGTGAAGCTTTATGGTGGTAATAATTTGTGTTGCGGTCTCCATCTTTCATCTCATTTGTTCTAGCACATATGTACCAATAGGAGTCCTCTTCACGTTGAAGTTTGTCAATATGTAGTACTATCCGTATTACCCTTTTGATTGCATTGATAGAAGGGTGTCCTCTTTTTCTTTTTTTTTCTTTTTTAAAAATGGAAAGCGGTTCAAAATCATTAGTCGGCGTCGACTAGTGGGTCGAAAGGCCGAAATAATCGGAAGACGGTCAAACCGTCATGAATTAACAAAAATAGGAGAAAAGAAATACACAAAAATATATCAAAATAAAACCGAACGAAAAAAAAAGTTTTCAAGGAAAAATAGGATCATCCAATCAGCAGAAGGGTGTCCTCTCTAGATTGTCTTCAACTCGGCCTAAAGCTCTTTAATCTATATATTTCTCTTTTCACCCCATAAGATGTAATCCACTTCATTACCAGCCCTTTCTCCTACTAACTCCGCAGTTCTCCTTGTTTGCAAACCTATTGACACATCGTTTGCTATTACCCACAACGGTTACTAAATGAACGGTCTCGTTCCATTTATAATAGTCGGGACGAGATGTGAGATCACCTCAATTCCGTATCATCTCATTCCGTGTCTACCTCTATATGTGGTCATAGAATTGAAGTTAAAATAAAAATTAACACACGAATTACGTAATTTCAATATTGGTTAAAAGGTTTTTACCGATACGTTTAAAAAGACTACAAAATCTATATATACTACTAAACTAGACTACACTGATGTTGACGTAGCTCTCCAGGTTTTTTCTCGGATTAAATATTTTATTAAATCTAGAATTAAGCCATAAAACCTTTTTTTTACTAAAACAAAATCTAATAAGAAATCTTTTTTCAACTAATCTTCTTCTAAATAATTAATAAGAAAATAAGAAAGTTTTATAAATAATAAATAATCTAGAATTAAGCCATAAAACCTTTTTTTTGCTAAAACAAAATCTAATAAGAAATTTTTTTCAACTAATCTTCGTCTCTCCCCCCTTCCACCTTTCTTCTTACTTACTTACTCGCAGACAGATCTTCCGAGATATGCATGTGAGGATCCATCAATATTTATATATAACTAGTTGAAAATAAAATTCAACTTTTAAACTCGATAGATTAATAAAGATATTTTTTTCATCTCATTTGTTTTTACCTAATTTCTACTCAATGGACCATGTGTACAATTATTATTTCATGTCTATCAAAGTCGAGATTTTGTATTGATTTTTATGATTAATAAATAGCACTTTGAACTTCACCTTTATTATATTCATCAAACTATTTTCTGACATGATACAAGATAATTCAATTTAGTTTGAGTAAATTCAAGCTAAAACTCATCATAAATCTAAAAATTTAGGATATTTGATAAATATTATAATTCACTACTTTTAATTACCTCATAAATTAAGAGTTTTATGAGTTTTTGTAATTAATTTTTGAATGAATTTAATTAAATAGACCTTATCTCCTTTCATTAAATTTGTGTATCATTTTAATTTTTATCACTTTTATTAAATTAAAGTTAAAAAGTAAGAGAGTTTGATTAGGAGTATATTTACTAAACATATTTATACATGAACCTAATTATTAGAGAAATTTTAAAAAGACTTGCTGCTATTCGTACCACCTTAACGTTGCTACGCCTACGCCAATCTAAAATGAATTAATTGGGCCGCAAAAATAGGCAGAGAGGTCACCGACAAGGACATGTGAATGGGTTTGGCATCTGGGATTAACATTTACAATTTCAAAATGGATTCCTCACACCTGCTGAGTGGTGTGACGGATTAAGGTCATTCAAAATAATAAGTTACTAGTACGTGTCGGTTCGTTTTAGAGATTTATAAAATGGACGAGAATGATTTGGATGATATTTATCAAAACCTTTATCAAAACATATCGACCTTACATAAGGGTCGTTGCTATTCCTATCAAGATTTCGTATTATACGTACCAGAGATATGACTACGCATTATCAAAATATATCAACCTTATATAGCGATTATTGCTATTCGTACCACGATTTCGTGCTATACGTACCAGAGTTACGGCTACGCATTGCGTAGCCGTAACAAAATAAAAAATAAAATTTTACCCTGCTATGCGTTGCGTTGCCGTTTGTATTTTTCCTTAGTATTTTTATCGGAATTTTTTATATGGGCTATTACGCGTGGCGTATACGTAGTAGGACTACGCGTACGTCTACCTAGTCGTAGCCATTTTCCTATATTTTTTGAATGGAATCAACTTATTGTTACAGCTCCTCCAGACGTAGCCGAACCACGGGTATGAATAGCATGAAACATGTGGTACGAATAACAATCTCGTAGCACTGAATGAGACCTATGTAAGGTTGGTAAATTATTCTTATTATTGTCAATTGATTTAACGATAAAACTTGTTATAATTATTCATTATGTCTTGGACGTTATCAGAGTGCTAAACCCCATTATCATGAGGGGTTAATTAATAATCGCACGTTCCATTATCGTCCTCCGTTTTCTTGCGTCTAACGATACTAATTTAAAAAAATGTATTCTGTACTACCACGTCATTTTTTTAACTGAATTTATAAATATCTTCCTCCTACCTGGTGAGTGGTGAAGGTTAAGCATTCTTGCTCGTTTCGTTATATATTTCTATCGACTTCTTTTTACTTTCTTCTCATTCTTGTTTCAGGTGACCTACATTTCCTTCTGCTCTAGGGTTTTCGACTTTCCAACTCTAATTGCGCTGCTGTTAAGATGGAGAGAGATTTCATGGGTTTGAATTCGAATGAGCCTTTGATTTCTGTCAAACAGGAGATTACTGTTGAAGGTTTCCTTTCTCAACTTCATCCTCCTTCCGATTCCGTTATTTGTGAAATTTAGCTCACTGGATTTCGATTTGAGTTTTCTCTTATCTAGAGGAGCTTCAGTTTATTTGTTTTTAATCCTGAATCAGATGATGTATATGCTCACCTAATTGCGTTGTGATCTATGTTGCTCGGGAATTGACGAAGAAACGGACGTCGGAACAATATGAAAAAAGAAAATGTCATTGTTTCTATAGTTTTACACCAGGTTTTGTGTTTTTAGGTCATGCTTCGAATTCTCCTGGAAATGCTATCCTTTGGAGTTTCCGTGCTACTTAGGTTGCGATTGATGCGTTTACTGTTTTTTCACAGTTGATTTACAATCAATATAGCTCGGGTCAAGGATGAACTGGTATTTTTTCTTAAGAAATCCATATTTTCAGGCCATTTCAAAGCTTTTTAGCGAATGAGAAATCCAGAATTGAAATTATAGTTCTATTTGTAAAGTATTTCGTGGAGGATATCCATGCTTTGGCCAAATTTTCTGTTACAGATCTTCTTTATCATGATTTCAGGATCCAGATTTAGTGGCTAGAATGTAATCCATATGATTTTAGGGATTGATTTGTTGTAAGTTTGAGTGAATTAGATAGAAATTGGAACGTATTTATGGAAATTATTACTAAATTAAGTAGCCTCACATCATTCTTTCTAGAAAATGGCAATTAGAATGGGGGATCATATTAGCCTCTTTTCGTATTTGGCTCATAAAAATTCATGAACTGTATACTTTATTGATTCTCTCTTCCTTTCTAACTGTCATTTCTTACCAAACCTATCCAAAAAGTCCGGTTCTTATGTAGATGAGTTGATATTGGAGCTGAAGCACAGAGAAAGTTTATTAGACTTCATGCTGTGTCACCTTACTCATACTGTATGCTTCTGTCACAGGCCGAGAAATGCTTTATGCTTCTTCTCATTCTCGTTTCATGTCGTTTACCAGTAGAAAAAGTCAGGATAATGGAATGAAGAAAATGTTATCTGATGCAATCACACCCTCACCTCTCATTCCTTCTTCGATTCCTAATGCTTTTCACCATGGTCCTAAAACCTCAGTAGGAGAATTTCAGGTATATCCGCCTATATTGTGCATTAAATCATCTCTTTTCTCACGGACCTTACATGCTAAGCTTGATCTGTGTATTATTGATAATGCAATGTTAAACTGGACCTTATATTGAAACAAATAGATATACGGATACAAAGTCCTACAATATATGAACCTTTGTTTATGTTTTCCGATGTGTGATAATCTTATGTTAAACACTTAACACAGTGTCTAGTTTGCATGATTTTCTGAATTTTGTCATTTGTATTCAATCAGAACTCTCCACTCGCGCCAGGCAACCCTCAATCGAAGCTCAATTACACTGTCCATGGCCAAAATCTTGCTGGCGGTACTACGACACAGCCATTTTTAGGAATTCCAGTGACGGTTACTTCCCCTGTTGGCCAAGTTGGATTCACTGATCTATGGTAATTGGTACCAAACAAGACTTGCCCTTGAAGATCTCTTCCACTGTTTTATCATACATCAAGTAAAGCATTGCAAATATTTAAATTGACAGTTGATTTATACTTTGTAGGAACAATAAGAAGTCTCTTACTAGTCCTGCTCAGATGACCATCTTCTATGCAGGCACAGTAAGCGTATACAACGGAATTTCTCCTGATAAGGTATTATTCTGTTTCATTTTTAGTTATACTGTTGATTATAAAACTTGATAATGCAATAAAAATCCTGAGTTATTTTTTATCATATTCTTTGTCCAGGCTGAGGCTATAATGATACTGGCTAGAAATGGTTCCTCTCTTGCTTCTAACATGATCCCTACACAATCTCAAAACATACCATTTAGCAAAGACAAACAAGTAGTGCCCAAAACCACAGGACTTTCATCTGTGGTTTCGAGAAGATCAGTCCCTGTGCCTGTTATGACACGGTCTGGTAAGAACATATAGATATTCCGTTGCATCTAACACAGAAAGTGTGATGATAGTACTAATAAACAACACTTCCATGCAGCTGTGCCACAGTTCCGGAAAGCATCATTGGCTCGTTTCCTTGAAAAGCGCAAGGAAAGGTATGTATGAATTGGGACTAAAACTAGTAAACTTCAAAGCAGATACGTACAAATAAGAATTACACTTGAGACACCAGTCTGTTAACTTCTTCAATCTACATATTCACTGCAGGGTAATGAGCGTATCGCCTTACAGCTGCGAAAAAACACCACAAGAAGGCAGTATTACTCAAACAACAGCCTTCAGGTGTAGCTGAAAACAGCTTCCCTATTCTATACCCATAACCATAAGCCCTCCCCCATTTTTATATCTTCGAACGTTCTATTCGGATTCCATGTACATTGATTACACACACCATTGTGGGTTATTGTCTCAATAGTCTCAGTGTGTATATATATAGTACATGAGTCCTTGTAATTGCTTCTGTTGTTGTAGCATTGGGTTGATCTTGATCCCCAATTTCCGAATTTTCGGAGTCTCGAGTTTTCTTGTATCTAGAACCTTCGTATGTATGATCCTTGTCTCTGCATATAGGTTCTCTGGCTACTGGAGTCTCTCTAGTAGTAGTGTAATTTTTTTGTCATATGATCATTTCAGTACTATAACTATAAGATATATTCTGGTCGAGTTCTTGATTTTGTCATACAGCCCTTATTTTTTGTCGTGTAATCGATTTAAGCAAATCTTAATTGGGTAAAACAATCACAACTTCAAAAGTTCAGGTCATTTTTTTGCAATCACCAGAAATATGAGCAAGGTAATGAAATTTTGGCCTTAGGTGGAAGCAATGTTGGTAAAATGAAGCCACCTGTCTCCTAAATTTCCCTATCTTTTCTCCACGTGGACGCTCTTCCTTCTAGAGGAGGTAAGGAATTCCAAAACAAACTCAAATTCAACTACATATCTCCATAATCAGCCTTTGCATCACAAAGAAAAAGCTCAGCAATCTCCAACAATGGCGTTAGAATGGGTAACGTTAGGCTATGCTGCAGGTGCAGAGGCAATCATGGTCCTCCTCCTCACAATCCCCGGCTTCAGCGGTCTAAGGAAAGGACTTATCGCCACATCTCGCAAGCTTCTGAAACCTTTTCTGTCGATAATCCCTTTCTGCCTCTTCCTATTGATGGATATCTACTGGAAGTACGAGAATCGGCCGATTTGTAAGTCCGATACCTGTTCGCCGACTGAGTACCTCCGCCACCAGAAATCAATGATGAAGAGTCAGCGAAATGCGCTCCTCATCGTCACTGCGCTCGTGCTTTATTGGCTTCTTTACTCTGTTACTGCGCTCCTTGGTAAGGTTGAAGAGTTGAATCAGAGAATCGAGATGATGAAAAGCCGTGAGGATTGATTTGCTCCGATTTTAGGGTTTTCCTTTTCGGATTGCTACTGAAATACTGATGTAATGTAGACTTTTCGTTTAATAAGAAAGTAATTTCCATGGCGAATGTTTTGAATATGTGAGAATACAGAGGTGTTTAGGATCTTCAATAGTTGGATTATTTTGCAGGTAGGGGTCGTCTTGAGAAGGATTGATGAAACAAATTGTCCCACATCGGTAGTTAGAAGAGATGAAGACGGGATTGGAAGTAATATAAAGCGACGGGGATAAGCATTAAAACTCATCTTTGCGCTTGGGGCAATGACGCAGCTAGTGAGGTAATAACCGAGGCGCGTCAATTGCTGGTTGAAAACTATTTCCAAACCCCCTCTTCGGTCTTGGCTTGTCCTGGGCCGTCGAGAATTTTTGGAAGGGCTCCTTGCTTCGGCTCGGTAAAGCCCTACATTTCTAGTTCAAATATTTAGCTCCGGCTGGGAAAATCCGATGTCCTTTGTTCGGCTCCAACTTGGGTTAATGGGCCCGGCTTGGGTTAGTTTTTAATTACTTGGGTGGGTTCATTTCGATCGGTCTTTGGTTAATGTGCTGATCGGTCATGATTTTAGAATATAATGTACAAAAAGATTTTCGTCATCATTATAATGTACAAAAATTATTTTAGCGTAAGAGAATATAATATCAGTAAAGAAAATGTGTTTTATTTTGTTTTTGCAATTTTAAAGTTGGTCGGTCATGGCAAAAAATAAGCAATATTCATGTCAACACTTGGAATTTTTATAAGACGTATAAAATAGAATAATAGTGTGATTATTTTTTAAAATTTTTACGAAAAGTACAAAGGGTTTAGTTTGGATTGGGCCCAAATTGGGTCATCTTGATTCTTTAGCTATGCTATTTACAATTTTGGGCTTTGGTATATTAGGGCTCAAGTGATTACCGGGTTAGAAAAATCCAGTCGGGTTGATTTTTGAGTTTGCTCTTTTCAGTAACTTTTGGTTTGAATTGGGTAAAATAGATATGATATTTCAGTGCAAATCAGATTTTTCATGGTCTATTGGTTGGAGACATGGTCAAATCCAAACAAGTTTGGATTCAGGATGGGTCAAACTTTGGGCCTAAGGTCTTGCCCATATGCGAGTCGGACTTGTTTGTTTTGTTAAAAACAGTTTATGAACGATTTTCTTAATGAACCAATTATATAAACAAAAAAAATGTGATTAATCATCAAGACGAAGAATATATATTTTTGTCATAAAATTATAAGGTGTTAAATGTATTCATTTAAACTAATGACAAGATTCTTGTAAGCCCCTTATATCATTATGCATATTAACTCGCACCGTGTGCGGGATTAGCTTTAATAAATCGTAAAACAAATCTAATTATTAATTAAAAGTGAGTTGGAAGATAATATTATGAGGAAAAGTAAAAGATAATAAAAACAAAACGGGATATTTTAAAATAAATGATAGTTTACATGTTCTTGATAAAAAAAAGGTCTTAAATGAAACTGAACGTTAAAACGACCCGTAATATAAAAATATATGGAACCATGGTTTATGTAATTAAGGTTTTTTTTTTAAATATTAGTATATATATATCGTTAGTTTATATGATTTTTTAATTAATTTTTTAAAATGAGTGCGTTTTAAATTGCATTGACAAAAAGAACAGAAAAAAAAAACATATGGCA
>BSUD01000002.1:6812132-6831587 GCA_033239045.1 Fagopyrum esculentum | reverse complement strand
GGGATAGTTCATGAATTATAATAGAATAGTTCATGGATTATATTAAAAAGTAATAGTTCATGGATTATATAGGAATAGTTCAAAGTTTATAGGATAATAGTGCATAAATTATAACATGGTAGTTCAAATAAATTTTCATTAGTTTCCGTAAAAAAAAAAAAAAAAATTTTTTTTTTCCCGGGACACGTGTCGCCCTGCGGTACGGCCGTACGGCCGTACCGCAATAAAAGGGCCGTACCTGAACATTCTCCTACATATATGTTGGTAAGTATATAAATATAAGTTCTATAATAGGATAATTAAAATACGGTAACTATATATATTAATTAAAAAAACTAAAATTTTAAATAAGTGACATATAACATATTTTTTTATTTTTTTTTTTGGTAAGTGATACGGGGCGGGATTAAAATCCGGCCCGTACATTTATTAAATGATAACAGTGGCTAACATCTGACTCGTCTACGGGTCGCCACTCCGCGAGCGTCGTTTTTCAAAATATTAACAATATTACTAGGAGGTTCACTCAGAAAAAAATAACCTATTGGATAATTAGAGCCCAAGTACGCCATGTGATCGGCTGCAACATTGGCCTCGCGGAATGTGTGACGGAGTTGGATGTTAGCATGAAATATTGTGATATTTTAGGCACGTTTATAATCGTATTTGATTCATATTGATAGTCTTCGATGGAGCTTTATGCATATATGAGCTAGTATTACCTATATTGTCGATATGGATGTCTACACGAGTTCTATGTTGATTATAGGTGATTTGGAGCTATTTCCGAACGAAATCGAGCAAGGGAGAGTTGAGTTGAAGTACTTCCAGATTTAGAACACCTTTTGGAAGCAATTTGGAGTATTAGATTGAGGAATGCACGAATGAAGGCAAAAATCACGGTTTGACCCTAGATTACGGCCGTGGATTATGATGCAGAATTCGATGTTCATTCCAGGGGATATTACGGCCGTGGAACACAACCGTATTCCTCTTCACGCCCTAAATTACGGTCGTGGAATCTTCCACGACCGTGATCTTGGCAAATCCTTTCGCCACGTTTCGAAGCCACGATCTTTTGAAGATCGGGCCGGGCCGACGTTTTGCCCTGCATTATAAAAAGGACGGATGAGGCAAGATTCCGTCATCTCGCTTTACCTTGCTACCTAGCTTACGACATTTAAAACCCTAAGGGGAGCGGCAAGAACGCAAGCTTAGCAAGACACAAACCTTCATTCTTGGAGGTGATTTTTGGGAGATCTCATCGAAGATCAAAGTTCGTGATTGGAGAATTGCTGTGAGCGATCTTCGCGTTGAGGAAGATTGAAGTTCTTGGAGGATTTTGCAAGAAATCTCCTCTTCTTGCTTAGGTTTGACTTAGGATCGGATTGACATCCCGTTTCCTTTCTTTCCTAAGATTGTGATTGATTGTTTGATTTGAATCTCTTGACAAACACTTGTTTTCGATTGTGATTTTGAGATTCGTTTGAAAGATTATTGAAGGTTCTTGAAAGTTTCCATCTTTTATCCTATAAATCTTGAATTGATATCAAATGGCTGTTATTGGCTAAAAACCCTTAACAATTCTAAGGTGAAGGGTTGATAGTTGTGGCATAGATGATGATAGATCGATCGCAAACAGATTAGACCCTGAGAGTTAGAGAAGTGTCGCCGACAACCCTAAATTACGGGTTGTTCTTGAATTCCACGGCCGTGGAACCTCAAGATCCAACCGTAATTTCCATGAGTTTACGAGCCTGCTTTTTACCTTAATCTAAAGTTAAAGATTTGCTTTAGCTTAGCTTAGACTTGTCTTTTCTAGGTGGTAGTGAAGCCTCAACAACCTCTACCTCGATTGTGAGCCTCAACAACCTCAATCGGATAAGTTAGTCTTGACCTTTAGATCGTAGGTTTGGGTATTTGATACTAATCCTTGCTTTTAGAACCTCTTTATATTGAGCCTCAACAACCTGTATAAGGAGTATCTTTTAGGTGAGTTACATAAGGTTTTTGGAACCTCAACCGTACGATTACCTTACATTAGTATACCTTTGCATACCTCTACTCTGTCTTTATATCATTAGTATATCTTGAATCTGTTGTCACAACTGAATACCCGGATCTTTAGGATTGTTGTTTTCCCAATATTTGCAAAACTCCCATATTTATTGCTTGATAATCTGAAATCGAATTTGTTCCCACCCAAATCCCTGTGTTCGATACTCTGGAATTCTTGCTTAGCTACCTCGATCCGTACACTGCGGGTTCGCTGCTTGATTCTAGTTTTATAAATTTAAAACTTATTTGCACACACCTCTAGGGGCGAACAAGTTTTTGGCGCCGTTGCCGGGGATTTGGTTTCGGCCGAATTCGGTAACCGGTTGTCAAGCTTGGGAGCTTGCTCTCGCTATTTGATTCTTCTCGAGTGCATGCGCAGGTCTAGGAACACCGAAGATCTCTTACCTCTTGATCAAGAGCTAGAGAAAACTTTAAGACAAAAACGCAAAGAGAAGAGGATGGCTCAAGAGAACGAGAACGATCTTCAGACTAAGTTAGCGGAAAAGGAAGCTCAACTCCGATGGAATGAGAATCTCCTCCAGGATGAGATGGATCGTCATCAAACTCAAGTTAACGGTCTACAAGACATGATCGTTCAAATGAAGATAAAGATGAGCGATCTTGAAGATAAGGTGGGAAAGAAGTCCTCGAGAAGAAGGACAAGGTCTAGGAGAAGAGGTAACTCATCCGCCGATGATAGTGATTCTTCCATGCCCGCGCTAGAAGAGATTGATCCCACGATCAACATAAATCCTTTCAACACACAAGGAGCTGCTAACCGCCGCATTCCACCTAGGAATGTGAGAGTCGAACGTGTGGATAATGAGCCAAGAACTCTTGGCCAGCGGATGGATCCAACACAACAACCACGCCGCTTAGGTGTGAACTTTGATGCTGAAGATGTACAAGGGTTTAGTTTCAACCCTCAAGTTATCACCCTTGTTCGCCAAAGTCAGTTTGGCGGTACAAGCACTGAATCTCCACACCAACACTTGCAAAACTTTGAGTGTATGATGGAGACAATGAGACCAAAGAACGCCACTACTAACAGCTATAAGCTCAAACCTTTCTTTTTCTCTTTGAAAGGGAAAGCGCTATCTTGGTACCAAGCTCTTCCTAGTGGAAAGCTAGAGACGTGGGAAGACCTCTCCGCAGAATTTCTCACTAAGTTCTTTCCGCCCTCCAAAACGGCGGAACTTAGAGGTAAGATTAATGCTTTTTCTATGAGACCTAACGAAAGTTTGTTTCAATCTTGGGAAAGGTTTCAGGATTTGCTCTTGGATTGCCCTCATCATGGCATATCCAAACTTGCCTTGCTGGAAATTTACTATAAGGGGCTGGATGCGGGAACGCAATTCAACCTTCAATCCCTCTCATGCGGAACGTTCATGGACATGAGAGAAGATGACGCTTGGGACTTCATTGAGAAGCAAGCAAGAGTCATAGAGAAGTATTCCCACCGGAAAGTGGAGGGAAATCGTGTGGAGCAAGGAGCGAAGCTCACACATGAAGCTCAAAATCAGATTTTCTCCCTCAACAATGAAATCAAGGAGTTGAAGGAGGCTATCAAGACCAACTTCCCAAAGCATCAAGAGAAGGATGTTGGCTATTTGGGCAATAACAACGGCGGTGACAACACCAACCGCAACAACAATAACCGGAACAACAATTGGAATGGAAACAACAACAACCGGAACAACAACAATTGGAACAACAATCGTGGTTCGAACAACAACAATTGGCGCTCCAATCAACAAAATTCCGGTAACTCTTATCCTTCCAATTCCAATTCACTAACTCCACCCTCTTCTTCCTCTACTCCTTTGAAAAGCCAGGGGCAAACATCAAATGGAGGAAACAATACGGGAAAGGAAAAGCCGGATCCCATGTTGGAAACGATCTTGGGAAAGCTTCAAGGGTTGGAGAACCGCATCATCAAGGTTGATGATCAAATTTCTAAGGTTGACAAAGCTCAAAAGGTTTTGGAGAATCAAATGTTCAACCATGCGGAGGAAGTTCCTAGGAATCAAGGGAAACTTCCGGGAAAGACGGAGGACAACCCTAAGGGAAGGGTGATGGCGATTACAACTAGGAGCGGAGTGACTACCACCGATCCGCAGCCTACGTTTGTTGAAGTCCCCGTAGAGAAAAGCAAGGAAAAGGGGAAGGAGAAGGAGGACGTCTATGTTCCACCTCCAGCTTTCAAACCTCCCCTACCATTCCCTCAATCTAGAGCGCGAGCGCGCCTAGACAAGCAATTCGGTAAGTTCATAGAACTCATGAGCAAGCTGCATATTAATATACCTTTCATTGATGCTATTGTAGGTATGCCGGCTTATGGCAAGTTCTTGAAGGAGCTCCTCTCTAACAAGAGGAAGCTAGAAGATTTTGGAGAAGTCAAGATGAGTTCGGATTCTTCGGACCTCATCAAGACCATGAAAGAGAAAATGCCCCCAAAGCTGAAGGATCCGGGGTCATTTTGCATTCCCATAGGGGTGGGAGAGGTCACATATGACGCTTTATGTGACTTAGGAGCAAGTGTGAGCATCATACCACTTGCATTGTGCAGGAAGATCGGTTTAGGCGATCCTAAACCGGTGAAGATGACGTTATACATGGCGGATCGATCCATTACTCGTCCCGTCGGCATTGTAGAGGACGTCCCTGTCAAGCTAGGCAAGTTCTTTGTCCCCATTGACTTTGTTGTGCTTGACATTCCTGCAGATAGTCCGGTCCCGATCATACTCGGAAGACCGTTTCTTGCAACTTCCGGCTGCATGGTCGATTGCAAGAATGGGAGACTCGCTTTTGACATTGGGGAAGAGAAAGTGGAGTTCGTTCTTTCCACTCTAGTGAAGGAGCCGATCTTTGATGAGGATATTTACAACATCCAAGATGAAGAAGTCTTGTCTAGGGAGGAGGTAAGTGCGATTCTCTTTAACGACCCTTTACAAAAGGTTATCACTATGAGTCTAACTCATGAAGGAGAAGAAGGAGAGTGCAAAGAAGAAATTGAAGCCTTGGAAGCACAAGAAGAGATGCATGAAGTGGAGTTTGAGAAACTCCACGATGAGGCTGAGAATACAAGATTCCACGGCCATACTCTGTATTCCACGGCCGTGGATTCCACAACCAAATTCGACCTCCATTCCAGAGGATATTACGGCCGTGGAAAGATAGGGGAGAACGTGATTTTGACCGTGGAAACTAATGATCAGCACGCTTCTTCAGCTTCTCCTAATTCCTCTCCAAACCATCCAACATCCTTAGAAACCTCTAAGGAAACATCGGAAGCTCCTCAAGGATCATTGGAAGCTCCGAAAGCGATGGAACTCAAACCACTTCCTACTCATCTAAGGTACGCTTTTCTTGGATCTAATTCTACCTTCCCGGTTATCGTTAGTTCCGAATTAAGCATAGATGAACATGAACAGCTCATGATTGTCCTTAGGAAACATAGAAAAGCCATAGGCTATACTATTGAGGACTTAGTAGGAATTAAACCCTCCCTATGCATGCATAAAATACTAATGGAGGAGGATTTTAGAACTTCAAGACAACCTCAAAGGCGGTTGAATCCGACCATGAAGGAGGTTGTCAAGAAGGAAATTCTTAAACTTCTTGATGCAGGTATCATCTATCCTATCTCCGATAGCAAGTGGGTGAGCCCAGTTCAAGTAGTTCCGAAGAAGGGAGGAATGACGGTCATCACCAATAAGAACAACGAACTCATTCCTACCCGAACCGTGACTGGATGGCGAATGTGCATAGACTACCGCAAGCTCAACAACGCAACGCGGAAGGATCACTTTCCATTGCCATTCATCGACCAAATGCTTGAAAGGTTAGCACAACATTCATACTTTTGCTACCTTGACGGTTATAGTGGTTTCTTTCAGATCCCGATACATCCGGATGATCAAGAGAAGACCACATTTACGTGCCCTTGGGGTACGTTCGCTTATAGGAGGATGCCGTTCGGGCTTTGCAACGCCCCAGCCACCTTTCAACGGTGCATGATGGCCATCTTCTCCGAATACGTAGAGGAAATCATGGAAGTCTTCATGGACGACTTCTCCGTTTACGGTTCCTCTTTTAACGATTGTCTTTCTAACCTTTCTCTTGTTTTGCAAAGATGTGAGGACACTAACCTAGTTCTTAATTGGGAGAAGTGTCAATTCATGGTTAAAGAAGGAATCGTTTTAGGTCACTTAGTCTCTAGTAGAGGGATAGAGGTAGACAAGGCTAAAATAGAGACCATAGAGAAACTTCCTCCCCCAGTTTCGGTAAAGGGAATAAGAAGTTTTCTAGGACATGCTGGATTTTATAGACGTTTTATCCAAGACTTTTCTAAGATATCAAAACCTCTCACTAATCTATTGATGAAGGATGCGGTTTTTGAGTTCTCGCAGGAATGTCTAGATGCGTTCAACACCATCCGGCAAGCTCTAATTTCAGCACCCATTATCCAACCACCGGATTGGACTCTCCCTTTCGAGATTATGTGCGATGCTAGTGACGTAGCCATTGGAGCTGTTCTTGGGCAACGAAAGGAAGGACGAACCCATGCCATATACTACGCTAGCAAGACGCTAGACGAAGCCCAGCTCAACTACGCCACTACGGAGAAGGAATTCTTAGCCATTGTCTACGCTATTGACAAGTTTCGCTCTTATCTTGTAGGTGCAAAGGTGATTGTCTACACGGATCATGCTGCGATCCGGTACCTCCTTGCAAAGAAGGATGCGAAGCCAAGGCTGATTAGATGGATTCTTCTCCTACAAGAATTCGATCTTGAGATCCGCGACAAGAAAGGCTCGGAAAATTCTGTTGCGGATCATTTGAGTCGCCTAACACATCTAGAGGACGACCACTTACCCATTGATGACTCCTTTCCGGACGAACACCTACACATCATCGAGGAGTGCATCAAGGTAATCTCCAAAGGTGACGAACCATGGTTTGCTGATTTCGTTAATTATTTGGTTTGCCAGGAAATACCACCCGGACTATCATATGCGCAAAGGAAGAAGTTCTTCAAGGACGTCCGGGAATACCATTGGAACGAGCCTCTTCTCTTCAAGAGAGGTCCGGATGGCATCATTCGGCGATGTGTGCCGGAAGATGAGATGCAAAGTGTCATCCGTCATTGTCATTCACTACCTTGTGGAGGACACGCTAGTTCGAACAAAACTAGCGCAAAGGTATTGCAATCCGGATTCTATTGGCCTACTTTATTTAAAGATGTGCAATCCTTTGTTTCTTGTTGCGATGCTTGTCAAAGAACAGGCAATATCTCTAGAAGGAACGAGATGCCCCTCAACAACATCCAAGAGGTGGAGATCTTTGACGTTTGGGGAGTTGACTTCATGGGACCATTCCCTTCTTCTTGTGGGAACCAATACATACTATTGGCGGTGGACTACGTTTCTAGATGGGTGGAAGCCATTGCCTCTCCTACGAATGATGCCAGGGTGGTGGTTAAGTTCTTCAACAAGACCATTTTTCCGCGATTCGGGACGCCAAGGACGATCATTAGTGATGGAGGTTCTCACTTCATAGCCCGTCGCTTTGAAGCTCTTCTATCCAAGTATGGGGTTACTCACAAGATCGCCACCCCTTACCATCCACAAACGAGTGGACAAGTCGAGATCTCAAATAGGGAGATCAAGGGAATTCTAGAGAAAACTGTTTCGAGGACTAGGAAGGATTGGTCCTTGAAACTAGATGATGCGTTGTGGGCATACCGGACTGCATACAAGACCCCCATAGGAACCACACCATACAACCTTGTGTATGGGAAGTCTTGTCACTTGCCGGTAGAGCTAGAGCACAAGGCGTTTTGGGCTATCAAGTGGCTGAATTTCAGCATGAAAGAAGCGGGAGAGAAGCGTCTCCTAGACATCAACAAGCTGGATGAACTCCGTTTGAACGCCTACGAAAACGCTAAGATCTACAAGGAAAGAGCAAAGCGTTGGCATGATAAGCATATCATTCCAAAGGACTTCCAAGAAGGAGATCAAGTTCTCCTCTTCAATTCGAGACTTCGCCTCTTTCCAGGTAAGTTAAAATCTCGTTGGACCGGACCTTTTCTAATTAAGCGTATTTTTCCCCATGGTGCAGTTGAAGTATGGGGTGAAGCTAGCGGAAGTTTCAAGGTGAACGGTCAACGACTCAAGAAGTACTCACCGGAACTCCAAGCTGAGGAGTTTGCACCTACCGCACTCGAATAAGTGCGAGTTTGGTCTAGCTACGGACCTTAAACAAAGCGCTTCTTGGGAGGCAACCCAAGGTATTGCATTTTCGTTTTTGCTTTCGATTCATAGATTAGCTTAGAATAGAAGTTTTTGCCTTGTTTTTGCCTCGATTTCTCCCGGTATGTTCGTGTTTTTGGTTGTAGTATCGATGGAAAAGGGGAAAGGAAGAATAATGTCGAAGAGAAGTGACGAAATTTGGACTTTGAAGCTTTACAGAGAGTTCCACGGTCTAAATTACGGTCGTCGTTGCTACAGTGGCCGTAATTCTCAAAGGCCTGTGAAAAATTACCAAAATTACGGGTCCGTACATTTCCACGGCCGTGGAATGCCCCGATAGACCGTAATTTTTGAAATTTTGCCTGCAAGTATAAAAGCCACACTTCACCACAAAAACACCACAACTGGAAGGAGACGTTCGCTGCGATGCATGCGAACAGGCTTGTAGCTCCCCCTTACGTCCCACCGCCGGTTGTAGATGAGGAGGATATGGGAGAGCCGTATGAGAGTGGTGCAGGAGCAGAGCAGGAGTTCGGCTCGTTTCCGGATCAGCCGGACCAGCAGGATGTACCTAGACGCTCTCCGCGTCCGACTAGAGCTTCAGGCTCGTCATCTCACCGCGCCAGCGTGAGCGAGAGACCCACGTGGATGACCACACCTCCCACCTGGTACGAGACACCTCCTCCTTGGACCACTACACACGCAGCAGCAGCAGCACCACCACCAGCAGCAGCACCAGCAGACGCTCCCGGATGGTATGATCGCACTCCGGGATGGTATGAGAGGATGCCGGAGTGGGCCACCGGACTTTCAGAGAGAGTCGGAGCATTAGAGATCCGGGCAGACGCTAGAGACAGACACATGGACGACCTCGACCACATGATGAGGGACGTCTACCGCCAGCAGTTTGGGCGGTACTATGACCCGAGTTTCTCTCCATTCCCACCTCCACCGGCACCGCAGTGATCGATGACCGGACTTGCTCGTTTTAGACATCCCCGCCGCCATTTGTGAGTTTTCTTTTCCTTTCTTGCTTTTGTTCTTTTTTGTGAACATTAGGGACAATGTTCGTCCTAAGTATGGGGTGGGATGTACTAAATGTTTGTAATAACTCTACTCTATATGTTGCTTCTATTCCGAGACTATTATTGCATGTTCATCATATGTCACACGTTTCATTCTTGCATTGCATGAAAAAGAACTTTAAAAACCCATAAAAATTGAAAATTTTTGAAAAATTTGATGCTTCTAATGAATTGAGATGAATTCTATGATAAACACTACTTGTGAATTAAGTTGATAACGATTGCATGCTTGAGAGGATAGTAATTCGAAAAGAAATTGAATGAATAGATTTTACATCTTTTGCAAGTTTTATAATGTGAAAATGTTACCTAAATCATATAAGAAATCGAAGTTGAAATCACATTATAAGTTCTTATGCTTCTTTTTGAGATGATTAAGGCAATTCGATACTTTCTTTCTTCTTTCCTTTGATCATCTAGCTCCTCATTGAAATATTAGCCTCCTTTACCCATCCGGGAACTTGGAAAGTGAATGAGAAAAAGGCATGTATGATGTGGGAGGGCCATGAGAGCATATATTTGCGATCAATTGAATAGAAAGAAATTATAGGTTGGGGAAGTCAATCATGACGATGAGTAACTCGGCACCATTCACATAGCCGGGTGTTTGTGTCTTGCCAAAGTCGGATTGAGCGATATTCCTAGCGGATTATGGTATGTGCGCTAAGGGTTTGAGGCATCTCGCAAAAATGAGAAACGCCAATCTCCTAGGCTTCGGTTTTTGTGCACCTCTATCCATAACTCCAAAAGTAAAGTCGAAAAATGAAAAGTAAGAGCGAAGCTCAAAGTGAAGAGTTGCGGAAACCGCAAAAGAAGAAGAAGGTAGTAGTCCATTTTCCCGGATTTATGCACCACTCTCCCTTAAAGTTTCCTTTCCCTTCCATACTCTAGACCTTTTCCTTTGGAAAGTCCTTAAGATCAAAAGAATGTTATATGGCTTGGTGGTCTAAATTGAAGTTCTTATGATTGATTTTGATAATGTTTGAAGGTTGTAATGCTTGTTTGGAAGTTAAATTGTTTCATAAGCTTTCTTTACCTCTTACTCTCTAATTAAGTGCGTGAAAGTTTGAAAACGAATGAAGCAAGGTTTGAGAATGATCTATTCTTTAGGAGTCACTTTCATCCAAAAGAAGGTATACATATTTCATCCTAACTCTTGTTTGAAGCTTTTTGAAAGACCTTGCTTAGGGACAAGCAAGTATTAAGTATGGGGTTATTTGTTAGCATGAAATATTGTGATATTTTAGGCACGTTTATAATCGTATTTGATTCATATTGATAGTCTTCGATGGAGCTTTATGCATATATGAGCTAGTATTACCTATATTGTCGATATGGATGTCTACACGAGTTCTATGTTGATTATAGGTGATTTGGAGCTATTTCCGAACGAAATCGAGCAAGGGAGAGTTGAGTTGAAGTACTTCCAGATTTAGAACACCTTTTGGAAGCAATTTGGAGTATTAGATTGAGGAATGCACGAATGAAGGCAAAAATCACGGTTTGACCCTAGATTACGGCCGTGGATTATGATGCAGAATTCGATGTTCATTCCAGGGGATATTACGGCCGTGGAACACAACCGTATTCCTCTTCACGCCCTAAATTACGGTCGTGGAATCTTCCACGACCGTGATCTTGGCAAATCCTTTCGCCACGTTTCGAAGCCACGATCTTTTGAAGATCGGGCCGGGCCGACGTTTTGCCCTGCATTATAAAAAGGACGGATGAGGCAAGATTCCGTCATCTCGCTTTACCTTGCTACCTAGCTTACGACATTTAAAACCCTAAGGGGAGCGGCAAGAACGCAAGCTTAGCAAGACACAAACCTTCATTCTTGGAGGTGATTTTTGGGAGATCTCATCGAAGATCAAAGTTCGTGATTGGAGAATTGCTGTGAGCGATCTTCGCGTTGAGGAAGATTGAAGTTCTTGGAGGATTTTGCAAGAAATCTCCTCTTCTTGCTTAGGTTTGACTTAGGATCGGATTGACATCCCGTTTCCTTTCTTTCCTAAGATTGTGATTGATTGTTTGATTTGAATCTCTTGACAAACACTTGTTTTCGATTGTGATTTTGAGATTCGTTTGAAAGATTATTGAAGGTTCTTGAAAGTTTCCATCTTTTATCCTATAAATCTTGAATTGATATCAAATGGCTGTTATTGGCTAAAAACCCTTAACAATTCTAAGGTGAAGGGTTGATAGTTGTGGCATAGATGATGATAGATCGATCGCAAACAGATTAGACCCTGAGAGTTAGAGAAGTGTCGCCGACAACCCTAAATTACGGGTTGTTCTTGAATTCCACGGCCGTGGAACCTCAAGATCCAACCGTAATTTCCATGAGTTTACGAGCCTGCTTTTTACCTTAATCTAAAGTTAAAGATTTGCTTTAGCTTAGCTTAGACTTGTCTTTTCTAGGTGGTAGTGAAGCCTCAACAACCTCTACCTCGATTGTGAGCCTCAACAACCTCAATCGGATAAGTTAGTCTTGACCTTTAGATCGTAGGTTTGGGTATTTGATACTAATCCTTGCTTTTAGAACCTCTTTATATTGAGCCTCAACAACCTGTATAAGGAGTATCTTTTAGGTGAGTTACATAAGGTTTTTGGAACCTCAACCGTACGATTACCTTACATTAGTATACCTTTGCATACCTCTACTCTGTCTTTATATCATTAGTATATCTTGAATCTGTTGTCACAACTGAATACCCGGATCTTTAGGATTGTTGTTTTCCCAATATTTGCAAAACTCCCATATTTATTGCTTGATAATCTGAAATCGAATTTGTTCCCACCCAAATCCCTGTGTTCGATACTCTGGAATTCTTGCTTAGCTACCTCGATCCGTACACTGCGGGTTCGCTGCTTGATTCTAGTTTTATAAATTTAAAACTTATTTGCACACACCTCTAGGGGCGAACATTGGACAGACCAATTCCTACTCATGAAGCCTTGGCATCTTGATACCAGACTAAACAGTGGGTGAATTTCGGGGACTTTGCGTGAAACGAGATTGATGACCAGTTCCGAATCCAACTCCACAATGATCATTCGAAAACCCTTCTCCCAAGCCTGATACAATCCCATGCAAAGTCCCCATAATTCCGCCATGGGCACCGTGCAACATCCAATATTCATTACAAACCCGCATAACCATTGGCCGTAAGCATCTCTGAATATACCACCCGCAGATGTTGTACCTTCAGTATGCCGAACGGAACCATCTGTGTTAATTTTGACCCAACCTTCCGGGGGAGCAACCCAACTGACCAACCTTTCAGCCCGTCTGACCTGCGCCGCACCCGCAAGGCTCCTGTTTAATGCCCTATAAATGTTTCTGCTGTATTGTGAGATGAAGGAAATGCAGTTCAGAGGGCGGGGGCAGTTCCGGAAAACTAACTCGTTCCGCCAACGCCAACACCACCAGATAGATACAGCAAAACAAGTACTCCATGGCAGATCTTGATCAATATAATCGGATCGATTGAGGTTAACTAGTAACCAGTCAGTAACTTCATTACTAGAATAGAAACTACCAGCATAATCAATATCTAATAGACTCTCCCAGATAGCAGTTACTTTCGAGCAATCCTTGAACAAATGAAGCAACGTCTCCGGAGCCTCAGAGCAGGAAGGGCAAATGTCCTCAGTAGCCAGATGGCGCCGATACCTTTCGGCGTTAGTTAATAATCTTCCATGGGCAACAAGCCAAAGGAAGGTCTTGATTCTTTCGGGGATTTTAAGCTTCCAAATACATTTAAATAACTGATTCGGCAACAAATCCGGCCTAGATTGGAGCGTTCTAGCCCGGAAGGCAGAAGACGAAGAATAAAATCCGTCCTTGGAGAGATTCCAAGCGACACAATCATGGAGTGGGAGAGCTTGATTGAGAGAGATCCCTGCGAGTCGGACGAGAGACATCGAAGACAAAGTGTTCCCGATTCGTGCCCAGTCCCAACCCGAAGACTCGTCCCAATACTCACAGACTCTGTCGGCTATATCGGTGTTAGGAGGAAGGGCAGGCACCTCATTAATTAGGGTTTCAGAACCACACCAATGGTCGGCCTAAAACCGTATGATAGAACCATCAAAGACCACCCACTTTAAGCCCAACTTGATAACGTATTCTTTAGCCCAGATGATACCCTTGAAAACAAAAGAGCCGCGTCTATTGCTACTACATTCCAGCAATGATCGGCAATCTCTGATCCCGTACTTAGTAGCCAAGATAGCAGCCCATGGCGACTCAAATTGAGTGATGAATCTCCATGTCAACTTTCCTAAGGCAACAGCATTTGCATCCGCTGAAGATCGAATTCCGAGTCCTCCAAATTCAGTTGGCACACAGACATTGCACCATGAGACAAGATGGATTTTAGAACTGTTTTCATTGTCGCCCAAAGGAAGGATCTGCATAATTTGTCAAGTTCGTTGCAAGTTGAAACCGGAAGTTTCACGATCCGCATAATGTATGCAGGTAAAGAACAAATCACCGATTTCACCAGGGTTAACCTACCGGCGAAACTTAACAGTCGGCCTTTCCAAGATGCTAATCTGGTCTTAGATTTCTCGACCAAGAATCTAAAGTCCGAGTTGGAGAGTCTTGTCTGTAGAATCGGAAACCCCAAATACTTACCAAATTCCGAAACAACCGGGAGCCCAGTGATATTCTGAATGTTGCACCTGAGAGATTCGTCAACCTTAGGTGAGAAAATGATTTGGGATTTGGGGAGACTCACCTTAAGTCCTGAGCTACTGCAGAATTTGCTCAAAATATCAACTATCACACGGGAATTCTCCTCAGTTGCTTCCGCAAACAAAACGATATCGTCAGCAAAGAACACGTGAGAAATGGGGGGACACCCACGCTTGATCTTCACCGGCTTCCATGCCCCGGCCTCCACACGTTCCTGGATCGCATGTCCCAACCGCTCGAGGCATAGGACAAATAGATATGGGGAGATAGGATCCCCCTGTCTCACACCCCTTGAGGGGATAAAAGGATCCGACATCTCGCCGTTCCAAAGAACGGACATGCCTTGAGAGCGGACACATGCGGAGACCCAATTTTTCCACTTATCCGGAAGCCCTATAGCATCGGAAGTTTCATCAATAAAGTCCCACGATAGGCGGTCATAGGCCTTTTCAAGGTCAATTTTTATAGCCATCCACTTTTTCCCGGCCTTCTTCCGCACAAATGAATGCATCAACTCTTGTACAATGATAACATTATCCTCGATTGTTCTCCCCGGAATAAAGCTACTTTGGAAAGGGCTAACCAGCTTACTCATAAGCGGTTGAATGCGCGAGACCAGAAGTCGAGAGATCAGTTTATAACATACGTTGCACAAGCCAATCGGTCTAAACTTGGTTATGTGGTCCGGGTTACTTCCTTTCGGAATAAGAGAGATCAGGGTCTCATTTACCCCCTCCGGCATAATTCCGTTTTCAAAGAACTGAATAGCAAATTTAGTCAAGTCTGGGCCAACTGTATCCCAAGAGTGTTGGAAGAACACAGCGCTGAAACCGTCTTTACCGGGAGCTTTGAGGGGTGACATACTGAACAAGCATTTCTTAACTTCAAGGTGTGTGAAAGGCCTGCAAAGACTGGACAATTCGTCCATAGACAACATAGGGAAGTTAGCATAAAACTTACCGTCCCCGTTAGAGGTGTTGGATGGTGAAGTGAAGAGGTCTTTGAAAAAGTCCACCGCGTTTCTTTTCATGAGCTCCTGGTCTGAGATCCACTGACCGTCATTGGTTTTTATGCTTTCTACTCGATTCGATCTGCGTCTCACAATAGTACTTAGATGGAAGAAGGAAGTGTTCCTGTCCCCATCTACAAAAAATTGATCCCTCGATTTCTGTCTCCAGAGGGTATCCTCTTGATCCAGAACCTCATCGAGTTCGAACTGCAGCGTCGACTGAAGGTCAAGAAGAGCTTGTGTTAAATTACTTTCTAACTCTTTTTGAACCTCTGACAATCTGTCCAACAGGAGTTTCTTTTTCATTTCAATTCTTCCAAATATATGCTTGTTCCAGTGTAACAGCTTCTTTTTCATTGACACTAATTCACTTTGCAGTGCAAGATTGGGCACACTGGACCATTGACCATTCACCACCGAGTCATATTGAGGATGAATCATCCAAGCGGCCTCGAACCGGAACGGCCTTCTCGAGGAATTGTAAACTCTATTGGGATATAATTGTAACAAGACAGGGTTGTGATCCGATGACAGGGAGGGGAGATGTCGGGTCACCGCTTCCGGCCAATAACGACGAGCATCGACATTCATAAATGTTCTATCGAGCCGTTTGGATATTCTAGTTTCCGTTGATAGCCCTCGGTTCCAGGTAAACTTTGGCCCGCTGAACCCCGGGTCAATAAGTTGAGTTTCATTTACCCAGTTTTGAAATAACGCAGTGTCCTGTGAAAGCCTACGTGAGTTGCCACCCACGTCATTGAGATCAAGAACACAATTAAAATCTCCACCTACAATGATCGGTCCACTGCAGTCAAGGATAGCATTACGGAGAGAGCTCCAACCCTCGAGGCGCCGTCGAGGAGTCGGAGGATTGTAAACGGCAAACAAGTTGAGGTTTGTATTTTGAATACTGCATGTCACATGAATAAAGTTAACCTCCTTTTTCTTCACAGTCATGCTTATGGAAGCTGCATTCCACAGTACCCATATGCCGCCTTCATAACCACAGGCCTCAACCCTGATAGAGTCGGAAAAACGTAACTTAGAGCACACTTCCAATGCAGCTCTCCCAGAAATTTTGGTTTCAAACAGACATAAGATATCGACTTTGTGACGGTTGATCATGTATTTGAGGGATTTGCGGAACCGCCTATTACCCGCGCCCCTACAATTCCAAAACAGAACTATCATTGGGAACCAACCGAGTCGGCGGGCCCTGGTGTCAAAGACTGTTGGTTTGCAACCACTGTGACATCCTCCATATTAGTATCCGGTGGGTCTGGTGGCAGGCCAGCCGATGGAGGGGTATGACTAGTCTGATCAACTTCCATATCCAGATTGGGTTCCGGATCCGTCGATGCTGCCGGACTCGCTGAAGCCCCAGTTTTAACAATCTCAGTCGAGAGTCGTGGTGCCGAGTTCTGAGGGTTAACAGTGGCCACGTTTATGTTTGATGGGCCAGGAAGAGTATTAGTGGTGATTGGGCCCGCCGTCTTAGGCCTTTTAGAGTACTTTTGTTGGGCTCTAGGGTTTTCAGGGTCATGCGGCGTTACTTTTTTCTGAATAACGGTTTCGGCAGCCTTACTGGGTGAGTTAACTGCAACAATAATTGGCTTAATAATTGCTTCTGTAACCGTTTCTTTGCTTTGATGATTACCGTCAGTCACCGGAGAGGCAGCATGCGACACCGGACTTGGGTTGTTCTGATTACCCTTAGTTACTGGAACTTCTGCATTTCCGTCATTTGCAAGAACCTGAAATCTGTTTACACCTGTTTGAACTTTGCTGCTATCAGGCCTGCTATTCACCTTCTGGCCGTTCCTCCTGGGTTGCCTTACTACCGTCATCCATGCTCCCAGGTAATTTTCCCCCTCAGATTGTGATGATGCCTGTTCTGTCATAGTAGCTTCGGGAACAGTAACTTCCGAATTCCGTTCCGCTAGAGGGGCCGGACAAGCAGACGAGGCCACCTGAGAACACCTTTCCAAACTATGTCCGTACAACCCGCACCGATGACAGATGGAGTTTAATCCTTCGTATTCAATGTGAACTCGGGAGTCACCAATAAGAATAGTACCTATAAGGGGCTTGTCCAACTCGATCTCTATACAAACACGAGCAAACTTTCCTCGCGTTGCGTAAAGCATATTGAGGTCAACTTTTAATGGTGTGCCAAGTGCGGATGCTAGCCCATAGAGTACCCCTTCGTCGTATAGCTGCATGGGAAGTTCTGACAATCTCGCCCAAACGAAAATTGAGCGCAGAGTGTCCATATATGGATTAAACTCTGCGGACCAAGGTCTTACTGTGATATAATGGCCAAATATCTCCCAAGGGCCACCGGTTAAAGCATGCAGAAAATCCTCTTCTTTGTCAAATCTCACCGCATAGAACCCGTTGGGCAGATCCAGAATGGTCATAAGTCCAGCCGGCCTCCATAGTTGGTATATCCTTCGTTCCAACAGCCGGAATGCCACGTTCCTACCAAGCACCTTTATGATGATGGCTTTCTTCCATTTCTCCGAGAGCATTTCGATGACATCCGAGTCTATCTCAGCCACTGCAAGACCCCTACTTCCCTCAGGGAATGAGATACGCATCTTTCGGGACTCTAGGAGAGTATCACAGCATAACGGAGCGTCAGTTTCCTTTGCCCCGCCGACGGCGTCAGCATATGACTTGCTGTCTGGGGGTTTATCTGGTGGGAGAGACGGTGGGCTAGGTGAGGATGCAGTAGCCGGAGGGTGTGGTGGAGAGCTAGACATCGAAAAAAAGAGAGTGTTTTCAGTAACTCGTGTATATAACATATTTTTTTATTAGGATGAACCACGTTGAAGTAAACCTTCTACTTTAATATATGTATATAGATTGGCAGTCACTATTGGTGTTTTCTTGCACTGACTTTGTGACTTTCTGTTTTGGTGTCTTGTAACAAAATGGCCTTGTTTTTTTTAAGGTATGTGCATGTATGCATTTGCTTTTATCTGAGAAGGTATAATTAATTAACTAATAATTAAATAAACAATTAAGTTGGTCTCCCATCCAATCCAATCATGCAACTTTTTTTTGGTCTCCAATAATTCTATAATTTACTTAATGTTGGAATTATTTTCTTTAGAAGTTTTTTTACATCAAATTTTATATAATATGGCCTAAAAACACATGAAAATACTTATAGCTATCTACAATTGTTCCATATGATCCCTTACTCGATCATTTGATCTTTTTTAAGTTTGAAAAGATAGATACAAATGTTCCATGCTTCGACTTATGAGTGACGATCCGATCTAAATAGATTTGTAAATTTTGGGTTTTGTCACAAATATCTTAGTCTAAAATTAGAGAAATGGAATAAATTATTGTAATAAATTATTATTGATACTTGGTGTTTGGTATATTGTTAGAATGGTGGATTCATTAAGCATGTTATTTAATTTTATACGGATTATGAAACGATACATCATCTAATTTCTAGATATTCCAAACAAGCCCTAAACCCACAATCTCAGTATTATCGATATGATACATTATCATTCTTAGCAACTAGAAGTTGCAAGGCCAAATTAGGTAAGTAACCCTGTTTGAGATTTCTCTCTATTAATTAGGTATGTGGTATAAGTATGTTTAATAAATGTACCTCTAATCATATCCTTTACCTTGCAACTTCAATGAAATGAAAGTGGTAAAAATTGAAAGGTATACAACTTTAATAGAAATAAAAAAATGGTCTGTTTGATCAAATTCTTTCAAGAAGACTAGCGTAATAAACTATACACGTAACCGTAAATCATTATTTTCAAAAACATAGTTGCCACCTTTGAACTTAAAAGCTTGTGAGAGTAGTGTTTGTTGGTTTCCAATAATGATGGCAATCATTTGTGGATTTAACCTAATCTGTTGGCATATGCACCTTTGCATGTATAGTATACATAATCACAAAAAGGATCCGACGAGATTTTATTCGCACGGTGATATATTTACAAAACGCCGAACTCACATACAATATAAATACGCCACCCATCCGGACCCGATTGGGCGCCAAAATTGACGGGTAATTTCTTTTAAAAAAAATTTGAGGGGCTGACAAACTTTGCATTATAACAATTTATTGTGATCAATCAATATGATATCAATCACAAACTTCGGATCGTGTAGATAGTGATATAATAATGGAAATAACATAACTATAACATACCAATCTTCACTTGGTCTAGTGGAATGTGGTGCTAGACTCCTTAAATGGTTAGTCTCGAGATTCGAGTTCGAATCGTCCTGGACTGATATATAGTGCGGCGAAAACATAACTATAACATTATACATTTTTTTTTTTTTTTTTTTTTTTTTTAA
>BSUD01000002.1:6718723-6812117 GCA_033239045.1 Fagopyrum esculentum | reverse complement strand
TTTTTTTTTTTTGAAAACGGAAAGCGGTTAGAATGAACTATCTTCTAGAGGTAGTCCATCCTAAAGCATCCTTGCGGATGAGAACACGAAGTTCGGGATCGTCAGAAAAGGGTGTGTTGGGGTTCGAAATTCCCAAATGGGTCAATCGGTCAGCAACACAGTTGATTTCTCTGAACACATGTCTGACCTGAACTTCCTCAAAGAAGCGAAGATCCAGTCTGGAGTCGGATACGATCATCTCGATCTCCCAGGGACAGCACCAAAGTCCTTGAAGTGCTTTGATAACACATAGATTATCACCCTCAATTTCGATCTTTTTGATATTAAGCCTTATTGCTTCTTTAAGACCAGCTTTTAGAGCGAAAGCTTCTGCTTTGATTACCGAGTTAAAGTTATTTTTCTTAGCATCCAAACTAATAACTTTGCCATTATGATTTCGAATAACATAACCAATAGACGTTATGCCCGAATCGAGTTTTGAACCATCAAAATTAAGTTTATGAAATCCATGTTTTGGTTTGTCCCATTTGATGTTATTTTTTTTTCTTGTAGAGGATTTGTTATTTTTTGGGATGTGTTTAAAGTCGTATTCGTCCTCATCCGTAAAACGAGTTTTCCAATTATGGAGTTGGTTTTTGGTGAAGTTTACGATATCATGGTCCGATCCAATAGAATTGTTATTAAAGATGGTTTTGTTCCTAAAGAACCAGATACTCCACCAAATAGTTGCAAGGCGAGTAAAGTTGTTAATACCGATCTTGTTTTTTATCTCTTGTAATATTTCATGGACTTTTTTGTTTTCTGTACTAATGGTGTTTAGGTTGGTTAAGATGGAATTGTCAATTCTCGCAATCACATTTTTACTGTAGGGGCAATCAATAAGAATGTGAAAAAGATCTTCAAGTTGGTGATTGCAGAATTCACAGTTTTTTGTAACTGCGATTCTTCTTTCGTTAAGTTTTGCTTTAGTAGGAAGACCGTTTCTTGAGATTTTCCATATGAAGTTTTTAATTTTTGGTTGGGTGTCTAATTTCCATATCCATTCGCAAGAATAGTCAGGAAGCCAGCCAGATTCTTTCTCAATCATTTCTGAAGCTGATTTCGTGGAGAACCAACCATTCGAACTGCTTCTCCAATATAATCTGTCTTGTATTTCATTTGTTGGGATAATTGTTTCCTTAATTTTTTTCCTAATTGCTGGGCTGATGATATTTTGTAGTTCATTTTCAATTTTGTTGGTATCCCATTCATTTGATTTGATGAAATGGCTGACTTTAATATGTGAATTGATTAGATTTGTGTTTTGTACCAATTTTATTAGAGGGGTCGTTGTGACCCAGTTATCTTGCCAAAAATTGATGGTTTTGCCATTGCCCACCTGCCAAATAATTCCGTTTTTAAACTCGGATTTGAGCTTTATTAGATTTTTCCATTGCCAAGATGTTGAGCCTTTTAGGTGATACTGTAGTATATTAGTGTTCCTCAGGTATTTTTCATTTACCATTTTCACCCATATGTTTTCTGGTTCAGCAAGAATTTTCCAAATTAGCTTCATTTGAAGAGCTTTATTAGTGGTAAGGGATTTTCTTAATCCGAGTCCGCCGTTTCTTTTTGGTTTACAAATTGAGTCCCAACTGATCAGTGGTCTATAGTTATCGCCTTTGTTCCAAAAGAAGTTTTTATACGTTTTATCGAGTTCATTCAAATTATGTGTTGGTAGCATAAAGCCTTGCATCACAAAGGATGGTTTGGTCGCTAAGTTATGCTTTATAAGTATGTTTCTGCCTTCTTGTGAAAGGGAACTTGCTTTCCATTTACGGAGTTGTTGCTTAGTTTTATTATTAATGTTGCTAAATGTCTCTTTATTGACTCTACCATTAACAATTGGGCAACCAAGGTAGTAATCAAGAGAGGTTGTGTGTTCCATATGAAGGATATTTTTTAGGTCAGTGATGCAACTCATGGTCGTGTTTTTAGTAGTTTGGAATGCGGATTTGAGGTAGTTGATTTTTTGTCCAGAGATGGAGCAATATGTTTCCAGGATTTCTTTCGTTCTAAGGCAGGATTTCGAGTTTGCTTTAGTAAAAATGATCATATCATCTACAAAAGATAAAAAAGGGATTGGGGTTGCGTTTCTGCATACGGAGAAACCAATATGGTTGTCGTAATTATTACAGTCATTTTGAATCATTTGAGTAAGGATTTCTGCTCCCAAAATAAAAAGGTAGGGGGATAAGGGGTCTCCTTGTCTGAGTCCTTTTCCAGGGAAGAATTGTTCAGTAGGTCCATTGTTAACCAGAACTGAAAAAGAAACAGTGGAGATACATTCCTCGATCCATCCCACAAATTTTTTATTGAATCCGAATTTTTGGAGAATGCGTATAATAAATTCCCAGCTGACTTGGTCGTATGCCTTTTCCATATCGAGTTTAATGGCGGCCCATCCTTCCTTGCCTTTCTTACTCCGAAAAGAGTGGAAGATTTCATGTGCAATGAGGATGTTATCATGTATTGACCTTTTGGTCACAAAAGCTCCTTGCAGAGGGTGGATCAGTTTTGGCATTATGGGCTCCATTCTATTCGTAATGATTTTTGCAATGATTTTGTATACTGTTGAACATAGGCTAATAGGTCTAAATTGATTAATATTCGTAGGGTTGTCTACTTTGGGGATTAATGTTATGAAAGTGTGATTTAATTGTTTGAGTAGTTTCCCACTTCTGAAAAAATTCTTAATTGCTTTTGAAACGTCATTTCCCACTATGTGCCAATATTTCTGGTAAAACCCGGCGGGCATACCGTCTGGTCCTGGGGATTTGTCACATCCGATGTCAAAGATAGCATTTTTAATTTCTTCATTTGTTGGTGGTTTAGTGAGTCTTTCATTGTCTTCGTTACTGACTTCGTTCTTGATAAGATGAAGTTTTTCTTCCAATAGGTTTTTATTCAGTGGGGAACTAGTGAATTTGGACGCAAATTCTTTTCTAACTTCCATTCGGATTTCATTTTCAGATGATATAATTTCCCCGTTTGTATCAATTAATTCCTTTATATGTTTCCTATTTCTTCTTCCGGTAGCAATCCGGTGAAAGTACTTTGAGTTTGTGTCAATATTTTTCAGATTTTTATTCTTTGTTCTTTGTCTCCAGTACCGTTGATGAAAATTAATGAGATGATTTTGTTTAATCAGAAGATTTCTTTGGAGAATTTCAATTCTTTGGTTTGAGTTAGGCGGTGATAAGCCTTGAATATCTAGGAGTTGAGATTCGACTTCTTTAAGTTGTTTGAAGATATTTCCAAAGTTTATTTTACTCCATTCTTTGGCTTTAGTTTTTAGAAGTTGTGTTTTCCTTATGAGATTGAACATTTCGTTCCCCCTGAAGTTAGCTCTCCAAGTTTGTTTAACGATGTTTTCAAATGCTTTGCGTTTAGTCCACATCATTTCGAATTTAAATGGTTGTGGGGTGAACGGAATTGAATCTGCCAGTTCCAAAGAGATTTGGCAGTGGTCCGAGATTGTGAAAGCATGATTTTTTGTTTTTAGAAGAGGGTACCAATGAAAAATTTGGTTGTGAGCAAGAACACGGTCCAGTTTTTCAAGGATATTATTTGGCCCATCACGTTTTTTCCTCCAGGTAAATTGATTGCCCGTTGTTTGGACGTCATCAAGATTACAAATATTTTTTAAGTTAATTAGTCTATTAAATCTGTTGGAATTTATTGTGGCTCCTCCTTGTTTTTCCGAATGATCTTGGATTTCATTCAGATCTCCCATGATAATGCATGGTGTAGGGGATGCTTTAATTAGGTTGGTCAATGAGTCCCAAAACATATTTTTTGATCCTTCCTGGGGTGGAGCATAAGTAAAGATAATGTTCATTTTGCGATTTTGGTTGTTGCACACCAACTCAATACAAATGAATCGGTCGCCTTTGGAAATCAGATTAATTGATTGGTTTTTTAGCTGATATGCTTTCCAAAGTAAACATAATCCTCCTGATTTCCCAATTGCAGGACAATAGATGATGTTATCAAATCCTGCCGATTTCCAAAGGCGCTCTTCCGGTGGTTTTTCAGATTTAGTCTCTGCTAGAGTCATAATGTTTATATTATGAATTTTACAAACAGCTTCGAGGTTTGTCCAGAGGTTGCTCCGGCCCATTCCTCTAATGTTCCAGAAACTTATTATCATAGAAATTTATTCGATTTTATTTTGATACGGAGTGTTCCGTTGGTTTGTGATCCTATTCTCCATAGGGTTTTTAATGGGTTCATATCATCGTCATCGATTTTTAATTTCTTAGTAACATTTAATTTTGTTTTGCTTATTGTTATTACTATTATAATTTTTGGGTCATAAATCATGGGTAATCTATAAATCATGGGTAAGATGTTATTGTGATAATAGTCTTTTCTAGGCTTTGAGGCCTTTAGTAAACGCTTTTCAATAACATCAATTGTGAAATCAATAAATTTGATAATCCAGTATTTGTGAGATATATAGCCAAACCAGCCATTCCGTCCATGAAAGACAAAACATGATGTTGTCAAACATAATAAAGCGCATACGCTATTAAGCCGTAAACAATCAGAGATGAAAGCTAGGTTATAGCATATCCTCTCTTGAGTTCTTTTGATGCAAAATAAAAACATGTCCCAGTGCCGATCTTGATCAAGAACGAACTCGCAAATTGTAACCAGTAAAGGCAAGTAGCCATTGGTAATCTTGGGTGGGGTAAAATTGATACTCAACAAGGAGAAGAAGGTGTATTCAAGCCTTTTTCCAAAAAAGGCGTGTATACAAAAGAGCCTTGTATACTTTTTTGCCATAAAATGGTATACATTACCATGGGATAGTATCGTCTCAAATCGGATAAACACTGTAAATCTGTTTGAATCCAGAACATCCGAAGCACTTGAAAATGCAAGAATTGAGCGAATTTGACTGGGTTGTAGCCCAAAGTAGATGGGGTGTAACCCAAGAAGATTGATAGAAGTACAGTAAATCGCAATGTTATTGCAAGTATTGTTATCCAAAAGCAAAGACATCAAGGTCATAAAGACAAAGTGGCAAAGTCGATTAAGAGCAATTCCAAAACAGAATCGGTATAGATCATACATCCAAATGGGGTCACACTTTATTTGTTCCATTTGCAAAGGATTTACAAAGGAAATCATCTCCATCTTCATAAATGGTCTAGGACGTTGAAAGGCCAAAGGCAGGGGAAAATTTTTTTTCCTCAGAGCATAAGTCTCACCCTTTATGGTCTTGTCCATGAATTTGGTAGATAGAGTTGTACCCAGGAAATTCATGGTAACAATATCTGAGTGGTTAAACAATTCCTGCAAAGAACATAGAAGCAATGACAGAAGCAAAGCAAGCCATATCCAAAGCCAGAATATAAAGCTCAAGAAATGATCAGATTTCACAAGGGTGTAAAAGGGGATATCACTGTTAAGAAACAAGCAGAAGAAAGTCCCATTTTGGTGATAAAATTTTAAACCAAAGAGAAAAAAACCAAAACACATATCACATATGGGCTGACTACCGAGGTTACGGTCATCCAAATTGTTGATCAAGCTAGTAAAGACAAGTCCTATTGTGGAATAATTGGTAATCATTTGGTGACAATTAGAAGTGGTATTTAAGCACAAGCAAAAAGAGAATGGTGGACACCTGGATAGAGGTACTGTAACATTGTTGTAGAGGCCCTTACAAGAGTAAATAGGCTTCTGAAATGTGTGATTTGTCAAAGCAAATTCATCGAGCACCGTCGATCCAAAACAAGAGCAAAAGCAGCCTAAAGGGACAAATCCAAGAGGGCCAAACCAGGGTCGATAAGCTTGATGAGAGTCGCAGAAGATGCCATCAAAGGAGAGCGGGATCAGCCGTCGGGTCTCTATTCTCAACCCCCATCTGCAGTCGAGATCCAGATCGGTGGAATAAAGAAGCACTATACAGGAAACTTTTTTCCTCACTTTTGCTGTAAAGAACAGGAAATCCGGCATTACCGGTCCACCGTCAAGGAGGGAGCATAGACGACGTCTTGAGGACCAAAGCCCCGTTTTGAAACCGAGTCGAAGCCCATTGATTGTTTGAGAACGAGCATTGAGGACGCTATACTCCTTGAGATTTGAGATTGTTGCGAAGAAAGGGCAACACTTCGACAACCAGGGTTGCCTGATTTGAAAGAAGGGTTTCTTATTCGAGAGCAACAGACAGATAAGAGGCCGATTAGCGAGTCGAAAAACCGAACTCCACAGCTTCCGGTAGGATTTGGGGCTGGCGGTGGCTGCCTTGATGAAGGTGAGGGTTAGGTTTAGGTTTTTGAGAGAGGAACTTCTCCTGCGCGTGTATAGCGCGTTGAATTTTGAGAAAAGGGGGTTTTCGGTGGTCATTTTTTTTACGAGAAGTCATCCTATAACATTATACATTAATTATGTACGTGCATGCAAAAGTATGATTGATTTTGATAATATTCATGTAAGCTAAGCTATACTATAAAGCATTTCTTGATAGATATATATAGCCGTTGGGACCGTTGAAAAGAAGAAAAGTAAGTAAAAGGCTTCAATTAGTTCCCCACCGAAAGCAAAGCTATATATTTCGCAATTTATTTGCCACCTGCAATCATATTTTTTAATGAGTCTCTTGCCATTTATAAATATTAAGTTTTTAAGAAAGAGAGATTTTACGTGTGTATATATATATACCTTTTTCTTCGCATGACTTTCGCAAGAACGCTGCGAAAATGGTGATTAATGCAACTACTGCGATGAGTCCGATGATGATCGCTAGCGTTTTCTCCGTCTCGTCGTCATTCGATGACCCTGTGTGTATTTAATGACGACGCTAAAAAAGCATTTATAGATTTTAACACAAAAATTATTTTACATTAATAATAAAGTGATAATGAATCTAATATATAAATTAGTTACTGTATGCTGTTATAATCGTCAATAGTTAATTTATATGTGTTGTACTTGAACCTTATCACGTGATATTATTATTGTTATTATAGTCTATTGATTGTCATTTATCTTACTCTGCAATAACTTATTTATCTTTGGTTAAAAAATCAAGTGGAGGAGAAATATCCCATTTTAAGATTAAAGAAAAACACTTTTGAAGTAAAAGTATTTCACAAATATTTAAAATTTCTTCATAAGAAGAAAATTAATAAAAGGCCGACGAATAAGGACACTAGTCAAGTTTAATAAATACATATTAAATCATATAAATAATATATAATATTATGTATAAAATTTAAAAATACATATTAAAATACTAACTTATTTTTTAAAAAAATAGGTTGTCCGTTCGATCTAGACTTAGAGGGGTACTCACAGGAGTTCAAGCCCGACAACCAAACTTGATCCAAATCCAATCCAAACTGACGGACAAAAATCTAAAAGTCCGTCTCAGGTTCGTCCCGAGCCCGAAAAGTATCAACTCTACCTTAAAGATATCGTACATTAGATAATTTATCATCTGTAACTTTATCGGTTCGATGTTTGAATAAAGGTTACACATATGATTTAGAGGGTTCTTGTTATTCGTACCACCATATACATGCTATACATACCATCATGCGTAGGCGTAGTAAGTTTTCCTTCATTTTTCGAACTAAATATATGTTACAGACTACTACGTGTACGTCATGCGTAGTCGTAGACGCATCGATCATGCGTAGTCGTAACCATTTTCCTTTATTTTTTTGAACGAAATGAGTTTCTTGCTACGGCTACACATTGCGTACGCATAGTAAGGGTACGAATAGCATGAATACGTGAGTACGAATAGCAATCTCGGATCGAAAGTGAGTCAATAGTGGTCGCCTTGTTTTGAGGGATTAGGTAATAAGTTCGTTGACAATTTGATACATTTACATGGTTGGTTGGATATTTTCAACTATTTATTTACCTCACTCAAACAATTCAACATTGCTCTAAGATGGGACTCATCTCACCCTATAAGCTATAGATTTCACGAAAGAAAAAACTCACACTATAGATATTGCATGTTAAATATAGCAATTGTACTTTTAATTTAGTGCAATGCACCTTTTATCAACCGGAGTAATTGTACTTGTGTAGTCTGTTTTTATAAGCTTTTGTTTTGTATACATTTCTAATTTACTTATCACTATTATTGTATATTTACTGTATATTTACTGAATGAATTTATATTACTAGAGTAATAGGGGTAAAAGATTTAACTAGTCATTTTACTCCTAAAAAATTTATATAAAATAAGTAAGAGTCTAATCTATATCATCCATTCATACAACAATTTTGATACGCCCCCGGATGGCGATGCCATCCGTGTTCCGACTAGAAGGACCCGCACATTTTGAAGACATTTATTATTATTCGGCTATTTAATAAATAAGTCTTTTTGTATTCGGAACTTTAATTCCGGAACTTAATTCCGTGAATTGAATTCCGACCTTTCATATTTTAGGCTTTTCATATTCGGAACTTAATTCCGACTTTAATGCCGTCATTTATGTTTGAACTCTTTGTATGGCCTCCATCCACTATATAAGGATGGCTTGGCTCATTTGTAATGCATGTCTAAGTTGAAATCTAAGTATTGAGAAGGAAAACCCTCTTACTTAGTTTAGGCATCACTTCCTCTTCCATCATCTAAAGTTCTATCTTGGATCTAGTCTTTGATCCAAGCCTCCACATTCGAGGATCCTTTTGAAGGATCAACCAAACGCTTCCGCCACCCAAATTATGCATTTGATCAAACTCAAACGATCAAGAAGGAGTAGTTGAAGTTTCTCCTCGATCTAGATCGTCTCTATTTCTATCATTGGTATCAGAGCTCGGGATCGAGGTCAAGTTCTTTACTAAAGTTCTTGATTGTTCATCACAAAATTTTTTTTCTCCTCAATATTGTTGAAGATCTTCAAGTGTTCTTCAAGTGTTCTTCGAAGATCTTCAACCGTTCTTCGAAGATCTTCAACCGTTCTTCAGTGTTCTTTGAAGATCTTCAAGTGTTCTTCATCGTTCATCATGTTCTATGACGATTCTGATTCTTATGATGAGGATGATGAATGGTTACCTCCTCCACCGAAGGCCAAGCAAACCACACGGAGATACCGACGGAGACAATATTTTGAGGATGAGGAGTGGTTGCCTCCTCCGGACCCACCAAGGCCCCACCGCCGGCGTCCTACTCTCCAAGAGGAGTGGTTGCCTCCTCCAAATCCACCAAGGCCTAAAGAGAGCATCCATGGGTATCCACATGAACACCGACAATGTGTTGCCGTCTTAGCCAAAGAGAATGTCGCTCTAAAGCATGAGATAGAAGCTTTGAAGGCACAAATGGTTTCTCTCATGACGGCCGCCCAACAAGAACAACCGTTGTGTGATGATCCATTGGAAGGGGCCAAGGAAGAAATCATCATTCCCGAGGTATCCCCGATCATTCCAATTCATCTTGTCAATCCGTTATGTGGAGAATATTTTGAAGATGACAAAGATGAGATCATCATCAAGGGTGAAGAAGCCATCAACCATGACAATGACACATTTATGTTGTTGGACTACAAATTCAAGCCGGTTGACCCGAGGTTTGATTTTGTTTTGTCTCATGATATATTTACCGGCTTACCCTTGTTTCTTTCCGGCATGCCTCCGACGTACAATGTCATAAGCTTAAAGGGCATGGAAGACAAACTCACCGGCGAGGCCATCCTCATGTACTACAAGTTTGAGCCTCCCGATTTCAACAAGCTTGGCGGCCCCAACATCCTTGTGAAAGACTACAAGTCGAAGCCGCCCGACTCCGACATTATGCAACCAAGGTTGATTTTCAAGGGTCTTGTTCTTCAAGTGACTCCTTTCTTTTTTTACGGTGAAACGAGGACGTTTCACATTTAAGAGGAGGAGAATGATACGCCCCCGGATGGCGATGCCATCCGTGTTCCGACTAGAAGGACCCGCACATTTTGAAGACATTTATTATTATTTGGCTATTTAATAAATAAGTCTTTTTGTATTCGGAACTTTAATTCCGGAACTTAATTCCGTGAATTGAATTCCGACCTTTCATATTTTAGGCTTTTCATATTCGGAACTTAATTCCGACTTTAATGCCGTCATTTATGTTTGAACTCTTTGTATGGCCTCCATCCACTATATAAGGATGGCTTGGCTCATTTGTAATGCATGTCTAAGTTGAAATCTAAGTATTGAGAAGGAAAACCCTCTTACTTAGTTTAGGCATCACTTCCTCTTCCATCATCTAAAGTTCTATCTTGGATCTAGTCTTTGATCCAAGCCTCCACATTCGAGGATCCTTTTGAAGGATCAACCAAACGCTTCCGCCACCCAAATTATGCATTTGATCAAACTCAAACGATCAAGAAGGAGTAGTTGAAGTTTCTCCTCGATCTAGATCGTCTCTATTTCTATCAAATTTTTCTAGACTTTTTTAGACTAAGGTGATTTTCTCACCATATATTTTATAATTTTTTTAGATTTATCAATTGTGGTCATTTTTAGCCTTGAAATATTGATTAAATTATATACATTAGAAAACCGTTTTTCTAATACTACCTTTTGCCATTTTGCCAATTACAAAGCCCGGGGGAAGTTCGTGTATAGACCTGTTCATATCCGGGCCCGGGTCGAATTCGTGCTGGGCTTTGCAAAATATTGAGCCCGTTTAGCCGGACTCGGGCTGGGCTCACGGGTTTACGTTTTTCAATTTCAAAAAAAATATTTTAAAAAATATTTTTTAATTTGATTTTTTTTAAAATAAATATTTTTTTAAAATATATTAAATTTATTATAATTATACTAGATATTTTATTTTAATACTTAATATTTATAATAATTATACTATAATATATTTATTTATTTATGCTTTTAGCGGGCTAATGACCTGGCTTTTCGGCTTGGCCGGGCCTAAGACCTTGTACGGATCCGGCCCGACGGGCTTGGTGGCCCGGTTTTTTGGCCCGGCCGGACTTGTTCCCATCTTCATACTCGCCCGTTTTTTCCGGACGGACTATCCGAATTTGAATAGGTCTATTCGTGTGATATCTTATAAGCTTAACAATTAAGAGATATCTTATAAGCTTAATATTGGTAACTATATCCGGAATTATTAGTATATAATTGACATACATTGAAATTGAAACTGCGTGTAAGTATTGTTTTTGTTATTGTTATAAATTATAAATAATCATATATTCTAACCACCGGGTCCAGCTAATGCTCCTAATCTACCTAAACCATCATTTTTGTCAAATCTTGCCTTTACTTTTTGCCTTTTTAGTTAAATTACATATAACCATCCTTAAGTAGTTAGGCCCGTTTGATTTTAACTCCGAAATCGGAAACGGAATGAAAACGAATCTAGTCAATACGTATACCCTTATTCATTAAAATTTTTGGAATCATTCCTTGTGGTTTGTAGTAATTAGATGAGAGTTTGATTACTTTTGACACCCTAAAGGGTAACAAAATGTGAGGAAGCAAGTGCATTTTTCATTAAACCATGAGGAATGATTCCATAAAATGTCATGAATATGGATATACATATGGACTAAATTCGTTTTCATTCCGTTTCCGTTTTCGGAGTTGGAACCAAACGGGCCCTTAAATATATATGTTTTCTAACAAAGTTACTTTTTCCATTACAATAATGCATAAAACCATCCTTGAAATTGATTTCTTGACAAAATCAAAATCATAACAACTTTTTTCTGATAAACTTAAAAAACTTAGGGCCCGTTTGGTTCCAAATCCGGTAACGGAAACGGATGGTAAACGAATGTAGTCCATATGCATATCCTTATTCATGAAATTTTATGGAATCATTCCTTGTGATTTAGTGCAAAGTACACTTGTTTTCCTACATTTTGTTACCATATAAGGTATCAAAAGTAATTAAACTCTACTCCAATTACTTCAAAGCATAAGGAATGATTCCAAAAACTTTCATGAACAAGGACATACGTATGTACTAGATTCGTTTCCATTTTGTTTCCGATTCAGGAGTTAAAAACCAAACGGGCCCTTAAGGTAATAGGATAATCATTATTCATTAGCGTAATGAAAATTTTTCCCAAGTTATTTAACTTGGTCTTTATACTAAGGGACTGTTTACTTGTACATTAGTTTATTTTCGGGTTTATAAACTAAATGAGTTTATATGGGTTTATAGTATATTTTCAGGTTTATTTTTTGATGGGTTTATATAAATAAACTAGATAAGGTTGTTTAGTTAGAGTTTATTTTTTGGGTTTATTTTACTTCAAAAGACTCTCGTGCCCTAAAAAACCGAACAATAACGTTGAATGACCATTCGTGAACAAATAACATCAAGATGGAAAAGCATAAGGCCAGAATCGGGTTTTAAACAAAAATAAACTCATGTAAACAAAAATAACCTTGATTTCAAAAGTTTATTTTTGAGTGGTTTATAAACTCATATAAATCTAAATTGTAAAGCATATTTGCGTTATTTAATAGTAATGATTTTTAAAGGTGATTAATAATATTTTAAGAAGGATTTAATTTCTAGAATCGATGTTCATTTTAGCACACATAAATGTATGGGTAAATTTGTAAAATAACATTAATATACGAGAGGTTTTTTGGTAAATTACTCTAATACCGAACTGTGAAAGTAAAGTCAAAGTCACTTACCACTTTGACCAGGCGCGTGGGTACCACCGACGGAGTAACGGGCGTAGCACTTAGCGAGAAACACGTCACCCCAAGAAGCCGAGCCGCAGTAAGTTGTGAGCCGTCCGATAGCGTCCGTCAAGCAATCCTGACACTGACCAACGGTGAGATCTCCAACGCAGTCAGCCACCCCACTCACGTCGCCAGAGCCACCAACTCGGAACAACTCACGCCCACTCGCCAAATAACCCAGCACCGAGTCTCTCCGAGTCAACTCATCCGGCTGACTAATCTGAGCCCCACACTTTTTCACGACCACCGTCTTATCCTCGACGCCGAAAAACGAAACGTTGTCGTACCTGAGGAAGCAACCGTCGAGCTGAAGAGCGGCCCCAACTGAGTTGGGACAGAGGATGTTGAGTTGGCTCAGTGAGTTGGAGACGCATTGAGCGCAGTCGGAAGGAAGGAGATTTGGACGGCACTGGAAGAGACCGTGGATAGAGGAGACGGTGAGGTTGGTGAAGGAAGTGGTGGATGCGGCGGTCATAAGGGTGGTGAGGAGGGTGTTGAGATTTGTTTCGTATAGAGTTGCTGGTGTGTACTTTGTCTGTGTGCAACCGACGTAGATGAAAGTGTCGGTAGATGATCCCGACGGTTGAACTAGGACGCCGGCGATCATCATCATCGTGAGCAAGAGTTGCATGACGACTTTCTTCGTCTTTCTAATGGAGATGACGAAGTTGAAAGTTGTGTATTTCGAATGATTCGAAAGTGCTCATGGTTTTTAAAAGTAGTATTCTATATTTTTTTAATTGTAGTATAGGATATAGGAAGTAGTTATAAAGTGTTTTATGCTTATAATATGATTTTTTTTAAATAAGTAACAAAACAAAATTATTTAAGGAATGGATGAAAATTATTTTATAAGGAAGACAACGAGTGTTGGAGTAGAACAGTAGTTTAAACAATAATTTTAAATGAACAACCCATAGTGTAATACTACGATTTATCTACGAAATACCATTTGCCATATGCAAAGTTAATGTCATCTTTAACCGTACAAAGTAAAAATTAAAGAACCCGTGGTTTAAAACTACGGATTATTGGCAAAGTAAATGGTAAACGTAAACCCTGAATCTAAGCTACGGTTTCTTCATTTTATTAAATTTGTGGGTAAATCGTAGTATTAAACTATGAGTTATTCATCTAATAATGTCATTTAAAAATGTGGGTATGCTCGGACCCTCATTGTTTTCCTATTCCGAAAAATAGTTTCCATCACAAAATAAATTTGTTTTTCCTAATTATTTTGAAAAAAAATTCCATATAAAAGCCGGTCAAATATACAAAAAAAAAATTTAAAAATAGATGGGGTGGATTTGTTATTTTGTTAAAAGTCATGAGTAAAATTTTACACAAATTTTTGACGAAATATCAAGCTAAACAGTATAATGAGATTATTTGTGAGTATCGTGGGATGATTATAATCCGTCAAATAATCTCGTGTTGTCTCCGGAAACTGATCCAACTATGATAAGAGAAGGCTTAAATTTGTAGGATAAGTTGGAGTATAGAGAGAAGATTGAAGGTCTCGACGCAAGTGAGATGACGTGTTTTTCTTTTTACGAGCATATTAACGATTGAACCGGAACGACTATAATGAATAAATGATGATCTAGTTAGCTAACATTTTCGAACCACATTATCCCAAAATAGTTGCTCGTAGGTGTGAGAACGTGAATAATATTTCTCTTAGGGTTTCCATCGTCAGATGGGTAATATTAATAGGGTAAAGGTATTTACAATAATTACAAAGGCAGACCTCTATTTACATTATTTACAATAATCTATCATACCCCGCAATCGAAACTGATGGAGGATGAACAATAAGACTGGACCTAAAGTCTAAGAATAATTGTCGAGGTAGGCCCTTGGTAAAGATATCAGCATACCTGAAACGTAGAAGGCAGATGAAGAACTTTGATGTGACTCAGGGCAACTTTGTCACGAACAAAATGAATGTCGAGTTCGATGTGCTTGGTCCGTTGATGTTGAACTGGGTTGTTGGCAAGATAAGTAGCAGAGATGTTGTCAGTGTAAACAACTGTGGCTTTCGATAAGGGATAATGAAGTTCAAGCAACAGATTTCGTAGCCAAGAACACTCAGAGACAACATTCACAACTCCGCGATATTCAGCCTCAACACTAGATCGAGAGACTACAGATTGACGTTTTGCGGACCAGGAGATGAGTGTGTCATTGAAAAATACACAATACCTAGAAGTTGAACGACGAGTGTCTGGACATCCGCCCCAATCAACATCTGTATATGCAATTAAGTCCGATTTGGGAGAGGGAAAGATTGTAATACCAAGATTAGAAGTGCCAACAACATAGCAGATGATACACTTGAGGGCGGCAAAATGCGGTTCCCGGGGGTCATGCATGAAAAGGCATACCTATTGAACTGCAAAACTAATGTTTGGGCGAGTGAATGTAAGATACTGAAGCGCACCAACTAGGCTTCTGTAAAGAGTTGGATCGCTGACTGGTGTGCCAGAAGATGTGTTGAGCTTAAATGATGTCTCTGAGGGGTGACTGTAGGTTTTCAATTCGTCATCTTTGCTCTTTCAACAATTTCTCGAGCGTATTTGTCCTGGGACAAGCACAATCCAGAGGAACTTTGACGAACTGAGATGCCCAAAAAATAAGATAATGTGCCCAAATCTTTGAGGGCAAATTCCTTGCTTAAAAGCATAATCAGATGACCGCAACAAATAAGTAGATGCAGCTAAAATGATGTCATCAACATAAAGCAGTAGATACGCAGTGTTATTGCCTTGTCGGTAAATAAAGAGAGAAGAATCGCTCTTACTGCCAATACAGCCAATGCAAGTCAAGAAGCATGCAAAACGTTGAAACCAGGTGCGGGGAGCTTGTTTGAGACCATATAAAGACTTCTGGAGAAGACATACATGATTAGGGCGAGAGGTATCACGGAAACCTGGAGGTTGAAATATGTAAACCGTTTCATTCAAATGCCCATGGAGAAAAGCATTTTGAACGTTGAGCTGATGAATGGACCAGGAACGAGATACTGCAATGCTAAGAACCATACGAATGGTAGCAGGTTTGACCACTAGGCTGAAAGTCTCGTTGATGACATGATTTATGACTCTAGTTTAGGCACTCTTTTAGATAGTTCTTGCCATTATTCATGCACGGTTTGGCATTAGTTCATGACGTTTACGCTTAATTTATCCATATTGTCAAAATAGGCGTCTGCATGAGCTTTTGTCGTTTTTGTAGGTATTTTGGGGAGCTCTTGGACTTAATCAATACATTCGAGGATCATTCCTTGTGGTGGCACACATCCGGACTCTTTAAGGGGCAAGTTAGGAGCAAAGGAGAACACAAAAGACCTTATTGGTGCATGCCTTGCACCAATTCATGACTTGGTGATCCAAGGAGGGCTTCTGGTGCAAAATCACGGCCTAGAGGACATTTCCACGCCCGTGGTTTTGCCCGTTGTTTCTGTCTGGACAACTTTGACACTTGTCATACGATTTCTTTGTCCGACCCTTGCTTTTTGGTGGAGTACATAAGTGGTTTTGCAGGCTGTTTTTGGGGGATCTTCCAGACCTTTTTGACCCATCTTCTCCCAAGAACACTCTCCCATTGTAGCTTCTCTTCCAAGCACCCTTGTGGGTGTTCTTGGGAGAGGTTAGTGTAGATTTTAGTTCGGTAGTGAGATTTGAGTGGTTTTGAGTAAGGTTTCCATTGTTGACAACTTGGAGCAGCTCTTGAAGCCTTTGTAAGACTTGGTAACTTCTATTTTAGCTTGTAACTTATTGTTCCTTAATCTTCTCTTCATTTTCTAGCCATGACTTGGAAGTATGCTTTATTTATGAAGTTTGATCTTGAAATGTATGTTGTTAGCTGAGTAGATGTGATTCTAGGGTGAAGGAATGATGTTTATGCTTTGGACTATGATTGTATGGACTTGCATGTTAGCTTAGGATGGATTTGTGTTTGAAACCCTAACTCAGTATAGAATCACGGCCTGTTCTTCATGCTTCCACGGTCGTGGTTTCCATGATCCACCCGTGGTTTTGTTCTGTTGTACTTACATTGATGAATCTGGATGTTAGGATGTAGATGTGGTGAAATCTTAGTGTTTGTTGAGCCTAATCTAGCTTAGGGTGACCTAATGTTAGCAACCTTTTTGAGGAATGAGACTTACCTGGTAATTTCCTCTCTTAGATACATAAGATGATGAACTCTAGGTAGTAGTTAACCAAAAAAGCCGCTATTGGATTGAGTGTGCTAGGATCGTTGCCTAAGACATACCTTTTCCGAGACTTATCCGGTAAGGAGGGGTTTGACCCTTAGGTAGTGGCCGGTTAGTGTAGAATTCCCGTCCTTAGGTTCCTTGAGACTTACTCGGTAATAGGACCTTAGGCGCGAGACTAGTGGAGCATGAGACTTACCCGGTAATTGCTCCCATTAGAGAAACACTCAACTCCGAACAACCGCAACTTTCCTTTGATCTTTAGATGCATGAGTTCATTGTCATAATCGGAATTCCGTATCTCTATAATCCGCATTTCTTAACTCTTATCACCTATCCTTGTGTTTGTGTGTTTGTTTGCTTGTTGTGTTGATATATTTGTGATCCTTGTTGATCACCCAAAACCAACAAAAAACATTGTGTTTTGCATTTCTTTATTCCTCATCTCATCTTAGTTTAGATTTGTATTGTACATGATCATTGAATAATTTAATTTCACCTCAGTCCTTGTGTTCAACCTCAGACTTCCTTCCTACATAACGATCCGTACACTGCGGGTTTCACTAGGTAGTTTAGGAGATTAGATCGAGTTTATAAATGTAAAGCTTTTTGTGCTAATTCCTAGCGTAACACTCATCACAATCCACTCCAATCTGTTGAGAGCATCCATTTGCAACCAAACAAGCCTTGTACTACTCCAGAGAACCATTAGACCTATACTTATGTTAAAAGATCCACATACACCGCACAATATTAACATCATTAGGACGAGGAACCAGAACCCAAGTCTTATTTCGCATAAGGGCTCAATATTCATCAAGCATGATGTGGTTCCAATACGGATCCTGGAGAGCTAGGTTATGTGATTTGGGTATGGGTGATATAAGACGGGAAGATGGGGTATTGGAGACGGATAGATCGAAGATAGGTTTGAGTTTCACAATACCGGATTGACTCCGGGTCTGAGGCCGGGTGGGCACGGCAACAAGCGGTGCTGAGATGGATTGTATAAGGGAGGAGTTGGAGCTAGAAAGTGTAGGTAAGGAATGTGGGATATTAATTTGACTGTTATGTGCAAGTGGGCCTGGAATGGGAGTTGGGTTGGAGTCATCAGGTGGGCCTACAGAGGAAGGGAAAGGGTTGGCTGAAATTGGGAAGTCAGCCGGCGCAGGTGGGCTGGATATGATGACTGGGCCAGACGCATCAGGGAGTGGGCCAGACTCAGTTTGGGCAGGCAGTGGCTGACGGATGGAGTCATCAGGAGCTGGTTGTGAAGTTTCCTCAAGGTTCCTAAGTAAATCACTGTTGTACGGTGAAGGTCCGTCATCGGTGAAAAATCATAGGAATCCGGGGAGGTGTCGTTCCGGGTGAAATTCGGGAATTTAGACTCATCAAATGTGACATGACGGGAGAGAATAATTTTATTGGAACTTAATTCTAGACACTTGTAACCTTGATGATGAGTGAGATAACCTAGGAAAATGCACCTTGTAGTGCGAGGTTGAAGTTTGTGGGAAATGGTTGCACTTTGATTGGGATAACAAAGACAACCGAAAACCCGGAGATGGTGTAAGGATGGTGTATTGCGGTATAACACTTGGGTAGGAGATCTATTGTGTATAGTGGTGGATGGAAGAATATTGAGAAGGTAGCATGATGTCTCTAAGGCGTGAGGTCAATAAGAGACGGGAATAGACGCATGAAACAAAAGAGATCTCATCATGTTATTGATTGTACGAATGGTATGCTCAAATTTGCCATTTTGAGGGGAGGTATGAGGACACGAAAATCGAAAAGAGATGCCATGAGTGGCAAAAAAATTGTGAAAATTCGTGTTGTTAAACTCATGCCCCATGTCGCATTAAAAACTTTTAATGTTTGTGCAAAATTGTGTTTAAACGAGTTTGTGAAATTGCCCAAAGAGATCGAAAACTTGTGACTTAAACTTGATAGGATAGACCCATAAAAAGTGAGTATAATCATCAAGAAATAACAAGTAATATTTAAAACCTTCCCGGCTAGGGATAGGAGAGGTCCAAATATCGCTATGAATAATATCAAAAGGCGCAAAAGTACTAGTGGAAGAGCGATCAAACGCAAGTTTGTGATGTTTTCCAAGTTGACATGCATGACAAAGAGGAGGATATGTCTCCTTCACACATTTAAAAAAGGAAGAATTGCGAAGTAAATTAAAGACCGGCATGCCGGGATGACCTAGACGAGCATGCCAAATGGAAGAAGACTCTGCCTAGAGGGCATGTGAAGAACTAGCGGGTGGATTGGTAACCAGATAGAGCTCCCCATAGCTATTGTACCTCAAACGATCGGTCCCCGTTTGTAGATCCTTCACAAAGAAACCAAAAGGGTCAAACTCAACAGAAGCAAGGTTATCAGTAGTAAAACGTCTAACGGAGACGAGGCTTTTGACAATTTTGGGTGCGACAAGGATATTTGATAAACGGAGAGGTTCGTTTGGGGTGGGTAGGATAGCATCACCAAGACCTGTAGAAAGAATACACATACCATTGCCAACAATTATCAAATTTAATGGACCATTATGCGAAAAAGACAAGAGATTACCGGAATTATTCGTCATGTGCGAGGAGGCGCCCATGTCCATGTACCATAAATTGTCCGTCGGATTTAACGTCATCGTGGCGAAGGACTGATCAAGATAAGTGGGTTGAGCAGCAGTAGCAAACTGATCCTGTGTCATATGGGCCTGATGGTTGAACATTGGGCCAGGTCCAAGGAGGCCCTGTTGGTTTGTTGGATAGGGGCAAGGCGGAGTAGGAGCTGGGCCAGAGTGGGCTGGCGTCCAGAACTGAGCAGTAGGAGGAACTGCGCCAGAGAAACTCTGGAGAGGGATCCATCCGAAATTGGGCCGGAATACAAATCTCTGGGCTGGAGCTGAATTAGTGGACCGGGCTTTGCCCTTCTTGCCTTTGGACCGATTGCTACTGGGCCGGTCTGCAAGCTGCTGGGTTGGAGGAGCTGCAACAGACCCTGACGATGCAGCAATAGCGGCGGTGAGAGTTGTTGACGAGGATTTGTCGGTGCCATTTTGTGCCGCCAGCCTGGTTTCTTCGAGAAGTAATTGAGAACGGGCTTTGATAAAACTCGAAATAGGATCCGTTTGTTGAATAAAACTCGCCACAACATTGTATTCAGACAAGAGACCCGAAATTAGTTGAAGCACCAAACGGGTTGCAGGAAATGGTGATCCGACACCCTTTAGTTGATCTGCCAAGGACTTAAGATGCTGACAAAAGGAATTGACGGAGGAGAAAGCGGATAACTTACAGTTGGAGAATTCGTGCTCAAGATACACCGCCCGAGTGTTCTTGTTATCCTGGAAAATATTCTTGACTCGATTCCAAGCTTGAAGCGCGGTGTCGTCGGAGTCAAGGATTTGAAGAAGGATGTCACGTGAGACCGTACTATATATCCACTAAAGAACAATAGCATCAACTTGAAGCCATAAGGAATTGTCGCTGTCTGTAGGACGCGGAACTGATTCATCAATGTGATCAAGCACATTATATGTTTTTGCAGTAACGCGAAATAAGGTAACCCAAGACGCATACGGAGTATCATGATCGAGAATAAGAGCGATGTTGTTCTTGATATTTTAGATTCCGAGAGCAGAGTGGAAGGAAGTCTTTTTGTCGGCCATTGGGTCGAGATTTCCGGAAAAAGGTGAAGGGGAAGAAGAGGAAGCAGCAGAATAGGGTTAGAGGATAGAAGCCTCTGATACCATGTGAGAATGTGAATAATATTCCCCTTAGGGTTTCCATCGTCAGATGGGTAATATTAATATGGTAAATGTATTTACAATAATTACAAAGGCAGACCTCTATTTACATTATTTACAATAATATATCAGTAGGTTTGGTCGGGTTTAGATTGTACTCGGAGAATATACCCGACCAACGGGAGGGAGAAACTCTTAAGAGTTGCAAGCCGTAATGCATGGAGTTCAACTTCGGCATATATAATGTTGAGATGATCGATAAAACTTTCGCATTTAAGTCGGAAGTTTGTAAGTCTAATATAGAATTTACTCCTTGTATAGTCAATTGATTTAAAGACAGATATCTAAAACTTAATTTATGTGTTGGATTTAAATCTGACATACACGTAACATCTACGCTTGTACGTACATGACGTCCAATTTACAATCTATTTGACTTTCACATTAACATAATGTGTCCGCTGACCCTAACACGTGAACAAACCATAAAGAATAATATGTTAGACTTGTTCGTTGAGGAATCACAATCTAATATATAAGGTCTTTTATCAGTTAACTTAAAGATAAAATCTTATTATATGTTATGTATTAGATTTGGACCTAACATGTCAAAAGCATACATCTTTCGTTCAGTGACCGCTATGTGACAAGACACTCAATAGTACATCTTGTGGCACGTCTCTCATTGTCACTTGCATATTAAGAAGAGATCAAAGAACACATATAGTTGTCTTGGTATTTTTACAACTTGCACAACATATAAAAACTAAAATTAGAATATGGTACAAACTTATGAAATTTTCTCTACTTTTAAATCATTTTGATTTCGCTTTACATGACATGACGAAATTTAACGCCCCAATTTTATTCAAATCTATTGACCTGATATACTAGATGAAATATATATTTATAATTGATGTTTGATATTTCATAATAACATGAAAGAAGTCATAACACTTTTCCATTACAAACGCTTCGATATAAACATAGAGATTGAGTTCGATATAAACATAGAGATTGAGAATTTACGACGAACTTACTTGTTTAAGCTGTTTGTTAGAGTCGAATGTCTCTCATTCGCCAACATCTCGAATAAAGTTCCATCATAGATGCCTCTTATCGTGTCTTTGTGCAACAAACCACACTCATCCTTGCAAAGATTGTACAAGATCTTCCATTCTGCATAAGCTGCAATCCTACAAATTACAAAATACAGCATATTACTATCAAATTTTTGCATATTGACCCACCAACATAACGCACGTACAAATAACCAACCATCCAACATAATCTCCGGGAACCCGGTTTGCTTTCACCAATTCTTGTAGCTCTTCCTCATTTAACGCGTTTGGGTGCGTGTGTGCGTGCTTTGTGAAAATGTCTTCGAACTTTGAAGTAAGAAACCTTCCTTGAGCATCATAGACGCCGGAATCACTGCCATGTTTGGCTTTTGCAATGTTTTTAATCTCAATGGGGAAAAAGGGTGACGGAAATTTGCCCTGCATTCATCAAGTCGTCATCAAAACATACGGTTTTCCCATAATCAAGTGTCGTGACATGTCACGATACTTGAGTTACCTATGCGATTATCTCTTAAACTCGTGTCTCGGCTTCAAAATGTTTACGTCAAGATTATAACTTGTACTAAAATGTATTTTCCCAAATTAATGGAATTTTGTTGTGGTCATGCATTCGACAAGTTTTTAAACTGCATATCCAATTGTGCTTACGCAATTCTAACACTAAAATTGTGAACTCTTCAAACGGTCATAATCGAAACCCAATAAAAAACGCAATCTAGTTTTTCCAAAAACTACAAAATAGAGATATAAAATTACATTTTTGATATTTTCTGTTAAGTTATCTTTTTTTCCAAATATCTCTTGATCTTCAGTTTACGCTTTTGAAATAAGATTGATGTATTAATTTGAAATTTTAAAAATTCATAATTTTGCGTCGTTTTCGATTACTAAAACGTTGAATCATGTTATTAATGCACAAATTAGTGTTATAACCTATAATGTTTTTTTTTTTTGTAAATGACCAATTATATTGAAATAGTCTTTATCATTTTTTTACAATTAAAAAGCCACTTAATGAGATGAAAAACTATACAAAACTAAGGAAAATTCCGAATGGTGCCCCAGTGGTATGGGGTTTTTCGGATTATGCCTAGATGTTTTTTTTAGTTCGGATAGTACCCTTATATTTTAGTATTTTCCGAAAAAAGATCAATTCCGTTTAAATTGTGAAGGGATGTCAACTAAAATATTTTTTTTAAATAAAATATTTTTTTTTAAAAGAAATGATAAAAGAGGCTATACATTTTGTACATAAGTCTTTTTTTTAAAAATATTTTAAGTTGACATTCCCTTACAATTTAAACGGAATTGGGCATTTTCCAGAAAATACTAAAATACAATAGCATCATCCGAATTAAAAAAATCTCTGGACAAAATCCGAAAAATCCTATACCGCAGGGGTACCATCCGAAATTTCCCTTAAAATAAACTAAATTATGAAAAATGTAGGAAAATAGAGAAAGAGAAATTACAGGACGAGTCTTGTAACTAAAAACGATATTGACGAAGAACGCAGCAACAGTAGAAAGTGGAATTCCACATCCGATTTCACGAAATCCTGTTCATAATAAACATTTAAAAACAACTTAAATCATATAATCTCCCCGTAATTAACAATAATCATCAATAAAAAAACCCTAATTGAAACCTGTAAAAGTCTCCCAAGGATAAACGACGCCGTCGCCGTCGATATCAAAGAAGGCGACATGCTTAACCAAAACGTTATCTTCTCCGGCGTCCTCCTCAACTAAACCCGATAAAATTTTCAGTTTGTTTTAAGAAACACTGAAAACAAAAATGACGAGGAAAGAAGATTAATGAGTGAGGGTTAACAGTACCCTTGCTGATGCCTTGGTTTTGTTCCAGGCTTGGAACCGCCATGTTAGCTGAGCTCCCAGAAATGAAAGTAGTTTTGTTTTGTTTGTTGTGATGGGAAATGGAAAGAAAATGTGATGAAGAAGCACAAATGGGTTGTAGACAACGAGGAATTCATGTGTCTTTTTCTACATAACAAATCTTCTTTGTGGTCACGTCCATCATTCTTTCATCAACTTAAGAAATTACACCCAATGGTTCATGGGCCCAACTTGATAAAATGAGCCCAATGGGCCACTTCTCTCTTACCACTGGGCCTACTTCCTTTATTTGATATCAACTTAAGCCCAATTTGAGAAAATACACCCAAATGTGACATGTGTACCTAAAATTCAAATTGATGTATTAAGTTCAACATCTTCCATTCAAATGTGACATGTGTAACTAACATACTACTAACACTACACCCAAATTCATATTATAAAAATAAAATAAAAAGTCATAAAAGTGTATTTTAATATAAGGCATTTTAATATAAGGGTTGAGGGCCCGTTTGGTTCCAACTCCGAAAACGGAAACGAAATGGAAACGAATTTAGTCCATATGTATATCCTTATTTATTAAATTCTAAGGAATCATTCCTTGTGTTTACGTACAAAATACACTTGCCTTCCCATATTTTGTTACCTTATAGGGTATCAAAAGTAATCAAATTCAACTTCAATTACTTCAAATCACAAGGAATGATTCCAAAAACTTTCATGAATAAGGGTATACGTATGAACTAGATTCGTTTCCATTCCGTTCCCGATTCCGGAGTTAAAACCAAGCGGGCCCTGATTCTACTAAAACAAATTATTTCGGTATAGAGGTATGGAGTGATGATTGATGAACAGTTTCAAACGTTTAATTTTATTTGAAAATATAACTAAAATAACTATTACTGCATGAACTAAAATGATATTCTAGTTAGAAAATATTTTTTTATGCAAATATTTATAGTTTATTTTGCACGGGTAACATAAAACTCATATTTTGAAAACACATGTTATTAAGAATTAGATATAATTGTATATAATGTGTAATTATAACGTAAACAATAATAAAAATTTCATAATTTTGTGATTTTAGAATAAAATATATAAAAAAATATAGATTTATCGGGTGTATCGAATCGGGAGATGGGTGAAAAACCCTCACCCACCAACCTCCTATAACCCCCACCTTTTCGGGTTCTTGACTGTTTTTTTAGGCCGGGTGATTCGGATATTCATCGGGTGCAAGTGAAATAGTCAATTCCTAGTTGTTATAGTTTCGGTTTTTTTACACTAACTATTCAACGTTTCAGTAATTTAGTTCACATATCTTGCGCTATCCATTCATTTTTTTCCCACTATTTTCAAATAATATTTATAAAACACATATTTTATTAGTATACTTTTATTATGATATTTGTTCGTTAAAAATTCTTATACTAATATTTCATATATCATATAAAATGTTACATTAGTTTAAACACTTTATTTTACTAGTTTATGTTTTATTTTAAACTTATAAAAAAGTTACAAAAATATCTAAGCTATTAGTACATGTAGTTTGAACTAATTAAATAAAAATTAAAAAAATTGATACAAAAATTTAAACTAAAAGAAATATCCGTAAAAAAAATGGACGAGAGCGCGGTGGATTCATTAAAATCTTCGGATAATGAAAAAAAATGGAAATTCCTCAAGATGTTCAAGACCTCATCCGCAATGATGCTTTAGGTCGATCGGCTAGAAACTGATCCACCTAATTCTCTTACCTATGTATAAAAAAAAAAATTAAAATTTTCGGATAATGAAAGAAATTAACATATTTCAAAAGTAAGTTATATTTTTTTTTCAAATAATCAATGATTTTAATAAGCTATAAATTTGGACCAACTAACATTCCTAAGTAACAGATAGTATTATTTCACACATCAGCTAAGCAATAAGCAAACCTATAATTATTGAAAACAATCTCCATCCCATACCGACAGCACAGACTGCACAGTCACTGATTTATTTTTATATTTTTTATTCTATCGTTGTTCTTAGACTCTATCAAATTTATTGGCTAACTAGATCCATAATTTTCTCAATTATAAAATAAAGGTAAAATGGAGTGAATTTGACCGAAAATAAGGAAAAAAAGTAATGGTAGTAATGTTATATTATTAATTAATATTTTCCAATTAAAGGTAACCGTTTGAAAAAAAAAATTGTGAAGATTCTGCAAATATATTACTACCCAATTAAACTAGACTAATTAAACTTTGTGTATTCTTTTGATAATACACAATTTCAGTTACACAATGTTAATACATAATTTCAATTACACAAAATGACAGACTTGTGTACATGACAAAAACAAACGGAAATTGTGTAATTACAAAATGACCGAATGTGCTAACTACATAACATAATTCGTATGAACTTTTTATGTATTACTTCCTTATTTAACGGTTTGAATTTATTATTTCCGTAAAAAATGCTGAGAATATCACATACTAAGATATCCGGATTAGTTTTAGATTACTTCCTTATTTAACGATTTAGGATATTGGTTAGTATCTTTAGTTAGACAGAACATTAAATTAAATAGGAGAGAGAATGATGACAAATTAGGTAACATCTTTAATTATTTTTAAATAAACTTTATTTGTAAAAATAAAAAGTGCATAATTTGTCGACACATAACATAAATGTCTAGTTTATATTACATGTTACATAAACTACCTACTTTTATCAGATTAAAACAGGTTGGATCACTACAAATTTCGAGCGATTTCACATCAACCCGAAAGGGTCAAATCGACTCAAATAGTATAATCCAATCTTTAACATTTTTCATTTGAAATAAACTATTTGAAATATTTTTTACTTAAAAGTGAATTTATCTTTTCGTATTCTTTAAATTATGTTTATTTTTTATAGTTTTTTTCTTACTAAACCTAAACTATTTGATAGTTTATGTAAATATGTAAATATATGGGTGCCCTAATTGTAATTATGTAAAACTCTTTTATTATTAATATGAGTCGTCTGATGACGGAAACCCTAAGGGGAATTCATTCTATTCTCACATGGTATCAGACTTATCGTTCCTCAATATCTCTTCCGCTTTCTTCTAACCCTGCGGCCGTTCCTCATCACCGCCGCCGATTTCCCCTTCCCGATATTCCTCAATGGCTGCGGAACGGAAACCTTCCTTTCACTCCGCCCTCGGAATCTCCAACATCAAGAACAACATTGCCCTTGTCCTTGACCATGACACTCCGTACGCATCTTGGGTCACCTTATTCCGTGTTACCGCAAAGGCGCACAATGTTCTCGATCACATCGATGAAAAGGTACCCAAACCAACGGATATTGAAGATTCGTTATGGCTTCAAGTTGACGCTGCCGTCCTTCAATGGATTTACAGCACGGTGTCCCGGGAGATCCTTTTGCAAATTCTTGACTCTGATGATACTGCTCTTCAGGCTTGGAATCGAGTCAGGGACATTTTTCAGGATAACAAAAACACCCGTGCCGTCTACCTCGAACATGAGTTCTCCAACTGTAAGTTGTCAGGTTTCTCTTCAATCAATGGTTACTGTCTTCAACTCAAGTCCTTGGCAGATCAACTTAAGGGCGTTGGCTCACCGGTTCCCGAAACTCGACTTGTTCTTCAATTAATTTCGGGATTACCCGCTGAATATAATGCCGCCGCAAGTTTTATTCAGCAAACAGATCCTCTTCCGAGTTTCACCAAGGCACGATCTCAACTGCTGTTGGAAGAAACCCATATGACGGCTCAGTCCGCCGCCGGAAACACACAATCTGCACTCACTGCAGATTCTAGATCTCCGCCCTCTGCTGCGTCATCGCACCAGCGCACCGGCTCACCGGCTCAGCCCCCATCAAGCTCGTCTTCTGCAGCACCGGACAACCAGCAGTCCCGGCGTGGGCGCGGCCGGAAGGGCAAGCAACGCCAGGCGACCGGTGGCGGCGGATCTTCTCGAGCGGCGTGGCATCCACAGCTCGGATGGGTGCTGATTCCACAATCAAACCCTGCCCAATCTTCTACAGGCCCAACTGGATGGGTCCAGGCCCAGTATTCCGCAGGCCCAGCACGCCCACCCTGCCCCTATCCACAAAACGCCCCTGCTGCAAGTATTCTTGGGCCAGGGCCCGTTTCTTCATTCCAGCAGCAAGCCCATTACACCAATGCCTCTCAGCCCACTTCCTTGGATCAGTCTTTCGCTACCATGACGTTAAATCCGACAGACAATTATTGGTACATGGACACGGGCGCCACATCCCACATGACGAATAATTCAGGTACACTCTCGTCTTTTTCGCATAATGGTTCATTAAATTCGATAATTGTTGGGAATGGTATGCGTGTTCCTTCTACAGGTATTGGAGATGCTACTATCCCCACCCCGTCTAAACCACTACACCTATCCAATGTCCTCATTGCCCCACAAATTGTCAAAAATTTGGTTTCCGTTAGACGTTTCACATCTGATAACAACGCCTCAATAGAATTTGACCCGTTTGGTTTTTCTGTGAAGGATCTACACACGGGGAACACTCGTCTGAGGTGTAATAGTTCCGGGGAACTCTATCCAGTCACACGTCCCTCTTCCCGCCACCATCATGCTCTTTCCGTTGAGTCTCCGAATCTTTGGCATGCCCGTCTCGGTCATCCCGGTGCTCCGGTTTTAGATTTACTTCGTCAATCTTCTTTCATTAAGTGCAATAAGTCGCATGTGACTCCTCTTTGTCACGCTTGTCAATTAGGAAAACATCATAGATTAGCTTTTGATCGTTCTATTTCTCGCTCTAATGCTCCATTTGACATTATTCATAGTGATTTATGGACATCCCCTATCCCGAGCCGGGACGGTTTTAAATACTATTTACTTTTTCTTGATGATTTCTCCCACTTTCTTTGGATTTTTCCTCTCAAGTTCAAGTCTCAAGTTTTTGACATCTTCGTTCAATTTCACAAATTTGTCGAAACACAATTTCGGTTACCTATCAAGAGTTTTCAATGTGATTTGGGAGGCGAGTTTAACAACAACACTTTCCACAAATTCTTCACTGAACATGGCATTGTCTTTCGCTTCTCTTGTCCTCATACATCCCCCCAAAATGGCAAGGCCGAGCGAGTGATTCGCACAATCAACAACATGATGCGCTCAATGCTCTTTCATGCATCTATTCCAGTCTCTTTTTGGCCTCATGCCGTGGAGGTTTCTTGCTACCTTCTAAACATTCTTCCCTCCAAGTCTATTCAAAATAGATCTCCTAATCAAGTGCTATACCTCACTACACCCTCCCTCGTTCATCTCCGGGTTTTTGGTTGTCTTTGCTATCCGAACCAAAGTTCTACTATTTCCCACAAACTTCAACCTCGCACTACTCCGTGCGTTTTTCTAGGCTATCCTAAACACCATAGGGGATACAAGTGTTTCGACTTAGCGACCAATAAAATAATCATATCCCGCCACGTCACGTTTGATGAAAATATTTTTCCGTTCGCTACAAATTTCCGAGCTTCCCCGGAATTAATTACACCACCCCTTGTAGATGATAGTCCATCCCCTTACTTTCACATTCATGCCCAGCCTGCCCCAGTTGCTGAAGCTGCCGGCCCAGCCCATCCTGCCCCAGTTGCTGACGCTGCCGGCCCAGCCCATCCCTCCAGCCCACTGGCGTCAAGTGACACTAGCAGCCCTCCCTCTTCTCCAGCGCGTGGGCCTGCACATTCCTCCTCCACTTCATCCGGCCCAGCCCACCTTCCACAAACGGCCTGCTCCCTCAATCCTGGCCCCACAGTCCTGCAGCCCACCATCTCTGCAGCAACCCACATCCCACATTTGTCCCGTCAGCTACCAAATTCAACCGCTCCACCTTTAAATGAACGTAACAATCCACCTCCGACCCGGCCTCAAACCCGCAGTCAATCCGGAATTGTTAAACCGAAACCAGTTTTTGACTTATCCGTCTCGACCACTTCAATTTCCCCAATTCCCAAATCCCACAATGTAGCCCTTCAAGACCCGTATTGGACCGCTGCCATGCTCGATGAATATCGAGCCCTTATGCGGAATAAGACGTGAGTCCTGATTCCTCGTCCTGCGGATGCTAATATTGTGCGTTGCATGTGGATTTTTAAGCATAAGTACAGGTCTGACGGCTCCCTAGAGCGATACAAGGCTCGTTTAGTTGCTAACGGCTGTTCCCAACAGGTTGGAATTGACTGTGATGAGACTTTCAGCCCTGTTGTTAAACCAGCGACTATCCGTATGGTTCTTAGCATTGCAATATCCCGATCTTGGTCCATACATCAACTGGATGTTCAAAATGCTTTCCTCCACGGCCATCTGAATGAAACGGTGTATATGTTTCAACCACCAGGTTTTCGCGACACCTCCAAACCCAATCATGTCTGTCTTTTGCAAAAGTCTCTCTATGGGCTAAAGCAAGCTCCTCGGGCATGGTTTCAACGCTTTGCAGGCTTCCTCCAACGCATTGGGTTTATTAGCAGTAAGAGTGACTCCTCCCTCTTTATTTATAATCAAGGATCTGACACTGCCTATCTGCTTATGTATGTCGATGACATTGTTCTTACGGCTTCTTCTGACGCCCTGCGCAAGCAACTGATCAAGCTTCTGAGTAAGGAATTTGCTCTGAAAGATTTAGGCCCCTTGTCATATTTCTTGGGCATTTCTGTTCGTCGCACGTCATCTGGCTTATTCCTGTCTCAAGACAAACATGCTCGTGAAATTGTTGAAAGAGCAAAGATGTCTAACTGCAAACCTTGTGCTACTCCCGCCGAGACTTCTGTCAAGTTAAGTGCTTCATCCAGCCCTGGCATTAGTGATCCGACTGGCATTAGTGATCCGACGCTCTATCGAAGTCTAGCTGGAGCACTGCAGTACCTCACCTTCACCAGGCCTGACATCAGTTTTGCAGTACAGCAGGTGTGTCTCTTTATGCACGACCCCAGAGAATCTCATTTTGCAGCTCTTAAGTGCATTATACGTTACATTTCTGGTACGTCATCTTTGGGTATCACCATCACATCTTCTCCGAAGTCAGATCTTATTGCCTACACAGACGCTGACTGGGCAGGTTGTCCTGATACACGTCGTTCAACTTCCGGTTATTGTGTATTCTTCAACGACACCCTGATTTCGTGGTCTGCTAAAAGACAATCTGTGGTATCTAGATCCAGTGCAGAAGCAGAATACAGGGGAGTTGCCAATGTTGTGTCAGAATATTCCTGGTTACGGAACCTTTTACTCGAGTTACATTGTCCGCTTGACAAGGCATCCATTGTATACACAGACAACATATCTGCTACTTACCTTGCCAGCAACCCAGTTCAACACCAACGGACTAAGCATATTGAGATCGATATTCACTTCGTTCGAGACAAGGTTGCCCGTGGTCACATTAGAGTTCTTCACGTACCTTCGGCTTATCAGTACGCCGACATTTTTACAAAGGGTCTTCCCCGCCAATTATTCTTAGACTTCAGATCCAGTCTCACTGTTCAACCTCCTCCAGTTTCGACTGCGGGGGTATGATAGTTTATGTAAATATGTAAATATATGGGTGCCCTAATTGTAATTATGTAAAACTCTTTTATTATTAATATGAGTCGTCTGATGACGGAAACCCTAAGGGGAATTCATTCTATTCTCACAGTGATGATATGGTAGTTGATAACATCGAGATCATGATCAAGATCGTAATCGTGATAATATCGTGATCGTAATAATATCGAGATCCTGGTAATATTAAGATCGTGATAATATCTTTATTATTTAGTTTTCTATATATTATTAGTCATTATTCTCTTGTAAAGCCTATATAAATGTTATTATAATAGCAATAAAAATTGTGGTTATACCTCCATCATTCGTGTGGTTTTATCTCACCGTAAATATATCATGGTATCAGAGCGGCGATCCTATATCGGCGTTCTAGGCCCACCAGCCGGCATCACAAAACAAAGCGCAACCCCAACCACTTTCGCTCAAGACTCATTACCTCAAATTGAATAAAAATATATTCAAAGGCAAGTCAAAAGGAACGTCAAAAAAACACATGGCTCGCACTAGTTTTACACGTTCCGCCGACCAATTGACGGATCTGTTTACAAAGACTTTATGGTCCGAGTATCAATTTATCAAGTTCAAGCTCGATGTTGTGCGTCACCCACCACCGGCTTAAAGAGGCGTGATATGATCGAGATCATGATCTAGATCGTGATCGTGATAATATCGTGATCATAATAATATCGAGATCGTGGTAATATTAAGATCGTGATAATATCTTTATTATTTAGTTTCCTATTTATTATTAGTCATTATTCTCTTGTAAAGCCTATATAAAAGTTATTATAATAGTAATAAAATTGTGATTCTACCTCCACCATTCGTGTGGTCTTTTCCACCAAAATCTATCAGTAGTTGTGATACCATGACTTATGAGTGCATGTATATTTTACTAGCTACTATGTATACAGTGTTGATACGGCAAATAATTGTAGTATGCTATGAAAATGTCATAACTTTTAAAAAGTTGAATTCAAATTCAACGTAATTCAAATAATTCGTCGTGCAAAATAAACAAAGTTATCATCCAAACTATTGCCTATGTACTAAGATTTATAAACCTTTCATTTAGTTTATAAACTCGAGTGTCAACGGGTTTATTTTTGAATGAGCTTATTCGAGTTTATAAACCCGTAAAAAATAACCTCAATAACCCAAAGTTATTTTTTGTTGGATGGGTTTATTATTTGTTATACCCCAAATTGCGCTGATAGTTTACCATTCAACCTAACCCCAATTTGTCATCGTCGTCATCTTTCGAACTATGTCTTCCTTCCCTGCAAATCAATCACCAGAATCGTAAGTCTTCCTTCTCTACTCTGTAACAATTTGACATAACACCAATTATGCACAATGTAAGGTGATTAGGTGAGCAAGTATAATAGCCTTGGAGTGAAGGCTATAGTTGTTGCTCTTGATATGAAGGCTATTTCGGCTTCTTCTTCTAATTGGGATGGGTTTGTTCTCGGTGGAATATAGATGAGTGGCACACCACAAGTTCAAAGGCAAAAGAGGCGTTTTGGCAGTGGACGGCTACTTGTATGGAGCAGCTGCATGCAATTGCAGTAGCGGTTTGGAATTTGCAAAGGGTTTTGTCAAAAAAGAGAGATCCTTATTCTCAATGTTCTGCTTCTAGATGAGGTTATTCTCAATGTTTTGCTTCTGTATGAGGTTATTGTCAATGCTTTCCATCATCAAATCTTCTATTGAACCCTGATCTGTTGAATAATAAACATGCCCTAAGCCCCAATCTGAAAACATAAGCAATAGAGAAGCAACAAATGTTTACAAATACAACAATATGTCGAACATTAAATAGAAGCAACAAAGACGTAGCAAGAGAACCCCAATTTGCCGAACAGTAAAAATAGAGAAGAAGAAGAAGAAGTTGTTGTCGTCGTTCGTCCATAGGGCAAGTCTTTCGAACGATGGGTTCATCCATAGAGAAGAACATTAAACAGAAGCAGCAGATGGTTCACTTTGTTATTTCAAAAAATTTTTAGGGACAAAAATGTATTTTGAACAAAAATAAACCCAAGAAAAACGTGATTTTTAAATGTACCGGTGAAAATCTCTATTAGTGACCATAACTACGCACTTCGCGTGCGTAGTTGATAAGGTCCTCAACTACGCTTTTGGGAAGCGTAGTTGAAGTTCCAAAAAAAAATAAAAATATCAACTACTTTGGGGAGCTTAGTTGGAGTTCCCAAAAAAATTTTAAAATTTTTTTTAGGGAACTCCAACTACGCTCCCCACAGGCGTAGTTGATTTTTTTTTATTTTTTTCGGTACCCCAACTACGCTCCCCAAAAGCGTAGTTGGGGACCCTAACACCTACGCACACGAATAGCGTAGTTGGGTTACAATTATAGATTTTCGCCGGTACGTCTATTAACCCCCCAAAAAAACCCATAAGTAAACACGCTTTCAGATTAATAAAATATAAACTTAACGGGTTTATAAACCTAAAAATAAACTATAAACCCGTATAAACCCATTTAGTTTATAAACCCAAAAAAAACACAAACCCTTACTGAACAGGCCCTAACAAAATGTCATTCTAAGATAACATAAGTCATTATTCAAAATAGAGAAAAAAAGACCTTTTTTATATCGCTGATACAAATAGGCTCCTTTGATATATTTTTAATTCTATAATAAATTAATGAAAGGGACATAAGGGGAAAAACAAAAATATAAACGCTATAAAATTATCCTCGATCGACATACTCCACATCTGAAAGGGGTTTCCTCGCAGCCGTCAAGCCCATAAGTAGGTTTCCTCGCAACCGCCGAGCCTAGATCCTGACGAACCGCCCTGTTGTTGTCGGATTAAGTCGAAGTGGAGGAGAAGGAGCAAGTTGAAGTTAGGGTTTCCTCACAGGGCTTCCGTCTTCTCTGTTTCGCAAGCCTCCGTCTCACCGATATCAGTTGCTGCAAGACGTTGGTGAAGGCGGGAATATGCAGGCGAAGGCAATTGACAACGAAGTCGATGCTCACCGTCGGCATCTCGAGTCGATGTGGACTCCGCCGGCGAAGGCAATTGGCGACGAAGGTTGCACCATCGAGAGCTTATTGGTTGTTGCAAGTTTGTTGGCGAGGCAGGAAGATGCATGCCTAAACTTTTGACTCCATTATGCTTTGTCAACCCTGTTCCATCCTCAGTGCAAGAGGCCGCCGCCGCCCTCGCAATCAGCCACCGCCACCCCCAGATCTCACTGTTGTCGACTAGAGTTCTGCATCACCTACGATTTCCTCATATTTTGACTCAATTACAAACGGGCAGCTATACTTTATAATTATGTTAATGACCCACATTTTTTAAATTTACAAATCTTCCCTTAAAAGGATAATTACAGAAATTGACACATGTTATATTTACGGAAATAACCCATAACTTTGTGAAGTGCACAAAATGTCTATAATTTAATTATTACAGAATATGGCCTAAGTTTATAATTGCAGGAAATGTCCCAATATTTATAACTATACTTAATGACCCAATTTTTAACAAATGGAGTTAAACTTGTGTGGTTGACATTGTGGATTAATGTTGTGTATTTATGATTGTGTATTACCTAACATTAAATTATAAGTATAAATTTACAAAAAATAACAACAAAATATTCAAGTTCATATAGTCTAGCTGGTAAAAGGATGGAAGGATAAGCTTGGCTTCCAGAGTTTGAAACTTACTAATTACAAGATTTGTATTTTCGACCTTTTGTAAACAATGGACCTTGAGCTTGTGTAACACAAACTTTGTATTTTTATGCGTAAGGATGCTTTAAACTCGACTACATCTAGGAGATAAGTCAATCTATCCGCTTTCCGGCATTTTAAAAAAAAAATCTATTATCAACAATGCTTGATTGTTTTTACTTTTATGTTTGGAGCAATTTTGCTTAGGGCCTATTCGGCACCACAAGCTTTTTCGTTAGCTTAAGCTTTTTTAGTAGTTTAACCTTTTTGGGCAGTTGTTTGAGTAGTTTAAATTGGAGACTTTGTAAAATTATAAAATGTTAAAATATTTAGATATGACACGAAACTAAAATTGGAAGAAATAAGAGAAAGCAACACATCAATCTTCACAAAGCTAGGGGTGGACTTTTTTGGATATCCGATCCGATCGAAGGCTAAGATATCCATCCGATATTATATAAAAGTCCTATCCGAATTTAATTCGAGAGTACCCGGATATCCAACACATTTATTCGGATTGAATATCCGATCCAATCACCAACTATCATATATTTTTGTATTCGAATTTTTCCTGATTGGATTTTCGGATTCACGGATCGGATTTTTTTTTATCACCCTCACACAAAGCTATCAACACTAACTTCTTAAAATCCATCCAAAAATCTCCTCAAAAAGCTTTTCAAAAAACTAATCTTCTAAAAAAAACTATTGTTTCAATAAATTTTTTTTATAAACTATATTTTATGAAGGTGCTTAGATTTGATGGCTACTGTTCTGGTGCGGTTCATAATTCATGAACTATCCTTTTATAAGTTATGAACTCTCCATTAATAAGTTTTAAACTATTACTTTATAAATTTTGTTTCAATAAATTTTGAACTATGAACTACTGTTCAGGTGCGGTTCATAATTCATAACTTTTGAACTATCATTTTCATTCGTTTCTGGAAAAAAAAAATAAATTTGGGACACGTGTCAGCTCTACGTTCAGCCACACGACCATACCGAAATAATGTGTCTTACTTGAAAATCACCCTAGATTTGATAGCATATTTTTCTTTTCCAAGGGAGGGTCGATCGAGAAGATAGGATGTGTACCCTTTTGCCTATCTCCAGACACCATTTTTGAAAGATATCTTCCTGCAATTAATAATTACACTACTCAACTACCATATTTAAACAAGTATTTCAATTATTATTTACTGTACAAATATATATTAAATACAACGAATTGTATAAACTGAAGGATGCGTTTCTGATTGGACATTATGTCGATCATGTGGATATTACGGATTTTAAATTAAATATTTATATATATTGTTAGTTCGTACAAAAATAAGTTAAAAAGAATTTAAATAAACTATACTTATTATGATATTGACTAAATAGGTTACGGCTTGTAAGTCAATACATTAAACAGTAATATTATTTAAAGTATCAAAAAAGTATGAAAATTTTAAACATAAATTAGAAAATATATATTCAAGATAAATAGAAAGAATTTTGTAAAGTGGATTTTTTTATGGTCTTTTCTCTCTAATTTTTATATTAGAAGTTATTATAATTACTCTTAATAGAGTATATTTACTAAATGAGATTATACTATGAACCTACTTAATAGAACAATATTGTTAAAAAGGCTAATTAGTGATATCGCTCAATTAGATAATTAATTAAAAAAATGGTACTCAATCTTCTATTGAACTTTCGGGTGAACTCCCTCAAGAAGATAGTCTATATTGACCACTTTTCGTTTAGAAAAAATTAAAAAATTCATGTGAACTCCTCACAAAGTCATGTAATTCACACCAAACCACAAGATACGGAGCATGATTTGTTCGTCAGTTCAACACCGGATATCAATTATTGGATGATCACTCATAATTTTTCTTAAAACTACTACACGCCGGGTCAAAGACTAACCTATCATTATACCCCATAACATATCTTGTCAAATTCCGTTACAGACGGACCAGGTAGAGCGGGGGGTCGTGCGCGTACGAGTGCACATGAGCTTAGGTTCAATCCCATCACATAAACCCGGAGATGATCTGTCATTAAACCAATTGAAAATAGAAGGATTAGTTCATCAATCTTATATACTAGACTCAAAACTATCGAGGTGAGAGCTTATTATCTTCAATATATTTTAAAGCTGAAGAAAAATACTATTTTTAACTAGGGTACAAATCTTTATATTATAAGAATAAGAAAACCCAATATTTTGTCTATATATGTCATGCATGATGAATTCACAGATATATACATCTAAATGGTTCAACCACTCTTTATTAGCATAATAATTGCACATATATTTATACTAATTTAATCATAAACTAGTGAAAACATGTGAACTTGTATTATTAGCATAATAGTTATACAGTCATACATTAGCTTTGTGAGTGAACTACTATATAAAGAGAAGAATAAGGTCTTTCAATTCATCACATACCATTCTACACATATCTTCTTCTCTATTCTCTGCAAAAAATCTCTTTGATTGTAAGTGAAAATGGGTCTCAAGGGAAGGCTAATTGGTGAATCTGAAGTGAGCTCACATGGACATCATGTCCATGAATTCTTTGCTAAGAAGCCTCACCAAATCAACCAAATCTCTCCTTCTCACATTCAAGGTTGTGAGCTTCATGAGGGTGAATTTGGCAAGCCTGGTTCCATTATCTATTGGAACTATACTCTTGGTATGTACCTTAATAAGTATTAATATATATCATTTGAAACATTTTTGAATATTCGGTTCAGATTTGATTCAAATTCAAGTATTCACAAAATTTCAGTTTAAAAGTTTTAATTCTTAACGTGTGTATCTCACATCGATTACATTAATAAGTTCATTGATCTTAGCATATTAAGTTGGAGAACTCTTTTCTGTTGCCAATTAGTTTATAGATGAAACTTCTCTAAGCGTATATGCTGACGTCATCAGTATAATCGAACTTTGCATTCAAACAATTGAATTAACACTTTCACATGACCAACATCAAATCAAATATATGGTTAAAACTGGTTGTGAACCGTTGAATTAATGTTGATTTTCAACTAAATTTCATGTAGATGGGAAGGAACATGTTGCCAAGGAGGTGGTCGAGAAGGTGGATGAGGAGAACAAGACGGTGACTTTCAGGATCATTGAAGGTAACCTCTTGGAAGAGTATAGTAGCTTCGTCGCCCATCTCCATGCGACCGAGAAAGAGGTTAAGTGGATCTTCGAGTATGAAAAGATTCACGAAGATGTCCCTCACCCATCCAAGTTGTTGGACTTCGTACTCAATATCAACAAGCACATCGACGACCATCACCTCAATGCCTAAATCGTTGTTCGCGTTTGTTATGAATCGGGTTTTGAGTGATCATTCAAGCATTTTCAATGCTTATGATGAATAAATGATGTTATTTTTTGTTGTTATAAGTTTGTATGGTCAATATATGTCTTGTTATGAACGAGCATATTGTGTGTAAGAGTTCAACTCGTGTGATTGTGTACCATGTATGTCGGCACTTTTATCAAATCAGTTATATTATTGATGCAATCATATTGTCATTATAACTGTTTGCAGTGATTTAAACGAAACTTATAGGTTAAGGAAATTGCATTCATATAACCACAAACCTACTTAACAAAGTTGTCTCAAGAGTGGTCTTCAAAAGAGTGTTGGAACCAATACTTTAAATAAGTAGTGTGTCGGGTTTTTTTCGAAAAAAGTTTCGGTGGGCTCCCGCTATCATCAACACCGGAAACATAAGCATTGACTTCGTCTCCACGAACACTGAATCGTATGTATACTTATTTGCTGAAATTGGATTTAGAGTGAATGAAATAATGATGTTTGAAGTTACGTGTACGAAGCACAAAACTTGGGGAAAATGAACAAAAATAAGGCAATCCCACATCGACTAAAAGGAGAAGAATCTTTATAGTATATAAGGAGGAAAAACGCTTAAAGGCCGTGACCTTTGGACCACTACCCATTTTCATTGGGGAGCGGGCGTAACTAGCCGACCACACGTGCCGTGTCGAGCCGAGCGTGGTTTGGATGAGGCTCAATGGGTTGGCCACTCAAGACTATCATTTTTTGGCTCAATGGACAAAACTATCCTATTTCAACTCTGCACATACTGACGGTATTATAATCCTGCTTTATCTTTGGTGTTCTTAAAGTTTTTCGAAAGTATTTATGAATCGACGTTCCAACAAAGAGTCCCATGTTCCTCGGTGTGGTAACGATGATAAGCAAGGGAGTGTCCCACGGAGGAGTAAGAGAGGTGGTGTCGATGCTAAATCAGAGTTGCATGAAAGTGATCAAGCCTCCACAAATGAGCATCCTCCTTCCTAGACTGTCGCTGGAGGTAGCGGGCCATGAAGAAACACATGTTTGGCTTCTTCCCATGGAGAAGACACCAGATAAGGAATAACTCATCAAACCCGTAGATTCGTGCCTCGGAAAGAGACACTCGAATAAGAAATGGTGGAGCAGATGCATATATAATCGGGTGCATAATTAACGATGCCTTGGAGCATATGTGAACCACTCCCCAGTAGGCCCAACAATATACCTTCAGAATGATAGGGGTTGTACTCTCATATTTGTCGACTAGATGGGTGACTTATTTGGATGTTGAGTCCGGCACCCATTGGGACATGTATGAGGAGTACAATCCCATATCATTTTAAAGGTCTATTATTGGGCCCATAAAGGAGTGCTTCTCATATGTTGTCTTTCACTCTCTTCGTTATGTTGCAATCTTAGACTATATACAATGAGAGTTTTAACAATAAAAAATAATTAATCTCTTAAAAAATAGTATCTTTTGGCTTCAAAACACTCCCTTGCCACTCTTATTTGAAACCCCATATAAAACGTACTTTATTGCAGGTTTTGTTTCTTTTCTTTTTTTCCCTCATTTCTTGATTTTTTTTCTTTTTACTGGATCATTTTTTTTTACTAGGTCATTTTTTCTTTTTTACTGGGTCATTTGTTGACGTGGAAGAGAGATAAGATTTAAAAACTTTGTTAAATATTCAAACCAATGCACATGGTCTTAGAGAATTGATCGGTGTTGATCTCTTTCCCTCTCTCCTTTGGGTGAAATTCAGCAAGAACACTTGGTTTCTGATTTTGTACGCTATCGTTTTCTTTTGCATTTTGGATTACAAATCTGAGGTAATTTGTTGTTTTAGGCAAGATTTCTATTAAATTCTAAATTTATTATTTCTACTTGCATTAAAATTCATTAGTTTTTTAAATTGTGGGATTGATATCAACAAATATTGTTTCACACTAGTGACCTTATCCAATTTTGATCTTAACGATAGGAAAGAGTTCGATCCCTATATCTCATGCATTAAAATAGGTATTTGCCTTAAAAATAAAAATAGATAAGTTTTGTACGAAAATGTGTTAATTCTATTGGACCAATTCATATTGAACCTGATACGATGAGTGATAACTACTTATATCCTTAGGGTTTCTAGCTATCATAGTTTTACGAGTTTTGAGCTTTTCTTCTTTTTTGCAAGAGCTTGGCCAATGTATCAGGAGTGATAACTACTTATATCCTTAGGGATTCTAGCTATCATAGTTTTACGAGTTTTGAGTTTTTCTTCTTTTTTACAAGAGCTTGGCCAAATTGATTTTCTATGTGTCTTAGTACCTAAGAGGTTCGACTTAGATTTATAGCAACTACGAGAACATCTGCATATTGGGTTGGGAATGATCTTTGCACATTGAAAGGAGGCAAAAACTAGTTATGTATTATTGGTAACAATAGACAATTCAACTAAGTGAAAAGGGGAAAAGAAGAGAAAAAAAGGTAGAAAATTCTTTATTTTTGAGTCTATGTTGTCAAAGGACAAAAGAACAATAAAAGATGATGATGAAGAGTAATATAAGGAAACAATCTAAGGAATAAGTAACACCACTATAATAAATACATAAATAACCAAATATATGAATATTAATGTACATCAATAAGCGAAAATGTAGGTAACTATCAAAAGTAGCATTTACCATCTCTCAATGTATAAAGACCGTATTAAACCCAAAGACGCTTACACAATTGTAGAAGGTAAAAGTCAAACCCTTTAAGTATGTAGGAAAGATGTAAAAAACCATACAGGTCACACATACTCTCGCAAAAAAAAAACAAAAGGTGAAAAATTCGGTAAGTTTATGACAACCGAGAACCCTCGAGGTAAAGGTATACGTCTATCCCCAAATCAAGTTCAATCCTAGAAGGTCCAATAAAATCAACATGTTCTCGCATAAAACTAATCGATTTCAATTCTCAAGGTGAACATTGTTCCTCAACATTTGCAATAAAGGATAGAACTTACCTAGAGTCAAGGTCAGACCGGTTAAGGTTACTAGGGCAAAACACAACTAGCTGCTTTCCACTCAACAATTCGCGTACATAATTATAAATCAATTTGTCATAGGGTTAAGCCAATCCTTAAATGTCAGAAATTATTTGGACATTAATATTTGTAGAATAATGTATTACAAGGGAAACTAGTAGACATAAAATCCAAAACAAATAAAATTGAAAGATAAAACTTGCATAAGTCGGTCTAGTATCTCAAGAAAGGTTCACAATAGAATAATTTTTTTAACAAAACTCGACAAATTCACCATCAAAGTGTTCTTCAATGAATTCGTATGGAAAAGAGAAAACTCATGTCACAATTAGGTTTTCAAAAGAGAAAAGTTTTTGAACCCTTCAAACATATGAAACAAGCTAATTATAGTACACAAATTTACATCCCATAAAATCATCTAAAAAAGGCCCAATCAGATACAATTTCCGGTAATTGATTGACCAAATGAAACAACCACAAGACAACATAACACAACCAACCCACGACTTAGTAGACCGTGGGCATGGCGTGGCCATGGTTGCGGTGACTAGGCACTTTCAAGTTGGTGTTGATCACGTGAGAAAAACATGAGTTGGGATGGAGATGGCCAATAGACCACCATACCACGACCAAGCAAACCGTAGTAGGGTGTGGACAAGGCGCCTCCAAAACATGGGAGAAGCCCAACAACACGGTTGTTGGATTCTTCTATTGCAAGTCCCATTTTGGATCTATTCTTATGATATTCCACTTGATTCTTCGATCTTTAACACGTCATGTATGATGCTCCAATGCTACTTTGACCTCAAGAAAGATCAAATTTTTTTTTTGGCACGTCTTTCGATATTTGAGCAGAAATACGTCATACATGACCTCGAACGCTTGAAACTTGAATTAAACGATAGTAGACATCTTACTATGTAATATAAATGTTTTCTATACTAAATGAATGCAAAAAGTTATCAAAAGAAACATGAAATACATGAATGTTAATATTATGCATAAATATATGACATCATATATAGACAATTATCTGTACACTTTTATTATAATAGAGTTTGGATCCTCTACGCCCTCTCTATAGCCTTCTCAATTGCCTTCATATTATTGGTTAGAATATTTATTTAAATTAAATTAAACTACAAATTTATCACTTAATTAGTTGAACAAAATATATAAAATTTTATCTCAAGATACCTTCATTATAACCTATTTTTCTATAGTTTCCTTCGTTTCACTTACCTGCAAATAATGTACTAACTTTGCAACTAATCATCCAAGTAACAAGGTCACAATAAATAAAATAATGTGTGATTCTGCAACTAATTATACAAGTAATAACTATTGTTTTTATTTTTTTTTTTCAAGAGTTAATTAGAACACCCGGTTCGATCGGCTTTGCCGATCTACGTTCGGATCGGGTACTAAATCGTGGCCCATTGCTGGGGGATACCCTCCCAATATCAGTTTTTTTCATACATGCTGCCGGGAGGATTCGAACAGTATTAACTATTGTTGAAAGAGAAATACTATTTATAATTTTGGGAGAATCTTTCTATTCATATGAAGAAAAAACCCCCGAGATTTTGTGTAATGTCATGCATGATGAATACACAATTATTCATACTAATTTAATCGGAAGGTGAAGATAATTGTATTATTAGCATAATAATTGCACCCCCACCCTATGATCTCTATAATCATACATTAGGTTTGTGACTGAAATTGTATATAAAGAGAAACTAAGGTCTTGTGAATTCACTCATCTTCTTCTCTGTGAAGTGAAAATGGGTCTCAAAGGAAAGCTAATAGGTGAGATTGAAGTGAGCTCACATGGGCATCATGCCCATGACTTCTTTGCTAAGAAGCCTCACCAAATCTCCCAAATCTCGCCTTCTCACTATCAAAATTGTGAGCTTCACGAGGGTGAATTCGGCAAGCCTGGTTCCATTATCTACTTGAACTATACTCTTGGTACGTTCCGGTCCAAATATGATTCAAATCCCACATCGATTACATAAATAAGTCTATTAAACTTAGTATATAAAGTTGACCAACTGGTCATTCTTTGTGTTGCCAATTAGTTTTAGATAAAATTTTACGAAACTTATGTGTTTGACTCATATTTGTTGCAGATGGAAAAGAGCATGTTGCCAAAGAGGTGGTTGAGAAGGTGGATGATGAGAACAAGACGGCGACTTTCAGGGTGATTGAAGGCGACCTTTTGGAAGAGTATAGTAGTTTCGTTGCACATCTCCATGCGACCGAGAAAGAGGTTAAGTGGATCTTCGAGTATGAAAAGCGTCATGAAGATGTCCCTCACCCAACCAAGTTGTTGGACTTCGTACTCAATGTCAACAAGCACATCGATGATCATCACCTTAATGCCTAAATCGTTCTCATGTTTATCATTCAAGCATTTCCTATGCTTGCGATGAATAAAATGTTGTTGTATCAAGTTTGTAGGGTCAATATATGCCTAGTTATGAACGGGCATCTTGTGTGTAAGTGTTGAACTTCTACGTATGATTAATGCAATCATATGGTCATTATAATATTTTCCAATTGATTAAAACAAAAGGTATAGGCTGAGGAAGAATCCAAGTTTATGTTTTAACTTAATCTTAATCAATTTAACTAGTGTACACATGTCAAGTTGATAGGTGAACATCCTTGCTCAACCACTCCAAACACCTCATCAAGGACACTTGGATGCGACTTTGCGTGTATTACGATAATTAAAGTCCATCCCACGACAAATTATTCTTCTTTCCTTAAGTGTTAGTCCGGAGATTCGAGTTCGAATCCTCCGGGAGACATGTATGGAAAAATTGGTATTGGGAGGGTATCCCCTTAATGGGCCACAGTAAATACCCTATCCGGACGTAGGCGAAGCCGAACCGGAAACGTACCATTTCAAAAAAAAAAAAAAAAAAAAAAAATTTATTCTTCTTTGGAACAAGAGGGGTTTTTCGCCTACGATCTTTTTTTTGATTCCGATTATGTTGTTTGTCCAATCACACGATGATCTATCATCTACTACCGAATGTTTTATTTTTGTCCAGAGCTAGTGGTGGGAAAGTTTGAGAACAATAGTAAATTGAGTTCCATATAGAGATTATGTTTAGCCAATAGAAGAACCTGTTTTACCGTAATATGGCCAACTGCTAGAGAAGTAGTTTGAGATGCAACTAACTAAGAGTAGTAGTTTGAGATGCAACTAACTAAGAGTAGCGTATTCAACTGTTTGTTTTAAAATAGTCAAACATTCCTTCTAGGAATAGTCATAGCTTCTTTTTAAGTTGATTCAACACCTATTTCATGAAAGACCAATAAGTAGGTCACGGTTTTGTGCTCATCTATAAAAGTGGCATACCGTGTCATGCTACTACTATGTGCAGTGGCGTATTTAGGGATTTGGAGGGGGCAATGACCCATGTTGATTCTCTTAAAATTAATATATATGGCATATTATTCATACAACTTCAATTCCTAAGTTGGTAGAGGGAGTGAAAGGTGTACCTGAAGATGGTTCAATTCTCAAAGACAACAAAAATAATTATTTTCTTCGTATTTTTTTAAATACCCCTAATAAACCCTTCTAACTCCGCCACTGACTGTGTGAACTCTTGTGGTTGCAATCTCTTCTCTTCGCTTGAGGTCACTCATCGTCATCCTATGAGGTCTTACCTAACAATCAAGATGTCAATATTAGTTGTAATTGTATTATATCACTCCTCGTCACCCCTCTACTTTGCATTCTCAGGGATCTAAACTAATCTCATCTAGATTTGAGTTGTGCATATTGATGGATTTTTTTTGAGATATCTCCCTCGTGACCTCCTGCAACCGATCATACTTTCTTAGATTTCACTTCTGTTGTGCAAAATTCATTTTATATGTAATTGTGTGATAGTGAATCTGACGGTTCTTGCTTGAACAAATTAATGAGTATCTTTCTTAGATTTATCTTCTCTTGAAATGTAGTATATGTATGATAGTTCTTGCTTGAACAAAGATAAATTGAGAAACATAATAAAAAAATCTAGACAAAAGAAAAACGGGACATGCGGGATGTCCGGGTCCGATAATCCGACGGATTCGACAAGGCCTACGGCCTGAGTCTTGGACCTAGTCCGAGTTGGTCAGGGTAAACATGTAAAAATTAGCAAAAGTCCGGTCCGAGTCCGAGGATGCCCAGTCTACCTATAATGTCATAAAAATATGAGTAGATCTCTAAAATTAGAAACCGATGAGGAGGGTGGAAAAACATGATAAAATGGGTGTTATTTACACATGATGTGACTAAATGATTGCATCTGATATCGTTTGATGCATAAACACTACATGATGTGACTGAATGATTGACTCTAGCATCGTGTAATGCATCCACCTACGGATCATTGTTTAAAACACCCAATGATGAAACCGACCCACCAAACAAGTTGTACATTGCTAGAAGTATCCGCCCCGATGTCTATAGGATGTAATCAAGCTTTAAAACGTGGGCAATAGTGGAAATTGATACTAGACTTAACCTATTTTGCTTGTCTAAATGTGCACGAGAACTTGATTGATTTAGAGATTTGTTGTGACCCTGTGTATATGATGTTTAGTACACTTGTTAGTAGTTGTCTTTGAGTCAAATGTGAAAATGCACATAAAACAAAATGCTTAGGTTAGAAAGCTCGAGATCATGCTTATCCAAATAGAAAATAATTTTTAGACGTTGTTGTGTTACTTAGTAAGTTCAATTAAGTTTGAACTGTGGGAGCATGTTCTAGCGGTTTTTACGGATTCATCTTTAGTTTGTTTCACGAAAGCATGCTTAGAAATTATATATGGGTTGCGATTGGTAGATGAATAAATTAAGAGGACATAAATTTATGAGAATTAGTTCTCTTAATCTCGTTTGGTAAGAAGATACAAGAGATGAATGGAGTTAGATTATGAACATTAAGCGAATTAGATTATGAAAATTGTGTAATCCTAATAAATTTTGATTATAAGGATTATAAAGATTATTGAGTCTAAATTGTCATGTTTACACCTCTTCCTTTTTTCATCTACAAAAAATTTAGCACATACTTTGTCTTAATTTTACCCAAAATCATGTTCATTTTACCAAACATTCATTTCACTTATTTTTATACTCATCTACTTAATCAATTCATCTCCTTAATTTTCATCTAAATAATTATATTCATCTTCAACTCCATCTACATAATCTTACATTATCAAACGAATCCATGAAAAATGATACCCATGACAATTACAAGTTTTTTTTCTTCGAGACCGTATAAAATGAGTTGTATTTACTCAAGGTTGTACTTTGAGTATTGCTAAGTTTCCACAAATTTCAGAAAAAATAATATGACAATCCACAGGTTTTAAATAAAGTTACATTAGATTGTTTTAGCTAATAGTTAGTATTTTTAGCTAATATGTTTCTATTCTATTAGGTTTCTGTACCTCTTCAATTTTTATATGAGACTAGTTAAGAGAAATTTCAAAATGACTTATTTGGTTAATTTGACCGAGAAAAAAATTAAAATTCATGCAAAAAGATATATGGTTGTGAAAAAATATAACGTGCGTGTGTACGCAATAGAAACAATAATGTTCGCATTTTCCATATATCATTTGTTAGGATTTAGTTAAACCCGGTTCGTGTCAAACCGTAGATTAGTGGGTCTGAGTTTAAGTGTGAGGCCGGTTGGGTTTGATGAAAGGTTGGACAGGGTACTTGTGTTATATTGGTGATGGGCTGATTGCAGAGCCAGTTGGGCCTAGTTGATCGAGGTCCAATGATAAGTGCTCTAGTCCATCTCACCTGTTGATGAAGCGGTATGTACAAAGCGTTGAGTGATAAAACGCTGCGTTGTTAATATTCACCTCGTGACACTGAGTACTTAAGCTTTCTTCCTTGTCTTCAACCCTAAGGCGGCCGAAACACTTCTACTAGAGAACCCTAGATCTGAAAGTGAGGATAGAGAGAAACACAGTGAGAGAGAGAGAGAGATCAGAGTCGAGTGCTTCGTCTAAGAGTTGTCTTGAGACGTTCTCTGTTGTCTAGATCTTGCTTTGCCTCAAAGCACAGATCAGTACCTTGGTGGTTTACAGACCTCTCACATATCTTCGTTCTTGTTATCTTGTTCTTGATCTCGTAAGGTTTTTCGTAGCTTTGTTTGTTCGTCCTGTAACCGTTCTACACTGTAACTCTACCTAGTGGATTGGGTTGGCTCTCCCCTCCTGAGATCCCGCAGAGTAGAGCTTAACTCGAACTGCGTCAACAAACTTCTTTGTGTTCATCTGGTTTTGAAAGACTGGTTCGCTCTAGATCCAGTCGTTTTTTTAATCGAAATAGTGATAGAGTTTTATCAAATTGGTATCAGAGCATGGTTTTTTCGATTTAAAGTTGGAGATCTGGTTTTTTTTTTCAATTGATCTTTCCTTTTTTCCTCTGCAAATGTTTTTCCCTTCTTTTGAAGATTCCTTTTAAAACTGTTTCCGCTTTACTCTATCGTTTCTTTTCGTTTTTCATCTCAAAACTGTCTTTGAAAAATCTTTTGGCTCTAAAAATCCCAGAAAAGAGGATAATTCCTTCAAGCACTTTTGCTTAAGGAACCCTAGCTACTAGAAAAATCAAAAGAACCCAAAACTTGCAGTGTTTTGAGGATCTTTGATTTTTTCTCACAGGACGGTAGGATCTTTGATTCTAAAGACTGCCCTCACATAGACCCTAAGTACGACATCTGGGATCGTGTCTTCTTAGACACGGGACTATGTCGGAAAATACAGTGAGGATTAAGCCCTTTGATGGCACCTCTGACTTTGCCATATGGCAACTGAAGCTGAAAGCGATCCTAATCAAGTAGAAGTGCTGGACCACTGTATAAGGAAAGTTCCCACCGGATACTTCCCCAGATAGGAAACAAGAGCTTGAGGAGCAAGCTCACTCTGAGATTTTTATACGGTTAGCTGACGACGTGGCTTGTCAGGTTGTAAGTCTCACTGATCCTTCTTTGCTTTGGAAAAAATTAGAAGATCTTTATCTTAAAAAGTCTTTGCCCAGTCGTATATCTCTGTTATGCAGATTGTTCAATTTTAGAATGAATGTCAACCTGTCTTTGCATGATAATCTAGATATTTTTCTTAAATTGACACAAGACTTAGAAAGATGTAATGATAAGATCTATGATGATCATTCTGCTATACTTTTATTGAATGTCTTGCCTAGCCAGTTTGACAATTTTAAAGATGTTATCCAGTTCAGTCATGATGAAATATCTAAAGACAAAATATTTGAACAAATAATACAAAAAAATGAAAGTATGAAAGTCTTTAAAACTAATCATAAAACTGATGATAAATCTGAGGCCCTCGTGATGAAAGGAAATAAAAGAAACAAAACAAAATATAAGCAGAAATATGAACCAGAGAAGAATAAGAATACATACTCTAATGATTCTGATAAAAAGAATAAAAAATGCTTCTATTGCAGTAAACTAGGACACTACCAGGAAGAATGTAGGAAGAAGAAGAAAGATGAATCTAATAAAGATAAATCTACTCATTCTGCATCTCTATGTGTATCTGATTATCCTAATGAACTGCTTGTATGCTCATCTAAACATGATTGTTCTAAGTATAATATGCCCTTGCCAGCATGTTTATATCATCATGAATTACTGGTGTGTGCTTCTACTTCTAATACCATGAATGATTGGATTCTTGACTCTGGATGTACTATGCATGCTACTTCTAATAAATCTGTTTTTTAGTAGTATCAGCTTGTATAATGCTGGAGAAGTTATGCTAGGTGATAATACTAGTTTAGCTATAAAAGGAATTGGAAGTGTACCTTTATGTATGCATGATGGTGTTACTAGAATTTTGCAAAATGTTAGATGGGTTCCCAAACTTAGGAGGAACTTGTTATCAGAATCTGTCTTTGATAATCTGAACTGTATCATTGTCATTAAGAATGGTGTTAGAGATGTAATTAGAGATAATGTTGTGTTAATTAGAAGTATTAATAAAGGAGGTTTATACCATGTTATTACCTCACCTGAAATTAATTTGTCTAAAACAACTAATCTAATGACTCTAGCTCAAACTACTCTTCTTCACAGTAGACTAGGACACATGGGAAATAAGGGAATGCTTAGTTTGTACCAACACGGTTTGATAGATAATAAACCTACTAATCTAGATATATGTGAAACCTGTATCTTAGGAAAGAAAACCAAACATAGTTTCACAACCTCTAGTTATGTAGCCAAACAACCTCTAGAGTACATCCATTCAGATCTTTGGGGACCTGCACAGGTTGATACCATAGGTGGAAGGAGATACTTATCTCTTTTATAGATCACTTCTCTAGGAAAGTTTGGGTCTATCTTCTTAAAACTAAAGATGAAGCCTTTGAAACTTTTAAGAACTGGAAAAACTTTGTTGAAACACAAACTAATAATAAGATTAAATGTCTAAAAACTGACAATGGACTTAAATTCTGTAACAAACTTTTTGACGAATTTTGTAAAGAACAAGGCATTAAAAGACATTTAACCATTCCTGGAACACCTCAGCAGAATGGAACTGCTGAAAGAATGAATAGAACCTTACTTGAAAAAGCAAGATGCATGCTTGTTAGTGTTGGTCTCAAACCTTCCCTATGGGGAGAAGCTGTTACAACAGCTTCTTATCTTACCAATAGATCCCCTTCCTCAGCCATAGGTTTCAAAACTCCTTATGAATTGTGGACTAATAGAAAACCTAATCTTAACTACCTTAGGCCCTTTGGATGCACGGCCTACACTCATGTTAGTGAAGGCAAGTTGCAACCAAGAGCTAAAAAGGGTATTATGTTGGGTTACCCAGAGGATGTAAAAGGTTACAAACTTCTCCTTATCCAACCTGGAGGGTATAAGATAGTTGTGTCTAGGAATGTTACCTTTAATGAAACAGATTTTCACTTTAAAAACAAATATTCCAGTGAGACTAGTAGCACTGCTGGTGAGTATGAAGAGAATTCCAATGGTGGAACCTCTTTTTACATGCCTAGTGCAAGTCACAATAATGTTGAAATAGAATTCGACATTGGTGACTATTTTGAAGGTAGTGATCTACCTAATGATGATACTACTACTAATGAAAGTAGTAGCTTCCCTTCACAACGTGAATGTAGTAGTAATTCTCATAATCACCAATTAAGGGGGGTAGATGAGCCTAATATTTCTGATAACCCTAGTGTTCCCACCTTGTCCTCCGGTGATGGAACAGGTCATGAAAGCCATAATGACTTGAGTTCCCCTGGTACAAGACAAGATCACACCAACTCAGGTCATTTTGGCTTTCATGATCTGTACCAGCTAACCAGGGACAGGGCTCCTAGAACTATCATCCCAAATAAGAAATATGCTAATATTGTTGAATATGCTCTTATTACTGCTTCAGTTGTAAATAATCCCTACACTCCTGAAACTTATGAACAAGCTGTTAACTGTAAGGATTCAAAACTTTGGATAGCTGCTATGAAGGATGAAATTGACTCTATGCATGCTAATAACACTTGGACCTTAGTTAACAAACCTAAAGATTCTAAACTAGTTCAGTGTAGATGGATTTATAAAATCAAAGAAGGTCTATCTCCTAAGGAACCTGACAAATATAAGGCTAGACTTGTAGCTAAAGGGTTTACACAAAGAGAAGGAATAGACTACAATGATATTTTTGCCCCATTAGTTAAGTATAAAACTTTGAGACTTATGCTTGCAATGACTGCTGTTTCTGACTGGGAATTAGAACAAATGGACGTTAAGACTACTTTCTTGCATGGCGATTTGAATGAAACAATTTACATGTCACAGCCTAAGGGCTTCACTGATTCTAAAAATACCAATGCATGCTGCTTGCTTAACAAATCTATCTATGGATTGAAACAATCTCCTAGACAATGGAATTTAAAATTTGATTCTTGTATGTCTAAATTGGGTTTTGTCAGAAGTGAATATGATACCTACTTATACTTTAAGAATGTAAAGAAGCATGATCCTTTGTAAGTGTTACTACTGTATGTTGATGACATACTTATCATATCTCCTTCTAAAGTTCTTGTATCTAGTATAAAACATGATCTTAAAAATCATTTTGACATGAAAGACCTGGGACATGCTAAAAAAATATTAGGTATTTCCATATCTAGGGATAGATCAAAGAAAACCATGTTGTTATCTCAGACTGACTATGTGCATAAAGTTCTGCAGAAGTTTAATATGCTTAATTGTAAACCTGCACTTGTACCCTTAGGAGGGCACCTTGAGTTGTCTAAAAAGGATTGTCCCACCTCTGATGAAAGCAAAAATAAAATGATTAATATACCATATGATGTTGTTGTTGGTTCTGTTATGTATGCCATGCTGTGCACAAGACCTGATCTTGCTTTTGGAATATCTGTCTTAAGTAGATATATGTCTAATCCTGGTATGCCTCACTGGGATGCTATGAAATATTTACTCAGATATATGTGTGGTACAAAGAATAAATGTCTTGTATATAAAGAACATATCTCTCGTACTAACCTGATTGGATTTGTAGATTCTGATTATGCTAGTAACAAGGATAACAGGAAGTCTACTATAGCTATTTACTTCACTTGGGCTGGGAACTGTATTTCCTGGAAGTCTCAACAACAATTTGTTGTAGCCTTGTCCTCAACCGAAGCTGAGTACATGGCTGCTACTGAAGCTGCCAAAGAAGCTACATGGCTCAAAGGATTGTTAGAAGAAATAGAGAATAAGACCTATATTCCTGTTATATATACTGATAGTCAAAGTGCTTTGTACTTATGTAAAGATCCAATGTATCATGAAAGGACAAAACATATTGATATCAGGTACCACTACATAAGGAAGAAGATCAAGCACAAGCAACTAGTGATACAGAAAATCAAAGGAGATGTAAATCCAGCTGATTTTGGAACCAAGATTGTCCCAGATGACAAGTTCTCATATTGAAGAGATTCTTTGCATATTGAGAATGGATAAGAAGGACAGCAACACTGGATTGATGACGGACAGGAGTACCACTAATCCACTACTGGTAGTATGCAGCTGTAGAACCTGGTTTAGGAGGGCATTTGTTAGGATTTAGTTAAACCCGGTTCGTGTCAAACCGTAGATTAGTGGGTCTGAGTTTAAGTGTGAGGCCGGTTGGGTTTGATGAAAGGTTGGACAGGGTACTTGTGTTATATTGGTGATGGGTTGATTGCAGAGCCAGTTAGGCCTAGTTGATCGAGGTCCAATGATAAGTGCTCCAGTCCATCTCACATGTTGATAAAGCGGTATGTACAAAGCGTTGAGTGATAAAACGCTGCGTTGTTAATATTCACCTCGTGACACTGAGTACTTAAGCTTTCTTCCTTGTCTTCAACCCTAAGGCGGCCGAAACACTTCTACTAGAGAACCCTAGATCTGAAAGTGAGGATAGAGAGAAACACAGTGAGAGAGAGATCAGAGTCGAGTGCTTCATCTAAGAGTTGTCTTAAGACGTTCTCTGTTGTCTAGATCTTGCTTTGCCTCAAAGCACAGATCAGTACCTTGGTGGTTTACAGACCTCTCACATATCTTCGTTCTTGTTATCTTGTTCTTGATCTCGTAAGGTTTTTCGTAGCTTTGTTTGTTCGTCCTGTAACCGTTCTACACTGTAACTCTACCTAGTGGATTGGGCTGGCTCTCCCCTCCTGAGATCCCGCAGAGTAGAGCTTAACTCGAACTGTGTCAACAAACTTCTTTGTGTTCATCTGGTTTTGAAAGACTGGTTCGCTCTAGATCCAGTCGTTTTTTTAATCGAAATAGTGATAGAGTTTTATCATCATTTTCTGCCAACGTATACAGATTAGGTGTTTTTATTTTTAATATTAAAATTATGATTAAATTAGGATAATGTAGGAATTAGGATATGCGTACACATATCAAAAAGAATTTGATATTTTTAATATCAAAGTCCGATACAGACGGACCGGTAGAGTTGGGTCATGTGCATACGAGCGTACATGCGCGTTAGGCCCAAGTCCAACACATAAACCTGGCGAGGTTCTATCCTAAAACCAATTGGCTATAGGAGGAGTAACTCACCGACCTTATATACTAGGCTCGGAGTGTCCCCATCTTTCGATGTAGGACTTTATTATCTCCAACACGCCCCCGCAAGTGCAACTAAAGGATATAGACCGAGTTGCACTTGTCCACTTATTAGGATCGCTAGCCGAATTGAGGCTAACCGCTCTAATACCTGTTGGAGATCTGGGCTAAGTCTTCATTGTAACCGTTGAGCTTGTCTTGAGACAAGGTGCAATGAGTTGTTCACATGTGTGTCACTATGGTCCGGGTTGCGGGAGGCAAGACAAGTGACCGGCACTAAAAACAACTAGTATTATAAGGGGAGTCGAATCAAAGCAAGGTGATTCACGACAAGGTCTACTTGTGCTAGATTTTAGAAGGCAGGCGTTTGGGGCTTTTAGCCACATTTTATCTGTAAGAGCGTAGTTGCTGAGTTGTTGAGAAAGTGAGCAGAGGGCCAGGATTATGCCTAGACCGCCCCTGCGTGACCCTGATGGCGCCCCTGCGGCTCACAGAGTCCGCCCCTGCGGCTTTGTATGTTGCAACCGTCTTCATTGACCCTTTGACCCGTGCTTTACTCTTTTTACCCCTTTATAACCTTCATCTCCTTCCTTTGATGAGGGTTTACCATTCTCAGCTCCATCTCTCTCTCCTACGTACATCTTCTCTTCTCTTCTCCCTTGGATCATCCTTCCTTGATTCTTCCTTGAGTTGGTTGATTTTGTGAGAGATCTTGATGACTTTGCTTGCTGTTATTGAGAGTTGTTGTTGCTGAGCCTTATGAGCCAGCTTGTGGTGGTGTTGATGTTGTGCTGATCTTCTAGAATTAATGCTTAGTTGGTAAGCTTTCATGGCCTTTCTTCTTCCTTTCCTCTTTTCTTCATCTTTTCCTCTCTTTCCTTAGCCTAGCTTAGTTTCCTTAGGTTTGAATCATGTTTCAGCCATGTTTGGCTTGTGTTGATGGATATATATGTATGTTCTATATGTATGTTGTTGTTGGAGTGAAGAAGGAGTAAAGAATCGAAGGAAGAAGTGAAGAAGGGGCTAAGGTGGTGTCTTCTGCTGTCCAGCCGCCCTGCGCCACCTTGCAACCGCCCCTGCGCCGGCCAAGATCCGCCCCTACGCCACTTGTGAGTCGCCCCTGTGCCTACCTGCATCAGCAAGGTCTTGCACTTTTTCTTGTAGGTGTGTGTTGCTTCTAGGCTTTCCTTAGGATGCCTTTGTTCCCTCCTTTCCTAGTGTGAGTATATAGGATCATGCTAGAGGTGTGAGGATGTGTTTGGTTGAGGTTATGATCGGTCTTTGACTTGTACGGCTTTAAGGACTTAAGTTGTTGTTGGTTGAGGTTTTGAGGTTGAGTTTTGATCCTATGGATTCCTTTGGGTCTAGGTGTGACCCTTGTGTTGTTAGGAGATTGATATATCTCTTTATGCCTTGTTTATAGGCTGTGTTGTCCCTCGTGTGTAGAGGTGATCGTGGTTGAGTTTGATCGAGGTTGAGGTAAGCCCGTAGGACTTACTTAGTTGTCATCCTTATATTGGGTGTTTGCATGAGTGGTGTGTGCTCTATATGATTTGCTATGATAGCATGAGATGTCGTTTATACCGACCTATATTTTATTGATTGCCCCATATGCATGGTTGTGATAACCTTTCCCTTTCATCCCGCCGTGGAGTCTGGGAGGTTCTCTGATGTCAGGCCAGACTGACTTTACAGGAAGGGCGCAATCCACTCCTATAGGGTACACGGATTGTGTGACCGATACTTGTGCAACTGGCTAGAAGGCTCAGAGGCGGGGATGTATCGGTCCTCGTGTCACATACTTTCATATATATATATATATATAGGGTGTGGTTCCCATGAAAACACCCCTAACGTGTATACATGAGAACAATCTTAGACCGTCGGATGGTGAGTATTAAGGGTCGAGATTTAGTGTAGATATCATAATTAATAATAATTAGAAATAATAATAATTAGGAATAACCACAATAACTACGAATAATCCACCCAACCAACAATAACTACGAATAATACATTAAACGATATGACACATTCGTAACAAAACTAATAATAATTACGAATTTGTTCTCATTTATACACGTTAGGGGTGTTCTCATATGGTCTACACTCTCTCTCTCTCTCTCTCTCTCTCCCTCTCTCTCTCTCTCTCTCTCTCTCTCTCTATATATATATATATATATATATATATATATATATATATATATATATATATATATATATATATATATATATATATATATATATATATATATATACGACTTGAGTGAATGATCATTATATTGAGATGATAAACTGGGTAAATGTGTGATATCATGCTGATGTGTTTATCTTTCCTTGATTGTAATTGTGCTTATGCATGACTCTTTATATGTGTATGGATAGCTAATGATTTATTATCATGTTGTAGATGTCCCACAGGATAGGCATGCTGTTGGGTGATCTAGCAGAGTGGCAAGTCGAGGACGTCTCGTACATAGGTTGTTGTGGGCTTTTCGGTTGTTTACTTTCCCCTCTTGCGTGAGGATGATCTTTTGTTACCTCCTGTGTGAGGGCGTTGTGTTTTATACTCGGCTATGTTGACTTACCTTTTTGGTTGTACGGTTTATATACAGTTTTATGTATTTGTTTTTGTATATGTCACTGTCATGTTGTAAGGTCCAGTGAACTTGTTGTCAGGCTAGGGTCAGGATCCATTGTGAGATCCTAGCCCAATGTGGCACTCCGAGTCCTGGGATTCGGCGTGTTACATTATCGTCACACATTTGGTTTTAGGCCTTATATTGGCTTAAGAATATGTGGATATTTCCGGTGTAGGGGAGATAACACTTAGAAGGAAAATTCATTTATGAATGACTCATTACATTATCCAAGTCAATGGTTTTAACATATAACAACTGGTTTATAAGACGTGCAATTGAACTTAACTTCTATTAGAGTTTTGTCTACTCCTTTTCCGAGATTACAAACTCTTGGTTGAGTTTTGTCTACTCCTTTGGAGATTATAAACTCTTGGTTGAGTTTTGTCTACTCCTTTGGAGACTACAAACTCTTGATTGAGTTTTGTCTACTCCTTTGTGGAGATTACAAACTCTTGGTTGGGTTTTGTCTACTCCTTTGTGGAGATTACAAACCCTTGGTTAATAACTTGTTTTAGTTCAAGATAATTATATTAATTTGTTTGGCAGTTGGGAGAACCGTCTACTCACATAAGTGAGACTACGACCCTTTGGTCTAAAACCGGACACCGAAAATCTAACAATACCATGTCAAAGTCCGATACAGACGGACCGGTAGAGCGGGGGTCGTGTGCATACGAGTGCACATGCGCATTAGGCCCAAGCCCAACACATAAACCCCGATGAGGTTCCATCCTAAAACCAATTGACAATAGGAGGAGTAGCTCACAGACCTTATATACTAGGCTTGGAAAGTTCCCAACTTCCAATGTAGGAACTTATTATCTCCAACACGCCCCCGCAAGTGCAAATAGAGGATATAGACCGAGTTGCACTTGTCCATAGTTTAGGATCGCGAGCCGAATTGTGGCTAACCGTTCTGATACCATGTCAAAGTCCGATACAGACGGACCGGTAGAGCGGGGGTCGTGTGCATACGAGCGCTAATGCGCATTAGGCCCAAGCCCAACAAATAAACCCGATGAGGTTCCATCCTAAAATCAATTGGCAATAGGAGGAGTAGCCCACCGACCTTATATACTAGGCTCGGAATGTTCCCAACTTCCAATGTAGGAACTTATTATCTCCAACAAAAAAATGTTATCGGCTAACAACTAAATAATCATCACATCTTTAATTAAAACCGTAGATAGAGGTACTCGTGATTTTCTATATTTATCACCACAATGATGCACGCGAGGTGAGTACTTGTAGTTGATATTGTAGCTTTTCGCCGGTACATGTAAATAATCCCGTAAATTTATAACATGAAAAATGGTACAAGCATTATGTTGTATATAAAAATGTATTTTTTTTTCAAAACAAAACTTCTTTATCTTTCGTTTTTTCTTTCCAATTTTTTTAATAATCATCACGTCTTGAATCATTAAAGTGAAAAATGATACAAGCTTTATATAATATATAATAAATGTATTGTTAAAAAAAAACTTCCTTTTCTTTTCTTTTTCCCCCACCCTTTCTCACTTTGAAAATTCTATATAAATGGACCAATTTGTGCAACATTGCCACACCATCCTACACAAGCTACCATTCTCTCTAAACAATATTGTGCAAGTGCAAAATGGGTCTCAAGGGAAAGCTAATAGGTGAGATTGAAGTGAGCTCACATGGTCATCATGTCCATGAGTTCTTTGCAAAGAAGCCTCATGAAATCTCCCAAATCTCCCCTACACACATCCAAGGTTGTGAGCTTCATGAGGGTGAATTCGGCAAACCCGGTTCCATCATGTATTGGAACTACACCGTCGGTATGTCCATATAACTATAATCTAAACTTCGTGTTAGTTTTTTAGAATGATGAGTTCGATTTCCCAACAAAACAATCTCAAGTCAATAAAAAATAGATACAGAGTCTAGTATATGAACTAGGTGAGTTATTTTTTACCGGTTTGATTTGTAACTTTAATTCTCTTCTAAAAATATCGTTACTTGTTTCGTGTAGATGGAAAGGAATGTGTTACCAAGGCAGTAGTCGTGGAATTAGACGACGTGAAAAAGACGGTAGCCTTTAAGGCGACCGAAGGTCATCTCTTAGAGGATTATAGTTCGTTTGTAGCTCATCTTCACGCCACGGACAAAAAGGTTAAGTGGACTTTCGAGTATGAAAAAATCCACGAGAATGCTCCCCATCCGACTAAATTGTTGGATTTCATACTAAACGTCAACAAGCATCTCGACGATCATCATCTTAAAGTCTAATATCAAGCAATGGCGATGAATGTTGAAGAGATCAACCACATCGATCCTATATGATGATCATAACGAATAAAGCCATATGGAGGTGGTGAATTTGAGTTTGTAATGTTTAATTGAAAAAATAATTGTCTTTTGATCGATGTGAAATGTGTGTTTTCTTATACCAAATTTAATGTATTTTGAGCATGTAACATGCTTATGTTTTCTTATACCAAAAATTTGAATCATATATTTTGAAGCTCAATTTGTGCCCCTTCTTCGTGAGTGTATCAACTGAATTTCGTTAATGAAACTTGACTTAATTAGAGAAATAGGACCCTTAGAATATTAATTTTGCAAAATGGACTCCAAAGGAAAACAATAAAAATTAGGTCTGTCCCCATTAAAATAGGGGGTAATTGAAATGATTGTGCTGTACAAAATTTAAATAGTGATATGATGTTTACTTTTGACTTTTTGATTTTTTAAATAAAGTGAGGAAAACTCTCACTAAATCATTCATTTAGAAACCCATTTCCCATCTCCTCCATTCTTCCAAAAAATTCTGGCCGGAAAAACAAGAACAGACCGAAGGGCGAGCGAGAGAACTAGGGTTTCCTTCGAGCGGGAGAGATCTAGGGTTTCCATCGAAGGGCGAGCGAGAGATCTAGGGTTTCTGTTCAAGGTTGACACGAGGAGGGGCTACGCCACTGGTTTCCGGCGCCGGTGCGGCTGTCTGATCGTCGTTCCGGCACCAACCCTCCTCTCTCTCACTGTTGTATGCTCCGTCGTTGTCGGGAACCAGATCTGTATTTTTTTGGTAAGCTATTTCTACTAGATCTTTGGTATGCATTTAATTCGTTTTGGTAAGTAATAGTGGGTATGTGTTTGCTTTTGTGTGTGCAGTTTGGGTATGTATTATGAAAGAGATTGATTACTTAACGTTTGCATTTTTTGGACATTGTTTTAAATTGAGTATATGTGTGTACATTTTGGGTATGCATTATTGAAGATAGTCTTTTGTTGTTTGGGGTATGTATTTGTTATTGAAGATAGTTTTTTTTTGTATTGATTATTGAGTATATGTGTGTGTAGTTTGGGTATGCATTTTTGAGTATATGTGTGTGTAGTTTTGCGTATTGCTTATTGAGTGATTGATATGCATTTTTTTGGGTATGCATTTTTGTGTATTGCTTATTGAATGATTAATATGCATTTTTTGGGTATTGTTTATTGAGTATATGCGTGTGGAGTTTGGGTATGCAGTTTTGGGTATTGATTACCCAAAAACAAACGTTGCTGCTTACCTAGAAATAGAACAGGGGGCTGCTTCCAGATTACGGTGAAGGGAAGAAGAAAGGACCTGCGTTTGGAAGAATTTGAGTTATGGAATAAGAAAGGACCTGCATTTGAAGGGAAGAAGAAGAAGGGACATGGGTTTATAAATAGAAAAGAAAAAGGTGTTGCATTTATTGGGCACAAATTCCATGTAAAATGTTCATTAACATTGTCACCAATCAAATCAATGGATGCCAATTTTTGTATTTTTTCTGATTTCATCTACTATATAGGAGCTCATTATATAAATTACAAATTGGGAGGCCCTAATTTCCAACTTCATGGTGTATAAGGCCCACAATGTCAATTCTTCCATGAAACTTCTCCAACAGAAACAGAAGGTGCGATAAGGGTATTTTTTTAAAAAAAAAAATTTGTATTAACGCACCATATGATTATGGGCATTTTATTTTATTTTTCCGATTAGTTTTAGGAGGTTAAGTACGAGTTTCGGATTTTATGAGTTTCAGTTTTCGGATTTTACAATATCGCGGATAATTACCCGCGAATATGATTGGTGATTCGAATGACTTTAGCCAGCTCTGTTTGATTGAAATTGACTTTAATTGAATCCGGATATTGATTGATCCGTTTAATTTGGATATCCGACTAATCTATTTGATCTAGATCCGTTTAATCTGGATAATACAGTTATGGTTTTCCTACTTATCATGAACGAGACTTATATTTGTTTGCAATATCATTTCATTTCATTTATAAACGAGACTTATATTAGTTTGTGGTATCATTCTATCATTTGTTAAATATCTCACATTAAACAAGACTTCTATTACATTGCAATATCGTTTCATTATAAACGAGACTTATATTATGAACCTTTTATTGTTTTAAGTAATGCACCTAAGGTGCAATTAGTTTGTTTTTCTTAAAAAAAAGTATGTTGGTTGTCAGTTACAGTTTTCAAGTTTTGGATTTTACGAGTTTCGATTTTTGAGTTTACGAGTTTCGATTTTTTCGGTTAAAGTTTTTTTTTTACGAGTTTTCAGATTTTGTTACAGTCGTTTTTTATTGAAATAATTGGAGGAACAGGGCCTCATATTTATGCTCTTTGTGTATAGGGCCCCAACTTTTCAATTCGTATTTGCAAGCCAAAAAAAAAAAAAGGACAAAGGGTTGGGTCATATCACGCAGTATTTACTGTTCTCTTTTTTGTTGCAGAGATGTCACTTTTTTACTCAATCAGAGCAGTCACATCATTTGTTAATCGAGTAAGTATGATATTACATATATACTATTATCCAAAAAAGAAAAGACTATGTATTTTGTGTATGTATTTCTATGTTAATTAGGTATGTAGTTTATCCAAGTATTTATTTGGGTATGTATTTCTTTTATAATCGAGTAAGTTTGATATTACATATATACTATTACCCAAATATAATTTTTTTTCGGGTATGTATCTCTATGTTAATTGAGTATGTAGTTTACCCAACAGTGAACTGGGTATGTATTTGTTTGTTGGGTATGATATTTTTGAGTATGTATTTCTACGTTAATTGGGTATGTATTTTACCCAAAGAGGTAATTGAGTATGTTTTTTGGGTATGTATTTATTTATTAATTGGGTATGTAGTTTATCCAAGTAATAAATCGAGTCCACATTTTTTTTGTTAATTGGGTATGTTTTTGGGTATGTATATATTGTTACCCAAGTATTTAGGATCATTTGACATGTTTGAAAGGTTGTGTTTTTTGGGTTTAGGGTTTGGTTTTGTTGAGTATGATATTTTTTGGGTATGTATGGCTGAAAATTCTCTAAAAAGGGGAAAGTGAGTTTAAAAAAGGAGAGTAATGTGTTATTTTGTGTGTAATTCAAAAGCATTTCCCTCCAACAATTGGAAATCATTCTCTCACATGTCCAATCTAAAAAAGAGTTATGTAAAAAAGAAGAATTAGGTAAGATTTGTAATTTTTTTAATGAAATAATCCTATTGCTTAGAGGCCTCATTTTGCAATCAAAAAACATAGGGGCCCAAAATACTAACCTTTTGGCTCTAATGGCCCTTTTTGCCAATTTCGCCTTTTTTTTATTTCACGATGTTAAAGTGATTTTACGAGTTTTGGTTTTTAGATTTAGCGCACCTAAGGTGCTTTAGAATTTTTTTTTTATTATTATTATTTTAGTATATTACATTTTGGTTCCTAGTTTTATGAGTTTTAAGATCGAGCTTCAGATGTTACGAGTTTTGGGTTTTACAAGTTATAGTATTCATATAGAAATTTAACGGTATAATAACATAACCAAGTAACTACACGAAAAAATTAATGTCAATCATGTAGTAATAAAAATATAAAAAAAAGTTAACAGTAACGTTAAAATAACAAAATTGAAATTTATAAGAACAAAAAAACAAAAAATGATACAACAAATAATATATAGATAAACCGATAACATTTAACTTCACACTAATAATAACATAATAAGTAAAAATAAATAAAAACAAGTTGTACACGCGGTGCGTGTACAACATTCCACTATTACTTTTATGGTGGAAATACGAAGCCCCATTATCATGGTGATTGGTGCATGTAGAGGATTTGATGTCAACCAGAACCGTTGAGTTATGAGATGTTATCTAAGGCTTGAAACTCGCTTGGTCTCACCGTTATAAAAAGGTTTGCATGAAATTAGATTCTAGATGGACATTACTTTAATCGAAAAAGAGGTGAATTCGATGCACCCTCTTTTCAACGTGGCATTCCAATGTCAAGACTTCCTTAGTCGAGACCATGACTTTATTCGGTCATATTTTTAGAAAAGGAATTTTTGGTTTGAGAATGTGCTTATAAATTTTTCCTTTTTCTCATGATGTAGTTTTACCCGTTTGCATTGATTCTCCAGTATATATTAGGGGGTATTTTATTAGAAAATCATAGATGGGTTTCTTTCCCTCGTATAACTCGTGCGTAAAATTCCGCTTTATTTCTAAATAAGGAAGGGTGACTATACATTTTTCACCAAAAGCAAATAAACACATAACCATCCCTGAATTTAATTATCCGAGTCTTACATACACGGTCGTACATTTACACCGATATTCATAAGTTTTTACATATTTACCTACACTAGAAGAAAGTGAATTTCTGATAAAAACGTGTGGTTTTGGTAAAAATATAAGGTGCATGTGTACAACTTGGAAAGCTACCTTCAAATAATGAATGATTTGTATAATTCATTCTTTGTCTCAGATGATGTTTTGTTGAAATTCAAGCTTTGACAGTAAATAATTGAGTTAGGGCAAGTCGATCTTCAACCTCTACTGTTGTATGGATAGGACAGTTCTTGTTGTTTGACTAATTGTTGATGGTTGTGTGCTCTACATGCGTCCTGATAAAACTAAGTATTGAGTAGTGAGTGTTTTTTGCTGCACATTCTCGTGTGTGATAATTCCACCTTGATGTAAGTTGCTATAGATTATTTTTGCAAGTATGACGAAAGACAAAGAAAGGTAGTTACGATTAACAAATATCTATAAATATATATGTATATATACTTGTTGTGTTTGTTACAGATTTGTGCAGATTCAAACGAAGAATATCAGGTTCAAACGGCTATAAGTTGTTATGTCAGTTAAAGATTGCATGAAGATTTGGTGGGTGCATTCGAACCTCAAAGGCCAAGATCTTGCGCAAGATTCTGTGGAATTTTGTGGGACTTAAGGGCATATCAAACGGTCAAGAAATCAAGTCCCTACAACAACCTATAAAAATACGAACAAGCACAGAAGAAGAGATACAACCTATAAAAATACGAACAAGCACTAAAGAAGAGATACCTCACGCATTGACCAATGCAAAGCATTATCCACTGTATCGTCTTACTCTCTCGTGGTTACAACCGTTTCTTATTGTTGAGAGTTAAGAAAAACAAGAGAGCGATATACGAAATATCATATGTGTTATACTCAGAGGATCTCTACACTACGCGGTAACTAGGTTATTTTCTCAATAGATTTGAGTTAACTAGACAGTAGCGGGTTAGACTATAAGTTGTTAGAAGAAGGAAAGTTCTTCTAGGTTATATATAGGACTCGAAAGAAGTGATATAATAGATAGTTAAATCATACGGGTTGGATAACCCTAGGCGGAGATGTAGGTTATTTAAAGCCGAACTTCATAAACATATCGTGTGTTCATCTTGCTTTATTTTCCGCATTTTTCTATAACGTTTGAAATTGTGATGAACTGTTTTACAAGTTTAAGATCTTGAGATTCATTTTAAGACTTTGAGTTACTTTCAGCTTCACATATTTCATGTCAAGATCTTGAGTTTCATCACAAGACCTTGAGATTAATTTCAAGGCCTTGACAATGCGACTGTGAAATTTTCAACTCTATTCACCCCTTCCTCTAGAATATCTCGATCTATCCTAATGCAAAGAACAAGTTAAATGTAATAAAGCAAAAATGATACGGGAGTTGTTTACACAATGCGGGTCAGAAATCAAACCTCTTCGGAGTTTCAATAAGAGAAATTCAATCACAAATCTCCGAGGTGTATTCAAGATAGGTTAAAATAATCGTAACAAGTGTTTGCATGTAAAGAAAAGCCGTAAAAACCCTACATCTAGGTTTACTATAAGAAGTGAGAAACAAATGAAATAAGGTTGAGAATAGCCCTTGTGAGACTTGGCAAAGCTTAGATCAAAGGTTTTCTTTCTTATTGTGGTTTCTATCAGCAAGAGATACATCATTGATCATTCCAAGGTTGAATTATCGTCATCAACCTCCAACTCTCTCAATCTCTCTTTTTGTGTGAAACCCATCCGACTACAGAGCTTAGCACATTTATTTGATTAGGGTTTCTGGTTATTAAAGGCAGGCCCGGTCCAGAAGCAAAGGCAAGCTGGATGCCGGCCCAAGGCCCAAATTTAGAAAGGGTCCTATATTTTTGTATATATGGTTGTAAAAATTAGTTTATGGGCCAAAGTAAAATTAAAAATACTTAAAAGTATGTACAAAGTATGCACTTTCTTTTGTAGATGAGTGATTTTTTTAAAAAATTTAGAAAAATGAAAAACTAAGAAAATAATTAGTTTAGTTAAATGTATTTTTTAATTAACTCTATGAAGAATGATAAACAATCTTTCATTTTATTATTCAATATCTTAATAACAAGTGTGATACTCAATATGTTAATACCCAAGCTTGAGACTCACTATTTTAATAACGAATACTTTAATACCCAACGTAATAAAGTATCTTAATACCCAGTTGTGGTACCCAGTAAGTCAATACCGAACCGTAATACTCAAGTCTAACACTCCATATGATACTCAATATGTTAATATTCAACGTAATAACGTAATACTAATATGTTAATACCCAACCTTCACGTATTCAACTTCACATACTCAACTTTCAGGTATACAGCCTTCACGCTCCCAACCTCCACGTACCCAACCTCACGTACCCAACATCACGTATCCAACTTCCACGTACCCAACTTCGGTTATCAGACTTCGGTTACCCAATATTAGTTACCCAACGTGGATGGCCCAACTTCGGTTACCCAATATTAGACTAATGAGCAATAAAAAATAATCACGTACTTACTTTGAGATGTATGGAGTAAATGTGTCTCACGTCCCCAACTTATTAGTTGGTGAGATTACTATATTATATAATATTTGTGCATGAACTACTCCTCAGTGGTTGATTATATGAAGGAATCTCGTAGGCTTATTTGTGACTTATCGGACATGTGTCCTTTATGTCGTTTGGTCTCAAGACGGATATAAGAAAAATTAAGAAGGCATCAGAGCAGCTCCGTTTTAATGACTTACTTAGTGGATTAGCTAAAAAGAAAATGAGATGCAAAAACCGTCGAAAAACTATGGACAAGTTATAAAGAGATTGAGATGCCCAACCCGGAAAAAAATTGTGCTAAGTGTTAACAAGTCAGATAGTTAACACTTGAGTGTTGAGATGTAGGGAATAAATGTGTCACATATCGACAACACATGAGTTGGTGAGACTATTATATAAGTTTTTAGATTACTCCTCTTATCATCGATTATTTTTTGAATGGAACCTCATGTGTGTGACGCACCGAATATACGCGTCCTTCACGACATCTAGTTCCGAGACGGGTAAAAAAAAAAAAAAGAGTGGCACTTACACATATCAATCTAAGAACACTCTTTTCTTAAAGGAGATTATGGATATATTGTTTTAAGTTAACTTGTAACAAATGAAAATGCATGTACACCGAATAAATTGTTGCTTTTCTCTTTTAATTATTTGTAATTGTACGATTCTACTTGTAACATATAACAGTATATTTTCCTGGCTGTCAACTTTTTCTATTTTCACTAAGAACATGTCTACATCGAATGTATTGTTTGTTCACCTAACAAATACAATTAATAGTATATTAAATCATTGTATAATGCAATACTTTTCATTACGCATACTTTTAACAATGATTTAAAGAGATCTATTAGACATAAGAAAATAATTAGAACAAAGGGAGAGTTCATCCAACTAGATTATGGGTGTGTTCGGTGAGGCAGGAATTACCGAGATTATTGGAATTATATCCTCGGACGATTATTTTGAGAGATTATTGTGCCCATTTTTTTTATCCATTTCAACATGGATTATTGAGATTATTGGAGATTATTGTGAAATTTTAATCTTCCAAATAATTTACTATGCTCACCAAACGGACCCTATGTCAAGTTTTCACGTGAATAATGTGTATGGAGCAGTTATACTTTGTCCTTCCTTTTGACTAAATTGTGATTAGTTACATGATTTATATATAAATAGGATTAGGATGAGAGAGTACATTTTTAAAATAATAATTTTATATAAAAATCAGCTTTGAGTGTGTATTTGATTGAATGAGGCAAGGCCTCGTTTGGTATGAAGGGTGTGTTTATAGTAAAATTGGATTCTTTGTTGTGGTTGTGGTTGATGTTGTGGTCGTGGTTGTGGTTATGGTTGTGGTTGTAAAGAAGTATTTCGATCAATGATCAAAATACCCTCTTTACAATATTGTCATTCTCACTATTGTCTCCTCCCACTGTCCATCTATAATGGAGGTAAATATCCAACAATCGAAGGAATCAAAAGAATTGAATACAAAACAAACCTAGGTCTCCATTTCTCCTCAACGAAGATGATGAGAGCAGATGAATCGAATGTGGTAAGGGCCTCCATTTCTTCACTGATGAAAGGGGAGGAATCAATTTAGGGCCGGGTTAGCAACAAATTTGAATTATATGTTGCTCGCCGTCTTCTCCATTGTTTGCATTGTCTTCGCTTCGCCTGGTACATCGTCTTCTTCATCTGGTTCGTTCCCTTGCTCATTCCTTCACAACAGCTAATTCCCTTGCTCGCCTGATTTGTCGTTCTCCATTGACCAAAGTAGCTTAACAAATTGGGGAAGAAGGGTCTCTCCAATTTCTAGTTCATTTGATTTGCATTGTGTTCAATTTCTTGTATAGATGATTTTTTGCTTCAATTATGGGCTCTCCTTCCCCAATTTGTTCTACTTCATTTTGATTTTCTAGTTCAATAGAAATTGGTTTCCATTTCTACCCTTGTCTACTACCATCTCTTATCGATACTCTGATTCAGTTGGTTTTTTGGTTCAATTGGGGAAGAAGGGCGCTCCCTAATTTCTTTCTTCTCCACTGTAATCATATTCCCAGTTGTGTTTGATTTTTGGTTCAATTGGGAAAGAAGTGCAGAAATGGAACCCAATTTCACAAACCTTCAAGAATCTCTCAAAACATTCGTTGACGGGATTCTGAAAAACAGGTTTTCAAACCTTCAAAATCACAGCCACAAATACAACGGTGAAATCAAAAACTGTAACTAAACACCTACATAAAAATTCAAAAGTGGAACTGAATCTAAATGAAACTCACCAACCCTCTAACTAAACACATCCTCCATATTCCCAATTGTGGTCAGCCAGGTTTCCGTACTTTATAGGACAAGAATTGGGTTTTTTTGTATTCAATCTTTCATTTGTGTATTTGTCATTTCGGATGGTCGTATTGATGTAGTACTCGACTGAGAGTCTTCCTGTGTAAACATGACACTTTTGCATATTATTTTATTCGGTTTTTCCTTTTTATTTGTGTTTTGTTATAAGATCCGGTGAGATTATTGTCAAGTTAGGGTCATAACTCATTGTGAGATCATACCCGTAGTATCCCGAGTTATGAGAATTTGGGGTGTTACAACACCCGAAGTACTAAGTTGAAATACATTAAAGAATTTTTTTAGACAAAAATAAATTTGTCGAATTGAGCTATACTATTTTTTATCACTTCTTGGTTATATTTATTAGACCATACCGACCGAAATCATCTTATTATAGTATAATATTTTATATAGTAGTTTTTATAAAAAGAAATTTACACAATAATAATAAGATTGTTAAAGTATATTGGACTATAGAGTGGGTTGTGTGCATACAAGTGCAGATGTTCATTAGGTCTAATCCCAACATATATATAAGTTCATGAGGTTTTATTTTAAAGTCAATTAGAAATAGGAGGAGGAGCCCACAAGACTTATACGCTAGACTAAGAGTTTGTTTATAATCAAGATTGGACAATTTATCTCCACATGTCCCCTCAAGTGCAGCCATTTGGCTCTATTGACACTTGACGATATGTCTTAAGGTTGACTAGTTCAACTGGACGTATTACCATTGTCCACACCCGCATTAAACCCAATAAGCTAGAACCCGAGGGATCAAATTGATCTGATAAGGAGTTAAAGTTCTTTGAATTGTAGAGAAGGGTTGTCTGAATATGAAAACGCATGCGTATTTGATTCAAACCCAACCCACAAGCTCAATGAGAATTCATCCTAAAATCAATTAAAATAATAAAAGTGATTGATCGAGCTTATATCGAATTTTTTATTATCGACGTGGGACAATTTATATCCACAAAGATTTCTCAATTATTTGATGGTAAATAGTTTTGAACATATCACGGCCAAATAATGTCAAAATAATGTCATAGGGATTGACGAGGATTGAAATGGTCGGGTGAACTACTTTTTTAATTAAACGGGTGTATTTCACTCGTCATGAGACCAGTGAGTCGCAATCATTTGGGGGTTATTTAAACGGGTGAACTACTTCTGCAAGTGTCTAACCAATTTAATTTAAAGGACCTACCAACGAAAGGAAACGACTTTACTTGGAAGAAAAAGAGAGAAGGTGATAATAATACGTATGAAAAACTAGATAGAGTAATGACCTCTTTCGAAATAATCCAACAATATCCCACTATACACACAAGGAATCATGCGTTCACAAACTCCGACCATTGTATGATTTCCATCAGTATACAAAATAAACAAACGAGGATAAGAAACAAACCTTTTAGATTCGAATTAATGTGGATGCTTAGACATGATTGTGAAAACATTGTGAAGTAAGCATGGAGAACCCACTTCCAAGGTACAAATATGTTTGATCTTGTGAGAAAGACTAGTCTGCTCAAACAAAGACTAAAGCAATGGAGTCGAGAAAAGTTTGGCAACATAAACAAACAACTGATTAAAGTAGATGAAGACCTAGAAAATCTACAAAAGGTACATTTCTACAATTTGATCAAGAGACTAATAATAAAATTAATAGACTAATCAAGAAAAGAGAGTGTTTAATAGATTATCAACATAAATATTGGACACAAAGAGCTAAGACGAGAAATTTACAATTTGGGGATAAGAACACCAAATTTTTTCATAGAAAAGCGATGGGACGAAGAAATAAAATGATAATTACGACGATTACTAAGAACAATGGAGAAATATTGGTGAAAGACACGGACATTGATGAAGAATTTGTAAAGGATTACAAGGCTCGTTTCCAATCCACGATAATTGATAGGAACAAACTACAAAACCAATTACAGATTATCCTCCCAGAAATTACCACTAATGATAATGACAATCTGGAAATGCCTTTCTCCACAAATGAAATTAAAGAAGCAGTTTTCAATATAGGGGCTGATAAATCACCAGGACCGGATGGTATGCCAGCTGGTTTTTACCAGATTGGCATATAGTGGGTCCAATAGTCACTAAAGCAGTAAATAGTTTCTATAGAACAGGCAAAATACTCCGACAACTTAACCATACTTGCACTCATACCAAAAATTTATAACCCAATGACAACGTCACAGTACAGACTGATCAGTTTAGTATCAACGGTTTACAAGATTATCGCGAAAATATTAGCAAAAAGACTGAGTTTAGTCCTCCCAAAATTGATCCACCCATTACAAAGTGCCTTCGTTAAAAATAGAGCAATACATGATAATGTGCTCATTGCACACAAAATCTTCCATGGTTTTAAATCAAAAAAAGGAAAGGAAGGCTATATGGCTATTAAATTGGACATGGAAAAAGCATATGACAAAATTGAATGGGAATTCCTCAAAGCAGTGATGGATAAATTTGGTTTTGGGGAAAAATTCAAGAATTGGATTATTGAGTGCGTATCAACGGTTTCATATTCCATTTTAATCAATGACTCTCCAACGGAACTATTTTCTCCAAAACGGGGACTCCGACAAGGCGATCCACTCTCCCCTCTACTTTTCAATCTATGTTCGGAGGTGTTAGCTAGAAACTTACAAAAAAATAACAAATAAAAATCCCAAATCTATTGGTTTCCCAATTTCAAAGAATGGGACTATAATCCCATTCCTAGCATTTGCGGATGATATTATTATTTTTTCCAAAACATCCACATATGTCAGTGGAATGGTACTCTCGGTAATCAAGGACTATTGTGACATTTCTGGACAGGTCGTTAATTATCATAAATCCAGCTTCCAAACTACCAGCAACATTGATCAAAGTAACAGGAGAAGAATCCAAGGCCACCTAGGAATTAATAGCTCTACCAATCTAGAACAATACTTAGGTTGTCCAATTATTAATGGACGTGTCAATAAGGACATCTTAAATTCGTAATCATTAAGACTAAACAACAACTAACAAAATGGAAAGCTTCATCTTTGTCCCAAGAAGGAAGAATAACGTTAATAAAAGCTAATCTTAATGCAAGACCAAGTTACTTAATGCAAGCATTCATGTTACCGGCAAACATACATAACAAACTGGATATAATTAATAGAAATTTCTTTTGGAATAAGGGTCCTAATCACCATCCTTTAATTAGTTGGGATAAGATTTGCAAACCGAGAACCCTTAGGGGGACGGGGATAAGAAAGGCGGAAGATATGAACAAAGCATTGCAAATGAAACTGTTGTGGAAAATCCTGGCAGAACCGGACAACATTTGGGTCAAAATCGTGGAAGAAAAATACCTAAAAGGAGTTAGACTTTGGAATTACGAATGTGGAAAGAAAGTTGCAATGGAAAAACTTGAATAAGCTTCACGGAGAATTTGTTAAAGGCCTGGCATGGAGAGTGGGCGATGGAGAAACGATTAGATTCTGGTCAGATGTATGGTTGTTGGATAAACCACTAAAACACGAAATAACCAACCAAACGACAATAAACCAAGCGGTACTAACTTCCTCTTTCATTAGTAATAATGACTGGGATCACCAAAATATAAACCAACTAACAACAATTTTACCAAATAATATACTACAAAAAATAAAGGAATATAACCTCCCTAAAAGTAAAATTCATGATCGCTTATATTGGTCGGGAAATGACGATGGGTGGTTTTTGACTAAATCATCGTTAGAGATGGTTCAAAAACGGAAAGTTGGAGTAACGCTGGATAAAACATGGATCTGGAAAATGGACATTATACCAAAAATTAAGAATTTTTTGTGGAAATTAGCTATGGATGGACTTCCTACAAAACAAAATCTGGACAAACAACAAATTCCGGTTATCATGAATTGCGAGTTCTGTAATCATCATACTAAAAGTGTCAAACACCTTTTCTTTCAATGTCCGGTTATGATAACAACCATTGACAACCAGAAGATAAAAAGTTGCATCCAAAACATTGATGTCGACAATCAAGGATTCACTGAGATCCTCTCTGTTAGGCAAAAATATTACAAGAAAATAAAATTGCGTAACACATTTCAATTGAAATATGTTCATTAAAGTTCGACTCTTATTCGTTGTATCCTCACGATTCCAAAATAATACTGATTACACTTTGGATGACCTCTTGAATTTTTCTTGAGTCTTTGGGCTGCACCCGACGGGTTGCCTACGTACCTTCCCTCAGAAGGATCAAGCCTTACGTAGTTCATATATATCTATTTTTGCAGACTTTAACAATCATGTGTCACATGTCGGATCCAAATTTCACTTTAAGACGGGTTGTCTATAATCCGCACTAACTATCACTTGTATTTCTCCAATTTTTTACGCATCACCGGAATCACTCGGACCCACCTTCTATGAAGGGTTTTCCAAACTATCCGACTATCATGTGCGCATGAGAAATTCAATAGTTGAGTATCTCTCTCTTTTTCTTCTCTTCGTTTGGGGGTATGACTGAACTCGACGAGTTTCCTACGTATCCGTTTCAACGGAATCAAGTCAGACATAGTTCTCAACTTTAACAAATCTTGGAGTTTTGGGTGTGACCAAACTCAATGAGCGTCTTACTTTATACCGAGCTTCCTACGTATCCGTTTGAGACGGAATCAAGTCACCGTAGTTCATCTCTCTTCTTTAGAAAATCATTAACTTGGTATTGGCGATTGAACTTGACAATTTATATAGTCAAACCGCGCGTAGTTCGCAACTGACTTTCCGTTGTGGTGTAAACTTTAGGATTTTGCGATTGAACTCAAAAATCATGAAATTGAGTTTCCTACGGACCCTTTAGTAGGGATCAAATCACACGTAGTTCTTTTGCAGCAATCGAATTTTGATGTATTTGAAACTTGTGATTGAATCCGATTATTTATTAAATCGAATTTCCTACGTACTCCTTGGTGAAGATCAAATCACACGTAGTTCTGCGTCTTCTTATTTAAACTCCACGTTTGAATCAACAAAACTAGAGTTAACATATCCCTTATTTGCTTCCTTTATCTTTTCATGAATCACCCACAACAACCAATCTAAGAAGCCACTTCTGTGCATCTCCATATGTTGATGAGAAAGTTCCTATAATTTGTTTCGATGCATTGTATCTTTTGAGTTCGAGTATATGTGTAAATACATCGAGAGCGGAGAAGGTGATGGACAAATCCATTCTTGCTATGAAAATGACATACTTTGGTGTGAATGATATATAGTTTCAATTCTTTGTGCAGCCGTAGGAGACATGCAATATATAATATTTCCACTCTCCCATTTGTGGTATTTTTATGGTATTTAGATCGACTACTTTCCGGCTCCGGAACGCTAAGAGAAACCAACTGAATTTGAAAGATAGGACTTTCACATGGAATTGGATGCGTCTTAGATTAAAGTTGGACCACCACTTTAACCTCGGACGGGTAGCGATCAAATTCACTTGAAACTTCTTGTTGATAATACGACCCTCGACTTGTGAATTCCATCCGACGCGGTGCTCAAATCATGATCACTTAGTTGTCATATATTTTGAATTCTTCCTTGAGTTCTTCCGTTGTAAAATTTGGTGTGGTGGCCAGCTCCATTACAGATCAATTGAAGCCCAACTTCATTTGTAGCGATGGAAACTATTTGTTTCAATCTAGAGTCTTCATTTCATGCTCGATCTATTAGATTTGGTATTTGTTGTTTGTTGTTCTTCTTCTGAGCCTAATGCAAATTGAAGACTCCCTTTTCTTACGACCGATACTAGTATGACTTGTTTTAAGCCATGACTATTTGAGTTGCTTCCCATTCTGACTTTTGATTCAAAGCTTTTGGAAAAATCGACTTTGCTTGCGACCCCCTTTCTACTCAAATGCACGATATGCCTTTTCTTTCAATTGGATACACATCAAATGTCCTTCCATCTTTGTACTTGCTTCATTTTTTAAATCTTGTAGTCACAAGTTTATGGACATTGAAGACCATCCAGCAGAAATCGATCGATAGCGCTTGATGTCGTGATGTTAAGAGTTATCCGCTCTTGAATCGATCGTGTTCCACAATATACTTCCTTATTTCTCATATGTTCATTCGCTTCACTGTCGTAATCCCCTAAGTGTATTCACCCTTGCCATGCTTCTTCTATTTTACTTAGAACTTGTGGACTTTGCATAGTCGAAGACCGTTCCCCCGAGCTTTTCTTTTGGGTACGTCTTTCTCAACGTATCATCTTTTGCGTCTGGATCTCTCACCTTATCTTTTTTTTTTCTTCTCATGATAACCGCCGAGCCTCTGTTGCAAGAAGGAAACACTAGCGACTTTGCTTTGAATTTTTAGAGTTGGTGCCGAAACTTATCTGCCTTCGATCATAGTGGTGAAAACCATCCATCTTACTCCGACTTATGATATAGGTTATCTTATTGATCAACTTTTTGAAGGCTTCTGCTTGAACTTTGCTGTAGTCACCAATTTTGTTTAAGAATGATCGACTTGTGGCTCATATTGCCTACTGTCTCTTTTGCTTTCTCTAGCTTGTTGGTTTTTTTGTTTTTGTTTTCAGCCTTCAAAAACACTCCACCTCCAACTGCTTTGTTTTTGTTGTTGAGTATGGCTTTCTCACCTACAACTTTTCTGTACAACTTTGTTGAGTTCTGGGAGAGCCTTGAAACCAAGCCCCCTCCCTCTTGGACATTTTTTGATGTTTTGACAAACTCTTATATACTACTTCTTGTTTGATTATTTTGCCCATCCAGTTTTTGTCGATCTTAGCCACATACCACTTTCTCGACTTCTCACTGGCATATCCCGTTGTCCCTTCTCTTCCAGAAGCTATCAAAGACTTTTGCCTCGTTTTAAATCCTCCTGCTGTTTGTCATTAGGAGCATTTTGTGGCTTCTCTTCATTGAAATAATCCCTTGCTACCTTGAATGATGGATAGAACTTTTCGATATATATTTAAGGAACGGTCCGGGTCTTCTTTTCCTGCTCCATATGAAACAATATATGAGTTTATTTAAGAAGGTAGAGAAAGTATACCGACTACAAGCTTGGATCTCTCGATGTTGTAGGATCTCACACCATTCGAGCCACTCTGCCTACTTCTTTATACGTTTTGTTTGCGATGTTGAGAATGAAGGTTGAAGACTCCTTCTCATCTTTCTTTGCACGTCTCTCTTGTTCTTCAACTTTCTGTATTTTCCATAGTTTTGTTCCTAGGCTTTATGGAAGGTGAAGACCCCTTGACCCATCTACTTTGGTTTGTATTTATAGAGAATGAGGTCTTTGTTGATGAATATGGAGGCGTTTGATTTACCGGTTGAGACTCATACCCATTGAAATTAAATACTACATAAATTTTTGTTATTTCTGTTTCATTCTATGGTCCGTGTGCTGCAAGTATTAGGTCTCTTCAAGAGCCAAATTCAATGGCTTAATATGAGGGCATCAAGAGCAATCAATTCCCAAGGAGACACTATCAACCGGTATAATATAGGATTTAATTAGAGGTAATCAATTTTGAATTAACTCCAATTATAATTGAATGGTGAAGGGATGAAATTTTTGGGCATTTATCACCATCATTAAACACACCATTATGGTTTCCTGCGTAAAGTTTTCTTCCCCCCATTTTCATATTAGTATTGATATGGACTATTAATTAGTCCTAATTTAGGTGCTGATCCATTTGAATGAACGGTGTAGGGTCAATCCATATTTATTTTAATATCTCATAGGTTATGGTAGGAGTTTCAATCTGCTCCAAACTGGTAAGAATGAACTTGTAACGGTCCCTTTGTATTTATCCACACAAATTAAATTGTGATTAACTTGTTGGCTTTGATGGATGGGATTAATATTAATATTTTAGAAAAGGTCTTTTAAATGACTAAGCCTACTACAGTAGAACACTTTTGTTAACTGAGTAGAATATTGGATCCAATTGTACAATTTTTGGCCTTGCCTTAGCCTTAGATCGAGCTTCATTGAGTTTTAGGCTCGATCGACCCTTTATTATTTCCTAAAATTACATAAATTTATTTTAGAAAATTGTAAAAAAAAAAAGTATCCATCAACACTCTCTGAACTCAGAGATTCAATTTCTACTAAGGAGATGATCCTCGTAGTTGTTATTTGGTGGAATATGTGGATGACTAGAAATTGTTTCGTTTTTAAAAAGAAAAATTCCCACAAAATGTCAAGGACAATCCTATCAACCAAATCGAAAGTTGGGAATTAGCGAAGTCAGAAAACAAAAAGAATACCTTAACAACCAAATCACAAAGAAGAAAAAAGAAAAACATTAAATGGCAACGGCCTACGGAAAGATCCTACAAACTTAATTTTGATGCAGCACATAATTCACCAAATAAGTATGCCTATGGATTTATCATTCGGGACCACCAGGCGATCCCCATGGCAGTAGGAAGCTGCATGTGTAATGCCAACTCAGTATTGGAAGCAGAAGCAATTGCTTTGCGGTTTGGACTTCAAAAGGCAGGAGTGTGGAGTCACTTCTATTGAGATTGAAGAAGACAACCTAACGCTTATCAATTCGATTAATCGAATCTGGAAGCCACCATGGGATCTTGATATGATGACCAACGACATTTCATTCATTAGGGCTAATTTCCACTATTCCACCGCACGTCATATTTTCAAGGAGATTAACACGGTCGCGGACAAGATTGCGTCACATGGATACCATGGAGAAATGGAAGTGGATGCAATCCCAAAAGATGTTCAAAACCTCATCCAAAAGGATACTTTAGGACGATCGGTTTTTAGAAATTGATACTTCTGAGTTTTTTTACCTTGTATAAAAAACAAAAATCATTTGGGGGTTACTAAAACTTAGCCCTCATTTGGTTCAAACAACTTACGAAAACAAACACTTTTCTTGTTTGTTTTGTTTTTAAACGGTACCATACTACCATTAACTTATTAAAAATTTCAACGTAGCACAAACCATGTGTAGTGCACTTACTTTGATGAGTACGTACGATTATTTTCATGGTTTTTAGTGATAATTGGTTTTTAGTGATTATTTATTGGCTGAATTGGCATTTAGGGCCTTTTACATCATAGAGTTAAAATTTAGAGTCCTACCAATTACAAATTAAGAAACAGGGCTCCTACTTTACTAGACTAATTCATAAATAGGACAAAAAGTTGACAAAAGTGAGTGATGGTTGATGTGAGTGTTGACTGTGACACTTTTGATTGACATTTGGAGGGAATTTGGGGGCCAAAAAAACGCAACCCTTTGCCCAGAAAAAATCAGCTTACCCAAAAATCAGCTTACCCAAAAATCTGCTTACCCAACTGATGTCACAATCATACCCAAAAATAAATTTGTCAAAGTACATAAACATACTCGAAAACAATACACCCAATAAATCAAATATCAATATAAAATAATATCCATAAATTGGATAATATTTTATATTTATACCCAATTTAAACATCACTTAATACAAAATCCATACCCAATTTAAATTTGTCATACCCAAAAATTTCAAAACTCGATATTGTATACAAACATCAATATCAAATGACATTTGGTCATTACCCAAAAATTCGCTTGACATTTGATCATTATAACACATTTTGGGTAACCATAAAACATATCCACGATATCACTTTAAATATAACACATTTTGGGTAACTATAAAACATATCCAACATTTTAACACATTTTGGGTAAGTGTTTTTTAAGATATTGATATGTTTGGGTAAGTGGTTTGTTCGTATGGTTGTCAATATAGTAGATCGAACATGGTAAGTGCATATCCTAATTTTGAGATCGGAATTTTGGGTAATCAAACATAAACCGTCATACAACACAAAAAAATAAATAACACACCTAACATACCCCAAAAAATAACAACCCAATTTCGTCATACAATATCCAAAAAATAAATAACACACCTAACATATGAAAGATTAAGTGGGAGTCTCCCTCACTTTATTTAAAAAACCAAAAAGTATGAATAGTAAATATCCCATCAATATTTAAATGTTGTGTAGTACCATCATTTCAATTATGTCCTATTTCCCTAGGTGTAGGCCTAATTTTTATTGTTTTTTCTAGAGACCCATTTTACAAAAGCAATATATAAAGGGTCCCATTTCCCTAATTTATTCTTATTTATTAAGAGGGATATTAGGTAGACGACGATAAAATTTACAAATGTATTGTGCATTCAGAATCTGTAGCTGTTACGGTTACGGACTTACAGTTACAAACCGTGAATTTTTTTATTTTTTAGTTGGGTTGAATTCACAAAGAAAATCATCACGGATCCGAACCTATAACCGTCAGGGTTCCGAGTTCCGGATCCGTGAAGATTTTTTTCACTTTTTTATTTTTTACTAGTTAGAATTCACAAAGAAACCCATCACGGATTCAGAACCCGTAACCGGCCGTGACGGTTTTGGGTTCCGGATCCGTGATTCTATCGTGGATTCGGAACCCGTAACTGTCACGATTACGATTTTCGGATCCGTTGTACGTTTGTGAATTTATCGCCGTACATTTACGACTTCCGTTTATTAATTATTATCAATATATGTAATAATTAATTTTTAACTTTCTAGATAACTTAGTTTAAATCAAACACGTGATATTATTTTCTATTGATTTTACTACCTACGTAATTTATTTTTCAGTAAGCTATTTCTTACATATTCTACTTCTCACATTCAACCAAATAAGAGCACTTATATATATTGATAACATATTGTATTTTTAAGTATGTTTGTACATGTAACACAAAACTTATATTTTGAAAACAAATAATATTAATAAATAATATATAATGCAACATCGTAACATAAACAATAACTAAAAATTGATAATATTGCGATTTTATGACTAAATATACAAAATTTTAAGTTATTTAATGAACGGTCGGATGAATAGAAAAATCACTCCCCTATCATCCAACTCTCTTATATCCGGTAGTTAAGAATCACTCGTTACAGTAAAATTAGAGAAATATCATAAAAGGTATTATAGGGATTTTATGACAAAGTATGACTCCAAAAAGAATTATAAATTACAAAATTATCATCGCATCTTCAATCATTTTCACGGGATATTCATCACAAGGCTACATATGTTTTGATTGGGTTCATGATAAATTATATATTTCTAGAACCGTTCTCTTTTATGAGAACATATTTCCTTTTTAAAACAAGCCCAATGACAAGCTCAACCTTCTCCTCTCAATCTAGAGATCATTCAATTGATAAGCCCAACCATCGTAATTACCCCTAACCCAGATTCAAACATGATCCTATCATCGCATCTTCTTCTAACACTTCGTTGGATACAAACTAAATAGACCAAAATTCCGATACAAACTAAACTTTAAATGTCACCGATTATATCAAAGAAGCTAGCTCGACTATGGTCGAAACCAAAAGCATCTAACCGGAAGTAACCCGACAATCCATAGTAGCCCGAAAAGAAATGACTTAAAACTCAAGCTACCTGACTTGGATATGTGAACCCAATGTATTCCAATCAAAATTGACTTGGGTACCCGATATAACTTGAAGCGAATCCAAGAGTCTAAAATTTATTTATATGAAAAGAGTTCATGTCTTTTAGTTAAAATTTTATTTAATAAGTTATAATTTTTGATAAGAAAGTCATACTATAAATATGGTTATTGCCAACTATATTCAGTCATAAAAATGTAACATCGTTGTTAAAATAATCATTAATTTACTACTTTGATTGATTAAATTTTGTGTTTACATCAATTACACGTTTTTTCTATTTATAGATAATATATTAAGTTTTAATAATTAAAATTTTAGTTGTGTTAAAATAATTAAAATTAATAAGTATTTCCTCTATAAAAGAATTGATACATGCTCTAGTTTTAGTTATTATGTTACTTATCGGAAGAAAACCCATACATTTGAGGAGGAGGAGAAGAAAAAGAAAATCGTGACAACATAATGCAAGTCGTCATCTTCTTCTTGGTTTTTCTAAACAGTTTTCTCGCTATCCAAATCTCTAGATCTCCATAACTCGAGTTTTGTAGAATCTCCAACCCTTCAAATTGCCATTAGACTCTTTGCGGGTCTCTTCCAACGAGCTCTAATCCTTCAAAGACCACCGTTCTTCTATCTCGATCATTGTCTTCGCCATACTTCTCCCCCTCTAATCATGTAACTTCTTTGTGTCATTATAAGAGACGTTTCCCGACCGTTCTTGATTGTGTCCGGTACGTGCCCACGGAGTGTCCATAGCCTGAACCGTGTCCTGACTGTTTCCACCTCTTGTTGAACATTTCCGAGCCGCTTTTGTTTTTCTAGCACGGGACACATAACCCTTTAGCGTTACGGTACCATGACTGTGTATTAGTGGTATATGATGTGTTTTAGTAATACAATAAGCATTATTTGTACGAAAATAAAAAGATATATATATATATATATATATACTCGTTTTTCGAAGCTTTATAATGACGAGATTTAAAAAAACTGCAAAGATGTCATCAGTTAGTGCCTGTTTCTTTTCCCGGGAAACAATAATAAAAATTGAGCAGCGTCTTGCGGCTTTCGTAGCTAGGCAACAAGTAAATTGGACGTCGTGTATATAACACGTCTCAAATGTAAAAACCAAAAATTATACCTGAAATCTATTATTCAAAACACATACTCAAATTAGACTCGTACAAAAGCCGGTTTGGGCCGGGCTGACCCGGCTTGTCCGGGCCACAAACGTTGTCCATGCCCGCCCATGTAAAAAGCAGGCGGGCTACCGGGTCGGGCCGGATGGCCCGTATGTACTTGATGTACATTTTTTTCCTCGGGATTTATCGTTTAAAACAAAAAATATAATGTATTTAACACAAATTTTTAATCCAGCTATAATTTTATAGTGAACTATCAACAAGTTCAACAACAATCACACACAAAAATGAATAAATCCAAACACCTGAAAAACAACAAGTACCATTAGAGTCAAATTAGCCTTGCAATTTTGTATTACAAACGAGTATAACTTGTCAAAATACTCCAAACAAACTAAATAAAAAATAAGAGTACGTGACACTCAAAACAATATAAATTTTATATATATATATATATATATATATATATATATATATATATATATATATATATATATATATATATATAGGGTGTGGTTCCCATGAGAACACTCCTAACGTGAGAACATGAGAACAACCGTACACCGTTGGATGTGAGTATTAAGGGTTGAGATTTAGTAGATATCAAAAATAATAATAACTACGAATAATAATAATTAGGAATTCAACAATAACTACGAATAATCCACTCAACCAACAATAACTACGAATAATACATTAAACGATATGACACATTCGTAACAAAATTGATAATAATTACGAATTTGTTCTCATGTTCTCACGTTAGGGGGTGTTCTCATAAGATCTATATATATATATATATATATATATATATATATATATATATATATATATATATATATATATATATATGTATAGGGTGTGATTCCCATGAGAACACCCCTAACATGAGAACAATCGTACACCGTTGGATGTGAGCATTAAGGGTTGAGATTTAGAGTAGATATCAAAAATAATAATAACTACGAATAATAATAATAAGGAATCCAACAATAACTACGAATAATTCACTCAACCAACAATAACTACGAATAATACATTAAACCATATGGCACATTCGTAACAAAACTGATAATAATTACGAATTTGTTCTCATGTTCTCACGTTAAGGGGTGTTCTCATAAGATCTATACTCTCTCTCTCTCTCTCTCTCTCTCTCTCTCTCTATATATATATATATATATATATATATATATATATATATATATATATATATATATATATATATATATAACACTATGTAAAGGCCAGGTCGGGTTGACCCGTGGGTCAAAATGTCTACCCATACCCGTCCCACCAAAGTATGGGTAGAGCCGGGGCAAGCCCGAACGGGCCAAACTAGTTGTCCATGTTTTACCCGGGCGGGCGGGCAGGTTGGACGGGCCAACCCGAATTTGTACAGGTCTAACTCAAATCTAGGAGTCTAGTTTACTAATGTGCCGTTTACTTGCATCTTAGTTTATTTTCGGGTTTATAAACTATATGAATTTATATTCATGTAGATTTACGGTTTATTGTCGAATTTATTCTTAATAGGTTTATATGAACAAACTAAAAAAACTTATCTACTTAGAATTTATTTTTTGAGGTTTATTTAATTAAAAAAACACAATCCCATTTCACCATTTATTTTATGACTAATTTGACATTTACAATTACTTCTATGAACAACTAATTAGTACAATTTAAACGATTCTAATAAAAAAAACTAATTTACTCTAAAATTTAAAATACATTATAATTATTAATTATATTATAAATCTTACTAATATTGCAGATAAATCCGAACCAGAATTTGGTTGAGTTCAAGAACATTTCCCTGAATTCAATGTGTTACATCCAATGGAGACTACAGAAATTTATGCTCAATGTATATATATATATATATAACTATTTACCACCTTATAAAAAAAAAGAAATTATTTATTTTCGCCCACAGAAAACAAAGTATACGAAACATTTTCGTGACACTTTTACAGCTACTATTTTCCGTTTCATTTTGTTACTACATTTCTCGAAATAGGTGAAGAAGCTATTATTATCTCTACTTTTTTCTGTTGAAATTCAAATTATAAAAATATTATAATTCAAAATAATAAAAAAAAATATAATATAATTTGATTCACAAACGTAATGAATGTGATACCCAAATGAAATTAATATAAATAGGATGAAATAGGAAGTAATTTAGTACACATCTCACCTTCAATCTTAACTTGGTAACTATTTTAATTCATAGTTCAAAGAATCAAACTTGTCATACTTGTTCATGTAATTTGGCTTGTATTTTAAGAACTATTTCCTTTTCAGGGTTCGAGTTTTGGAGCATCTCGATCTATTAAGGATTGGAGTTGTGCACTCGGAGAAGAATGGCTGCGGGCTACTCGTCTTCTTCTTCGACTTTGGTATCATGGTTGCAGGTATGTAAACCGATTCGAAAATAGTTATTGTCTTTGTCTAGATCTACTTATTTATTATCTTTAAGCATAGATTGCGTTTTCTTGATGTGGTTATGCTATGATTCGGTTATAATCATCTTTCTATTTAGTATCGGTTTTCAGAACTCTTGAGCATCGTCTGGTTTGAAGTTGTATCTTTTATAGTGATTGCATTAGCGGTTTAGATATTGTGTTCCTTTGACTATGACTTCTTGTTTGTCGGATTCTCCGCCCTCTTCGTTCGTTCAGAGATACCCGGACGGACTGAGTTATATTTTTTTAAATAATTTTTTCGTGGTTTAATTGCGCTTTCGGTTTTACACATTTCTATTACAAAAAAAACAGATTTTCTGTAAAAATCACAATTTTAGAGCTTTTTATATGGTTTTGTTAAATATAATACTAGTATTTGATTAATTAATAGATATAAAAGTAGTAATGATTCATTTAAAATACTACTTTTAAGTTATTTGTACGTAACTCTTATACTATTTTTTTCTATCAACACTTAATTTGCAATGCCTTGTAAATAATCAAAGTTTATAATTGATTAATTTTTATGATTCTTGAACATCAACTTGAAGTCAAATATCATGTATTGATTTATTGGCGGTTTAGATATTGTGTCCATTTTATTGAAAATTTGTTGTTCGTTTGTTCCGGATTATCCGGACAGATCGGGCTATAGCCGTTGTATTACATGTTTCTCATTATATATATGTAATACTTATTAAATATATCCACAATTTTGAAAAAACGAATCTCAATACCTTTACACTTCTTATATTCCGTCGTCCTTTTAGTAAAAAAGTTCACGGAATATACACTTGAAAATATTGAAACATGTATTAGTAACAAATTTACCACATTATGTACTAACAATTTTCATTTGCATATATTCATCATTTTAAACTAAATTGGTGTACACTTGAATATGATCACAAGAGTACTACTCCGGGTAACCCAAGGAGGGAGGAACCACGCCGAAAAACACCATTGTGGGTCGAATCTTTATTGGAAGCTGACTTCACTATCGGTTGTGATGAGCATGAATGTCCCAAGAATGAGCTCACTCGCTTCTGCATCGACTGCAAGCGTCCGATTTGCTTGAAGTGTGTGACGTCGGAGCATTATGAGCATCGTCTCGTCAAGATCTATAGGAACTCCAAGAAAGAAGCTATCCCTCTTGATGAACTCCAAATCCACCTTGATTGCTCTGACATTCAGGTATATAATCCCTCAAGTCTTAACAACTCTTTGTTTTTCTGTTCTTCAATTTTAATTTTCTTATTATCATAATATGTTTTTGCATTTGATCTGAGCGATGTCAAGCATGCGAAGATAGAAATATTTCATATCAATAATGAATAAGCACGTGATTTAGTATATAAGTTTGGTGGACTTCTGAGTTAATTAATTCAATATATAGAGGTCTTTACATTCATCGGCAAATGGTCATTACTTCAAGGTCGAAATCTACCTTTTAAAACAAATATTTAAGTTTATGTGTTTGATTTTTTCCGGTGTTTGTTTGTTGTTATTGTCCATACATATGGAATAGTTATTCTCAACTCATTAACGGTATTAACATTCACATCTTTGAGGTCGAAATTTACCTTCTAAAATAACTAATATTTTAAGTTAACGGGTATAAATTCGGTATTTGTTTGTTGGTATTGTCCCGCTATATGGATTAATTATGGTTAACTAATTAACGGTATTAGTTTTTGTGTTCGTACATTCAATTCTCAATTTTACCGAACTCACACCACCACTCTTTTCAATGTATTAGTAAATGTTTCTTGCTATATGTATGCTTCTTTTGTGACCCTATTATATACCGGTTTTTGTTTGTTAGTATTGTCTATGTATACAGAACAGTTATGCTCAACTCGTCAACGGTGTTACATTTTATTGTGTTTATATATTCAACTCTCAATTTTACCGAATTCATACCACGCTCGTTCTAATGTACACGTGAATGTTTCTTGCCCTATGTTCGTTTTCTTACGTGCGATAGTGAGTGCTTTAACGGTTCCATATAGCCAAATTCGAAATTATTTTGAAGTAACTAATATTATATCAAGAAGGACTAACATGTGCATAATTGATATTATGTTTGCTTCAAAAATGATAGGTGTACCGTTGCAATATGCAAGCTGTGGTATCAATAGAACCTCTTGCAAATGGGAGGACAAACAATTTGCAACCACCTTGCAAAGTCTGCAAGAGAAGACTCATTGATCCTCTTCTTTTCAGCTATTGTTCACTTTCTTGTAAGGTATGTACATAGTTATATATACCCGAGAAACGGTTAAAGAGAGAACGAACGTTTTTATAAACCGAGAAGTATTCGCATTTTTTCAGAAACTAATTTACATCGTGAATTAATTTGTACTTGATTGTGAATCAGTTTTAAATTGATGTATAAAACTTTTGCGGATTTTTTTTCCAAAAAGTACATCAACTTAAAACCGGCTCACGATCTACAAATTATTGATATTGTAAATCAGTTTCTTAAGAAATGTAAACCGTTGTTAGTTCTTATGAGATTGTCAATCTGATCTATAAGGTTGGTGAGTTACTTCTTTTATTATCAATTGATTTTAATAGGAAAATTCACCTAGTTATATGTTGGGTTCGGACCTAATGTGATATGTGTTCGTATGCACATACCACGCTCTGCGGTCCGTTTATATCGGACTTTAAAATGCATCCTCCGATCCTCGTCTAGATTACTCCTCATTTGTAGAATAGATGAACATATCAAAATTGTTCGCATATGGAAACAAAATTGTTGGCAATGTCATAAGATGTTTATCACTAAAACCGTTTGGATTAGCATAATGGATTATTTTCGGGGTGTTGTTTCCCTAAAATTACTCTAGGTGTAATTTAAAAGAGTTGTGTCTAGAAATGTAAACCCTAATTGGAACTAATGTATATCCAATTGTGTTGAGTGCAGGTGAAAGCATATGAGCTTAAGAGTGAGGATTCTGAACCACCGTTTCTTGTGCTGCAACCGGTGGAACCACCAAAGAAACGCAACAGAAGAAAGGGGATACCTCATAGATCTCCTTCTCACTAAGTCTCTTTGCATGCAAAGCCAATGGTGTTCTTACCCAATGGCAAATGAGTATCACAACTCTTATTATGTCCTTTTGCATATGGCATCTTTTGTTGTCTCTTCATCATTGACAATGGCTATGAATCATTTAAGATGTATGGGTTAATTTTGCTTCCAAAAGATTTTCTCAACATAGGGTCACCTTGGATCGAGCAAGAGTGACCCTGATCCTTCTATTACTCTTTATACCTCTATCAAAATTAGATATCATTGTCTTGACTGATGTCCCTTAGAACGTTCAAGATTTTTTTAGGAATCATGTTCTTTGTCGGCCAATTTATAAGACGTTTTACGTCATATTTGTCCTTCTATTTGTTGTCTTAGCATCTAGTGTCTAGTCCTAACACCTGAAAGGTCCTTGAACAAGTAAATTATTTTATTGCCCCTAAAATATATATTAAAAGTTAAAAAAAAAGTCACCTCAAAGGACCGGCCCTCTTAGCAATCAGTCAGGCTACTAGATATGTCTAGTATCCCAAACTCCTTTCTCCTTACCAAAAAATCTCATTTTATTAGAGACAATAAGTGAAGATGAGAATATTTCACATCGAATGAGTATGATATAAGTTTGGTTCGCTACTCTTCATATTGTTAATTAGTTTAAAAGATGGAACTCATTGACTAATCTGTTGACTTATATCTAACGCGCATATGCTTACAAAAGTGCGAAACCACCAAATAATATTTATCCACCGAAATATTATTTGGTGGTTTCGCACTTTTGTAAACTCGTCCAGAATCTAAGTATATAGACTAAAAATTATTTGGTGGTTTTCGCACTCTTACTCCATCGTTAAACATGCGGCAGCATCTAAGTATATAGGCTAAAAATTTATTGTGTCTATGGATTAAACTCGTCCAGAATCTAAGTATATATGCTAAAAATTGAAATATATGGCAGCTCTTTTACTCCATTTTTAAACATGGACTAACTCAGAAGCTTCTACTTATGGCTAATATACAAACATATACATATTCTAAATCGTAATTATATTTGGTAATTGGTCTTATTTATGGCGGGATATCAAATGGGCTTTACATTCGGGTCAAGAGAAAAAGCTAAAGTAGCCTGTAATTTGTAATTCAAAAGCTTGTGTTAGGTAAGATTGTTCATTGGATTTAGACCGAATCTAGACTTAGACCGGATCTGAATTTTTTTGGTTCAGGTTTGATCTAGATAGGTTTGAGCAAATATTTTTTTTTATATATATTTTTTTGGGTCTAAAATTTAACCTTTACAAAATTGACAAACCAGTCCGAACGGACATAAGTTTTTAGGTATAGACTGAAATTTGACTCATATCGTAAAATTAACAAAATCCTAGTGTTGGGGGAAACTTCTTAAATCAACAAAGTTTGTTGACTTATAGAAGACGAGATAATTGGAGGATTATTTGACCTTAGAAGATTAAGGGAGTAGGGTAACTTTTTTTTTTTAGAATACAAACAAGACCCCTAATATTAACAATTAAAATAAAAAGATAAATAAGGTGTGAAGAGAATCTTAATCAAGTAGTTAAGGTAACAATTAAAAATAATTAATATTTTGAAATATATTAAATAGGCTAAAAATAAGGAAACTAGTTAATGAAATTTGGTAACTATATATTTGATATCTATAACCCCTTATTATTCTCAACCACCGAATCTGCTATTTCTCTCATCTTCTCCAATTGTCAGACTCATCCTTTCTTCAGCCTCCACATCCGACGTGATTGACGCCGCTGCGGTCGCCGCCTTGCTCAGGGAGTCATCGATTGTCCAACCACCCTGTAGAACGGAGACGCTTGATGCTGTTGCCTCTGCCACAAACCGACACCGACAGATCCGCAGGAACCCAGATTGCACGGCCGCCATGTCCAACTGCAAGAATAGAGGGTACCCGCCGGGTATCGGTTGTGAGTGTCGGTCCTTATGTCGCTGCCAACGCCGATGAGACTACCGTCACCTCAACTTGCCGGCAATCAATGGCTCTCCACTTCTTCCGGTAGTTCAGTGAGCAGTTTTGGGTAGACTTCTACAATATTTTGACTAACTTCAGTTGCCATAGCCAGGTATGATATATTCGGATAGGGGTTGATTATGTACACATACATATTTTGTATGTACATATAACATGATGTCGATTACAATATGTACAACTTTTGTGTTTGCATGTACATAAGTTTGCAGCATTTGGTGATTATGTACATATTTGTGTGTACATATAGCATGTCGTCGATTTGAATGTGTACAGTAGAACAAAATATGTTGTTATACAGGCTTCTGTTTGTGTTTCATGTACATATGTTTTGCAGTCTTTGTGATTATGTACATATTTTACTGCAAAAATGTTTCTAACTAATTGAATATGTACATATGTTTCCAGTCTCAGGCGATTATGTACACATGTTGCTGCGGAAATCTCAATATCGTCGCCATGGATGAGCGCAAGTTGGAAAGTACGAAGATTTCGGAAAATATTTTGGTTTCATTAATAAATGTAGATATTTTGATTCCCTTAATAAATGGAGAGATAAGGATATTTACTTTCCCGTTTTGTAATAATTAGTTGCTTAATAAATGGAGAGAGAAAGATATTCTGATTTCCTTAATATCCGCTTTTTATTTTAATAAATCTTTTTTATATAATGTGGAGGGGCCTATTTTGTACTCATTATTAACTTGGGGCCTTTTATATGTTCATGGTTACAAAATATACCTACTCCCCCATTTTACCCATTATTTTTTAAGGATTATTTCAACAAAAACTTTACTCCAATTACACTTTATCTTATCTGTGGGATTATTAAGTTAGCAAGTATGTTCATATTTTGACTCAATATCAAAAAATATTTGAGAAATTATTCTGCAAAATAATTATTTATATTGAAACAATTTAGTTTAGTAGGCTTTTTCTAGTTTTGTGTTTAGTAAATGTACCCCTTGAGAGAAGTGTGTAGAATTTGAAAATAAATACAAAAGGTTGGGGTACAATTACTTAATCGAAACATTAAAAAGTCTAGTTACTACTCAAGTTTTTCAAAAAGGTATAGTTATCAAAATTGCCCATAATTATTTCTAATAATCTCAAATAATCGATAATTAAAGTGTAACTAGATTTTTTTTCTAGCCAAAATAATTCAAAAAAACAATCTCCTAATCTATGCTTGTCCAACATACATCAAAGCTTAGTAGATATCAACTCACTCAAATAGTCAACAATAGTTAATTTATTTAGTAGATGAAAAATAAAACGATATTCTATATACATAAAAAAAAAACTTTAAAAAAGACAATAATTTATCCCGAACACTACACTTTTTGTTCCCAAACAAATGAGTGGTGTATATATGAAATAGAAACTGACCTTATCAAGTTATCATCTCCCTACACACATACAATTATGCACTTGCCCTTACACTGCACAGGTGAAGGGATTTCCCTACTCTACCATCCTACTACAAATCTCGACACTTCTCGTAATCGCAACCGGAATGAGACTCCCGTGAGCCCTCGCATTGGCAATCACCGACTTCCCACCGGGAAATGGAAGGCTCGAAGCTTGCATTGCAATGCGAGGAGGAGAGTGAGATACGAAGAGGATTACGAGAATGAAGATGAGGACGAGGAGTACGGTTATAATGAGGAGATAGCAATGTTGGAAGTGTATAGTCAATCCGCTAGAGGTGAAGCCCTCCTTGTTAAGGCCACCGTCGATGGCCGAGAAGAGCAAGTACTTGTTTTCAAGGTAAAATTATATTTGGGTTCAGTTCGGTTCGGTCCTAGACCGTCAGTATCAGATTAGTTTGGTAAATAAAAATTGGATACGGTTCGGTTCGGTCCTAGACCGTTAGTGTCAGATTAGTTAGGTTCTAGATCAGAATTCCGATTTCGAACCGAGGTTTTTTTTAACCCATGGATATGTTTCGGTTCGGTTCAGTCCGATTCAGACCGTTTGTACAACCATCATTTACTAAACCGGACTTGTTCTTTATATTTGGGTTGTTAAAGATGATAACGTAAATTTGAAGTTGATTTGATTAGGGATTTTCATCGAGCTTAAGCTATGGGACTGCAACGGATTTGAGTAAGAGTGTTCTGCCGGCGAGGGCAGTAATCAAGTCGATTGATAGAGTAAAAGGCCCTTTTGACCCCTCCAATATTGAGTATATTGAACCCGGTTTGACATGGGAAGCCTTCAAAACCCGGTTCACACGCCAATGATGCACTATGGATTCTCGACGGTTACAAATTTTGCTGAGGATTCAATGTTAACCTAAACTTTTGTGTTGTAGTGTTGTACCCTCGAGATGTATAAACTTTTTTTATTATGATATGAATGACGGTGTACTATCATAAATATATCGTTAAAACTAAATATTAGTGATTTTTATAGTTTAGAGTTTAAAGTTTTTCGGTTAATATATCAATATATAATATGTGTGGAGAAAAGTTGTCGTATCGATAATAAAGAGATAGTTAGCAACAAAATGCACGTGCGCTCAAACATGTAACAAATCTCCATGTAATCTTTGATCTGTTGGAATTTTACATTATATTAGAGCAGTTTGATCTCTCGGGTTCTAGCTAATTGGCTTTCTCAACCCTAAGACATTTGATGAGGGGTCTCTGTATTAAAGCATGTTTCCTCTGATTGGACTATCCGACGTTAGGGCATGTCATCAAGGCTCAAGCAAATCAAACGGTTTGCACTTGAGGGGAGTTGTGGTAGATTAAAGTTAATAGTGAGCCTCGTATATAAGACTGGTGAACTAGTCTTTCTATAATTATCAATTATTTATAGAATGGAACCTCGATGGAATTATGTGTTGATCTCAGACCAACACGCATATACGTTCGGATGTACGACAAAACTATCCCGTGAACTTTGACCCGTCAACTATATAACTATATAAGCACGTAAAACTAAAGAGAAAAGAACACACTCTTCGTATAGACTTTTCTTGTTAGAAACCATGTTCAAATATAATAACCTTTTTATAAAATAATTATAATTTAAATATATCCATGAATACGTTTACATAACGTACTTGTCGAAAGCGGAAAACACCTCACGAAGGTTGTACAAATTTAAGCCGAATTGACACGTGTAGTTCATGTGAATATCGTTGCTACGCTTTTTGTGGTTGGCTTGGCGATTGGACAAGATATTTCTCGTTCTTATATAATATTTAATGGCACGTGGGTTGTAACTCCCACGTGGACCCAATAATTTAATACCCTACCACTCAATTCTTGTACGTCAAAGAGGTTGGGTGGGTCGGGTTTACGTCGGATAGTTTTAGGTGTAGGTCGATTGTAAATAACAAGGTTTATTCTTAAGACAATAAAAAAAAGTAATTCATGAAACTTATATTGGGCCTGTTTGGCAGTACCCAGTTTATTACGGAATGAAGTTGAAATTGAAGTTGAATATGAAGATGAAGTTGAAAAGGAGAATGAAGATTAATGAGATCAAATAAAATAAAAGTTGTTGGTGTTTGGTAGGAAGGGAATTATTGTAGGTATGAAGAGAATTAATACGAGTGAAATTACTAAAAAGGGTATGGAGTAAAATAATTTTAATTAACCAGGTATGAAGTAAAATAATTATAATCCCAAGTTATCTGTTATGCCTTTGATGTATTCCAGAGGCAATAATCTGTGTATTCGATTCCAATTGTTTGGTTTTTTTGTCTTTTAATACTAAATGCTATAATTCACCAACTCTTAATTTGAAGATATATAAACCCAAGTTGGTCATTACTAATCATCTATGTAGCAACTCAATTATTACAACAAATAACAGATCTATTACTTCATTTGCGAGCCGGGCAGGTCTCGTTTTATTAGCTAAATCTTGTATTAAGCTGCACCTCGATCACCATGTATCTAGGCCACTAATCATCTTCGGTTAAGTTCATCAAGTTCTACAATGCTGATAGAGTCAATGCCTTTTCAGAAGCTCCGTTTCTTCCGTCTTGGCAAACCTTCCGCGGATCCTTGGTTGGCTGTCCGCTAAAGCCTTCCCGTACGCGTACTGCAACACATGCCACAACTCAGCCATACAGTTCCGGATCTTAATCGATAACAATAGTCATGTTAAATTTTACCTTGATTTTCCTACCAAAGTTTCTCTTTGACTTCTTGTTTCTGTATCTAGAGAGCTTCTGCAGACGATCCTCGGAAGTACAACTCCCAACCACTGGAGGTCGTTGTTGGATTGAAGAATGAATGAAGCTTACATTGCTGTTGCTGAGAGCCTGTACTCGGAGAAAATCAGGATCAATGAACAAAAACTTTTATCCAACAACACAATGATCTGCTTGTTGCAGCAAAGGTATTATTTGGAGGGAAATATCGACAAGAAGGACAATGAAACCAAGAAAATGGATGTGTAAATGAATGCATATCAACAATGGTGAACTAAGAGGAGATGAATAAGAAAAGGGAAGTAATTACAAGAAACAATTAGGAGAAGAGATGGGAAGAGATGAAAAACCTAAAATCTGCAATAAGAGAGGGGAAAAGATAAAACAACCTAACATCAAAAGCAATTGCAAGAAGAGATGGAAAGAGAAGAGAGGGAACAGACGAAATTGCAATGGGTGAACTCCAACAGACGATTAAGGAGCTAAAAGAAGACAGGGGAAGACGGCTAACCTTAGGGTTTCAGGATGAAGCTTTGAGGGTAGAATTGAGAAGTGAAATTGATCAACCGCTTAAGCTGGGGGATATCAGTTGAAGATAAAAGCATAATTTCAATCAGCTTCAACTCTCTCAACCACACCTTCATCCTCAGGAAGACTGCTCACCGAACATAAAAAAGCAGATTGGGATGAAGTTGAGCGATAAACTTCAACTTCAACCAGGTACCGAACGGGCCCATTGTCTCACGACTTTACGTGTTATAGATGTTAAATAACAAATTCTATTGAAAATTTGTTGTCCTGCACAAGTGTTCATCGCACATATTGTGGAGTGAATCAAAGGTGTACATTTGATCCCTTAGAGGATGCAGGAAAGAATCATCTTATTATCTAATGCTATTTATCGGGTCGAGCATTTCTTTCGACGGGTTTCGTATCTTATTCTCTTTTAGCTGATCCCCGAAATCGGAAAACCGGACCCGGATCGGACCTGCTCTGATACCATGTTGACGCGGAGGGCATACGTCCGGTGAATCACACATACAAACACACGGGGTTCCTTCATAAAACCAATTGACAATAGGAGGAGTAGCCCGGATATTTATATGGTAGGTTCACTTGATTGCGTGTTATCGATGTGGGATTCTTTTTCCTATATCTTAACAATTTTTTCAGATCATGCTACTAGACGAAGCGGTGAAATACTGCACCTAGATGGCGAAAGTCCAATAGTCTAAAGCATCACTACAAACAAACCCGTATTCATAGGTTTTGAATGAAACCGATAAGAGTGGTATTTTGATTTTATTTTACTATTTACTATTTTAATTATGCGTAATTTAACTTCACATACTACAAAAAAAA